>CM070503.1:30347016-30958543 GCA_036346375.1 Guadua angustifolia
ATTCTGGCGGCAGTTTGCTGAAATCTGAATGCTTATCATGATACTTCAGCTCATCACTTATTCCTAAGAATACTTGCAAGATTTTCAAAAGCTCTCTTTGCTAAATCAATGTTCTCAGCAGAATCTCCTTCGACAAATGGATTTTCAGCCAACGATTTACGCAAAGAGGCATCTGCTAATGCACAGGTGCAACTTGAGAAGGCACGGAAGGATATAGAGCAATCTCTATCCGGCATAGTGGATGTCCAGGTACCAAAACTGGAATTCTGATATATTACTAATTTAAAAAAAATGGTATTTATATTGACTTAATGTCATGTCTTGTTACGAAATCTTCTCAGATGAAGGAAATCCAGGATAAAATATGCCGTTTTGAACAGAAAGAGCTGGTGATGGAGAAAGAGCGGCAGCAGCTCCATTTTTTAAGGGAATTGCTTTTCACCGATCAACTAGCGGTTGTCCAGCATCAACGCAGGCCCCCAGCTGTAGCCACAGAGAGCAAGGACAACGAGAAACCAAAACTCATCATCAGCTCACATCATGGGTTTGATGTGAGAATTAGAACTTAGGTCCTCTAAATCTCAACCAGGGCATCCATATGATGCAGTCTTGTGATGGACGCTAACTTGTTTCAATTGTTGTGCGGTTGCATCAAATTGTGTGTGGTTGCATCAATTGTTGCATGAGTGATGTCCGATTAGTTTCCTTACAGTCTAGATAATGAAAATGGTGTTCTTGTTCGAGCTTGCATGTAAATTACAAAAGAGGCAGCTACATTAAAACAATTTGATACGCAACATACTGTACCATAATATACGGTTTCGAAATGGTTGATTCGATACCAGAATAAAAAAACATCCTGTCAAATTTAGCTGAAACAACGAAAGTGGAGAAAACCCAGAAAGGGACATGTCTGATTGATTCTCACTAAGGATCATTTTTCACCTTCAAATGCGAAATTGGATATGCCTTAAGCCTTTGAAACCGGATCACCGGATCAAATAACTCATTAGTTCCAGTTTTGATGATCTTTTCCTACAAAACCCTGCTTTTATGCTGATGTGACCATATATCTCACCCTTAATCTTTTAAAGTTGGATAAAGTAACCCTAGCCCTTCACCGTGCTTTTGCCATGTAATCCTAATTTTGTGCTGACGCAGCCATTTTTTCATAGGTAATAACATGGATTTGTTTTTCGATTAAAAGAAAGACGCACACATACACGTGAGTGTGTCCCATAAACACATGCCTAGAAAGATATAGGCCAAAGATAAATACGTGATCTTGCAAAATTTCTACTGAAGCATGCATGGAATTGGATCGGATTTCATAGTATCATAGTAGTCCTTCAGATGAGCTAGCATCGAATAAGGTTTTGTGATAATTAAGGGGTCAATATAAACATTTTGCCTCGCAAAAAAACATAAACTATAATGAGGCTCGGTAAAAGTGTAAAACAATAGGGACGCAATTGCAAAAATATCATCTTCTCTCAGCCTCTGTCTCCTTGTATGAATTGCAAGGAGTTGAGGATGAGCAATTCTCCAAGAGGGAGGTCTCAACTCTCTAAGCCAAGAACAGCCGGGAAGTCTCAACCTTAAGCCAACAGGAACTGGGAGAGCGAAAAGGGAGAGCGCGATGCCAAATCGACCCCAACATAAAATAGAATGAGGCCCGGTAAAAATGTAAAACGATAGGGATGCAACTGCAAAAATATCATCTTCCCTTGGCCTCCGCTAGAGATAGCCAAGTAGGCCGAGCTAAACAGGCCGCCCCAGGCACGCCACTATTGGCATGGCCTAGGCACGATCCGACTGTAAACAGACCGTACCGGCATGGCTACAAGTCCGTGCCGTGCTTGGATCAATACCCTGGCACGGCATGACCCATTTATAGCCGGACTGCATAGCCCATGGGTGGCACGGCACGATTATGGATAGCACGGCTTGTTTGGCCCGTTTAATTTGAAAAATAGTCGTTGGAGACTTTAAAAAATTCTAAAAAAATCCCAATTTTTTTCAATAAATAGGTAGCTACCCCCCTCATTTTACACTAGCTAAGTTGCATTCTTTTCTCTTCATTCTCTTGTAAAAATTCTTTTACTCTTAGTGGTAATTTGGCAAAATTCAAAATAGTTTTGCCAAGAACCCAAAAATCTGAAATTCGACTTCCAACTTCTGTCAAGAAATCAAAGTAATAATTTTGATTTAATTTTTCTTTTTTAGTATTTTAAATCATATTTTATTACTACTAGTGTAATTATTTTTTTGTAGTTTTCTTTATGGAGCACAAGGATTTTCCGTCCTTCCCAGCTTTTGATTTCAGGATTTCACTCGAGTAGCTTCTTGCATCCTATGAAGCTCAAGAAGTTGCAGCAGTTGTACCATTCTCAGGCTCTACAAGTACTACTGCGTCGGCAAGCACTAGGGCGAAAAGATCAAGACGCAGTATATCGAGAGTCTGAGAAGATTTTGAGCAGATTTTTAAGATTTCAGACGGCGTTCAGAGCATTTATGCTATTTGTAAATATTGTAAGCACAAATTAACTATGAAATCTACAGGTGGAATGTGGCACTTGAAGAGGCATGCTGAGAGTTGTAAAAGAAAAGCGGGGGTGGCTTTGAGACAAACGCAGCTGCAGTACAACTCCGATGGTACGGTACGTAACTGGGACTACAATCCCGAGGTAGCTCGTGAATCTCTTTGTCATTTAGTCGTTTCTCAAGATCTTTCTTTAAATTTTAGTGAGTCACCTGTATTTGAAAACTATATTAGGACTGCTTATAATCCTAGGTTTTCTGCAGTTTTTAGATAGACAACAACTAGAGATTTGATTAAATACTATAATAATTGTCGTAATAAGCTAAAAAAGCAATTTAGTGCTTGTACTTTTCCCGTGTCTTTGACATTTGACATATGAAGTGGTAGAGTTAAAGAGGATTACCTTAGTATAGTTGCTCATTATGTAAACAATGAATGGCAACTAGAGAAGAGAATTATAGGATTCAAGTTAATTTATGTAACATACACTGGTGAAAATATTATTGATTGTATTGTAAAAATTGTGAAAGATTTTAGCCTTACTGATAAGATTTTTGCAATAAAATTAGATAATGCTTCAGCAAATACTCCTGCTATGAACATTCTTACTCCACTTTTCAATTTGTATATTGAATCTTTCTTATTACATCAGCGTTGTGCTTGCCATATTATTAATTTTATAGTTAAATCTGGTTTGAAGAGGTTAGATCAGTATCTTGAATCTTTATTAAATAATTCTAATCAACCAGTAGCAGCATATAAGACTTATTGTATTGCAATGGATGTGCGTCCATGTAAGTTTGGTTTAGATATGCCTGTTAGATGGAACTCTACTTACTTGATGCTTAAGTTTCTCATACTCTATGAAAGTATATTTTCTATTTTTATTAACATGTACTATCGTAGACAGGATGTCATTTTTAGAATTTTTTATGATTCTACTATTGCTTTATCTAGAGTTTATTACTCAATCTCTCGTTTAAATGCGCATCATATTTTAAAAATTGCTACCCACTTAAGGAGATACAAAAGTAATAATATCTTGCGTGAAGCTATTTATGCTATGAAAACTAAAATTTTGAAATATTGGCAAGAAATTCTAATGTTATATACATTTACATTTATTTTAGATCCTAGAGTTAAAGTTCGAGGATTTTCTAATGTTCTCTCACTTCTAAGTGATGCAGTAGATATTGATTATTCTAATTATTTTTCAAATGTCCGTGCTAACTTATCTCAAATTTATGCTAAGTATGATAAGAAATTTGCTAAATTTCGCATGTAACGATCTCCACCAGCACCCACAACAAGTAAGAAGAAAAGTACATGGGGAAAGATATGGGGTGCAAGTGACTCTTCCTCAAGTAGTTCGACTACAACAATATCAAGTGCAGACACAAGTGGTGGGGAGCTAGCTGTCTATCTCAACAGCGATACTGTCAATTACCAAGAGAAGTAAGAGGAGGACTTCAACATTTTGCAGTGGTAGCACAAGTACAAAGTAACATATCTGGTGTTTTCCATATTAGCATAGAATGTGTTAACAGTTCCTATCTCCACGGTTTCTTCAGAGTCTACTTTCAATCTATTTGGAAGAATAATAGAGGAGAGAAGAATAAATCTGACAAGTGAGACGGTGGAAATACTTCTCACAGTGAAAGATTGGGAACAAGATGTTCAACGAGCTCAACATACTGCAAAAAATGTTGAGCTGGAGGAGACGTTTGGAAATCTTTATCTAAATAATCAGGAAGAATAATTGTAATCCTACTTTTTTCCTATATCACAAAGCTATAGGCTGTACTATTTTTTCTTTACTAAGGTTTTCTCATATTGAGTTTTTACTTGGCAAAGTTTTTAACGAGGCAGCTAAACATCAATAAAACTCATTATTTAATTTCAGTTAATTGTCTCATTTTAGAATTTAGTTCATATTTTAGCTTTTTCTTAATTTACATATATTTTTAAAAAGTTTTCCTAATTATTCTAAATTTCCCCATTTTTCTAAAATTTTTCATATTTTTCTGTATTTTTCATTTTTTTTCTATTTTCTAATTTTTCTAACTTTTTTTTTTAATTTTTTTGCGCCAATGGGCTGGTCTAGCCCGTTTAGGCTTGTTAGACCTGTGTCAACACGGCACGGCTTGTGAGGCCAACAGACCATGCTTGGGCCGGCTCCTTGGCATGTGGGCCAGCTCCCCAACACATGGGTCGGTACGGCACGGCCCGTTCATTAATCGGGCCGAAGCGGGTTATGCCTAAACGGGTCGTGCCACCCATTTAATGGGCTGGGCCATGTCATGCCGCCCGTTTGGCCCACTCCGGCCTCCGTCTTCATGTCTGCACTGCAATGAGTCGAGGATGAGCAAATCTCCAAGAGGGAGGTCTCAACTCTCTAAGCCAAGAGAAACTGGGGGTCTCAACTCTAAGCCAAGTGGAACCGAGAGAGCATGATGACAAACTGACCCCAACATAAACTAGAATGAGGTTCAGTAAAAATGTAAAACGATATGGATGCAACTGTGAAAATATTATCTTTCCCTTGCCTCTATCTCCATGTCTGCACTGCAAGGAGTCAAAGGATAAGCAAATCTCTAAGAGGGAGGTCTCAACTCTCCACACTAGAAGCAGCTTGGAGGGCTCAACTCTCAAGCCAAGAGGAAATGGGAGAGGGAAAAAATAGAATAGCGTGATGCCACACTGACCCCAATAGCTGTCGGAGAAGACGAGCAATGGGGTTTTGCCTTCCTCTCATCTTGTTTCAAGAAAGGGAGATGGTTCTGCCAGGATGAGCAAATCATATGACGTGTAGTTTCAGACACTGTTCTTGGTACAGATGAATTAGTGTTGCTCCAATCTCTTAGCGTCTTTTGTGTGCATGCTGTTTGGTTTGAGAACTGAGAATTGCAAATTTGCAACGTCCAATGTGAGCTATATTGGACACCTTGCTAGGATGTTTTAAAAGAGTTCTGGATTAGCGTGTTTGTTTCTTGGGGAAAGAAGTTTTAGGTTACTGTGTGCAGATCTGAGGAGGATTGTGCATTGAAAATTTGGGAGTCTTGAGGATTCTCTAGTTCATGAACTAGGAACATTGAAATTGATCCAAGTCATCCATAGCAAACTAACATAAATCTTGTTGACTTATTTGGGTTGGAGATTTGGAGGTGGCCGTAGGGGGACCAATGAGTGATCCAGGGTTCATCATGCAGCATTTCACAGGGAGATTAGGGATCAACAAGGCTTGTCACCGCTGAGAGATCAAATTGAGTCAGGCGGGATTGGGATGCAGCAAGACCTAGATCATGTAGAGCGGTAGGGAGAAATAGATGAAGGATCACTGCCATGTGGGTGGGTGAGCGCATGATGGATGTAAAAGTTGCAGAGATTATCTATGAGGGAAGGCAAGAGGAAGATGCTGGTGGAATAAAGGCCTGTTTATTTTTGCTATGGGTTCTCTAAAAGCTGAGTCTGGGTTGCGGCTGTAGAAAACTGATTCTTCAAAAGTTGAATCTCCAAAAGCTAATTTGTTTGACATCATGACTTTGGAAGGGCTGGCCGATAGCTTTTGAAGTGTGATGTCTGTAATACCCATAACTGTTCTGAGTGTAATGTACATGTAACAACTGCATTTTGACATTGTACCTAGTTGAGAAATATGATATAAAAAGAATGTGAAATAGTAAACGATCCCTCATTCATACAAGTGTATTTTTGTCACTCAAAAATAACCTGTCATATACATCACAAAATACAACAACCTATCGTCTCATAGAAAACAAAGCATTAGCAATACAATCACGTATTCATGTCCCCATCTTCCTCTCTAGCTGTATTGCCACTACTTTTTTGAGATTATGGTGGTTCACCAACACTTGGAGTGTAGTATTCATCTCGATCATACATCTCAAAGAGTTCATCTCTTAAAGCACTATCTTAAATGAAGCTGTGAAAGGTAATCCATGCAATGATAATCTTTGTTTGCCTCTTCATTGGATAGCTTGGCAAGTTCAATAATACCATTTCATCTTCAAAATGCCAAATGCTCGCTTGATGACATTGCAAAGGGATGAATGTAAATGGTTGAACACTTCTTTCTTACTGCTTGGACATGTGCCTTGTCAAAACTCTGGTAGATGATACTTTTCCCATTTGTATGGAGCTAGGTAACCCTCTTGATTAGAACAGTCAAATCAACAAGACAATACTTTCTTGAACAGAAACATATAGCATTAGCACTAATGATGACAATATTGCGATGAAAATAATTATGAGATAATATATAAACATACCTTTAGGAGGATGGGAATGTCCTGCGATAATTTTGTAGGGCCTCTTTAGCACCTTGTTTTCATGCATTGAACCCGGCCATCCAATCACAACAAAAGTGAACCTCATATCAAAGGCACATATGGTGAATGCATATGGTCAACACATTTTGAGTCACACATCCAAGGCATTCAACATGTGCAACCAACTCAGATAAAGGCATAGTAACAGCTACATGTGTTCCATCTATTGCACCTATGCAATTATTGAAATGTGGGGAAAACAGTTGTCTTGAAATCTAGAATGCACCGTTCTGAATTATGGATCTTTTGGTTTGATATTATCTTTTGCTAGGTGATTGACACAATCTAAGATATGACAGAACCTTCTACTAATTGTTTCAATTGACCTCTTGAAGCGATTTTTAACTTGTCTAAATAATTATAGACCACCAATAATCCATAAAAATTTTCTAAAACATTCAATAGAACTTATAGGTCTAGTTGACTTTAAACCTTAATTTGACACCAACAAGTCATAGAGCCTATCAAAAACAATTTTATTCATCCTAAACATTTTGTAGCAATCTCTTAGATGATTTAAGATGTTAGTAACCCATTGGTAACCAGAGATAAGTGATTCTTTCTTCTTAGATTTGTTTAAGCATGTGTCACTACAGTACATACCAACAACACATGCTATTACTGCATACTGTTGAAGCATAGGTTGGTATCTACTTGCAGTCTCAAATATTTCATCATCATCATCACTACCATCACTTGATTCATTGTCAGAACTATCTCTTGAACTCATCTACAAACAAACACAAATTACAAACTAACAATAACAATGATCAAGCAATAATTCATAAATGCAATCTTAAGGTTCAAGCAACAATACATAAATGTAGTGACAATGTTCGAGCAATAATTCATAATGGCATACTACTTTTTTCTATCTTCATAGCATCACTTCAACCAGTTGAGCTTTCCTTCATTGGTCTTGAAAGTGAGAAATATTGCATGATTTTCAGCTTTGACAAAAAAGCTTTGTTACCATGTAATACTCATCACTCCCTTCTTGAGCTCCAGACTGCACAACCAGATCCATCACTTCCTTAATGGTTTCAACAGTCAATTCACCTTGCAATGCCCTCAAGGCTACTGAACTAGAACTTTGCATATTTTCCAACATGCCTTTCATTACCCTAACCCATATGATTCTTCTTGTGCTTCTTTGAGCTAGCGATAGTAGTACAAGCCTTTCTTTTCAATTGCTTGCCACCCTCATTGTTGGTATTGTTTTTCTCCATGCCTACATCAACAAATTCATCTTCACAACCCACATTGATGGCATTATCTTTCACTCCTTCACTAGGAACGCATGCAGAAGAACCAGAGACATGGCTTTTCTTAAACATCTTCTCAAAGCCATTGAGGTTCTCAGGTGGACCCTAACGAAGCTTCTTCCATTCTGCATGTCCCTGAAAACTATTCAAGATAATATTAGTGTAAGCTTGATAAGTAATATAATGAAATGGATGTACACAACATGAGTACCTTTGTGTTCTTTGCCCACCATTCATCGCCTGCCATAACCGTTCCTTTTTCAATATCCCACCCAAGTTCAGTTGCACAATTCATATATACCCATAAGTTGTACATCCCCTTCAATGAATCCCATCAATTTTTAAGTTGTTGTTTCTTGTAATCCTTCCCTATCCTAGAGAAGAACTTTTCAACTAAGTTCTTGTACCCTTTAGTAGTCAAAGTTCCAAGAGGCCTATTATCAGTAACTCTCTCCTCCACACAAATAGTGCAATACACCCTACAATCCACAAAAGTACGTATGAACTGAATTGTGGATTCTAGTATATAGGGGTGGGCTAGATTATGAGAATCAATTTCTAAAATCGACTATTTGTTTTTTATTCAATTTTTGGGATCAGAATCTAGAATCAAAATAAAAACAAACAAGCCCTAAGATGATTAGTGGCTACTAGCTAGCATTTTGTTGATGGTGCGGCTCGGTAAGGAGGAATTCCGGATTGGGAGGCACAGAACTTAACACTTCTGCTTCATTTATCAGTAAATGATTCATCAGTAGTGCTTTAATGTTTTCTTTCCCAATACAAGTTACACAAATTTTGAAGCAAGCGAAGAGATAAGTAATCACTATCTATCTTTCATTTATACTTTAATATTTGTGCAACCGTAAAAAATAGAAGCATGAAAGCACCTATCATGCTTAAAGGGTGGAGGGTCCTGTACTCTCGTTACTTGTTTATGTCCTTCCTGTTTAATTGTAATTGTCACTTGTATTTTTCTTACATGCATTGCAAGATGACTCTGCACCCCAAGTATGCCCTATTGAGCCTTGAGTATGACAATGAGCACCGGACACACTTGATTGAAGACCAAGGCACAGTAAGTTTGGTCAATCAATTTTTTAGTTCTCACAAGTAGACCATTTCAACTTACAAGTACTGAGGCATGTATGTTCATTTTGCAAGCACTCAACCCCCTTCTCCAGATTACCAATAGAACAGGAACTACTTGATAGTTGTTGCAATGATGATCTGTACCCCCATAATTCCCATGTCCGTAGTAGTACCAGCAAGGAGCAAGCAATCTACACATACTAGTAATGCTGCCGAGACTTTTTACATGTGTGAGGCTTACCATCTAAGTGATAGTCTCCCCAAATTTTCACGTTTCATGCTGCATTTTAAATATTGGTAACTTTATCTGTGTATGGTAGTTAAAGGAGAGTTGCTACTTCTTCCAATAGATCGAAGGCCAGAAGAAGCATTACAGGTCATTTATTTAGCAAAAATACATGCTGGCCTAACTAGTTATGTCCAAGGTGTTTACCCGTTGGAGATTTGCCTCTACAGAGAGTAGAAAAGACAAGGGAAAGACACTGATGGTCCTTGAAATGTATCAGATGTCAAAAGAAAGGGTGAATTGGGATTTTCTTTCCTTGATGGCTGAATTAAAATTGTAACATTTTCTAACCCAACCTACATGCCTAAGGTTTCTAGTGTAGCCAAACAACTCCAACACAAGTCTAGTAAATTTTCCAATATAAGTTCCAGTCCTAAACAAGTTAGTGATCTAGGAATTGAAAAACAAAAAATGAATGTGAAAATGTAAAAGCGATAAGAGACAACCAAATTTATTTTATCGAGATCTCATAGATTCGGCGATCTTTTCTAATCCTCGTTGGATCACTCTCACAAGAGTATAGCTCCTACTTGAACTGTGCAAGAATCCAAACAATCAACTCATGGTAGTCCTTTTCCTCTCCGAATAGGTGCACTCCAAATCTTCACAACACTTCTAGTGCCTTCCACAAACTCGTCCATGGAAGATCACCAAAAGCATGCATCAAGACATCTAGGAATCATCGAATTCCAAGATTAATAATCCCAAAAATGTCACTTACACCCAACAAGATCAAGCAACTAGGATTGATGCACACTAAGGCCTAATCTACTCCCTCACGCACTCAAAATTTCAACTTAAAGCTCTTGAGTAACCTTGAACTCCTCAATATGCAAGACATTGTTTTGGAGTCACAAATGTGCTAATTGGATGCCCATAGCTGTTTGACACATTTTTTGAAAAGTGTTAGCAAACTGGGATTATCCGCCTTGACCCAGATCATCCGCCTTAGTTCAATTTATCTCAATTCCAATTATTTAAAAACTAATCATTATGCAGACACGGATGATATGTCTCGACCTAGATGATTCACCTGAGTCGGATCATCCACCTTAGTGAAATCGTCTGTGGAACCCCTCTGGAACAATGGCATGCCTCAATCTAGATCATCCGCCTCAATGCTTTGCTTAAATTTAACCTTTTTGGACTAATGGTACGCCTCGAGCCGTATCATCCGCCTCTCAACTTGTCCATAAACATCCTCTCGAGAAATGATACGTCTCAAACCAAATGATATGCCTCAATGTAAGTACCCCTAGCACCAAAATTCTTTCTCGGTGAGATGATGCACCTCAATGGTACGGGTCAACTTGGATTATCTGCTTTTGTGTAAATTTATAGAAACACAAAAAATACCCTTTCTGAAGAGATGGTACATCTCAATGATACAACCATATGGATCGACTTGTATTATGTGCTTCTGTGTGAATTTCCATAGACCCAAAAAATGCCATCTCTAGAGAGATGGTATACCTCAATGATACAGGTTGATCCAGATTATCTGCCTATGTGTAAATTTGAAAAGCATAGAGAAACTCTCTCTGGAGAGATAGTACGCCTGACTTGGATAATCCACCTCAAAGAAACTCTCTAACCAGAACTGAGCTAGAAGGATCTAGTGTGCACGACAACTAGTTACTTAACCTAACCAAGCTCAAACTATTAACCTTGAAACCCCCTTAATAGTACATTCAAAGAAAAAACAAAATCCTACCAACTAAAATGACTCATACTCAACTCTTTAGGTCATTTCTAGCCATAAGGTCCTTCATCTTCATGAAAATCATGCTTTGCCATCATTTGCACTTACGGGGATCCATAAAAGTCTAAGAACACATATTCATCATTAAGACCTAACATATTAATCACACTTCAAACCAAGATTAATGTTAATGATTTATGAGTCATTAATCATTGTCACCCATTATTCTAGACGAGGACAGGACCAACAAAGGACCTTATAGCTGAGTACTAGGAGGTCCACACCCACAAAGGGGAGTAAGGCGTATGTCTACAAGCCTGACTTGTTTTTCATCTGCCAAGTGTTTTCGATTCCAAAAGACACACATGTATCTTAATTATAGTTCGAGTTCATGGTTTATGCATATTATCATTTGTATTATAAGAGTAGCGAGGCAAACACATGCACATAACCAATCCTGTGCACCACATAATTCGCACCTTCATTATCAAGTGTTATGTCGGGCTTGAAATGTTATCTTCATTGCTCTATTCTCGCTCGAACCTAAGCTTATGAATTATTTTTCTGATAGTCCTAATTATGTCTTCTAAAGCATATGATGTTTGATATGTGTTTTTGTTAGTCCAAAACATCTCATAAATGAACATGGCAATAGTATAAAGATTAATATAATGCTTAAATCAAATAAATAAAAAGGTTAACAAAAAAGAATGGGAGAGTACCATGCCGTTGGTCCCAGCATGGCATAGTACAACCGCCGGCACGCGGCAACCCTTAGTACCAGCCAAAGTACACCAAGATTGTACCCCTCCTATTTGATCACAAACATTGGTGTGACGGTACACATCTGCCAAGTCATTCACATTGTCATCACCAAAGTACTCGGCTAGGTAAATGGTGACCCCACAACAGCATCCACACCCGTTGGCCTGCTTGGTGTGGCGCCTTTAGCCACACTAGCCGACATGGCGTGTCAGTGTACATTTGTCACACCATATGTAATGTTTTGGCGGAGCAAAGGTCATATCTGTGAATAAAGTTAAGGAGGTGTTATTATTTAAATATATTTCAAAAAATGATTATTTGAAGCCAACCATTTTCACGTGCACCATCGATAGTCCACACACCCCACACACACAAGCACATAATCGAAAGACCAGCCACCAGCATCCATTTGTTGCAAGATTAAATTATGCCAGTAACACTAAATTATTTCAATACCAATCAAACCAACACCGGGACCCTGAGAAACCAGCAATAAGTACTCAGCTCATCGTCATGTCACGATTCGCAACGCTGCCACACCAAGCATAAGACGCATCAAAGTACTTCTCCTTGAGTGAAATCTCAGGTTAGCTCATCATCATGTCACGATTCACAACGCTGCCACACCAAGCATAAGACGCATCAAAGTACTTGAATGAAATCACGGGTCACGCTACCATAACCTGTAACTGGTATAATTTACTCGAGCAACAGAAAGTGCGAAAATGGCATCCATCGACGCATGAAGCTTAAGCATCGCATCCTAATCTGTTTTTACCCATTGGCAAATTAACTGATTGGGTGTTCAAGTAACGGCAGATACAAAATTCTACCGTTTGAGAGCATCTAGCTCCAGTTATTGGCCAGGAAAAAAGAAGGTAGAATGAGGCTAAGCCTGCCTAATTCATGCTCAATTATTAACATAAAATACAACCCAATGCATAAAACGAAGCGGGGTGTAGCTTCAAGCAGCCTTTCTGCAGTGGTTTTCCAGCCACTCCATGGTGACACTCTTTGGTCTTTCCAGAGGCAGGCCAAGGGCACGGTCCCAAATGAGCTGTGGCACCAATAATTGATCAGAATTAACTGATAGAAGATCCAAAGAAAGAAGCATTTGAAAGTGGAAGGGAGAAGACAAACCTGAGATCCTATTCCTATGCTCCTTGAAACACCGAACAAGACAGTGAAATACCTACAAAATTATACAAGGCGTTCCATAAGTATCCATTCTGAACTATATCTACTACTGCATCATAAGTCTTAAATTCAAGATTAAATTAGTAACTAAATAATTTAACCAAGACACATGGACATACCTTGCTTCAGATAATCCAAAGTGGTTCAGCAGGACTCCACTGTGAGCATCAACATTGGGCCATGGGTTTTTTACCTGAAAATACATAATCGAAGGATGATGCCCATAACCAGAAATCTGGAATTAGAGGAGAAATCATGACCAATCTGATAGCACGTTACCTTGCCTAACTCGTTGAGGATCGGAGGCACAACTTCATATAACTTGGAGACCTGAAATTGAATAATATATTCCATGAGATTATTGAACTAAAGAGACCAAGCAGTTAGATGAAAATTTTAGACTGACCAGTTGGAAAAGTGGATCCTCAGGTAAATACTTCAAGGCAAACTCCCTTTGACATGTGTATCGTGGATCTGTCTTACGTAGAACTCCATGACCAAAGCCAGGAACAACCTAAGAATGAATACAACCAGCCATTAGTAATTTGGAGTTTTTACTTCAAGTTTAACCCCCAAAAAAACTCAACAGTAGATGTAGATAATCAGAGATGGTGAATTTGCATAACCAGCCCAAGAGAACGGATCAAATAGAAGGCAACTATCTTAGATCTACTACATAGCATTCAACTTTCAGAACAGCTGAGTTTAAGCATAGTACACTTCCCGTGAAAAAAACAACTTCCATTTGAACATGTCATAAACACTAGTGTTTGCTCATTGAATAGATATAACTCTTGAGATAAGCTACCTTTCCACTCTTGAGTGTCTTCCATACATAATCTTTGAGTTGATCAGTAGTAATGTTACTCCCAGTCTCGTTCATTACAGATTTGATCCATAGCAACACTTCCTGCAGTATATAGTGGCTATGGTCAGTTCATGCATATTTAAGAACATGTGCAATATATATTAAGTAAGTGGTCTAGTAAATAATATAATGAGCGCTTGCAATTTATTCCAGGAGACAACTTTGGGAAACACAAGTGAGGCAGGGTGTGACAGAAGATCTACTGCATCAAACTGAGCATACCTGATTAGCCAGGCCGTGCAGAGGCCCAGCTAAACCATTCAGTGCAGCTGCAAAAGAAAGGTAAGGATCTGACAGGGCACTTCCAACCTGTGATTGAATAAATTTCAGTGCAGGATAAAGAGGTCAGTGCCCCTAGAGGAGATAGATAGGAACTGGCAACAAAGGACAATATAACAGGACTTGAAAGGGCCTGGAAAAAAAATCCAAACTAACAGATCTCAAAGTAGCTCCGCTTCAAGCTACCTGCATAAAAAATAGCTCCACTACAAATTAGGAGGCTACCTTATACTTTTAAGTACTAACTAATTACGATTACCACTTCTAACGTGACGTCACGGACATTCAACTCCAATTTAGAGAATCTCCTCAGTCCTTACAATTTTAATTCTTCACCAAGAAGGCCACATTACACATGGATTTTTTTAGGTGTACAATAGCACATCCAACAGAAATAAATAAATAGGTAGTCTTAAGTCTTAACAACAGACCTCCACTACTGTAGGAACCGTTAATTATATTCTCACTACTATCACAGTTCAACAAAGAAAGAACTCAGCTAAAACCATTGTTTTCAGTTCTGTTCCTAATTCCTCCTGCACCTCTACTATGTTTATCCTAAACTCCTTAAAAAGATCCTGATTACTAGCTTGATTTAACAGAACATACTAAACATATAAAATAAGAATCACATTGCCTGAAGCAGGCCAGAGACAAGCAGTGGCATCCGATGCAATACTGCATTGCCAAAACTGTAATATATAAAAAAATGAACAAGGATGCTGCCAGATAAAAGTACTGTACAGCAGCCAGCAGTCATCCTTTGGCAGGTACAGAACAATGGTGGCAACACTAACAAGAAAAATCATTGAAATCAAAGAAACAAATATTACCAGATGGCCAGTGTGAGCACTGACATTCCCACCTTCATGATCACTGCAAGAAACAAGGAGGCAGTATGAGGTAAAAATCAACTCAAGTCCTTCAGAAACAAATATAGAAATAGAAACAAGGATGGATGATAATACGCGTGAATTGTCACATATAGACGCATCAACTCCAGCATTTTGGGATCATCAAAACCAAGCATGTGTGAAAAATTCGCTGTGTAGTCCAGTGCATTGTCAGTTGCTATAGTTTTCCCATCCTTGAAAATCCTTCAGAAAACCAGAGAAATAGGATTATTGTTATTGCAGCAAACAAATTTTACAGACGGAGTATATTTAATTTAACAAAACCTTCATTGACCAATGGCATGTTCCAGTTAGTGTACGTGATGGAACAAAAGCTACCTCCGGTAAACATATGAAGCCACTGGCGGAAGCCGAGCAATCAAATTTAAGCAATCTTCATAAGTAGGCTCCCAGAACCTATACAAAATAACAATAATAAATGCCGTGAAAAATCGCCATTGAACAAATAAAGCAATTTTGAGGCAGTATAAAGCCCAAACATACTTTGATTTTGGCATCCCTTTGTCATAAGCTTTTTGAAATTCACTGTCAACCTGAAATAGAGTTAAAATAGAAAGGCTATATTAAATCGCTTTGGAGGCTCTAAAAGAATTCCAAACACCAGAAAAACATGCAGATTTATTGAATCAATTTCAAAGAAAAATTTGAATTTATTTCTAGTGGAACCAGTTCTGCAGTCAATAAACCTAATAAGTGGCAACAAAATGTGTTCTTACTTCAGAAGGGCGATATGCTAAAGAAAATAAACAGAAAGACAAAATGAAAAGGGTACCTGAAGTGCCATCACTCCAGTGGTAAGCTGTGTCATTGGATGAGCAGTTACAGGGAGAGCATCTATTGCCTTATAGACATGACCTACATCCACATCAAATATCAACTGCTTGAGAGAAAAGTGAAAGTGGGAAATGGAGTTTATATTTGTATATAATTCAATTCTATAGTACAGTATTCCCTGCCAAAGATTTTTCAAAGCTTGAATATCCAATAAACTCAAATCAATTTCTCAAAGCTGAAAATTCAAATAAGTTAGATTTTTTACCCCAGCTGGGAATAAGGAAATTCAAGTTATTTTATCTAAAAAGAACATAAAAGGTCACAATGGAGAACATCAATGGAACTGGGCCAAAAAAATCTTTGGTTACCTTTCAGTTATTTCAAGAACATCAGCATAAGTTAACAACAGCTTATACTCTCAGGCATTTGAAAATGTTAACCAAAAAGTGAACAGATTACTATCAGAGTGCAGTAGCTTCAGGTTTTCCTCTTTTTTTTCAAAATATCTGACTAAAGAGCTATCTGAGGCAACATAGTATATGTGAAATTTGTTATGTTTTATGTGTACTTGCAGAATAAAACGTCATAGCAACAAGACCTCCTAATCTCTCTATTCATCTGTGACTACCTTTGAATTATAAAACAATGAGAAATTAAATAATGATAATCATACATTCAGATATCTTGTGTATTAATTGAGCAAATAATAATGTAATTAGCCAGCAGGGACAGTAAGGGACCTGGAACATTCGAACGGATAAGCAATTCCTTTGATAGAGCATCAACTTGCTCCTTGGTTGGAACCTGAAACAAAAAAAAAACAATCAGCACACACTAACAGCTAAAGACTGTTGTCTGACAAATATAGGTTTACAAAAGGGCAAAATAAAAAAAGTTTACAGGAATAACAGAAAGGTCACAAGCAACTTTTGTTCCCTATTGAATCAACAGCAAAATATTCTTCGTATTTTTGGAATGAACTTTTTTGATAGACCACTAAAGTCTAAACTATACTTGAGTAAGTGTGTTAATGGAAGGCAAACCTTTCCAGTCAAAAGAAGCCAAAGGAGGCCCTCAGGCAAAGGTTCTCCATCTTTAACTGCTGCTGGTAGTACTTTCTGGCACTCTGGAATAGAGAGACCCCTAAAACGAATACCCTGCATAGAAATGAGATATAGATTACATGTAACAACAAAGAGATATAGATATGCACATTCAAATTTGACAAAATCAAACTTAATTCCAATTCTACCATAAAATCTGCAAGGAAGCCCTTGTGCTAAAAGATAAAATAATAAAGCATTATGCTCTTGTACTTGCTTAAGTTAGTGAGTTGAGCACATTTAGTCCATGCTGAGCACATCTCTATTGAATCGCTAACTTGATTCAGATTTTGACATAAAATAGACAACTAATACACCAATTATTACTGTGCAGGAACAGATTATGCTCAAGGTTTTCATGATAATACACGATTCATTTTTTAGTCAGTCGCATATTTCTATAGACCAAATATGAAATTTGCCCTTATATTACGGTACCATCACACCGCGAAGTGGAAGAATACAAGGATACCTCTTCCGGGTCAAGTAAAGATGTTTCCCAAAGCATTCCAATCATCCCTCTCATCCCACCAAGGACCTGGAGAAACATCATTCAGGATTTTGGCACAATAAGTAAAAGAACACCATAAAAAAAGTAACAAAGTTATCCATTGATAATTGATACTAAATGCATACCATGTCCACAGTTATGTTTCCAAGCTGGACCTTTCCATGCTCCGACTTAAGTTTCTTTAAGCGATCCTGTAGAAAAATAGTAGAGTAAGTTGAGCTCTGCTATCCTGATATTTGAGGACAGGAAATCTAATACTCTTGAATTGTTCAGGTGCTGTGTTTAGGAGGTTGTAAAAAGACAATGAGCAAGGTATGATAGTTCAAAGACGCAGTTTAGGTGAAGTAATTTTAAATTAATGATGCATACTCTTTCATAAAGAGAAAGTTGTTAGAGCAGTGAACCAGCTGCCAAGTAGATTCTTCTCCAATCCAATTCTGAGTATTCTGATCATACCTAGGTGCAAAACTAAAATTGTGAGCAAAATAATAGCCTAATAGGACGATCTTTTAATGTATTTTTCTATTAGCCAGAGAACACAAGCACTACATACTATTTTGAGATGGGTTTTTGAGAGGTGTTGAAACTATGTATTGAATGCCTAATTTCAGAGAATTATTTGATTGCATGTTCCACCACAGTATTCATGACCAGAAAGCGTTCTACACCATTTGGAAGCAGTAATTAAGCATTCTCTCATAGAGTCTTACATGAAACGAAAAAGGCGGAACACTACTGGTTAAAAAGAAGGGGAGATAAGGAATCAGATACCAAAAAATCTTTTCGACTTTATAAGATGCACTGGTGAGTTACAAACCTGTTGTTCGGGAATCAGTTCCTGCAGCTGGGACCTAAGATCCTGCATTTTCACAAAACAATCATCATTGCTAGCCGCTGTGTTGTTCACACGATTCTGTGCAACTTTCAGCACAAAATAGAAAATGAAGATAACCATCTTACGAGATCGGAAGTGCTCTGCATCTGCAGCCATCTCACACCACCAAGCGTGGTGGCCTCCTGCGTCTGGAGACACAAGCAACAAAATCTCAGCATCCGAAAATGCAAAAACCGGCACACAAGCGCGTGACCACCAAACGCGACATGGAAGATGGATCACTCACCACACGGGATCGCAGCCTGGAGACCGCGGCGAGGCCCCGGAAGAACGCCATGGCCGGAGCGCGCGGCTACCGCAGCTGAGTACAACACAAACAGGCGATTTCCATCAGACCATACGGCTACGGCTCCACCGAATCAGTCAAAAACAGATCGTTGCATTGGCCTCTAAACTCCTCCCGAATCGAAAAAAAAAACAGAGAGGAAACTTCGCCCCGAGCTAGAATGGACCCATGATTGATCAGAGGATAAACAACCAGAAAAATAATGGAAAATATCGCGAATTTCAAGGAATCATACCAAAAAAAAAGGGGACAAAACCACACAAATTACGGACTGCTGCAGCACGCTAAACTGATCGGAACAGAAGGAGGTTAAATGTCCAGAGATGCGCGAAATAGGAGGGAAAATATGAGATCGAGAAGACCTTACGCGTGGGAAGGGGAAGGCGAAGCGAATGGAACGGGAAGGAGAAGAGCGACTGTTCAACGAGTCTCCAGAAGCGGCGGAGGGTAGAAGAAGACGGGAGCCAGCGATCTGGAGTTGCCTTCCTAATAATAAATCGCGTGTTGTTTCATTTTCCATTCCACCCCCTATAAATATTTATTTTTAACTCACCATGCCCATATTACGAATTGCATGGGATTTCTATGCTTGTATACAGGTGACCAGCGAGTGGATGAAATTGGGTCAAATACACGTTGCCTCCAAAAAGAATTGGGCCGAACTTTGACAAAAGGAAGACTAATTAGATACGAATTATGACCAACGTTATGGGGCTGTTAGTTCCTCTTCGGGAAAGAAAAAGGCTTCTGACTGTTCAATTCGTAAAGATACATGACTCTGATGATTACTCAAGACTTGATTTCGTACTTCTTCCGCCGACATTTAATGAAGCGGTTGAATTTGTTTTTGAAAGCCATTGGATTTGTTATTTAGGTTGCGCCTTGCTACCTATAAAGAATATTTACAGTAGTATAGAGGGTGGTTATCTACGATATATATTCATGTTTTTTATAGACAGAATTAAAGACAGATTATATAATAAATTGTCTATATAGTCATTTATCTCTTGTGTAATTAATAAATTATCTGTATAATGATACATATAATATAAAGTCATAAGATTACCATGATTTATTGCTAAATAAAATTAATATAAAAAAATTTTACCTCCACAAATATCGCACAGCTACAAATCTTCGAATTTTTTTCCTCTTCTCTCCCTCCCTCTCCTTTTTTTCTCTCCCTCCCTCTTTTTTTATTTTTTTATTTTTTTACTTTGGCTCGGTTCAAATGGGCTGGCAAGTGTGCTACAGTGCGCGCGAGGCGATTTATATAGGGTACCTCTGTTGTCTGTTGGTTGGGCGACAGAGACGCATGCTTTATCGCTCGTTCGTTGGGCGACAGAGGGAGGTGAACAGTTGATTCTCCTATGTGGCATCCACGTGGCCTCCAGTTGCTCGTTCAATGGGTGACACATGGCTTTGTCGCCCGTTCAAAGGGCAACATTTCTCTCTCGCCTACTGAAAAGGCGACATAGGTATGTTTTTGGAAAAAAAATTCCGACGTATATTTTGCAATTTGAATAAAAAATATATTATTAAAAAAATTCATTCAAAGTCTATCCAGCATCTTGAACCATGAAACCAGACATTTGACCCCTATACTTTGCAATCCGATTCAAATAACACCCTAACCTGATTTTGCATAGTAGTATTATCTGTATGGCGTAATGAGTGTGCAGCTTTACCACATAGGATGTTACACTAGTGTAGGGTCGAGGATGCGCCTAGAGGGGGGGTGAATAGGCGTTTTAAGAAATTCGATCGCTCACTAAGCAATTCGCTCTAATCAACCCCTATATCAAAACCTAATCAAATATATATGCGGAAGCGATAAATAGGTTTTGACAATTAAAGCCTAAATTAACTAGGCTCACTAGTGCACTAACTAAATTTAAGTCTCTACACTAGAATTGCTAAATTGAACAATCAATTAATACTAAGCAATTCTAATACATTCAAGCAATTGATAAGTATGCAAAAGGTAAATACTTGAATGTAAAGAGACAAGGGACAACCGATGTTTTTCCGTGGTGTTCGAAAACTTGCCGGTCTCCCCTAGTCCACGTTTAGGCAAGCCCGACCACTCGGACCGGCTCTCGCTCGAGCACCCGCCTCTTTCCACTAGACATGGTTTTTCACGCTCGCGCGTAGGCTCAACCCGAACCTTCACAAACTTGCCGGGGCTTCTCACAACCTTGAGAGCTCCCGCGCACGACGCCTACGCCGTCTAGGAGTCGGCAACCTCCAAGAGTAATAAGCCGCTCCTTCGCTTGAACCTCACCGAGCACAACACATGCGCATCCGGTGATCACCAAGTGCAACACATGCACAAGGCCTCCCTCAAGTGCAACACATGCACAAGAGGCTCTCAAATCACTTCCTAATTGCAACACATGCAATTAGTCTCACTCTTAAGCTCAAGAGGCAAATGGAGAAGAGCAACACATGCACACAACTCCTACACACAGCAATAACACCAGCAACCTTTGCCCCAAACCCCCCAAGGGGGTATATATAGCCCCCACCAAGAAAACTAGCCGTTTGGGGGCAAAGCAGTAAAGCTCTTGATTCTTGGTACTACCAGCCCTCTAAGGGCAGTAGTCTGCCAGCAGTCTCAACGGTCGGCTAACGGACATATTTTGATGATTACTAGCCCTCTAAGGCGCAGTAGTACCGACTTCATGAGACTACCGCTCCCACCGAAGCGGTAGTCTTGCCTTGCCACCAAAAAACACATGCATCAGTAAAATAGCTACTGGTGGCTAATACCCTAGTAGTCCGCACAAAAGCCTGTAGTACCGGCCAACACAAAACATCAAAAACAATATACGCCAAAAGGCTACTGGGTGGCTTAACTCCGGTATAGACTTACGATACTACATAAGCAAGGTCTTAGTAGTCTGCAGCAAGAGAAAACCCGATTTCAACTCAAAATCCATTTCTCCAAAACCCAACTTTATTCTTTGAGCCACAAGGATGATCAACACATGATCATACACACGTGCAAAACACATTTGCACCAATTCAACCCATGCTCAAAGAATTTCAACCAAATTGCAAAAACACATTTTGCAACCAACTCAAGATCTATTTGCAAAACGTATTAAGCAAATCAAACTCGAGTTTATGAGATTAATCCCCCTAGCCATGTGAAGGTCAACACAAGACCCGGGCAACTTGCCAACACCCGTTGCAAGCCCCACTCACATGCTCTCGGAATTCCAGACTCATAAACCTCAGTTTATTCGCACAACGAACTTGCAAATAACGCAATAAACACATTTCATACTTGAGCACTACTCTTTGCAACACATGCAAAAGTCTAGCACAAAGCAACATCAAATTAAGGTGCATGGACTCTCTAATTGCAACACATGCAATTCTCTAGGCCCATGCAATACCAAATCGACTTCACACCAAAACCAAC
Source organism: Guadua angustifolia (assembly GCA_036346375.1). Taxonomy (NCBI): domain Eukaryota; kingdom Viridiplantae; phylum Streptophyta; class Magnoliopsida; order Poales; family Poaceae; genus Guadua; species Guadua angustifolia. The sequence continues at coordinate 30,369,275 of CM070503.1, forward strand.
CATCAACTAAACCAAATCACACGTATGAGCTCTTTACTCGCAACACATGCAAGCCTCTAGCTCCATACAAACACACAAACACTAAATCGATCACATTAAAAACCAACACAACCTTATGTGCTCTTTACTCACAACACATGCGAGCCTCTAGCACATACACAACCACAATCACCAAATCATGCTTGAGCTCTCTCCTTTTGCAACACATGCAAAACTTTGCTCCAAGCAACAACACGGTTTTAGAAAGATGTTTTGCGAACCAAAACATGAAGCTTCAACTAATGCAACACATGCAAAAATGAACTTCACGCAAAAGCCAACGCATATAGCTTATCCTATTTGCAACACATGCAAATCAAAGCAACATGCGAAAACCCAATACAACCAAGCATAAGTTTAACCCATTCGCAACACATGCCAAATGGTTAGCCCTCATGCAAAAACCAAATCAACCACAAGACAACCATTTGGAATTTGTTTGAGCTCGAGTGAACGCGCAATGAGATCATCAACACATGATGAAGCTCAAGCTAGGGAACGACCCCTCTTAATAGCACGGCGATAAAACCTTAGACTCAAAGACTACAAAATCCTTAGCCTATCTAGTTATACTTTCGCCGCTGCGCGCAAGCAATCCCCTTTGGGGTCTTTATGATCTTCACTTATACTCCCCCGGGATCATCACTCGACTCCTCTTCGGGATCCACTCTTGACGCCCATCAACTCATGATGCCGTCCTTGTCCCGTTCTCATCATCTCATCCATCTTTGGACCTAACTCAATCACAACTCATAAAATAGTTAGTCCAAGATGCATGATTGTCTCAATTATCTCTTGCACTCCATTAACACATAACGGATGCCTCTAGATCAATTGAGCACAACCCTAAATCAATAGAAATGATTTAAGTGTGTCTTAAGTACAACAATGCAACTCATGCTTTATTATACTTAAGAACTATTCATTTGTCCTCAATTAATCACGGAGCACCATCAACACATGATGAAGTGTTCGTTAATGATTAATAAGACAAATGAACTCAATTTAAATTATCATTTAAATTGATATGAGTATATATTAACTACACAAGTTTTCATATACTCGTGTTGATGGAAAGTAATGATCCATTATATGTAAATTGTATGGAAATGATCATTACTCTAAATCATCAACTATAGAATACGCCCCACATGTATATGTGCATAAGTATGATTGACTTGGAGATAATATGCACATATTCAAATTGATCGTATTGGAGTATATCCTATATTACCATGAGTATACTTATAACTAGGCAATTCAAATATATACTCAAGGATTTAGTTTCTTTGTCTTGATCTTTATATGTGTCAATAACGAATCGATCAATACAAAGAGACTTTCAAATTAAACTACAAACTCCTCCTAAATATGTGCATCCATGTAATATATGGATTGAGAAACATAATGCACATTTTGTGGTTAATATAATGGGGACATTCATATTTCAACTTGACTCCAAAGTATGCAACTAATACTAGAATGAATATGCAAACATACCTTGGGTTTTCCATTTTTCAATGCGATGAGACTAATCAAAGATATTCTAAATAAACAAGTTAGTCTCGATATAAGATTTATCATTAATAATAAAATCACATTAATGGATAATCACAATATTAGATTTGTCATTAACACCAAAACCATAACTAATGAATGTTGAACTTACAACTAGCAAGTTAGGTTAATGACTAGTGGAGCCTACATATGCTTCTCCCCTGTCAAACTCTCAATTATGCTTCCATAGTTGTTAGCCCCTGTAGCTCACTCCCTCTATATTTTGATTTGAAAGAGAAGACCCTATGAGTCTCACTTGTCATTGACCTAATTTGCCCAGTATATCATATTATATGGCAAAACTGTGTACTTATCACGCCACGCTATTAATAACACTTTCTGAAACTGGATTAGAGTGTTATTTAAACCGGATTGCAAAGTTTGAAGGTCAAATATCAGGTTCTTTGTGACTCAGATCCAGCAAGTATATCGATTCCAGCCAACATGACACTATGATGTCAAGTCCATTAATTCTTAACAAATTAATATTCGCAATTTGAGGGCTGTTATCCACGCCACCTCTCTCTCTATGTATATATATATTCACGGTTCTCGCTCAACCCAGTAAACACACATGGAAGAACACAGCGCAACAAACCATCCACTTATCAGTGAAAACATTCATCCATCCTAATGACAAAAATATTTTCTAGCCCTTTAATCCTAAAGTGCATATTTGCATTCACCCAGTCGCCCAATATCTTGGATACTAGCCATCTCCATCACTTCGCCAAAAGTCTGGTGCAAGTGTGCAACCAATTGTCCAAAATATACCTTTTTGGTTGGGTGTTCCGATGGTGCCTGGTACATGCGAACGGCGCCTTGGCGTGTTGGCGTGAGAGCTCACTCCGCACGGCCACGTTCGAGCTTCGGCTCTCGCGGTCGCGCACGAGGCGAGGGCTACGCGCGGGTGTGCGTGTGTGGGTGGGGTGTGTGTGCATATATCGTTCGTCTGTTGTTTCTCTCTTCTGTAATGCATTGTCAGACCTCCTGGCCAATTTTCAAAAAAAGAAAAAGAAAAAAAAAGATGGTGCCTGGTACATTGTCCCCCGACAGCCAAAGAAAGGCAGCAAAAGTTCTCTTAAAAAGGCAAAATGGAAAGTTGTTTTCAGCAAATTTTAAGTTGTTTCCACTTAATTCTCAGCGCTTGTGGAAGTAAGTAGATTTCTAGGTTTTTTTAGACTGTCCACCCTGTAAATCTTTCAAAATGCATTCACATGTTCTATGAGGGTATGTATAATAAGGTAATCTCAGTTTACTTTTAGTCTATACACATCAGTCATATCCTATGTAGAAGAGTGAGAAAATAAAAGAGAGAAAAGAGCTGGCTCTTATACAAGTGCCAGCATATTACGAAAAATAAGATATATTAGTTATGTACGAGAGAGAGAAGAGATAGTTATTGTACAATATCTAGAGATAGTTATCGTACAAGCTGGCTCTATTGCTTAGACCTTGTTTGGGACAGTTTCTAATTGTACAGATTCTAAATTCTTCGAGAATCGAGTGGGTGATAGTTTCTTTTTTGTGTACAATCAAAAGCAGATTTATATACAAAATTAGAGGCAATCACCCACCGGATTTTTAAAGAGTTTAGAATTTGCACAATTAAAAACTATACCAAATAAGATCTCACTCTAGATAATATAAATACTCCCTCCGTTCATTTTTATAAGGCTTATTTTTTGAATGATCTTGTTCACAAATATAAGGCTTGCATGCAGATTTAATGAGGTCTTTCCTTCTATACCCCTATTTATTCTCTCTCAAATATATGCATTTATTCATTACCACTCACACAAGGTTAGGGGTGAAAACAGGACAGGAAATATCCGCCCGATCCGATTCCGAATCCGTTTAAAATCCGTACCGATGTTATCCGTATCCGTATCCGGAAAATCCGATGTAAAATGGGTTAGGATATGAGAAGAGCAATATCCGATTCGTATCCGAAAAATCTCATGTAATATGGGTTAGGATATGGGAAGAGCAATATCCGACCCGATATCCGGTAAATATCTGACCCGATATCCGGATAAAATCGATTATTCTTCCATTAATTTGGTTCATTATTGGATAGATAGAATAGTTGTTTGATCTCGGCACTAAAAAACACTACTTTGTTATTAAGCGTGAACTTTAACAAATCTATCAACAAACAAATAGAGTGATGACATAATACTTTTACCTAAATTGATTTGTTCAACTTCTTTTCTATTCAAATTACTGGAATTAGTTGAGTCACTAAATTGCACCTCTAACTATACTACTATCCTACGTTGAAATAATTATGACTTGAAGCTAATGTTGTAAGGTTAATGCTTCATTCGTTCTTTTACGTACACAATTATGTACTATACTACTATCCGATTATGATATCCGATCCCGATTGAATTAAATCAGTATCCGCTCCAGATCCGAATCCCGAATAATCAATTCATATCCGATCCGGACATCCGTGATCCGACTCGAATCCCGAAAAAATATGGGTTAGGATACGGACGAGCAATATCCGCCAGATCAGGCCGGTTTCACCCCTACACAAGGTATATCTTTCAACTTCCAAGACAATTAAGTGGGGGCATCTAAGTCATTTTCTCTCGTAACTTTCTTAATTTTAATGCAACCTTAGTTCTTGTGCAAAGTCAAAATACGTCTTATAAAAATGAATGGAGGGAGTAAAAGATAGTGTAAGCAGTAGGGATGGCAAAAATACCCATGGGTCCGGGTACCCGCGGGTACCCGACCAGATGGGTCCGGGTCTGGGTCCAAATTTGGACCCATGGGTATATTATTTCGGGTCCGGGTCTCATTTTGGACCCGTGGGTACCCAGACCCGGACCCGTTACTAGAGTTGGGGGCAAGTCTAACTCTGACATCATCATGCTGCCAGTTGTCCTTCCTTTCAATTTTTATTTCCAGTCCGTTCTTTACTTCTTTGTCTTTCCAACGTTTTTGAGCCCGGAGCGAAGTCTTTGCTAAGCAAGTCGACTCATTCACCCCATACTGAAGCGTATGACGCTTCGAGGCCTTGCGGCGTGGGTCTCGAGGCGTCAAGGCGCGGGCGTCGCGTCGGAGGCGAGGCGTCAAGGCGCGGGCTGGCGTGGGAAACGAAGTAATATGCCTCCCACTCCCAAGCGTTGTTCGGAATGGACCGGCTCCAAGGGGCCCACGCCACGCTCGCCCACAGGAGGCAGCCGAGCCGAACCATCCAACAGGACCTCCGCGCGACTGCGCTAAGCAAACGCCGCTCGTTTCTTCCCGTGACGGCCACGCCACCCCAAAACCCGACCCAACCGCCCGCGCGTAGGCATGATTTGAAACGGGTCTGGGTACCCGTTCGGGTTCGGGTACCCGTCAGGTCCGGGTCCGAGTTTGGACCCGTGATTGACTTCGGGTCCAGGTCTGGATCTAAATTTCGGATCTCGAGCCCGGATCTACGGAGGCTGAACCCGGAGGTACCCAGACCCGTTGCCATCCCTAGTAAACAGTGAATTTTGTAGTTGTACTTCGTAGGGCAAACGTGCACCAGCTTGGCTCCTCAGTCCTCACCCAACTCCAACGGCATACTGTGCGTGACCATCAGCAACCCCGGCCCACTTAAGCCTCGGCCCATCGGTCGCTTTAAGCTTTCATCCTCGCCTTTCAACCAGTTCCTGTTTCGTTCGCGAGCCCCCCGTGCTGCTCTGATACCAACCCCTCGCCGCCGCGACCCGCAAACCCTAACCGAGCTCCTCGTGGGGGCAGCGCAGCCATGGAAGGCGGCGGCCGCAAGAGGGGAAAGCCCGACGGCGCCAACGGCGCCTCCGTCGGCGGGAAGCGCGCACGGGGTGAGTTGGGCGGAGCCTGCTGTTGCTCTGGTCTTACTAAATCTTCTTCCTCCCTGGGGGGTTCTTTCTTGGGTCCGTGCTTGTTTCCTGGACGAAATCTTGGGGTTTAGCGTCTTGGAAGTGTTGGGTACTGTACTGTTGTTCGGTTAGGGTTTAGGGATTTTAGAGGAAGCTACGTGGCGGAGTGATCTGATGGGATCTGTGGTTCTTGATGGATAAAGCCTATGAGTTTGGGGGAATTAGAGGTTCCCAATTGCCTAAGTTTCATCAATTCACTGTGATTCTTGTCGGAGAATTGGCAATCTTACTATTCTTGCGTATTATTGCATTTCTTGGAGTAGAGCTTATCGATTCTTTTAGTTTTGTGATGGTACTACTTTTTTTTTCCTGTTTGGGTTGTGTGGTTTATTGAATTTAATTAATGACACCTTGCGATGTCATTTACCCATTGCCAAAAACTTGGAAGGAAGCTTTGGGTAGTGGATGCAAGCTGAATTTAGTGTAGTTTATGATTTGATTAATGCACTAAGTTGTAGTAGTCAACAGCATATTAATGTTCTTTTGTCTATCAAGATTAGTAAGTCAACACAGTATTAACTTGGCGCGCATAATTAATTTGATGTAACAGAATCGGAGTCATTTCAAACTGGTGTAGGAAGCAAATCGAAGCCATGCACCAAATTTTTCAGGTTATAATCCAACTTAAAATAAACTCCACCTGGTAACATTTATTCTGCATAGCTGTTATTTCATTAAAACTTTACTTTTTATTTTTGAAAGAATGTCTTGTTGCTAACAAATCAGTCAAGCAAGATTGTGCTACAGGTTCTCCCTAATCCAAGCTTAAGAACACTCACAGGAGTAAAATTGGAATGCACATGGTTGTGCGAAAATCATTTTGAATGTGTGAAAGATGCAACAACAGTATAAGGATATGTAACTCCTTTTCAGATGAACAATCAGTCAGTAATATCATGATGCAGCCTCATCTGCTCAAATTGAGAAAAGAAGGTCGAATACATGACTTGGGAACTGCAATTGAACTCACATCTTGAAATTCTGCCACCTATATCCTTCATAGCATATAATTTTTATCCTAACCTTTGGTACATGCAGGGACAATTTTACTGCTATCTGGTTTGAAATTACTATGCTGTCAATTGTTGCTCTTTGAAATCTTGACTGCCAAGCGCGGGCTTATGATCTTAAACCATGAGGCAGTAGCAAAATTTGTGCTTATGATCTAGAACAATTATTAGCAACGAGACATTCTTAAGCTTAACATTTGAAATGTAGCTTATTCTCATGTTATTTCAGAACCATATTTTAGAAATTTTCTTCAGTCCATTCTGAATGTAGTCTATATTGCATCTTAAAGTTCAGCAAAGTTCATCCTAGATTAACAATTTTTTTCTTCAGCTGCTATCATCACTTGTAATCATCGTTCATGAGGCTTTGGCTGTTTCAGTTCTCATTTTGGAATCATGCAAGTCAACGTCAGTTGCATTTACAATGAATAGCTTTTCTACCCAGTTGTGCAATTAGGACATCTTATTTTGCTACTTCAGTTACTTACCCACATGATATTGTCATTGTGCAGTACCTCTGGTTGTCCCTTTGGTGAGGGTTGCCATTTCCTCCATTACTTCCCTGGCGGCTACCAGGCTGTTGCAAAGATGACCAACCTGGGTGGCCCAGCTCTTACACCTCCAGGAAGAATGCCAATGGGACCTGCTGTTCCGGATGGGCCACCTACACCCACTGTTAAGACTCGCTTGTGCAACAAGTATAACACTGCAGAGGGATGCAAATGGGGGGACAAGTGCCACTTTGCACACGGTGAGAGGGAGATCGGCAAGCCTATGTTGATGGACAGCTCAATGCCACCCCCCATGGGACCAAGGCCCACCAGTCACTTTGCACCACAGCCAATGCCCAACCCTGGGATGGCCACTCCAGCAAGCTTTGGCGCTTCTGCCACAGCCAAGATCAGTGTTGATGCATCTCTTGCAGGTGCCATCATCGGGAGGGGTGGAGTTAACACAAAGCAGATATCCCGAGCCACCGGGGCCAAGCTGGCCATCCGGGATCATGAATCAGACACCAGCTTGAAAAACATTGAGCTTGAGGGCACATTTGATCAGATCAAGAATGCCAGCACTATGGTCAGGGAGCTGATTGTCAGCATCGGTGGCAATGCTCCTCCACAGACCAAGAACCCAGCTGGAGGATCTCACCGTGGTGGAGGGCCAGGAAGCAACTTCAAGACCAAGCTGTGTGAGAACTTCACCAAAGGATCGTGCACTTTCGGTGACAGATGCCACTTTGCCCATGGTGAAAATGAGCTGCGCAAGTCGACTGCTGCTTGAGATCCATGTGGTTTGTAACGTTTAGTCAATGTAACTCTAAACTTGAGGGCTGATGATGAATTTTCTGACTGTGTTTGGCCTTATGCCATCGATTTTACCACTGGATTTCATATGGCATCTTATTTTGTGCGCTGTTTTGGCTTGGTGGTTCTATTATCCTTTCACCTGTGATGTCATTATGGTTGATACTGTTTAGCACAAAGTTTCTACGTGGATTCTGAGTTTCTCGATCTCACGTCGTTTGTTTGAACTTTGAAGTGCATATAAAAAGAAGTGCTCTGCGTTTCCTGTCAGTAAACTAATATTTTCTTGTCTATTCCTGTTGCAATTCAATCATTTTCAGTTCAAGGGGGGTATCCCATGAACGTGGTTTTGTTCAAAAAAGTCGAATGTTATAAGAAAAATATTATAGTAGACTAGTAAGATGGTTAAAATGGACTATGGGTGCCGTCGCGCTCACAGAATTATGGTTCATGAAATGCTTCGCATACCAGGCTAGTTAGTTGTTCGAGCCGTGACAAGACATCAGAAAGATTCTCCAATATGAAACAAGCATTTTTTTTCTTCTCTCAACAAGCAAACTCTTGCGAGCGTCAACACACAAGTGTAATACAAGAACATTATGAGCCGCCTGATCTCAAGAGATCCAAACAATAGAATGGGAATTAGTTACATCTCAAGAACTAGCACTAGCTGTGCTAGCCCACCTGTTCTACAACGGATGATTTTTTTTAAGAGTTCTACAAAGGATTAAGTTAATTGGGAGATATTTCTACATACAAGGAGGTAGGCGGCCAGGCGCCTACGCATGCCATGCCACGCAAGGCAAGATCATTCCTGATCTCTGAAAAGACGCCTGCGCTTGGAGGTTTGCTTCTCCTCGGGTGTGTCCGCAACAACCATTTGATCCTGCAGAACCAAACCACGGTTCCGAGTGAGTTTCCTGATCGGTGTTGGCTGTGCGCTTGGCTCCGGCTCTTCGTTCTCTTCAATGCAGGGCATGCTCTGAGAGGTCCTGTGGGGCATCAGTTCCTCCCCATCCGCGACGACCTCTTTCATAAGCTAGAAACGGGTAAAAAGATAAGAGATAAGGTCAGACCATTTGAAGGAGTTGTAACTTCCACATCATGAATAGCCAAGAGTGTTTTGATCCTGTACATCTTTATCTCCCAGAATGGGGAAGTGAAAATAGAAAATGAGCCATTTTTTAAGCCAATAAAGGAGCCATTTTAGAGAAGCATACATGACCAAAACAAAATCAACGCAATTTCTCCCCAACTTAGGACTAAGATAATTTCTCTTGCAAAGGCAGGATGGCATGCGAGTGCATTGAAGATGATAAACTAAATAAATGAAAATGAAGAATTCCTAGTCTCTTGCTTGAACTTGTTCCCAACATTGAGGCTGATTATCCAGGTCACATATAGAAACGCTTATCAATATTTTTTTTTTAAAAAAAATCTACCAGCAGAAACTGTACCTTCCAGTCTCTAAAATCAAATCTGAAAACAAAATGGCTGTAGGAGACTTCTCCTGAGGCTATGGCACTGGCAGCAGGTGCATTTCTTGGATCTGTACAAGACCAGTACAATTATATTAGATACATAAGCAAAGCATCTCCATAGTATCATTAAAGCACAAACAAAACCAGATAACCAAGTGCTTACAGACTATATGATGCCCATTGTCATCTATGTTTATTGCCACCCTGCCATCTTTCACTAGGAAAGACAGTGCAAAAATATTCTCAACCGTTTGGGCAAATGAATGTCTGTTCAAAACAAGGTTCTCCAGCTTTGCACTCTTCTTCCACCTCAGGATATCAAATATGACAGACACATTCCGGTCAGTGTCTGTCTTAGCTCCCTCTGAAGAATCAGCAAGCTGCAAATTAACGAACATCATATGAACCCGTAGTTGGTTGGAAGTAATGAAACAGTCTGCAAGTCTAGTTATTATACACATGACAAACAAGTTATGGGAGAGAAGAGAAGTCTATCTGCCTGCCCAGAAACTTAATAGCGAACAAACGAAGATTGTGAGGATGGTACTGTCCCATATGCTTCTTTAAAGAAAAAATGTTTTATGATTTTAAACATGTAATTAACTAAGAGTTGTACAATGGAATCTAAAAAGGTCATGTTTAGTTGCTAATCAACGACATGAACAATGGAAAAGCACCACATCCGCTACCAACTCCCTCCGGTCACAAATAGTTGTCATTTTGAACATCAACACAGTCTCCAAAACACATCTTAACCAATAACTTATATTATAATATATTTATAAAATCCAATAAAATTATAATATTATGAAAGCATTTTTCGAGACAAATCTACACATAATATTTATTTAAAAAGATATTGCCAATCAAAATTCTAAAAGTTTGACTATACCTATATCTAAATCGACAACTATTTGTGCTACAAGGAGTACTTCACAGTATGTTGGATTGAAACAAAAAAGGCAATTTTTTTTTTGTGTGTGTGTGTGTTTTGGGGTGGGGGGGGGGGGGGCATCCATGAAAGAAATATACAAACGTATGTCATTGCTTCATACAAAATAATGTGGCTACCTCTTCAGGACGAGTATTTTCGGTTGGCCTGGCAGTTTGTTTTCTATTGACAACAGGAACCTTGCGCTGCTTCACTTCTGTATTCATGGGTCCAAGCCTGTAAAGATTAAGAGCACGCATGGTTTAAGTCATTTACCAAGCAGACACTAAGCAGGAAGCAGGAAATGTTGAAAACTTATAAAGACAAAGGAGCTTTATTACATGGTGCAGCATCCAGGCACAGCCCTGAAAACATGGGAGGCAAAAAGCCCAACATCGCCCCAGCGCAATGAGACAGCCTCAGCGTCAAGGCTCCCTTTCTGCCCAAATTTCTTCAGCAATGCTGTTATGAAATCCGAAGTTGTGATTCCTTCACTTGACTGGGACCTCACAGATGATACCAAAGTGTTTGTAATGTCCAGCAGAGCTTCTGCATCAGCTATTTGCTCCCTAGGTCTCTGAACTGCAGTGCAGAAGGGCACCCCATTATGTGTTTTTCGTATAATATTAATACTCCAAAAAGTCAAACCAACAAAACATAGCAGAAGATAAGGCAACTATATTCACAGCAAGCAATCATCTCAGCACACAACACTGAGCTCTAACATGCTCATGATACACCCATTTTCCCCCCAGAAAATGCAATCGTGCCAAAAAAACAAATGTTGTGCCACATCAGCATGGAATACAACCAACACAGTCAAACTCCACATTCCATACATGATGTATATCCAACTCCACTTTACTGTATGATACAGAATATTTCAGAAATCTCTAAAGATAGTTGCTGTGAAGATGAACTTATGCTAATGCTATGCATCCTGGGAGAGGCATCAAAAGTCTATAAACATACACTTATTGACTCCGTTCAATAGTTTAGTGCTAGTGCTGTGTCCGGGTGTTGGGTTAACAATGTGCAGTAAAACATAAACAGCTAGATGAATTATGAATAGGAATGTACTAAATCTCCAATCTTAGCCCCTAGACATATTTCTTTCTTAGACCAGTTGTCACATTTATACACACAGATTTAAGTGTGTACGTGTTCTATCCACTTGAAACTAAAACCTCTCAAGCCCTCACACTCAGTCACACTTCTTGGAGATTAAACCCTCTAAATTGCAGGAGAAGGTTTGGACACACTCTGTTGGAAGTGTTGAAGGCTTTCTTGATGTCTGGTTTTGATATGCCAATTGGCTTCTCTCTTTGTTATTATAACATCATTGATTTATGAACGTGGATTTAACATAACCTAATTGGGCTGGACCGTATGCCACTTTATTCAACATGTAATGATCTGAATTTCATTTACCCAATAAGAATTCCCTTCATCAAGATAACAGACTGACAGCTGAGTTTAGAACTTCCAAATATTTCAAATTCAGCCTATGCTCATAAAATTGCTCGTAATAGAAATAACACTCCATGGTTTGGGAACATGGTTTACAAAGCATTAGAGAGAAATCATCTGTACGGCATGTACACCAAGTAGGATTTGACCCCAAGTAAACTGTTTTATCAATGCTGCCAGATTCAGCTGAGCTTTATTATACACAGAACGCAAGCACACTACTTGCAAACTAACCATAGCTGAACTTATCAATTGATCATAACATTCAGAGAAAGTGGTACACTTTTATCGGGAGCCATTTCATATCCTATTGTGTTAGATCATATATTGATATCCTTGTTTCCGAACCTGTTTATAACCTAGTAGTAGGCTAAGGAGACAGTTCAAATGCTACAAGCTTGTTTCCAAACCTGTTTATAACCTAGTAGCAGGCTAAGGAGACCGTTCAAATGCTACAAGCTTGTTTCCGAACCTGCTTATAACCTAGTAGTAGGCTAAGGAGACAGTTCAAATGCTACAAGCCTACAACATCTTATAACCTGAAGCTGTAAACTCACATACAGCACAAGTTGGAAAAACATAAATTCCAAACAAAGCCACCTCACGCCTCTTCAAAGTCGAAACTACAATCTCAAACAAATCAAGACATTTATTGTTGGAAATACGCAGAAAGCGAGAGATGATTCTTACCGAGCTCGTGCAAGCTCTCCACCTGCGTGATGACGGCCGCGAACTTGTCGGAATCCACCTTCGCCATTTCCTCCTTGTCATCTGCACGCGCACACGACCCAACACACACCGACTCAAAATCGCACCGAGCCCAACCCCGAAACTCAAACCCGAATCGGATGGTGGGGAGACCTACTGCTGATGAGGTTCTTCACGGCGAGGTACCGCGACCGGAGCAGCCGCCGATCCGCCACCCCCTGCTGCTGCCGCCCGCCGCCCGCCGCCCGCGCCGCCGCCGCCGCCATCGGGGATCTAGAGCTCGAGAACCCTAAGCCCTAAATCCCAGCCGGCGAGCAGCCGAGAGCGATAGGGGAAAGGGGAAGCGCGCGTGGGAGGCGGAAATTTCGACAAAATTTAGAGAGGTGGGAGGCACAAGTGGAGAGGAGAGGCGGGGATTTGAAAGCTTCCAGAGGAAGCCTGCAAGGCTTGTTCCGTTGAAAAAGAGAAAAACTTGGTACGGGCGGTGGGCGGGCCCATTCTGCAGTGACGGCGAACGGTACGGTGTGCGTAGATGAAGGATTTTCATGCTTAGCACCGGGGCCCAACTGTCAGTTAACGTGCGCTCGCTTCAGCTTTGGGTGAGCCGGAGGTGCCTGCCAGGTGCGCGCGTGTGCGATGGTGTGTGATGATTTTTGTGGAACTGGTTTGGTGGACTGTCTCCGCGGGACGGTCTGGTTGTCAGTGGAACAAAACAAAGTTCATGGACCGATTGTATTTTAGGTTTTAGCGCTCAGTGGGTCATCTGACTCCCGCTCGTGATTTTGAGCATGTTTCGGTTTGGGGTGGATGCACGCTGCGCGTTTTGGTTTGGCCCGCAAAATTCAACGTTTTCCTCGGGAAAATTTGGGCGGGGCGCGCCTCGTCCTGGGGAGCTATTTTTCGGTCATTTCGCCTAACCTGCCCTGGTTTCACTTCCCACCGGGCTGGTCATTCGCTCATTCTGATTCACCAGCCCATGTACATCTAAGGATTAAAATCTCGTTGAAATTTTGCAAGATCTCATTTATCAGAGGTGAATGAGTTTTGAAATGCCGGTCAGAGTAAAAAAAAATTAAATTGCTATAGTAACCTCGGAAATTTTGACGAGATCTTGCTATATCTCGCCGAGATCTCAAGATTTTTAACCGGAATTTGACTTTTTTTGATCGGGTTTGGTCCAATAACCCTTAAGAAAGTCATCTCCTACGAAAATTTGATAAAAAAACGAATTTTTGAGACATTTTTTAAAAGCTGTAGAAATACTATCGGATTTTTATAAAATTATACATACTTTATCATCATGTGAAAATTTAATGGTACCATCCTAAGAAGCTAAGGATAATAATGAAAAAATTCAAAATAATTTAACTTCATTTCTTATATTTAAAAAATCAAAAACAGAATGAACATAATTAGGACAATAACCTTGTCAGAATTTTACACATTTTCTCGACTTTGATAATAATCCAAAATTTTTATGAAAGATTAATAATTGACTTAGTACCATTCTATAAAATTATCAAAACAATTCAACTTTTTTTTGTTTTCCCAATCAAATCTATGTATGCATTGAACTTCATTTGCAATATTTCAAAAATCAAAAACAGAAAGAATATAAATGGTACACTGCACTTGTAAGAATTTTATAAATTCATTGGAGTGTGATAATGATTCAAAATTTTTATGAAATATCAAAATTTTCCTTAGAACCCTTTTGCAAAAATTTCAAAAATTTTAAATCTTTGTGTCCATCCATTCATCACAATTGGCGGCGGGGTACAATCATGAGTCATGGACAAATACAAACTGACATATGATAAGCTTGTGTGCCTCTTAGGCCATCTCCAAGGGTTTACCGATCCCATTCTCCATCTCAAATTATAGGGAATCCGTACGAGCTTGAGCTCTCCAACAAATTCCCCAAACCACGCCCGAGTTTTAGGTATCGGAGAGAGAATAGCTATTTCTCATAAAACCTCTCTCCTCTCTCGATCCTGTTCCCCATACTCTCCGAGCAACGGCCAGTCGCTCCCGCGCTTGGCAGGTGTAGGATCGAGGATGCGCCTAGAGGGGGGGTGAATAGGCGTTTTACAAAATTCGATCGCTCACTAAAATAATTCGCTCTAATACACCCCTAAGTCAAAACCTAATCAAAGATATATGCGGAAGCGATAAACTCGGTTTTGACAATTAAAGCCTAAATCAACTAGGCTTACTAGTGCACTAACTAAATTATGTCTCTATACTAGAATTGCTAAATTGAGCAAACAATCAATACTAAGCAATTCTAATTATAATCAAGCAATTGATAAATATACAATAAAGTAAATGCTTGAAGGTAAAAGAGACAACCGATATTTTTCCGTGGTGTTAGGAGACTTGCGGTCTCCCTAGTCCACGTTGAGGCAAGCCCAACCACTTGGACCGGCTCCGCTCGAGCACCGCCTCGCTTCCACGAGTCGTGGTTTTCACGCTATGCGTAGGCTCAACCCGAACCTTCACAAACTTGCGGGTTTTCACACCTTGAGAGCTCCCACGCGACGACGCCTACGCCGTCTAGAGTCGGCAACCTCCAAGAGTAACAAGTCGCTCCTTCGCTTGAACTTCACCGAGCACAACGAATGCGCCCCGGTGATCACCAAGTGCAACACATGCACAAGGACCTCCTCAAGTGCAACACATGCACAAGAGACTCTCAACCCACTTCTAATTGCAACACACGCAATTAGTCTCACTCTTGCTCAAGAACAACTTGCGGAAATGCAATACATGCAAATCACCTCTCAAATACTCACACAAGAGCCAATACACAAATGAGAGCTTCAATACATGAACCACCTCACCCAATATACTCTAGCAACCAGCAAATGCCCCCCCATGACCTCCTTTTATAGCCTCACAAAGAAAACTAGCCGTTGGGGGGCAAAACGGGCATTAAACGAGCTAAAACTAGCCGTTGCTACGGTGTTTGCGGTACTATCGGCCCCTACGGGCGGTAGTACCGGCCTAGGAACTCTCTCTGCCAAATAACTACCGCAGACGGGCGGTACTCGCCCCTACGGGCGGTAGTACCGCTTTTGCGGTAATCTGCAACTCTGACCACCAAAAAGCTCATAACTTTTACTCCGAACTCCGATTTGGGTGATTTTTGATTCTATGCGAAGCTTATCACGAGGGCTACAATATCCACCCATTTTCATGATTTAAGCACCCATAGATATTTTTAAATATCACCAAAACCAAACTCGAATACAGTCATTCAAGTCTAAATTTGATTTTCCGAAATCCCTCGCATAGACTTGATGAAAGGCATGACTACAAGCTATAAAGAGTCACTAACATCAAATATTGAGCCATGATGATCAACTCATGATCAATATAACTTTTGCAAAACTCATTTGCAAATAACCCGAAAAGCTATAAGATCAATCCTCTAGCCATGCAAGGATCAACACATGATCCCGACACTTTGCAAAACACATTTGCAAATGCCAACACATGCTCTAGAATTGAAACCCATAACCTCTAGCTTATTTGCAAACCATATTTGCAAATAACAAAACAGCATTTTGCAAAAACACATTTTGCAAACACAAACCATAAACTTTACTTAGCCTTTGTGATGATCAACACATGATCAAGACACAAGCTAAAACACAATGCATGAGCTCTCACCTTTTGCAACACATGCAAAACTTAGCTCCATGCAAAACCACATAGATTAAGAAATATTGTTTTACAAATGAAAACAAAACATGAGGCTTCAACATTTGCAACACATGCAAAAGTGAACTTCACGCAAAAGCCAACGCTTATTGCTTATCCTATTTGCAACACATGCAAATCAAAGCATTATGCGAAAACCAAATGCATATGCTCTTCCTCTTTGCAACATATGCAAATCAGAGCATAAACTTAACAACCGAGCATAAACTTAACCTATTTACAACACATGCCAAATGGTTAACTCTTATGCAAAAACCAAATCCAAATGATTTGAGCTTGAGTGAACGCGGATTGAGATCATCAACACATGATGAAGCTCAAGTTAGGAGACAACCTCTCTTAATAGTACGGCGATAAAACTAGACTCAAAGACTACAACAGTCCTTAGCCTATCTAGTTATACCTTCGCCGCCGCGCGCAAGCAATCCCCTTTGGGTTCTTTATGATCTTCACTTGATACTCCCTTGGGATCATCACTCGACTCCTCTTCTTTATCATCTCATCCATCTTTGGACCTAACTCAATCACAACTCATAAAACTTGTTAGTCCAAGATGCATGGTTGTCTCAATTATCTCTTGCACTCCATTAACACATAATGGATGCCTTTAGATCAATTGAGTACAACCTAAATCAATTTGAATGATTTAAGTGTGTCTTAAGTACAATAGTGCAACTCATGCTTTATTATACTTAAGAGCTATTCATTTGTCCTTAATTAATCAAGGAACACAATCAACACATGATGAAATGTTCTTTAATGATTAACAAGATAAATGAACTCAATTTAAATTATCATTTAAATTGATATGAGTATATATTAACTACTCAAGTTTTCATATACTCATATATTTAGTTTCTTTGTCTTGATCCTTATATGTGTCAATAAGAATTAGATCAATACAAAGAGACTTTCAAGTTAAACTATAAACTCCCCCTAAGTGTGTGCATCCATGTAATATATGGATTGGGAAACATGATGCACATTTTGTGGTTAATATAATGAGGACATTCATATTTTAACTTGACTCCAAAGTATGCAACTAATACTAGAATGGATACATAAACATACCTTGGGTTTTCCATTCTTTTAATGCGATGAGACTAATCAAAGATATTCTAAATAAACAAGTTAGTCTCGATATAAGATTTGTCATTAATAATAAAATCACATTAAGGGATATTAGATTTGTCATTAACACCAAAACCATAACTAATGAAGGTTGAACTTACAATCTCCCCCTTTTTGGTGATTAATGACAAATCCAAGCTTAATAAGCACATTTGGATTAAAACTAACATATTGAGAGAATTTAAACTATTTGAATGCATATGAGAATCAATTCTCCCCCTTAATCATATTAAGCTATTTGAATGCATATGAGAATCAATTCTCCCCTTTAATCATATTAAGCTCCCTTTTTAAGCCAAATGATATTAAGCTCCTAATTCTCCCCCTTTTGGCATTAAACACAAAAAAAAATGTTTCTCTTAAATGGTTTCTCCATTTTTAAGCAATCTACCCCCTTTTGGCATTAATGAGATTTATCATTATCTCCCCCTTTTGGGTATTTAACTATCTCTTTTAATGAAGGTCATACAAGAAATAGAATGAACACTTATGACCTTTGCAAGGAATAAGATTTGGATACCACTTGAAAAGATAAGCATAAAAAGGCAAGGAAGGGTATCACACGGGTTATTTGAAACATATTCAAATAACTCACTCCTCATTTTATTAGGCTTTGCAAATTTTCAACATGATTCTTTTGAAGAATCCAATAAATTACCTAACCAGGGTTAAACGAGGAACCCAAAAGAAATGAACATCACTTGAGCAAATAGATATCACTTTAAATCTATCTCAAGGGCTTTACTTGAAGATTCAAGAGAAATGAGCATTTTCAAATTTTTGTTGAAGAACAATGCTCAACTAGAGATTTTCCTCTTTAATGTATTTCAATTCATAAAGAATCTCACAAAGAGAATTCTTAGCGATTGAACTTACAATTTTAGTTTAGGAGGAAAAATCTTAATCAAGAATGTGGGTATCGTGTAATGCTACAAATAGGCAATGAAATACCACTTGTAGGAAATAATTGAATTCAATGATACCACTTAAAAAGGAAATCAAATAGTCAAGGATATCATATAAGAAATGAGCAATAAAGTCCAAGATACCACTTATGGGAAAGAAAACATTGATATTTGTTTCAAAACAGTCTCATTTTCTTGAAAACGAACACAATATGTCAATTTAAGATCAACTTGATATTATGACATAGCCAAAATGAGAGTATCTTCCAAATACACAAAACTCGATTAAACAAGCTCCAAAAAGATTCTAAGGTAAATCATAGAGCTAATACATCTAAACATGCTTATGTTTTATTTTGGGAGGTTCTTTCAACTTAAAACAACTTTGAAGATATGAAAATCACAAGGATTTCAAAAGCTGAAATTTCAGGTTTTCAGATTTTAGCATTTCATTTAGGCTTTAAACGAGGGCTGAAAAACTGCTCATGTGAAGTCTAAAAAATCTGATAAAATTTTGTGTTATATACCAACTATTGAGGATCAATTCTTACAAATATGTTTCTCTCAAATTATGCTCTGATTTGAAGATACAAAAATCACAAATCAGCTCAAAATCATGCAAAAATCTGAATTTTCAGCATTTGATCAAAGTGAGAAAAAGCCATAACTTTTGCAAATTAAGTTAAAATTATTTAAAATTGTGCAGAAACATACTTTGGACTCCTAAAAAACTTTTTCAAAAAGAATTTTCCAAAAAGGAGTCTCCAATCAAAAGATGTGCCAAATTTTGCTTTGTAGGTAAGATTTTTACTCAAAGAGAAGAAAAGTCAAAACTTTTTCAAATAAAGTCAAAACATTTTGAAAATTTCCAGAAATGAACTTTAAGATATTTAGAAGGTTTCTCAAAAAGAATTTCCTTAAAAGCACATTTCGTTCAAAAGATATGGCAGATTGCGCTTTGTAGGTATAAAGACAAGTTGAATTTGTATCGAAAGCTCAAAATGCAATATAACTTGGATTTCATGGAGATTTGAACTTTCATAGCTTTGAATGAGTTAGAAATACTATTTCAAGCCAAGAAACATAAAGAAATCCAACTCAAATGGCAAAAACCCACAATATGCAAGAATAGGTCGTTTTGGGTCAAAAGAAGGATTTTGGCTAAATTCAAAAGGCTATAACTTTTAAACGGTTGGTCGATTGGGAAAACTTTGAACTAAAGAAATGCTTAAAATGACCAAACCTACGAGTTTTGTATTGATCACTTTTTCAAAAACTCAATAGATTTTAACTTATGAAAATATTTCATTTAATCCAAAATCAAGATTCTATAAGATCCATTTGAGGCCAAATTTGCTATTTTGTTTCTAAAATAGGAATTTTTCACTCCAAAAGCATTGTAAAATATTTGAAATACATATTTAAGAACTTTTATAAAGATTTTCACAAATATTGGTTTTTTAAACAAAAATTTTGACTTTTGACCAAAGAGGCTCGTGTGAAGAATATGAATGCATATGATTTTCAAATCATTCCAAAAAGTATCAAATGAAGCAAATGAGAAGATATTTGATTGGAATTGGTATGTATGAGTTTGAAATACCATTTTGAACCAAGATATGGCTAAGAATCCGGTCCAAGAGGTGAAACTCACAAAGTGCTAGAATATGATCAATATAAGTCAAGTATAGTTTTAAGGTGAGTTTTAAAATCAAATAACTTTTGATAGATTGGTCTTTTGGAAATCTTTTGAATACGAGAATTGTTAAGAATGACCAATTCTATGTTTTTCGTTTTGGAGCTATATTCAAAATCATTTTACAATTTATTCTATGAAAATTATAAATTTAGAATCAAAACAAGATACTAGTAACTAGTTTTTGGGCTAAAAACTTATTTTCTTTTGAAATTAGTTTCTGTAAAGCCAAAACTATTGGAAAACGTTTTGAAAGCAATTGTATACATTTTGCAACTAGTTTTTCACAAGATTAGTAATAGTATACAAAATTTTGACTTTTGGCTAAATGGTTTGATTTTGAAAATATATATATGCACTTATATTAATATGGGCACACATAGGGATGTGATATACATGATTATGATTTAGCACTCCCCCTTAATGTGCCACTACCCTAAACTTGCTCAAGATTTCAATCAATACAACTAATAAGCATGAGCAAGCATTTAACAAGCAATTTAAATTGATTTTTATGAATATTACAATATAACCTACACAAGGCTATAAGCTATAAGAATCAATTTAAACACTTGTTACCCGAGATGGCATTGGCTCATGATGGACATGTTGTTCTTCAAGCTTGACACCACTTGTTTAAAAAGATAGTCCTTCTCCTCTTGAATGAGCAAGCGTCCAATCCATCTCATATTGCCTAAAAATCTTTTAGGCGGTTTTTGGTATCCAATCCTTGATGGATCCGACAATGTTAGTCACAATAGATTTAGGAACTCAAATGGCCCTAACATTAATAGTCTTAGGTGAACTAACATGACTAGCAATGGATTTGCGATTGTTATTACTCCTAAGCGATTTATCGGCATTGAATTTAGGAGTCTTAAGAGTTTTAGCACTTTTAGCAAATCCATTTCTAGTTTGATCCTTTCTAAGAACATAATAATAATCATTATAATGAGGACACTTAGAGGATCTATCATTTCTAGCAAATACTTTGCTATTGTTATTTTTCCTAAGCACATAATTCACATGATTCTTCATAGTCTTAGGAAATCTGGAATTCTGAGCAAACACATTTCTAGATTTATTTCTTCTAATCAATTGATTATCACTGTTTTGCATAGTCTTAGGAGAATTAACAAACTTGGCAAACACATTACCATTTTTGTCTTTCCTAAGCAAATAATGATCATTAACAATAATAGGCTTAGGAGTGATACCTTTGGGACAATCCTTACCGAAGTGTCCCTTTTCCCGACAATTGAAGCACGTTACTCCATTTGGTCCTCTCTTGACCTTCTTGTTGTGCTCCTTGCCGGTTTGCCTCATTGTTGATGGTGTGGCCTTGTTATCCACTTTGTTAGGGCACGCGGAGGCGAGGTGGCCCTTCTTGTTGCAATTGAAGCACTTGATTGTCTTCGTGTGTCGTGCGTTGTGCCTCTTCTTGCTATTCTCCCTCTTGGAGTTGTAGCCGAGTCCTCGCTTATCTTGAGGCGCCATTGGTTTGCTCAAGATTTCGTTGAGGATGGCTTTTCCCTTTACGCACCTCTTCAAGTCATTTTCCAATTTAATGACTTGGGCCTTGAGCTCATTATTTTCCTCTACAAGGTTAGTCTCAACAAGCATAGGGGAAGTACTAGCAATTGAATTAGAGCAACAAGGCAAATCAATTAAATCATCACAAGAGGTGGACATATTAATTTTTGATGAAATATTAGAATTTACATCTAAGCATGGCATTTCATCAATTAAATCACATGATACTCCTATATCCACCTTAGCCTTATAAATTTCTTTGAGAAGGAGGGATTCATGATTTTCTTTAAGCATATTATAATCACTTTGAAGTGATTCATGTTCAAGCTTTAAAATCTTATATTTTGTTTTCTCCTTCCCAAGATAATTATTGAGCTCCTCTAACATATCCATTAAATCATCATAAGAGGGCTCATCTTCATTTTCATTTACCTCATTTTTACCTTTAGCCATGAAGCAACGAATTTTTGATGGGAGTGAAAATTCGTCGTCGCTTGAGGCGGAGGTTGAGGTTGATGGAGATGCCGGTTCTTCAACGCTTGATGTTGAGATTGAAAAATCATCGACCGACATCTTTACCTCAATGCAATCCTCACTTGTTGATGTGGATGATTCAAATAATTCTTGAAGCTTGATCCACATAGCATGAGCGCTCGAGAGGTTGCATATGAGATTGAAAATTTCTACGCTCACAACGCTAAATAAAATGTTAGTAGCTTGAGCGTCGAGATGTAGACATTTCTCCTCTCCTTTAGTTGGAGCAATATTATTTAGTGGAGAAGAAATGCCGACATCTACGATCCACCATATTTCTGGGCTCATGGATTTAAAATGACTAATCATAAATATTTTCCATGAAGCATAATTTGAGCCATCAAATATATATGAATCGGTGAAGTGCACTAAACCTCTATTTGCCATCCTTTTACTCTCTAGCGGTTAAGCCTAAAATAAGAGTGACCGTATCGATACCACTTGTAGGATCGAGGATGCGCCTAGAGGGGGGGTGAATAGGCGTTTTACAAAATTCGATCGCTCACTAAAATAATTCGCTCTAATACACCCCTAAGTCAAAACCTAATCAAAGATATATGCGGAAGCGATAAACTCGGTTTTGACAATTAAAGCCTAAATCAACTAGGCTTACTAGTGCACTAACTAAATTATGTCTCTATACTAGAATTGCTAAATTGAGCAAACAATCAATACTAAGCAATTCTAATTATAATCAAGAAATTGATAAATATACAATAAAGTAAATGCTTGAAGGTAAAAGAGACAACCGATATTTTTCCGTGGTGTTCGGAGACTTGCCGGTCTCCCCTAGTCCACGTTGAGGCAAGCCCAACCACTTGGACCGGCTCCCGCTTGAGCACCCGCCTCGTTTCCACTAGTCGTGGTTTTTCACGCTTGCGCGTAGGCTCAACCCGAACCTTCACAAACTTGCCGGGGCTTCTCACACCTTGAGAGCTCCCGCGCACGACGCCTACGCCGTCTAGGAGTCAGCAACCTCCAAGAGTAACAAGTCGCTCCATCGCTTGAACTTCACCGAGCACAACGAATGCGCTCCCGGTGATCACCAAGTGCAACACATGCACAAGGACCTCCCTCAAGTGCAACACATGCACAAGAGACTCTCAACCCACTTCTAATTGCAACACATGCAATTAGTCTCACTCTTGCTCAAGAACAACTTGCGGAAATGCAATACATGCAAATCACCTCTCAAATACTCACACAAGAGCCAATACACAAATGAGAGCTTCAATACATGAACCACCTCACCCAATATACTCTAGCAACCAGCAAATGCCCCCCATGACCTCCTTTTATAGCCTTACAAAGAAAACTAGCCGTTGGGGGGCAAAACGGGCATTAAACGAGCTAAAACTAGCCGTTGCTACAGTGTTTGTGGTACTACCGGCCCCTACGGGCGGTAGTACCGCAGCTACAGCCACCAAAAAGCTCATAACTTTTTACTCCGAACTCCGATTTGGGTGATTTTTGATTCTATGCGAAGCTTATCACGAGGGCTACAATCTCCACCCATTTTCATGATTTAAAAACCCATAGATATTTTTAAATATCACCAAAACCAAACTCTAATGCAGTCATTCAAGTCTAAATTTGATTTTCCGAAATCCCTCGCATAGACTTGATGAAAGGCATGACTACAAGCTATAAAGAGTCACTAACATCAAATATTGAGCCATGATGATCAACTCATGATCAATATAACTTTTGCAAAACACATTTGCAAATAACCCGAAAAGCTATAAGATCAATCCTCTAGCCATGCAAGGATCAACCCATGATCCCGACACTTTGCAAAACACATTTGCAAATGCCAACACATGCTCTAGGATTGAAACCCATAACCTCTAGCTTATTTGCAAACCATATTTGCAAATAACAAAACAGCATTTTGCAAAAACACATTTTGCAAACACAAACCATAAACTTTACTTAGCCTTTGTGATGATCAACACATGATCAAGACACAAGCTAAAACACAATGCATGAGCTCTCACCTTTTGCAACACATGCAAAACTTAGCTCCATGCAAAACCACATAGATTAAGAAATATTGTTTTGCAAATGAAAACAAAACATGAGGCTTCAACATTTGCAACACATGCAAAAGTGAACTTCACGCAAAAGCCAACGCATATTGCTTATCCTATTTGCAACACATGCAAATCAAAGCATTATGCGAAAACCAAATGCATATGCTCTTCCTCTTTGCAACATATGCAAATCAGAGCATAAACTTAACAACCGAGCATAAACTTAACCCATTCGCAACACATGCCAAATGGTTAACTCTTATGCAAAAACCAAATCCAAATGATTTGAGCTTGAGTGAAGCAGGATTGAGATCATCAACACATGATGAAGCTCAAGTTAGAGACAACCCTCTTAATAGTGCGGCGATAAAACTAGACTCAAAGACTACAACAGTCCTTAGCCTATCTAGTTATACCTTCGCCGCATCAAGCAATCCCTTTGGGTTCTTTATGATCTTCACTTGATACTCCTTGGGATCATCACTCGACTCCTCTTCTTTATCATCTCATCCATCTTTGGACCTAACTCAATCACAACTCATAAAACTTGTTAGTCCAAGCGCATGGTTGTCTCAATTATCTCTTGCACTCCATTAACACATAATGGATGCCTTTAGATCAATTGAGCACAACCTAAATCAATTTGAATGATTTAAGTGTGTCTTAAGTACAATAGTGCAACTCATGCTTTATTATAATTAAGAGCTATTCATTTGTCCTTAATTAATCAAGGAACACCATCAACACATGATGAAATGTTCTTTAATGATTAACAAGACAAATGAACTCAATTTAAATTATCATTTAAATTGATATGAGTATATATTAACTACTCAAGTTTTCATATACTCATATATTTAGTTTCTTTGTCTTGATCCTTATATGTGTCAATAAGAATTAGATCAATACAAAGAGACTTTCAAGTTAAACTATAAACTCCCCCTAAGTGTGTGCATCCATGTAATATATGGATTGGAAAACATGATGCACATTTTGTGGTTAATATAATGAGGACATTTATATTTTAACTTGACTCCAAAGTATGCAACTAATACTAGAATGGATACGCAAACATACCTTGGGTTTTCCATTCTTTTAATGCGATGAGACTAATCAAAGATATTCTAAATAAACAAGTTAGTCTCGATATAAGATTTGTCATTAATAATAAAATCACATTAAGGGATATTAGATTTGTCATTAACACCAAAACCATAACTAATGAAGGTTGAACTTACAGCAGGATCGTTCAGGGGACCAGTGCCGCGAGCCACAGCTCCATCCCGCGATGCCCAGAAGGTGAGGCGCCAGTCCGCCGCTCCGTCGCGCACCGTGGAGGAGGCGAGGTGACGCTTCACGCGGTTGGTCCTGCGTGGAGGCTAGCTACTGCTTCGTCCCCGGCGCGAACTGCTTCCCTACCACCAGATCTGGTCCCCGACTTCGTCATCAACCCAGGTCGCCTCGCATCGTCGTTTTCAACCTCGGGTGCTGCGGGATCGAGCCGATCTATAAGGTATGAATCCCAGTAATCTCAGAAAAGAAGAGATTTTGCGGTGTCGGTGGGAATGTGGGAATATGGTATGGTTCTACAAGCATTTAGTGGTAAACATACTTGAATGATGAAATTTTCATATCAGGTACTGGCTAGATTTAGGCTAAATTCGAGTTTTTTTTTTTTGTGGCGAAGTCTTGAATCTGGTGGCCACAGACGGCTCAAGCGACTGCGTGGAGCAAGAAGCATTAGGCGGGCGGCTGCCACGGATGTAAACTCTTCTCCTTTGCTTCTTTTGCCCCTTCTCTTTTTGGTTGTGATGCTTTGAGGATGGTGGTTTGAGAATTGCTAGTTTGTATGCGTGGGCGCTAGTGATTTGTGCGAAATCTGCAGAAGTGTGGCTTAAATGCTGAAGTGTAACATTGTGACAAAGATATGTAATATGTAGGATGCTAATACTGATCTCCACATTTCGTGCTCTTGTAATTCAGTATCACTAACATGGTGTGAGTTGGTGGCGACAGTGAGTTTTGGAGCTCCAGTCCGATTTAGCTTTGGTCAACTTGGTTGAATATTTAGCTTCAATGCTCTTGTAATGTATGAATATGTTTGGTGGATCAGGATTGATTTTTCCGATAATACTTTAATTTGTAATCATTGGTCCTCATTGATTCTGATTATCCAGATTTTCTGACTGAAAGCCTTGTGCTTGCTGGTTTGTTAGGCACTTTAGTTTATGATAGCATCCTTGTAAACATTGACATGGAATAAACTGCTAAACCTTATAAGGATTAGGCATATCTTTCTAGGATTCATATTTTGAGGAAAAATGTTTGACCGTCCAAGGAAATTCACATGATCCCACTCATTATTTTTCCAATAATATTCATAAGTCACTAACATGGTCTAAGTAGTTGTTGGCACCAAGTTTTGGAGTTCTAATTCGATTTAGCTTTGGTCAGCTTGATAGAACTAGGCGTCCCGATCTTTCGATGAGAGGTAGCGTCGATCTAGTGGAGGGCGAAGTTGGTGGCCCGACTACAACGAACCCGACGTTGCGCCTTAGCGACCGGTACACCACCCTCCTGAAGGTTATTGATCCCGCGGGAAGCGCGACCAACCTGACCACGAAGGTCTTTGTTCCTGCAAGCAATCGAAGAACCAGCAAGAACAAGGGATGACAAGCAACTCAATTGCAAATATGAATTCAGATCGGTTCTAAAAACAAGAACACTCGAAGTTGGGGTTCCGATGAACAAGTAGACGGGTGGCCTAGTCGGCACGCGCGAGTACAAGCAGTAGCAATGGCTAACTGAATCAAACAAAACCCAAAACCCTAATTATGGTGGCGGCTCACTAATTATAGACCGAGGTGCGTGCATCACTAGGCCTTAACATAGGCCTACTGATTACAACTCAAAATAAAAGACTAAAGCCCAATTAGACTCGGACTGGAAAAGTGTTCTGAATTGTTTTGTGTATTCCCATTGACTTGGAAGGAATTTGGAGGTGATCTCGGATCGGTTTGAAAGAGGACGACCAGAGCTTTCGTTCTTGTACTCGTAGACCTCCAGAAGCCTTCTGGATCAAAATTTATGGCCGTTTGAATTTGACCATCTCTGGGAGTCCGAATCTGATTCCAATTTGCTCTTCCGTCCGGACGCGAACTCCCTTGTGCATTGTAGGTTTTCCCCATGGTTCCTAAGAATAATCACATCATCACAAAAATTAAGTAGCATCCCATTCATTGTATCATTAATTGGAATACTTAGGAAGGCTTTTACCTGATAATTTAGTTGACGTGCACGGGCTCGAGTGAGTGATCCTTGAAGTGGTGGCTCGTCCTGGTGAGTGGAGTTAGAGCTGGTTGTATTCGTTGTAGAGATGTCCTCATCATCCTCCCCCTCTTGAAATGGAGTCTTCCTCAACTCAAGCTCATCTTCATCACCCATGTACGGCTTCAAATCAGCAACATTGAAAGAATTGCTTACACCGTAGTCTGCAGGCAAATCAAGCTTGTATGCATTATCATTTATCTTAGCAATCACTTTAAAAGGACCATCAGCTCTAGGTATCAATTTAGACTTTCGCAATTCAGGAAACATATCCTTTCTCAAGTGCAACCAAACAAGATCTCCAAATTCAAAAGTTAATTCCTTCCTACCCTGACTACCAACAGCTCTATATTTAGCATTCATGCGCTCAATGTTATCTTTAGTAGTCTCATGTAATTTCAGCACAAAATCAGCACGTTTAGCAGCATCTAAGTTCACTTTTTCAGAACATGGTAACGGCAAAATATCAATGGGTGCACGAGGATTGAAACCATATACCACCTAAAAAGGAGTCATCTTGGTAGTAGAATGCAATGAGCGATTGTAGGCAAACTCCACATGAGATAGGCACTCTTCCCATATCTTCAATTTTTCCTTCAAAATGGCTCTCAACATTGTAGACAACGTTCTGTTGACGACTTCAATCTGGCCATCAGTTTGAGGGTGACATGTAGTAGAAAACAAGAGCTTGGTACCCAGTTTCTTCCAAAGCGTCCGCCAAAAATGTCTCAAAAATTTTGCATCCCGGTCTGACACAATTGTGGAAGGCACTCCATGTAGGCGAACTATCTCCCTGAAAAACAAATCAACAATGTTTGTAGCATCATCGCTCTTATGACAAGGTATAAAATGTGCCATCTTAGAAAACCTATCCACGACAACAAATATGCTATCCCTCCCCCTCTTTGTCCTAGGTAGGCCTAAAACAAATCCATTGAAATATCCTCCCATGGAACACTAGGAACAGGAAGAGGCATATATAAACCATGTGGGTTCGGTCGTGACTTAGCTTTATTGCAAGTAGAACAGCGAGAGACATAGCGCTCCACATCGAGCCTCATCTTTGGCCAATAAAAATGGTTGGCCAACACATCCTCTGTCTTCTTCACACCAAAGTGGCCCATCAGTCCTCCTCCATGCGCTTCCTGAAGCAACAACAAACGAAAAGACCCAGCCGGAATGCATAGCTTGTTAGAACGAAACACAAAATCATCATTAACAATGAACTTATTCCAAACTCTTCCTTCCTTACAATTTAGCAAAACATCTTTAAAATCAGCATCAAACGCATATTGCTCTTTAATCGTTTCCAAACCAAAGATTTTAGAGTCTAGTTGTGAAAGCATGGTATATCGTCGAGATAAAGCATAAGCAATAACATTATCCTTCCCCTTCTTTTGTTTGATAACATAAGAAAAAGACTCAATGAATTCTACCTATGTTGCATGCTTACGGTTCAACTCATTTTGGCTACGAATGTGCTTTAAGGATTCATGATCAGAGTGTATAACAAACTCTTTGGGCCACAAATAATGTTGCCAAGTCTCTAATGTTCGAACTAGTGCATACAATTCCTTATCATAAGTTGAATAGTTCAAACGAGGCCCAGATAATTTCTCACTGAAATAAGCAACTGGCTTACCTTCTTGGATCAGCACGCCTCCAATCCCAATGTCACTAGCATCACACTCAAGTTCAAAAGTCTTACCAAAGTCTGGGAGTTGGAGCAGTGGTGCATGAGTCAGGTTCTCTTTCAACAAGTTAAAGGCATCTTCATGTGACTTGCCCCATTGGAAAGCCACACCTTTCTTGGACAACTCATTCGGCGTGCAAACAATCGTCTTGAAATCTTTCACGGCGGCGATAGAATCCTCGCAAGTCCAAGGAAGCTCCGCGACTAACGGACCGTTTTAGGAGTTGGCCAACTCTGAATTTCCTCAACCTTGGCTTGATCAACTTCAATTCCCTGTGGAGTAACAACATACCCAAGAAAAGCAACTCGATCGGTGCAAAATGTGCACTTCTCAAGGTTACCAAATAAACGTGCATCTCGTAAGGCATCAAAAACAATACGCAAATGAGCAAGATGTTCATCTAATGATTTGCTATAGATCAAGATATCATCAAAGTATACCACCACAAATCTACCAATGAAAGCACGCAAAACTTCATTCATTAGTCTCATGAAAGTGCTAGGTGCGTTAGTCAATCCAAAAGGCATCACTAACCACTCATATAAACCGAACTTAGTTTTGAAAGTTGTTTTCCATTCATCACCTAATTTCATGCGGATTTGGTGGTAACCACTACGCAAATTAACCTTAGAGAACACAGTAGAGCCACTTAATTCATCAAGCATATCATCTAACCTAGGAATAGGATGACGATATCTAATGGTAATGTTATTGATTGCTCTACAATCCACACACATGCGCCATGATCCATCCTTCTTAGGAACTAAAATGACCGAAACAGTACAAGGACTAAGAGATTCACGCACGTACCCTTTGTCAAGCAATTCTTGCACTTGGCGTTGTATCTCCTTAGTTTCTTCCGGATTAGTCCTATATGGCGCTCGATTGGGCAAAGACGCTCCAGGAATGAGGTCAATCTGATGCTCAATCCCTCGAATTGGTGGCAAACCTAGTGGAACGTCCTTGGGAAAAACATCAGCATATTCCTGCAAAAAGTTAGTCACAGCAGGAGGCAAAGCAGCAGGTATCTCCTCAAATGAGAACAAACCATCCTTGCAAACTAAGGCATAGCAAACAGATTCATCAACAACCAGTTCCTTCACATCAAATTTGGTAGCGAGAAAACATGCACCTTTCAACTTAATCTCATTTTTGTTACCACAAACAGAACTAGAAGTTTTCTTTTTAGCATTTTCATCAATCTTTTTGCTTACTAGCTCTAGCAATGTCCTCTTTAAGAATGGAATCAGGAGTCATAGGATGCAATACAATCTTCTTTCCCTTATGCACAAAAAAATACTGGTTGGTTCTACCATCATGCACAGAACTTTTATCATATTGCCAAGGTCTATCTAACAATATAGAACATGCTTACATAGGTACGACATCATATTCAGCAAAATCATGATAAGAACCAATAGCAAATTGTACTCTCACCAAGCGTGTAACCTTAACCTTACCAATGCTATTGAACCATTGAACATAGTAGGGCTGGGGGTGTGGTATTGTCTCCAACGAAAGCTTCTCCACCATGTCCAAACTTGCGAGATTGTTGCAACTTCCTCCATCAATGATCACACGACATGATCGCTCCTTGACGACACACTTGGTTTGGAACAGGTTGTGCCGCTGATTTTGGTCGGTCTTTCCAATCTGGACACTCAATGCATACTGTACAATGAGGCTCTCATAATGGTCAGCATGGTTGGCCTCAATGTGCTCTTCCTGGTCATGATCATCTTCGCTCCCTGCATTGTCAGCTGCAAGCATAGCATATGTTTCTTCATCCAAATCACTAGCAGAAGAAAACTCACCATTGTCTCGCACAATCAGCACACGCTTGCTCGGACATTGACTCCTCATGTGACCATACCCCTTGTATTGATGGCATTGCACATCCCTCGTCCTCCCAGTTGAAGCAACCGAAGCAGAGCTCTTGGCGGGCTATGGTGCAGAAGTTTTTGTTACCTCCGAAGCCTTGGAAGTCGGCGCGAAAGATGAAGGTCGATTCTTGTTGTTGTTGGAGGACGGTGCAGCCGGTTGCCTTGTGGTTGTAGATGGAGCTCGTGTTGACCAAGTGTTAGAACGACCTGCAGAAACATTAGTTCTCGTGCTAAACCATTTGCGTCGTCTCTGCACTTCTCTTTCAGCTTGGCAAGCAAGGTGAAACAAGCGAGTGATTGAATTATATTCCTTATAGCTAAGAATGTCATAAATCTCACGGTTCAGCCCACCCATAAATCTAACCATAGCAGCCTCCTCAGACTCCTCTATACCACAGCGCAACATGCCCATTTGTAATTCCTGATAGTATTCCTCTACACTCTTACTATCTTGCCTAAGCAGCTGAAGCTTATTTAACAAATCACGCTGGTAATAAGAGGGAACAAATCTAGCTCGCATGATTCTTTTCAAATTAGCCCGCTTTTTGCATGACATTGGGATTCTTCGTCGGAACTCACTCCACCAAGCAGAGGTAAAATCAGTGAACTCACTAGTGGCAGCCCTAACTCTTTTGTTTTCAGGATACTCATGACATGCAAACTTTTGTTCTACAGCTAATTCCCATGTGAGGTATGCATCAGGATCATATTTACCATCAAAAGGTGGCATGGTGAACTTAACCTTACCAAGAGAATCATCATGGTCACGTACCTCATGCCGGGAGCGCAAAGGACCCATACCCTGTCGGTTGCAGTGAAGTTGACGCCGTGTAGGATCTTCTTCAAGCTCTGAGTCAGCAGCGTAGTTGTCGACGTTCTCATCCACCTCGCTGCCCAAAACACCATTATCGCGTGCAGCAGGAGGTACTCCACCCATGTCCTCAAGGCGCCGCAATACCTCCGTTAGGTTGGTATTGATGGTGCCAACGGAAACCTCCAAATTGGTCAGCCTGGTGTTGGTGTTAATCTAAGCCTTCTCCACCTGTCCCAGCCACTCATTTACCACCTGCAAATCACCATCAAGGCCCTCTGTATGCAGCTTGACTTGGCGCTCGAAATGTTGAATGATTCCCCTAGTGCGAGGGGAATGCTGACCATCATTGCTCGCTGTTCCTGACATGGTTAGAAAGCAAAAGAACAAACAATTTACAGGAAAGGGCACTGTCTCTCAACTTGTATCACCAAGCTCTTACCAGTTCTTACCAAGCCTTAGCAGGAGGTGTCAAGAATCATGAGTCAAAATCTCTTTGGAGAGGTAGTGTCTGAGATGCCAAACGCTAGAGCCTGGTAAGTTGTAGTTTTCTGTGGAGCTATAGGTGGCTGGCAAGTGTAACAAAGGATAGCTCGTACCGCATTTGACACAACAAGTTAAATAGACGTTCCACGACAGTATGGTGCTGGTCCTAGTCTCAAACCACACTAGAGGCGCGAGCCGAGGACACAAATGTCGCCACAATCAACTTGAACAGAAACCGCAAAAGCTGCAACAGATTTTTTTTTCTATTTTTTCTCTTTTTTTTTGCAGCGGTCACCAAAACTCTACTAGAATGACTCAGGGACCCCAAAAATCAACTTTGTACATACGACTTTCTGGATGACCAAGGGTATAAAGGTAATTAAAAGATACTCTCTCTCTCTGAACTTTGGTTGCAGAAGATGAATGCAACACTCTCTGTTTTTTTTTCACTGATTTGGCGTGGCTATGATATCTGCACTTGCCTTTTTTTTCCTTCTCTGATTCGGAAACTATTATCTACTTTGGTAACCGCAGAGAGCCACTCGGATTAGGAAACGGATCAACGGAATTCGCGATCCAATCTAATCTCCCACATTGGACAGGAAATCAAACTCAACTCTGATATGATTTCCAACAGCCAACCGAAAGTCCTGATCTAAAGTACTAAAAGAATCCGACTCAAATTATGAATGTAACTTGTGACAAAACGTGACTCGAACTCGAAACTCTAAAGGCAGAAACTAGAGACCAGCAACTCAAACCCGATGAAGCAACCGTGAATTCAATAAGCCGAGAACTAAGCAGCAAAAGCAAGGCACAAAAAGTCTTGGATCAAGGGGTGACTACTCGCCTATTTTTTTTGGTATTTTCTGGACTGTAGGTATAAGAAAAACAATGGGACAGAAGATCTCTCACCGAACAACCTTGAGCTCTGATACCACTTGATAGAACTAGGCGTCCCGATCTTTCGATGAGAGTAGGTAGCGTCGATCTGGTGGAGGGCGAAGTTGGCGGCCCGACTACAACGAACCCGACGTTGTGCCTTAGCGACTGGTACACCACCCTCCTGAAGGTTATTGATCCCGCGGGAAGCGCGACCAACCTGACCACGAAGGTCTTTGTTCCTGCGAGCAATCGAAGAACCAGCAAGAATAAGGGATTACAAGCAACTCAATTGCAAATATGAATTCAGATCGGTTCTGAAAACAAGAACACTCGAAATTGGGGTTCCGATGAACAAGTAGACGGGCGGCCTAGTCGGCACGCGCGAGTACAAGCAGTAGCAATGGCTAACTGAATCAAACAAAACCCAAAACCCTAATTATGGTGGCGGCTGGCTAATTATAGACCAAGGGGCATGCAGCACTAAGCCTTAACGTGGGCCTACTGATTACAACTCAAAATAAAAGACTAAAGCTCAATTAGACTCGGACTGGAAAAGTGTTTTGAATTGTTTTGCGTATTTCTGTTGACTCGGAAGGAATTTGGAGGTGATCTCAGATCGGTTTGAAAGAGGACGACCAGAGCTTTCGTTCTTGTACTCGTAGACTTCCAGAAGCCTTCTAGATCAAAAGTTATGGCCATTTGAATTTGACCATCTATAGGAGTCCGAATCTGATTCCAATTTGCTCTTCCCTCCAGACGCGAACTCCCTTGTGCATTGTAGGCCTTCCCCATGGTTCCTAAGAATAATCACATCATCACAAAAATTAAGTAGCATCTCATTCATTGTATCATTAATTGGAATACTTAGGAAGGCCTTCACCTGATAATTTAGTTGACGTGCACGGGCTCGAGTGAGTGGTCCTTGAAGTGGTGGCTCATCCTGGTGAGTGGTGTTAGAGCTAGTTGTATCCGTTGTGGAGATGTCCTCATCACAGCTTGCCTAAATGTTTAGCTTCAGTGCTCTTGTAATGGTAACGTGTGTGTTGTGGTAATTCAATGCTTGCATCAGCAGATGGTCTAGTGTGTGTTGTAGTTGCCGTGAAAATTGTTCATGCCACTAGCTGCAGACTACATATTTAGGAAATCAATCATTCTTCTCTAAAGGAGGGAGGTGTTGTAAAATATCTGGATTCTTGAATATGCTGAAACATTACTAAAGAGCTGCAACCATACATGCATTTGGTAAAATATTGGAGATGTCTGCAACATGGCATTATGCGTAGATGGTTAGCACAAAGTAGTATGACATTAATGTTCCCAAATCTGTATTCTCACACCGCTTGGTCAAATATTTCCATTAGTTAGTCAAGGAGGGGCTTCGACTTGCATTTGGGCTAAGAACACTGCATCAGGCTTGACGAATACTTATACCGGGGGTACCCCACAGCAAGGTATACATCTATTCCAAGATCGTCTCTCTCTCAGTCGTACGGACATGGCGGCAAGATTGGCAGCGATGCGGAGTGCTGGAGAGGGTATTACCAAAGTCTCCGTCCCTCACAGATGGGATTATCGCTAAATATTGGCTGGAACACCAAATGATCCGTCTTGGGCCCGGCTCTAGGCCTCGTGGGCCCATAAAGGACCCTCGGCCTCGCTCAGGCCCACCAGGGGCGGTCCGACCTGGCCTCGGGTCGGACGCCCCATGAGTTCGACCGCCACGAGCGGGACGCCCGCGAGCTCGACCGCCTCAGGTCGGATCCCAAACGACCTCCAACTCAGCGACCTCTGCCACGTCGCCGGTCGACCTCAAGCAGGTCACCTGCCCCATGGACGCGACGGCCATGCTGGAGCAGGTGGCTCCTTCCCAAGGTGGTCAGGGGGCCACGAAGTCAAGCACCGGTCTCTTCACCCCGTCACGCACAGTGGAGAGACACGCTCCGTCCCTATGCGATACTAGAGCACAGCGTAAGCGACGTCATCACCTGACAGGCAGGCAGAGGGCAAGTGCGCACCTTCCCAACGAAACACCGCCCGTTGTGTCTACCAACCTGGCGTGGGATAAATAGGACCTGTCAGTCATCAAGACCGAAGACCGGGACTCCCGAGCGTAGCATACCCCTACCATTTTTTCTCCAAACTCCCGTGTAACCTGCCCCCTCCGACTATATAAAGGGAGGCAGGGCCCTCAGGGAAGGGCATGAGCATTCGCACTCGCAATCAAGTCCACCATCTGATCTCAAGCAAGCCAAACATACAACGAACGTTCCCGAGCCCCTCCACTCGGACGAACGCTAAGGGCCTGTCCTTAGCTCCCGCTTGTAATCCAGTGTTGTCCACCGCACCTCGAGCAATACAAAACCACCACACACGAACTCGAAGTAGGGATATTCGGCCTGAACCAGTATACATCTTGGACTCCTTTAGTCTAACCATTCAAGGAGAGGGAACGCGCGGCCCCTATACCTACAAATTTACTTGCCGGTTATACGAAACACCGACAAGGCTGAACTCATAAACAACTTGAATTCCTTCATAACATATATAACTCTAGGATTCTGTTGTGACAACAGAATAGTGTTCTGGGTGTTGTGTTAGATTTGATTCTAAGTGTTGTGACAACAGAATAGTGTTCAACTTGCATGCATTCTAAGTGTTGTGTTAGATTTGATTCAAAGTGTTGTGCTCAACTAATACAATTGTTAAGCTCACACAATATTAATCTATAGTTGTACATGTAGATGGACAAGGATCAGGAGAAATTAAGTAAAGGCTTGGCATGAATGATTACGTCGAGGTAAAGAAGTTGCTCCAACAGCAAATCTTTACATGGAAGCATTAGAAAATTTTAGAAAGAAAAAGAGGGAACTTGATATTATAAAAGAGAGGAAGAAAGATAAGCGATATCATGACAGCATTCTAGTTTCAAATTTTAAATTTTCATATTTAAAATGTTTTATCTTGTCTTAATTAAATCATCTTCTTTTACATAGTTTTTCATGGTAGTGTTTTACATCTTCAGATATATATTGGCAAAAATGGAAGTGCAATAGATGAATGACTGAATACAATACATATATTCATATTACAATACATAGAAAATATAAATTAGTATATTACAATACATAGAAAATATAAATTAGTACATAAGAAACACTACTGTATTACACCCCTCCATAACATTGCCATAAGTGCTCCACTAGATCATCTTGAAGCTGGTGGTGAGTTTCCTTATTCCGAATGGAATGATGAGTTTGAATAAACTCAAAGAGTTCAGGTGTATATTTGTGTGACACCAAAATTGTTTCTCACATTCCTTCGTAATTGTAGTCAAGTGATCCTCTGTCCCGCTCATCTTCAACTATCATGTTATGCATGATGACACATGCTGTCATGATATCTCTTAGTGCTTGTTGATCCCAGAAATGTGTTGGTCCTCGAACAATTGCAAAACGAGATTGCAGAACTCCAAAGGCTCGTTCCACATCCTTCCTAGCCGCCTCTTGAGCTTGGGCGAAATATTTCTTCTTATTCCCTTGAGGAGCTGGTATTGTCTTCACAAATGTTGCCCATGCAGGATATATCCCATCTGCAAGATAGTACCCCATTGTGTAATTGTGATCGTTGATAGTATAATTCACTTCCGGCACTTGTCTTTCTGCTAGCTTTGCGAAGAGAGTGGAACGGTGAAGAACATTAATATTACTGTGAGATCCTGGTAAACTAAAAAAGGTATGCCAAATCCATAGATCTTGTGAAGCAACAGCTTCTAGAATTATTGTTGGCTTGTGTACATGCCTAGTATACAAGCCTTACCGTGCTGTAGAACAATTTTTTCACCTCCAGTGCATACAATCTATGCTTCCTAACATTCCAGGAAAACCTCTTTCCACCAATTGCAAGTAATCTACTAGTATTATTCTCATTTGGAGATCTCAAGTACTCATCTCCAAAGAGGACAATAATAGTTCGCATAAACCTTTTAAGACTCTCTATGGCAGTACTTTCTGCAATCCGTATACAATCATCAATAGCATCTGCTGGTACTCTATAAACTATCATCCAGAATGCTGCAGTTACCTTCTGTAAAGAAGATAACCCGATAATTCCAGCACAATTCCTTTTTTGAACAAAATAATCATCATAGGCTTCTATAGCATGCAATATGCGAAGAAATAGAGAACGACTCGTTCTAAACCTGCACCGAAAAGAAGAATGAGCCATAGACAAGATAATCAATTAAAAATACAAAGAAATAAAATATTTCTCATCATAAACCTGCGGCAAAAGAAGGCTAGACTATAGACCGGAGGATCAGCAAAATAGTCTCAGTATAGCCTGGCATGCCTTTCCTCTCTATTGCGATGTACATATTGATGGCCAAAAATAGAACCCCTATGGCGTCGAGAATTCACACACTCATCTTGCTGCTGTGCTAGGTATGCTACTGTAAGAAGAGATTCATCGTCGTCATCCGACGATGAGTCTTCTAAGAGGAAATGCTGAACTAAGTTCTGACGACTCATTGAGATAGACTAGATAGTGAACATTCAGAAATGGGCAAGGTTTGAAAGTGCAAATGGCTATGTATATATAGCCTAAAAATATAGCTGTTATGCTGACCGTTAGAACAAATTTTAAATTCTCGCAATTAAAAATAGCCGGCCAAATTTTTCCTGCTAAAAAATAAACGTGGCTCATATGGCGGATATGAAATATCATTATAGTATAGGAGTGAGAAAATAGAGAGTGAGATTTGGGAAATACTGTTGGAGAGGAAAGAGATATAGGAAAAGAATCTTTTTAGGGAAGAAAGCGTATTCAACAAAAGCAACACTTTAAACGAATAAAAAGAGCAAAGGGAAAAAAAGACAGGATAATTTTTTTAAAAAGACAAAAAAGTACTGTAGCAAATGGTGATGTAGCACGGCAATGGAGTTTCTACACAAGGATTCAAATCTTGCTGAAATTTTGTGAGATCTTGGCTTCCGAATGTGGGTGTTTTTGAAATGGCAGCCGGAGTAAAAAATTCAAAAAAAATTAAATTGCTACAGTAATCTCAGAAATCTCACCGAGATCTCGCCATTTTTAATTGAAATTTGATGTTTGATGATCGGATTTGACTGGAAATTGATCAATAACCCTTAAGAAAGTCATCTTCTATGAAAATTTGTTGAAAAATCGAATTTTTGAGATATTTTTTAAAAACTTTAGAAACATTGTCACATTTTTTATAAAATTGTAACGTGCTTTATCCTAATGTGAAAAATTTATATTACCATTCTAAGAAGTATATGATCATACACAAAAATTTTCAAAATAATTGAATTTTATTTGTTATCTTAAAAAATCAAAAACAGAATGAACATAATTAGGACAGTAATATTGTCATAATTTTATAAATTTTCTCGAGTGTGATCATGATTTAAAATTTTTATGAAAACTTAACAATAGACTTAGCACCATTCTATAAAATTTTCAAAAATTTTCAACTTTTTTGTTTGCTCAATCAAATCTATATATATATCGAACTTCATTTGCTATATTTCAAAAATCAAAAACAGAAAGGACATAAATGGTACACTCTATTTGTAAGAATTTTATAAATTAACTGTAGTGTGATCATCACTCAAATTTTTTTGAGATCTTAATAATTTCCTTATAATCCTTAAATATTTTTTGGTTGTTAAAGCAAATCTATGTATTAATCATTAGATTTTAGTGAGGATGTAGCACTTCAAAATTTTTGGAACTTCTTGGAGCTTGATCATCAGATGAAAATTTTATTGAAACATTGATGATAAATTAGGACCATCTACAAAAATTTTCTAATAGGTTTGTACTATTTCCATTTGGTTGAAATTTGTCAGTAAAGCTTTTATCAGCACAGTAGCACTTTATGTAGATTGATCATCATCTAAAAATTTTATGCGAATATTAATGATGCATCACAACCATGCACAAAAAAAAAATCAAAATTTTCTAACGTAGTTTGTTTCATTTTTCATTCGGTTCAAACTTACGGGTCAACGTTTTATCAGGACTGTAGCAATTTTTGAATTTTTAAAAATTACATAGGCTTCATAATTTTCTCAAATTTTTATGGCAACATCGTCAATGTGTCAGAAATCTTTAAAAAAATTAAAAAAATTTAACTTTGTTTCGACTGGATTTCGCGCTGTTCAATTTTGCTAAGATCTCGGCAAAAACCAGTGAGATTTCGTTTTCAAAATTCAGAATTCAAATTCTGATTTTGTAATGTGACCGAAATTTGTTTCAAATGGTGAGATATCGTTGAGATTTCGTTCTCCGGCCGCTGACGAAATTTAGAGCAAAAACGAGATTTGAATCTTTGTTTCTACAATGTTGTGTGCCACATGGCGGGATGACACTGACCTCTTCGAGATTATATATAGACTAGCTAAAATCCAGCACGCTGTCGTGGACGATGCTTCAATTTTAACACAAATAGAGAGGAATTTTTTTAAAATAAATAAATGAAAGAAATACTATAGTTAATTTGAACAGTGAGAGGGGGAATTTTCCCAAAAAATAATATCTTTAAAATAATTATTAAAAAAAGAATGCAGTAACAGTGTCCAGGCGAAACGTAGCGTCGCCCGGACCTCCGTCCGTACGGTAGTGAATATCAGCGGATGTACTAGGCTACTAGCACACATGGCGCTGACCTCCGTCCATAGTTCTTGTTTCTTTCAGTTTTAATGTATTGTTGTCTGGCTGATCTAAGCAATTCTCGACTTCAGAGGATGCTGTGAAGCTGGAAAAAATAGCTGCAGTGGCATAGTTGTTGCAGAGAAATTTTACTGTACATTTTAATTGTAAGTAAAGGATGGTAGTATAAATTAAATTGGATCATTAATTTGTTAAGAGTATAATAGAATTTTTTTTGCAATTATATTTTTTGAGGGTATTATAGACCTTTCCACCAAACCTACTGTACCCCTTTCCCATCCGT
Organism: Guadua angustifolia; assembly: GCA_036346375.1. Taxonomy (NCBI): domain Eukaryota; kingdom Viridiplantae; phylum Streptophyta; class Magnoliopsida; order Poales; family Poaceae; genus Guadua; species Guadua angustifolia. The sequence continues at coordinate 30,409,303 of CM070503.1, forward strand.
ATCATAAGAGCGCCGCCGCCTTTGTATGAGCGCCGCCGCCGCGTCCGTTTTGTACACGCTCCCGCAGTGTTCGTCTCGTACGAGCGCCGTCACTGCGCCTTGCTGCTGCGCCACCGTGACGCTGCTGCCGAGGAAGCAGCGCTGCCGCGTCAGTCTCGTACGTGTGGCCGCCTCATGTTCATAGCTTCCTTCTTCGGAATCTGAGGTGTGTAGTAAGTAGTAACTATAGTTAACATTGCATCTTCCTTTATGCCGTTCTCTCACAGTTAAGGGACCAAAGTTAGTGGACTCATTGTGTTAACGAAAGCAAACAAGTACGTAACCGTCTGTTTCGTTAGTCTATGATCAGGCAGAGGCCAATGCATCAGTCCGTTGACGGTAGGCAATAGTTCAGGGTTCAGCCTGCTGCATGATGATTCAGCTATGTTCATACCAAATACAGTAATTCATCTTTTTAGCCTAGTTAGCATGTTAAATATCTTTCAAATATGTACCATCATACAGTTTATGATGGACGAAATTCAGTTAATTTCATATCATCGGTCAAGCGAAGCAATCAACAAAATATAACTTCGAAAATAAATTCCCTTTTATTCAGATTAGCTACCAAGGTGGTTAGTGTCGTGGGGCCAAAAAGCTACTACACCTTTTCTTTTCTAGGAGAGGTTTGATTTCATTGGTACTACCTCACTTTCGCACACGACTTACAGCATGTGCAGCCTGCAATTGTGAAGAATAAGATGAGCAAGGTGGAAAAGATAGCATCTCCCTTACAAATGAAAAAGAAGTTTTACATTTAATCTGTCTCAAATCATACAAACAAAGATGCCAAAGCTAAAACAAGCCACTCAGTACTCAAGTAAAATGAAGTGCTCGTGACGTGCCTCTTTCATTTGTTGACTGATTGATCAAGATAGGAAAGATATTGTATGACACCTGTTCTGATATTCGAATTGCTTAAAAATTGATAAATTGATGTGTATTGAACAACTAAGCTATTAATTCACAGTGTTCCATCCATTTTGTCAGGGTAAGGAAGAACTAAGATTCTCCAGTGAAGAATTTAAAATTGTGTTCATCAAGTTTTCAGACAAAATGTTGTAAAAGCTGTGAAGTACATGAATTTCTATAGCTCTGCTTTCCCATCTGTTCTCCACACTATAAAGAGTAAATCAGCGTCTAAAGTGCAATCCCACAAAGCGTGCCAGGCCAAAACTCCTCAGATCATAAAAAATGTCAGAAATATACACCAACACACATTATCTGCGTTTCTTGATTGCATTATGCAGTAACTAAACTTGATAGCATGATTTAGTGGTTTATTATGTAGGAGCAAAAAAAAAACATTTCCTTTTTTTTTCGAACTTAGGCTAGGAGCTCTAGCATTTACTATAACAAGAATTTGAGCACCGGTGCCAAGCCAAGGCTTGAACCCGGTGGGCGGGGGCGCAACTAGCCTAACTAGCTAGCCAACTGACCTTTAGTTAGTTCTAAAAAAAAGATTTTGTCACACGCCAAGGATGTGTGGACGGTGGAGGAGCGGAGGAAGTATCTATGGGGTGGGTTAGGTCGTGCCCTAGCCCTCCTGCGGCGCGACGAGGAAGCCGTGATGGCAGTCGCGCGGCGAGGAGGCTAGGACGATCAAGCGGGAGAACAGAGGAGAGAAGGTATGAGGCAATTTTCTGATATCCCTCTTAAGTAAATACTTAGCCCCTTATATAGGAAGGGCTTTTACAGATAAGGTAACAAGCAATCCTTTAAAACGGGAAAATATCTTATCAATAAGGAAACTAAAGATTTAAATCTAACTACTGCAATTAAATTGCTTCTTGCCTATTCTAAACTGGGCTGGCCTGAGAGGCAAGCTCGTCATGCTTCTTGCGCCTGGTATATGTGAGACCCCACATGACATCTCTCCCCACCTCCTCAAGAAGCTTGTCCTCAAGCTTGAAATCGGGGTACATTTGTCGAAATCTGTCGAGGGGCTCCCAAGAAGCTGAAGCTGGTGGCAGTCCTTCCCATTGCACCAAAAGCTCATGATGCCCACGTGCCAGTCGAGCCCGGACGACCTTCGATGGAGCAGGACAGACACGGCCATTGCTGAGGGGTGGTAAAGCCGGCGGTGCTGCTGGAGGTTCCCCTCGGAACGGTTTGAGGAGGCTGACATGAAAGACGTCATGGATCCTGGCTTGGGGAGGAAGGTGTAGCCTGTAGGCCACTGAGCCGATGCATTGAGCAATCTGGTATGGACCATAATAACGAGGTGCGAGTTTGCTTCGTCCTTGAGAAGTGATGGTAGAGGCCTGACGATGGAGGAGACGAAGCCAGACCCAGTCACCGGCGACAAACTCCAAGTCGCGGCGACCCTTATCTGCTTGAGACTTGTAATGCTGCTGTGCTTGGAGCAGACGAGCATGAATTTCCTGTAGAAAATCAATGCGATCCGCCAGGAGGGCATCCACCGCTGGTAGGTTGGAGTCACCTGGCTGGTATTGCCGCCAAGACAGGGGATCACATCCATACACCGCGCGAAAGGGCGACGTCTTCAGAGAAGCCTGGAAGCTTGTGTTGTAGCAGAACTCAGCCCAGGGTAACCAGCGGAGCCATTGTCGCGGCCGATCTCCCGTGAGGCAGCGAAGATACATGGTAATGATTTTATTGACCACTTCCGATTGTTCGTTAGACTGAGGGTGAAAGGCAGAGCTGAAATTTAGCTTGACACCCACCAAGCGGAACAACTCAGTCCAGAAATTGCTGGTGAATACCGGGTCCCGGTCACGTACAATCGAAGTGGGAACCCCATGAAGGCGGACCACCTCGTCGAAGAAAACCCGTGCCACCGAATGATCTGTATATGGGTGACTGAGTGGGAGGAAATGTGCGGATTTGGAGAAGCGATCGACGACTGTGAGGATGACCATCTTGCCAGAAATCCTAGGCAGGCCCTCCACGAAGTCCATGGCTATGTTTGACCAAACTGCTGAAGGAATGGGCAAGGGTTGTAGGAGGCCGGTGGGATGAAGCTGCTCCCCTTTGTTGCACTGGCAAATAGTGCAAGAGCGAACAAAATCCTGGACGAGGGCACGGGCATTGGGGAGATGAAAATCAGACCGCAAGTGATGGAGTGTTTTCTGTACCCCTTCATGGCCGAGTTGATGACCACTGGTCAGAATCTCCGGTAAGAATGATGATGTTGGGGAGATGTAAATGCGGTTGTTGAATGTAATAAGGTCATCCACAATGCCCCAGGGTCCCTGTTGTTGACCGGCAAGAATCTTGTCCCGGAGAGTTCGAAGGGTATCATCATCTTGGAGTTCCTGGCGAAGTCCATCAAATAAAGCGAAGTGTGGACCGGAGAGGGCACAACTGATGGCCATCGTCTCGGTATCTCGGCGAGATAGAGCATCGGCGACAATGTTTGTTTTGCCGGGTCGGTAATCCACAGAGAAGTCATAGCCCAACAATTTGCTTACCCAATGATGCTGTGGAATGGTCGAGAGGCGCTGATCCAATAAGAATTTGAGGCTATAATGGTCCGTCCGGATCAAGAAGGAGCGACCCCAAAGGTACGGACGCCAAAAGCGCACTGCTTGGACAAGACCAATTAATTCCCGTTCATAAGCTGGCAAAGCGATGTACCGGGGAACCATGGCTCGGCTGAAGAAAGCAATGGCGCCCGTGCCTTGGTGAAGAACGGCGCCAATGCCATGACCCGAGGCGTCGCATTCGACGATGAAGGGGATAGTGAAGTCGGGTAACTGTAATATAGGTGCTGACACCAAGGCGGCCTTCAAGGATAAAAAGGCGGCATCGGCTTCGGCTGACCAGTGGAATGCTTCTTTCTTCAGGAGCTTGGTAAGCGGGGTAGCCAAATCACCGAAGCCGCGAATGAATTTGCGGTAGTAGCCGGCCAACCCCAGGAAGCCGCGGACCGCCCGGACAGAGCGCGGTGTGGGCCATTCCTGAACCGCCGTGACCTTCTGGGCATCCATTGCCACGCCAGCGACGGAGATAATGTGACCCAAATATGCCACCGATTGCTCCCCGAATGAACATTTGGAGCGCTTCAGGAATAACCGGTGGTGTTGTAGAGTTTGGAATATGGTGCGAATGTGGCGCAGATGCTCTGACCAGGAAGAACTATAAATCAGAATGTCATCGAAGAAGACGAGAACAAATCGGCGAAGGAAGGGACGTAGAACCTCATTCATAAGTGCCTGAAAGGTAGCCGGCGCATTGGTTAAACCAAATGGCATGATCAAGAATTCAAAGAGGCCCTAGTGAGTGCGAAAAGCCGTCTTCTCGATACCGGCCAGGTGCATCAAGACTTGGTGATACCCAGAACGGAGATCAAGTTTGGTGAAAAACTTGGTGCCACGAAGTTCATCCAGCAACTCATCCACCACGGGAATTGGGAACTTGTCTTTAATGGTGCGGTCATTGAGTGCGTGAAAATCAACTCAAAACCGCCAAGAGCCATCTGACTTTTTGACAAGCAACACTGGAGCAGGAAATGCGGATGAGCTCTTGTGATAACCCCCTATTGCAACATGGTTGCGCATTGTTTCTCCAGCTCATCTTTCTGCAAATGAGCATATCGGTACGGACGTACAGCGATTGCTTCGGTGCCTGGCTTTAAGTGGATGCGATGATAACGCTCACAGACGGGTGGGAGTCCGGATGGTTCGGCAAATAAGTCATTGAAATCATTCAATAGAGTTTGCAATAAGTCTTGACCTGTGCAGGCTTGAAGTGCGACTCTTGGCGCTGTGTGTGGTGTGCTGGACCAAATGATTTGGCATCCTGTATGGCTGAAGGACATAGTCATATGATTGAAATCCCAAACTATTGGTCCAAGTGTACCCAGTCATTGAACTTCGAGAATGATGTCGAGATCATCCAGAGGAAGCACATAGCACTCCAGAGCAAAATGCGCATCTTCAATGATGATATGCAGGTCATGACAAACGCCCGGGCAGGAGATGCGATCACCGTTGGCCACCAAGGCTTGCAACCCCGTACATGGCTGGACACGAACCCCAGCCTTGTGGGCGACGCGATTGGCGATAAAGTTGTGCGTGGAACCTGAATCCAATAGAGCCATGAAGGAATGGTCCCCGATGGTTACTAGGAGGCGCATGGTCTGGCCGGAACGTGGTGTGATGCCTGTTATCGCGGCCAACGAGATGGCTGATTCAATTGGTGCTTCTGGTTCCTCATCGTCGGTGGTGTCCACAATCTCCATCACAAACAGCTTCTTGCAGCGATGGCCGGCGGTGAATTTTTCGTCGCAGTGATAACAGAGACCCAGTGTGCGCTGACATTCCATCTCGGCGGGGGATAATGTGCGTCGGGGCAGTGGAGTGCGACTGGGTGTAGGAGATGGCACGTCTCCGGCAGACGCTCCGGTTGGTGATGGAGGCAATCCTCCCGGTGCAGATGCGATTGGAGGGCACCAAGGACGGCGGTAAGGGGCAGCAGTGGAGGCTCGGCGCTCATATGCTCGAGAGAGACTCATGGCCGTCTCCAATGTCAGCGGAGCTTGCAATTCCACATCGGTCTGGAGTGGTTCGCCCAACCCCGCTGTGAACAATTGGACTTGTTGCTGTTCAGACAAGGGATCAGTGTGACAAAGTAACGCCAAGAATTGCTCGGAGAAGTCGGAGACAGACCTGTCTTGGCCTTACGCTATGGTCGCCCAAAGAATTGGAGCGCAATGGCGGACCAAAACGGTTATTGACAAGCTCGACGAAGCGACGCCAAGATGGAGCACCCAGATCCCGCTCCAAACGATGATACCACAATTGGGCGGCGTCGAGCATGTGGAAAGAAGTCAGCCATACTTTATCTTCTTCCGGCGTGCGCTGACCACGGAAGAATTGGTCGCAGTGGTTAAGCCAGGGCAGGGGATCATCTTTCCCGTCGAAGGTAGGGAAGTTGAGTTTGTAGAAGCGAGGTGCGCCACCACGATCGGGCTGGAGCTGTGCTGGCTGCTCCGGATGAAAGCGGTCGAGCCCGGCGTCACGCCGAGGGATTATCCGTGGTGATGCGATCACCGGAGCCCTGAAGTCTTCCTGACCCGGAAGCCCGGCTGGGGTAGGAAGGATGCCGCTAGAGGGCGGGGGTGCTGGCGCATGCAAACTGCTGCCTTGCCCATCCCCGTGCTCCAATCTGGCAATAGCAATGTGGTGGGCACGCTGCTGATTGTCGATGTCGCTGACCGTGCGAGCGAGGGCATCCATCTTGGTATGAACGAGCGCTTTGTCAGCCACCATCTGCTACATGATAGCATCCAATTTCGCCATGATGGGATCCACGGAATCCTCGCTGGACATGGTTGGAGAAACAGCGGAAGAATCTGATACCAAGTTGTCACACGCCGAGGATGTGTGGACGGTGGAGGAGCGGAGGAAGTATCTGTGGAGTGGGTTAGGTCGTGCCCTAGCCCTCCTACGGCACGACGAGGAAGCCGTGATGGCAGTCGCGCGGCGAGGAGGCTAGGACGATCAAGCGGGAGAACAGAGGACAGAAGGTATGAGGCAATTTTCTGATATCCCTCTTAAGTAAATACTTAGCCCCTTATATAGGAAGGGCTTTTACAGATAAGGTAACAAGCAATCCTTTAAAATGGGAAAATATCTTATCAATAAGGAAACTAAAGATTTAAATCTAACTACTGCAATTAAATTGCTTCTTGCCTATTCTAAACTGGGCTGGCCTGAGAGGCAAGCCCGTTATGCTTCTTGTGCCTGGTATATGTGAGACCCCACATGACAGATTTCCTTTTGTTTTCAATGTAGTTACATTAGTTAGTTAGCATTGTAATTCTTTGTTTCCGACTATATGTAGATTTGACCTCAATACACCTCTTTGGTTGTATGCAGGCTGAGCTTTTAAGAGGGAGAAATGGGAAACTAGGAAAGATGGTTCAATTTCTGGAGTCCATGCTCTCTTAATGAGTTTCTGTAATGGCTAATATGAGGCCATTATGAATACCAGGCCATGCTTTTTTAAAGAGTTGTTTTGGAATGGCTCATATGGCTGTGCCTGAGTACCTTTGTTTGCATGGGTGTAATTGGCAAAGTTACTAAAGAAGGTGGTAGGTAATGCCTCGCCCTTCTACTATTGCTCTCACTGCATAGCCTGCTCGTATATCAAAGTAACAAACATGCTTTCTTCTGCCATAGCTATATTAGCTCTGGGGTCACCCCAGCCCCTGCCTTAACCTTCACAATCTCCATCTTGACCTTCGTGATACTTATCTCCTCCTTGGCCTTCACGATCACCATGATCTCCACCTTAGCCTCCATCGTACAATAGGAGAGGACATGCACACTCGGGTGTTCTTTTACCCCATGGCCTCTGTCATCAGGTATGAAATAGGTAGGTTTGATTAGTTTGTTGCTCTCCATCACTCGTAGTCGAATTTCCTTCTGCACCATATCTGAAATATGACAGCTCTCCTGTTCTCAAATTCTAGGCTCAACCCCTTCAAAAAGTGTGCAACCCACCTTCGTTGCAACCAAAATCTATTAACCTCAACAGCACTAGCACATATTAATTCCAGTGGATCATAGTGATCTAAGTCTACTCATAGCTATTGCAACTCATTAACATACTCCTGTACGGTCTTATCGTCATGTTTTAGGCCTCCACCTTGCTTTGAACCAAAAACCATCATTATCACATTGACTACCCCAGAGTTCATGTTGATTAATATCTTCTACATCTTCGTTGTATTCTGCATTATTTCCACCATCCGAGCGATGGATAAAGACATCGAAGTCAGCAAAAGCCATCACCATAGAGTTAGTGGTGTTCCACATCATCTAATCCATGCTTGCCTTATCTACAGGATTAACACAAGTTTCCTATAGGTAGTGCTCCACCCTCCTGTTTCTCATAATTAGCTAAGCCCTTTGAGATCAACTTAGTTAATTCTTGCCCCTTCTAACTTCACATCATTGGGCATCAACTCCAACTTCAATCTGAATGATCTTGCACTAGCCCTCGAACCAATCATATATATCGCTAAAGGGTCCTGTAATATGCTTCTCATATCATCTTGTGTGACTAGTGATGCAGCATGACTCAACAATCACCCTCATCTTCTCTTCAGCTGCCTTCATTGCAGCCTCCTCCTGTTTCCTTACAATCGCAATCTCCTCCAGAATCATTTCATCCAAACAACTTGAGCAATGCCAATTACAAACCTAAGCCGCGCATATCTCCACGATCACGGCAATTCTTCAAGCATCAATTTCAACACAAAAGACAAACGTGGCACCTCTAATACACATGTGATAAATAATAATAATAACCAACAAACATCCCTTTTTTTACCTTTTCTTTTTTATCTCATCTTTCTTTTTGCTCAGCCTCCCTTTTCTTTTCTTCTTCCTCCTGGTTCTCTATTTTCTCCTCTCTCTTGATGAAATATCAAGCAAGCAGTGGCGCCTAGGGCTTTGATACCATGTAGTCGAACATATTGTGTGTGTTTTATTGGATCTCAACACCTTTTATTTATAGTAGTGTTAATAACAACCGAATTACAATTAGACTCACTCTCTATCCTCAAATTGACTCTAAATGGACTCAATCACAACAGTTATTTTTTCCTTCAATGCAGCAATCACTGGAGTTCCGCTAGCCGATGACAGTAATAATAGTCAAATTAGTTAAGCTTGTCGAGTCAATAGGTCTTCAAAAGACAAAACGCACCACAACACGTGGAGGTTGATGCTCAGGATCTCTATTTCCAGGCCCAGCCTTGGGGCAGGGCGGGCGGGGCGGCCACCCCGGGCCCCCAAATTACCGGGGCCCTCGTCATCTATTGGTACAATTAACTTGCGAAAGTCATAACTCTAGATCCATAGATCCGATTAAGCTGATTCTTATTGGGTTAGTTTCAAAATTGAATCTAGTTTCTATGGTCCAAATTGCACGTCAATCCAATAGTGGAATCTTTGGGAATTAATATTTTAGTAAACATAAGTCAATCTGTTTTTTGTTGAAACCGAAGCAATCTTTAATAGTTTGATGAAAATGATTGCAGTAGTGAAGCAATTCTACAAGATGAGAAAGATTTTAAAGTTAATTAGTTACTTTTTGATTATGGTTGATATGGCAAATAGTTCATTGAAAACATATTTTAAAAACTCCAAGTATTCAATGGTATATTTGGGTCTCTTTTGAGTTTAACAATTTTGAAGTCATTGGATCATATTGAACTTAAAGATTATTGTACTAAGTTGACAAAAACTTTCTTTGTTGATGATTCATCTGATTTTGAGTTAAATAATCTGATTTCTGATTTAAGAATACTGCAAATGACTTTGCCAAATAGACCAATGTCTGTTATGGAGATTTTTGAGTTTGTCAGGGAAGTGGATTGTTATGCTAATATTTCTATTGCTTATCAGATCTTATTTACTGTGCCGGTAACTATGGCACCAGTTGAAAAAAGCTTTTCAAAGTTAAAATTATTGAAGAACTATTTAAGGTCTGCAATGTCTCAAAAAAGGTTAAATGGTATGGCAACTTTATGTATTGAGAAGAAGTTATTGGATGACATTAATGTTGAGGCCATAATTGATGATTTTGTATCTAAAAATGTTAGAAGATATTTCCTAAGATAATCTCTATAAAATGTTTGAGGTAAATAATATCACTTTTGTACTTCTATTCATTTATCGGTAACAATTTCTATAATACACTGAATATTATCTTTTTAGTTGATACATGATAGTATAAAAATATTTTGATACTTATATTAGAGGGGCTTCCATTTATACACCCTAGACCCCAAAAACTCAGGACCGGCCCTGTCTATTTCATGACAGCCAGACCGTATTTTGCACCATCCTCTAGTGGTGTTTCAATTGATAACGCTTCTTCCCTCTTCTTGTACTCCTCGTATCAAAGTCTCAACTTGATTATTCTGTTCGGTCAGGTTGGAACTGAGAGCTGCATCTCCCGGTGATGAAGACCTATCCTTCTCCCCGAATTTTATTTTATATCTGATCTCATGCTACTCTGTGTACTCGGCATAACTGACTAACTGTTAGTATCTCAACTCTCAAGCGTCACATCACAGATCTCTTTCCGCAAATTTTGTCGATGCCAATTGGTGATGCCCAATGCTGCCGTGTTGAGACACGCTGACCGAAAGGGTGAACAGACTGGGAACATAAGATGTTTGGCTACGAAGAGCTAGGAGACCCAAACAAACTCTGTTCTCTTGCATATTACGGCAGAAACTTACGCAAGCATGGCTAGCAGTACTGTTATCGTTTTCACGCCATGTGTAGTGTCAAGATTGGACTCAGCTGAGCTCACATGGGGATGCTGCTTGGAATGCCGTTTCTAGCATGTGGTATCCCCAGTTGTCAGGTCCCGGCCTGTGCGTCCCTCGCTGTGTTGGTCAGATATACGCGCGCGCTCGTTGTCTCGAAACTGTGAGGACAAGACGCATGTTAGCCAAGGGCCACTGGCCTCCAGCGCAGAATGCATCTGATCTTGCCTGGTCCTGGACTTACGATGCCACCCGGGTCGGGTCACATGTTTTGCTGTGAACAATTTTTGGATGATACGCGCCGAATTCAGCTAGCAGATCTCATCCGTGCTTGCACGGAGAAGCCTGCTGTTTGTAGAAATTAAGGGTATGTTAGGGGAGCTGCAATTTGAAATTTGAAAAATTGTTTTTGGTTTCTTTGAAGCGATAAAGCGGTTGTAGTTGGTGGTGTTTTTTTTGTTTCTTTGTTTGGCAAATTAATTTGTTGTTATGTGTAGCTTTTGGGAGCCAACCGAGCGAGGAGGTAGCAACATAGCAAAATATAGCGGCGTCTGAGTGAGAAGATGATGTGGAGATGGCGAGGCAGGGTGGCGGAGGTCGAGAAGGTAGTGCGACCGAGGTGGGAGGTGGTCAAGCGAAGTCACAGTTGAAAAGCTCATCCTCAGCAGCTGCAACTTTGGGGGTGCTTTTGCTGTGACTTAACTTCTCAGCTGCTTTGCAGCCATACTGTTTAAGAGAACTTTTGATCTAAAACTGAAGCAAAGCTGAAGCACAGCTCTCCAAACAAACCCTAAGTGTAGGCTCTTTTCGTTCGCACAATGGAAAGAGATACTAAACCTGTAGTGACAGCTCGATCTGTTCTCAGCAACCAACACAATGAGCTCAGCTCAAGAACGTACGTACCTTGTTACTAATGGCATTCTAGTAGCTAGCTCAAACACGCTAGTAAATGCCTCTCCCGGTGACACGGGACGGGAGCAATGTTGGTACATGGTGTACGTCTTATTTCCAATCAATCCTACGTGCAGTGATGCAAGGTAAATCCCCTAGCTTGGAGGCGGAGCTGATCGAAATCAGATGGAGATGCTGTTGGGGATGCCCCTCCCGGTGACCCCTGGCGCGGAGAATGGCTTGAGCAGCTCGTACGGCACCAGCCCGGCGCCGCACCGGTTCCTGCGTTCCGGGTCGTTGTTGCGCTCGTCGACGGTGCCCTCGATCTCCCTGAGCCTGCCGCTGAACTTCTCGAACGCCGCCTTGACCATGGGCTCAGCCAGCCACGCCGGCTCGGCGTACTCGCCCATGTACTCCTCGTCGGGGGAGTGCGAAGAGAGGATGTCGAGCGTGGCCATGATCTTGATGGCCTGCATCTGCGAGGGGAGGCTCTCCAGCAGCACCTCCTCCGGCCTGGCCATGAACTTCTTCATGTCCTGCTCGTGGTTCTCCTCCACCGGCATGGCCTTCCGTATGATGGTGGGGCGGTTGGGGAAGTAGCCGCCGTAGTGGTACTGGCCGAAGTTGACGGCCGCGTGATGGCCGGAGGTGATCCACATGATAGTGGTCAGCACCTCGACCAGGCTGTCCCGGGAGTCGACCGCCGGCCACCACGGCTCATCCTTCTTGTCGGCATGGCCCTTGGTGCGCACCTCCTCCCACCACGCTCGCAGTTCCTCGTCGCCGGCGACGTCCTCGTCAGACTTGTAGTAGAATCTCACGTAGTCGGATGCCCACTGCTTGAGGGAGCTCCAGACCAGGAGCCCATCGTTGGCGTACGGGTAGTCCTTGATGGTGAGCTCGAGCTCGCCGTCGTCCCGGCGGACGGCTAGCCCCCGCCGGACGAGGTCCTCGGGAAGTGCCTCCATGTCGAATCGCCACGTCGCGTCGTAGGCGACGGAGCTGAGCTCGATGGCGTACCTCCCCGGCCAGAAGGACTCCTCGATGATGCCGTCGGCGTTGATGAGGCTCTCCCGCGCCAGCGCGTTGATCTCCATGGTGTAGCGGAAGTGCGGGTGGAGGAGGCGGTAGACGGGGTGCATGCGGCTGAGCTGCCGGTTGGTGGCGATGATGTAAGGCTCGACGCAGCTGTGCGTGCGCAGCCAGTGGCTGACGAGCTGGTGGTAGCCGGTGTCGTGGGTGAGGACGTGCGCCTTGGCCAGCTTCCACAGCCAGGAGTCGGTGGCGTCGGGCCCGTGCGTGAAGGCGCGCTTCCACTGCGGCTTCGCCGGCGACTGCGGCCGTGTCAGCTCGATCGCCAGCGGGATCAGCGTGCCCAGGTCGGTGAGGAAGAAGACCGTGCGGGAGCCGTACAGCGTCGTCTCCGGCAGCTCGCGCACCCTGTGCACGTACGGCAGGAACACGTCGTGATAGTCCAGGATGAACAGCCGCTTCTGCTCCAGCGCCTGGAATCAATTACGGCTTTAGCATCTGCTTGAGTACTTCACGTTAACTAATTTTCTTTGATTAATCAACTTTGGCTAAGCCGATCATTCATCATCAATTTCGCGACTTCTTGATCGATCGACCGATCTCACCTGCTCGACCGTCATGAGGCCGTTCATCTGCTTCTCGAGGATCTCCTTGGTGAGCGCAGACTCCGGCGGGCCGTACACCGCCGGGTCGAGCTTGCTCACGATTGGGAATTCCTGCACTCCAACACGTACGTCAATTACTACAAATGAAAATACGTCATATAAATTCAGACGGAGGGAGTAATCCATAACTAGAAATGGCGGCGTGCTACCGTGAGGAGCTGGATGCAAACAGGGTTGAGCCCTGCGAGCGTCTGCCGCGCGAACTCCTCGTCTCTGAACCACGAGAACCTGTCCCCTGCAAGCCATGCATGTTAATACATCAACCTCCTCTGCCCAGTCACAAATTAGAACTATTAACTTCTTAATTAACCATTAGCTACTTACTGTGCATCATGTTGGGGACCTCGAAGCGGAGGACGTGGTCGGTGGTGTCCTCGATCATCCTGACGACACGGGGGATGACGCCGCGGATGACGTCGAAGGAGGCGCCGCTCTGCCCCGGCAGGTGGATGCCGTCGCTGTAGAGGCTGTCGATGGCCGGGAAGTGCGTGAAGCAGCGCGAGTGCTTGCTCAGCAGCGGCTCCAGCGCCGGCAGCATCGCGTGCAGCCCCGACCGTAGCGTCGTCGCGCCGAACGTTAGCCCCTTCACGTCCGAGAACTGCTCGTCCCGCGGCACGTATACCGTGCTGCTCCGCTTCTCCGACTGTGGGTCTGCGCTTTCGATTAATTAGGATCCATTAGATTCATCCATTCTAGTTAGTTCGATTTTCTTTGTGCGAGATTGATTGCCGTGAAATTAATTCCTGCGTTCTGAACATGCCCTGATTAATTAACATAAGCGGTGAATTACCGCTCTTGGTCCGGGGGCGGCCGGTGCGGCAGCGGCGTGGGTAGGGGTGCTCCTTGCCGCCCAGCACCGGGCGCTTGTGGTCGGGGTTCCGGTCGGGATCGCCGAGGTCGTTGTACACGTCGTAGTCGTAGACGCGCTCAAAGAACTTGCGCTCGCCGCGCCCGTCGCCGCGCAGCGTCTCCAGCTCCTTCTTTCTCAGCGCCTCGATCCCCTTGGGCGTCTGCGACGGCAGGTACGACTGCGACGACGGCCAGGCCACACATATAATTAAGAAACGCGCGTACGTGTCATCAATTCCCAATTCCATCTCTAGCCACAGTGTCCATGCACGCATCGCTAACTCATGCAAGCTCACACATGGTGTCTACATACCTTGATGGTGAAGAAGACGCGCCGGTCGGGGCTGTCGAACTTGGAGTGCACCCAGGAGTTGCAGTCGAAGGTGACGGCGGTGCTATCGTCGTCGCCGGTGACGAGCTTGATCTCCTTGATGAACATCTCCTTGTGGTGCTCGTTCTCCACCAGCACGGCGCCCACCGGCCCGAACGACGCCGGCACCGGGAACTTGGCCTCGTACGTCCCTTCCTTCATCGTCTTGTGCGCGAACCCGGCCACCCTCTCCTTCTCCAGCCCCGTCTCTACACACACAAGAACACAAAATTCTCACTTAGAGCTGTGCCGTCTCGGAGACCGTGGAAAATCAAGAACAAGTAGAGACCGTTTCCATGCATGGTTCGGTACATATCATGGCACAGTGAGAGACACATCTGCATCTGCATGTGAGTTGAGATTTGATATTTGAGCACTCACGTGGGTCGAGCTCAGAGCTGACGAGCTCAAGGAGCAGCGTCTTGCCGAAGAGGTCGCCGAGGTCGTCGACGCCGCGGGCGGCGTACACCACGCCCAGCGGCGGCTGCACGGTCACCGTGGCCTTCACTGTCGTCATCGGCCTGTCCACGGTCAAGGACGACACGCCAGGGAACTCCTCGGTCGAGCTGCAGCTTATCCTCTGCAGCATGAGCTGGCGCCAGCTCCTCCCGCCGGCGCCTCGCCTCTGCTGGCAGCTCGCCGCCGCCGAGGACGGCGACGCGAAGAGCGGCGAGCCGACATTGCTCTGCGCGGAGAGCACCAGAGGCTGCTTCAGATGAATCATGGCTAGCTAGCTGTATAGCCGCCGCTTACTTTGTTACGTTTCTTGCCCGCCGATTAATCAGCTAATTAGGAGAGGATAGCAGCAGCAGCCAGCAGCTCCAGCAAATGGAGAGAGGCGTTGATAAAAATCGCTCTTTCTCAGCCGCTTAACTCGCTCTCCAAGCGCTAGCTATCTTGCGGTGTGAGTGCGATGGATGCGGAGTGAACTGATAATACAGCGAGCGTGAGGGCGCGGCGCGCACGTGAGAATAAATAAATGTGCGACCGCGCCCACTGCACTTCGCAGGAATGCCTATTCTTGTGCATAGCAGTGTCTGTCTACTCTAAAACTATCTAGGCTATTCACTCCGTTGGGTGGTACCTAGAGTTTGCACCATCTCTAAAGGCTGTGGTGAATTCAGGGCCGGAATTTAGGAGGTGCTTAGTCATTTTTCTTTTGTCTTCAATATACATGCCCTGTATCTATGATATCGTCTGACGCTAAAGGGTATCTACGGTGCCACCGGCGATAGAGAGGAAAAATGACAATAATATTCATGATGTTAATGTAGAATAGTTAACTTAGCTGTTTACTCCTGAATGTTGAAGAGAGACATAAGGCAAATAAGGATAAATGATGAAACCCTAACAAGTGAGAGGTGTCGGTTGGCCCCAGATAGCCTGGTATCTCGATGAGCGTAATCTATTCACATACAAGTCTAACGACAAGATAATTTCTAAATCTTTATTTGTTTGTATATGTGCATATATTTATATTGGTTTCTATGATTTCAGGTGAGTGAAGCTATAGGTCTCCTGAAGATTTAGACTGTAAGTCAATGTAATCTTTTTGGTGTATTTCAATTGTTGTAATGACTGTTGTATTTGATTTCAGTGTATCAATTCTATATGACATTAGTGAATTAATAAAATGTTGATCACTTTTGTGACATGTTTTAATTATATGCGTCATTACTTGATTGATGATCAATTTTGTGATTGATAATTTTCTAGGTTGTTTCAAAATACTTGTACAAGTTCGCTTGTCAATTTTTTTTAAATCTATGAACAAGTTAGAACCAATCAATTAAACAAATCAGTTATTGTCTCTATTCAACCCATTTACATAGTTACAATTGACAAAAAAAATCATAAATCAGAAGAATGGCTTATATTGCTTATTTGCTATTTTGGCTAGCCCACTAGCTGGTTAGACACTCGTTGACAAATGCTATGTTGCCTTCCCTGTTCGCTTGACATCACCGTAGTGGGTTGTCGTCGCAGCACATCTGTGCACTCGCTGGCTCCTCAGCATCCACTCTCTGTGAAGCATGTCAAGCACCCTTGACTCGGTGAACAGCCATGTCCTCACGAAGGATATATAGATGTTGAGCCGCTCCCTCTTTCTCGCTATGGTCTTTGTGTGCGTTTAGGGTTTGAGTCTAGTTATGCAAGCAGCAAACAAAGTCATCAATTGCCAAATTAGCACTCCAATAAGTAGTGACCCACCAAACCACATGGTACATGAAATAGCTATCCACCTAGCAAAGCTTTGTTTTCTTCCAACCATACCCTAGCACGTGTATATTTACTATCGCTAGGCCAAAAATTGAGCACCGATGTTAAAGGTATACTTATGGTCCAACGCCCCCTTGCGCTGGCTACGCTCCTACTCCTATCCAACGCCTAATCTTTTGGAGCATTACAATCCCTCAAGTCTCTTTTAACCGCTTTCTTCTCACATCAATCTTGGTCAATCTCTGTCTCTTCTTATTTTTTCAATATGACCTAAAATTTTACTATGCACTAGTGGCTTAGTAGGCCTCCATTGGAGATGTACAAACCATATCAAATGATTTTTGACAAGCTTTTCTTCAACTGGTGCTATCCCAACCCTATGATGTGTATCATCATTGCATATTCGATCTTGCCTTGTATGATCACAGATCAACCACAGAATGCTCATCTTCTGTACATGTTGTCTTTTTATTGCCCAACATTCCGCTCAATACAATATTGTAGATCTAATCGCCGTCATATAGAACTTACCCTTTTACTTTTGAAAGACTTTTCTATCACATAGGACATCTTATGCTTGGCAGTATTTTAACCACCCCGCTAGTATCTTGTGGTGCCATCACTCTGTAATATCGATCCCAAATATCAAAAAGTTTCTTTGTTGGGCTCTAGTCATCTAGAATAACATCTCCATCATGTACCATAGCATTGTTAAAAACACACACCTGATATACTCATTTTTAGTTTTACTAAGTCTAAAATCCTTTGATTCTAAAGTCTTTTTCTATAACTCAAATTTTCTATCAATACCTGTCCTTCTCATATATTAGCACCACATCATCAGCAAAAAGCATACACTAAGGAATCTCCTTGTATGTCCCGCATGACTTCATCCATCAATAAGACAAAAATATAGAGGCTCAATGTTGACCCTTGATGCAGTTCTATCTTAATAGGAAAGTCACTAGTATAGTTATCACATGTTCTGACATTAGTCATAACATCGTCGTACATATCCTTGAATAAGGGTGTGTTTGGTAGGGCTCCAGCTCCACCAGATTCGTGGATCTGGTGGAGCTGGGTATTCTTAGCTCCACCAGATCCATGGAGCTGGACCTGTGAGTACATTAAGAGTGTTTAGATTGATTATCTTGTTTACATTCTAGACTAAAAATATAAATTTAATTCACTTTATTTTAGCCTATAAGTTTCAGATCTCAGGTGAAGCTAGGATCTAGAGCTCTACCAAACAAGCCTTAAGGTAACATACTTTGTTAGGATTTTTTTCTTCTCAAGTGCCCACCGCATGATCTTTCTTAACACTTTGCCATAAGCATTCTCCAAGTTGATAAACACCATATGTAGATCCTTCTTTTCCTCTCTATTCATCTCCACCAACTATCGTGTCAAGAAGATCACCTCTAGGGTTGACATCTTGAGCATAAAACCAAATTGATTTTTCATCACACTAGTCGCTCTTCTTAAACAATTCTCAATTATTCGCTCCAAAAGCTTTATTGTGTGGCTTATGAGTTTAGTTTCTCTATAGTTTGTACAATTTTGGATGTCTTCTTTATTCTTAAAAATTGGTTCTAATATGCTTTTTGACCTAAAATTGTTATTAGATAATTTAGTTAGCCAAATGATCACCACATCTCCAAGACATTTTCACACCTTGATAGGATGTTATTAGGCCCCAATGCTTTATCTACTTTCATCTTTTTTAAGGCCTTTCTTACTTCAGGCTCTTAAATTTTTCGAACGAATCGTCTATTGCTGTCATTAAAAGAATCATCTAGCTCAATCATACTATCCCTGTTGTCTTTGTTGTACAACTTGTCAAAGTAGTCTCTTCAACTATTCTTGATCTTATCGTCTTTCACCAGAAATCTATTAGTGTCATCTTTGACACATTTGACTTAGTTGAAATCCCTTGTCATTCTTTCGCAGAGTTTAGCCATCTTGTAGATGTTCTTCTCACCCTCCTTTGTACTCAACTTTTGATAAAGATCCTCATAAGCCTTGCCTCGTGTCTCACTCGCCGCTTTCTTTGCACTCTTTTTAATTGCTTTGTACTTACGTATGTTGTCCTTACTCCTATCAAATTGCATGTGCTTGTAGCATGTATTCTTTTCCTCGATAGCCTTTTGCACTTTCTTGTTCCACCACCAAGTGTCTTTAGATTCATATTTAGTCCTTCGGGTCATGCCACACATCTCCGTAGCCACCTTCCTAATGCGAGTTACCATCTATATCCACGTGCTATTCACATTCCATATCCCTTTCATGATCCTCTCCTTAAATGCCTGTCATGCGTCCCCTTTGAGCTTCCATCACTTCATTCTCATGACTTTGGTGACTTTAGCTGGTCTAGCCCGCACCCTAAATAGAAAGTCCGAGGCTATCAATTTATGTTGTGGAACAACACACTCTCTAGGTATAACCTTATAATTTATGCAATCTCGTTTGTCCTCCCTCCTACTGAGGATAAAATCGATCTAGCTAGAACATTGACCACTACTAAATGTAACTAAATGGGATTGTCTCTTTCTAAAAAAAGATGTTAGCTATCATGACGTCATAGGCTACAACAAAGTTCAAGATATCCTCTCCTTCTTGGTTCCTATCTTCATAACGAAAACCCCCATGAACCCTTGCAAGCTCCCTACTAGTTGTACCAACATGACCGTTGAAATTGCCTCCTAAGAAAAGCTTCTCACCGCTAGACATGCTTCTAACCATGTCATCTAGATCTTCCCAAAATTATCACTTAATGGCCTCACTCAAGCCTATTAGTGGAGTATAAGCACTAATAACATTCAAAACGAAGTCATCAATGACTAGCTTGATTAGGATAATCCTATCCCCTAACACTTCACATCGACAACTCCGCTCATGAGGCTCTTATCAATTAAGGTGCCAACTCCATTCTTGTTCCATTATATTGCCGTACACCACAACTTGAAGCTAGTGCCCTCCACTTCCTTCGCTTTCTAATCCGTCTATTTAGTTTCTTAAATGCACAAGATATTTATATGTCTCCTAATTGCCATATCAATTAACTCTCTTAACTTACCTGTTAGGGACCCTATATTCTAACTACCTAGGCGGATCCTACTCTTATCGGCTAGCTTCCTTGGCCTTCGCACCCATCAAGTAAAGTGCGAAGATCCTTGTGTATTTTTCACTACATCCGAGCACCGACGTAACACATCACTAAGGGAGTGATTGTTGGTGTCTGCGTATTTTCGTCGGATAGGACCCAGTTAATGGACGGGGTGTCTCCCAGAATGGAGCTTAAGGTTCGGTAGAGGGCGTCTTCGCGGTCGGACACCCTAATGGCTCTCGCGCGAGGGATCCCGGGATCAACAGATCAAAGAACACACCGATGTACCCAGGTTCGGGCCCCTAGTATGGGTAACAACTCTACGTCCTACTAGATCTTTGTTGATGTATGTTGAGCTGGTTACAATGCTTTTTCTCTCTAAGTTCGTTCTTTTTTCTCTCCCCCCTCTTCCATGCACCAGAGCTCCCTTATATAGACTGGACTGGCTCGGGCAGGTGAGAGGGTGACATCATACTGATCTACGATTCATTTATTACACCCATCACTGTAGTCCTGTCCCTCAAGCCTCATTTAATGTCGCTTTATGGCTTCGCCCGGTCCGCCCGAGATATGACTTTCCTGCGACAGGTTAGGTGTGAGGCGTCAGAGGGATGGGCCGTCGTTGTGTCGACAGCAGAATTCTTCGCAATCAATGGTCCTGACACAGTGTGTCAGGGGAAGGAGATTTCGAGGTGAAGCCTCCTTCTCATCCTTTCGGTCGCCCGCGTGGCTTGGAGAGTGGGGCCTGACCGCCAGGCTGCCGTGTGGGCCGATCGCCCGGCGAGAGGGGCCTGATTCTCCACGCGGCTCAAGGCACTCGGACAAGAGGAATACCATCAGAAAAGTTAACCAGGTTCAATTTCTTCGCCTCGAGAGACTGGATTCAACTTCAAAGCCCTTCCAGTTCCTCTCGATTCTCCACGCGGGTGTGGGTGAGCTCCCCCTCCAGCTCAGTACGGATCTGCTCAACTTCGGCAGCATAATCCTTCCTCATTTTCATCCTCGGGAGTAATTTTCGAAGAAGGAAATTCCGGTCCTTGGCGAAAGACGACAGGCGCTGAAGACGACAAAGCAATGATTGGCTTCAAAGAAAACAAAAAGAAGATTCTTAAAGAAAGCGCGGCACAGACAACTCACATTGCCAAGACGATAACAGGTGTAGGCGGCGTCACAGAACGACTCCCAATCCTTATCCTCGTCCTCGCCATCCAAAAGGATCACATCACCGTCATCATCAACAAAATACAGCCTTTGGAGATTTGGGAGGAGGCGGGGATTTCTTCACGCGGTGGTGATGGGCGAAGGGGTGGGAGGATCTTCAAGCGTCAAAGGAGGAAACAGCGGTTAATGAGGGGACGCGGCGCGGACAGTCGGTCCGAGAAGGAAAGGCGGCTGGGAACCACTCGGCTCCAAATTGGCTTCGCTGCTTGTAGCCTCGGGGGCTGTGGGGAGGAACGTTCTGACTGGTTCCGCGGCAACGTTAGAAGCAGCGGACGTAGCATCAACCAACCTCTCAGCCTCCACGGCGCCAGAGTCACCCCTGTGGACAACTGCCGGAGACTCCAGATGCGGTGTTTCATAAAGGACTTCATCAATGGGATCCCTACGAGAAGAAGCAATCAAGACACGGACCAGGGGAACAAGGAAGGGATAGCAAGAAAATCCAACCTGTTGGATCTTGTTATCTTTCACTTTAAACCCCTCCGGGCGGAAGGATTACTGCAGAGTCCTGCAGCATACTTTGCCTGACAAACAAGGGAGCTCGGTCGGGCAGCGAAGGCACACTCTCAACAGTAGGATGAGCCGGGCTTAAACACTTGGTCCCATAGATCGGCTTGAAGAGGAAGAAGCCGAGGAGGAGCCGCCGCAGTCAGAGGGTCCGGATCTTTGGACCACCAATCGGACGTACATCTTTCGCCGACTGCTTCCTCTTAGCTTTGCGAACAACCGGATTTTTCCCCTTTCCGACAGGATCATCGTCAGGTTCATTCACTCTACTCTGCTTCGCAATTGGGACAGCGGAAGAAGCGCAGGCGGGGAAGTTTCGTTTTCAACCCTTATGTACGGGGAATTCAGGGAGTGGCGCATCAGAAAAGAAGGCATCTCGTCCCTGCAGATACGAAAAAGAAGACACATATTCAGATCAGGGTCCTAACAAAGGTCAGAAGATTCAACATGGGAAGACGATGGAGATCCCTTACCGGAGGTGCAGGATTGAGCTTTGTAAAAGGTCTCGGGCTTCTGGGAATGACGATCTTCTCGTTCGAGGCGAAGAAATCAGCGGCACGACCGAAGAACGCCGCTGAGGTAATTTCCTCAGAAACCTCCCGTGTGGGATCGTTGGGACCCTCATATTCGCACCGGGATGAACTCGATCCTTGAGAGGTTGAATTCAAGTAGTCTGAAGTTGGCAACGACGGCCATACCGGTGAGCCCATTCTCCTTCAACTCAAAGAATCACCCCATGAGATCAATCACTTGGTCCATCCCATCATCTCTCGGGAAGCGATGTCGGTCAACAGAGAAGGCTTGGGCGGCCCCGAAGAAGGCGGGCAATGGAGGATCAGGATTGGCGCAATAAAACCACTCTTGGTGCCAACCCTTATTCGAGGACTTGAAAGGAATGTTAAAGTAAGGCTTTTTCATGCCATCCCTCAGTTGGAACCCGACACCCCCAACCACTTTGGGGCAGTTCTTATTAGGAAAAGGTGGCGAAAGAGATTGAAGTGGGGGCGAATACCAAGGAAGGCCTCACAGAGGTTGACAAAGGCAGCGATTTGGAGAATGGAGTTGGGGTTAAGATGAGTTAGCTCGATCCCATAGAACTCAAGAATGCCGCGGAGAAAGGGGGATGCCGGAAGACCAAGCCTACGCATAAAGAAGGATTCAAAGACGACCACCTCCTCGGACGAGGGTAGGGCGAGTCACTGCTGCAGCAGAGGCGGCGGCGAGCATCACCAATGGCGGAAAAACACCGACGCTTACTAAATCCTCCAGCCGCCCCTCCGTCGTTACCGAGGTAGCCCAATCCTTGGTCGAGGCGGACGGGTGAACGGTTGCGGGAGAAGGAGACGACATCCTTGAACGAAGAAGCCTCGCGATCGCGTGAGATTAGGGTGACAAGAAGAGTTAACCCTAGCGGCGGAGGTCGCGAGGGAAAAAGATTGGAGAACAAAGGGGCAAGTGGGAACAGTGCAAGGCCACTTCATTTGCTCCATATTGATAGGGAAGTGGCGCCGACTCTCGCCTCGAGCGGGAAAACGCATCACCCTTCCCAGGTCCTGAAGCCGCCCTAGGGAGCACTTCAGGGTGGGCTGGCGGACACGCACGTCGTGCACGATCGCCAACGGCCCAAAAAATTGAATTGGAAAATGGTATGCCCCAAGATGGGCCAAAAGCCAGAAGCCCGTGACACACGGGATTACGGGTACCACCTAAGGAATAACATCCTCTTATGGTGTGCCTCATGATAGGCCGTAAGCTGATAACGTTCAGAGAACGAAGTCAGGTACCGTAAAGATGACTCTAAAGAAAGATGCCTACAAGGTATGAGAATCGTGTGACCCCAAGAAGGGCGGCGACGGATACTCGACGGGCAGGTTGAGATGCGCTCTGTAAAAAGGCCAAGGGTTATGCGCCCGGATACGCTAATACCACTCGACTGAATACAGGTGCGCACAGGAAACATACCAAGTAACGAGTCGGCACAGTAAACCGGTCGAGACAGGCTCGGAATAATTGCACAAAGAATTTCGTCGAGTTCTTCATGACCTCCTCGCCAAGCGACAAGCACTCGACTAAAAGCACTCGGGAAGACTTGACTACAGGAAGGCACTCGATCATGAAGCACTCGGGGGCTACTGTGGGGTATGTATACCCCAGGGGGCCACAAGGCAGGCCTGCGAAGGCCCAACCAGCGGCGGGCCAGCCGACTACTGAATAGGGAGGCACTGGCCGAGCAAGGCGTGAAGAATCAGGACAAATCCTAGTTAAGGAAACCGAGTCGTATTAGGCAAGGGATGATTGTAATCCAAACTAATATGAAGTCGGAATAGATGTAAAGATATAGACTCCACCTCGAGTCCGAGTAGGACTCTCTTTTGTAAACTGCCTCCGCCCTGTTATATAAAGGGAGGGGACGGAAGAAGAAGATAGAAGATCATTAGCAAATAAGCTAGCCAATCATAATCCCAGAGCACAGGACTAGGGTATTATCTCCACCGTGAGAGCCCGAATCTGTATAATTCCCGTGTCTTGTGCTACCATCGAGTTCCCGATCCAGCGCTTAGCCCCCTTTTAATTATTATCGGTAACAACCCTCGACAGTTACTAAGGATCATAATTCACTATTTATTAAGAAAGTTCTATGAAACAACAGGAATATCTACCAATTCCACAATATAGCTAATTTACTAAAAATACACGCATTCATAGATGAATTTAATAAAACAAAACAAAATTAAAACACTGGGATAAATATGATCAAAATGGGTGCTTGCCTTGCTCAATATATTCTTGTGTCGTCTCAGAGTTGAAGTCGACGGTGGTATTTTCAGCTACGTCGGTGTCTACACGTTATTATCATGTAACAGAAATAAGACGCAAATAACCACATTAGGCAAAAAGAAGTCAAACAATACCAAATTTAAATATGATTTTAACATAAATGTTTAGATGATAAAATATTCTAACTACTAGTTTCTCACTATTTAGGTTTGTCGATTTGTATTATGAATTTTAGGGTTTATATTATATTGGGTTATGCTTTTTAATAGGATTCAGATGCAAAGCATATTATATTAAAATTATTTCTACATTATAAGGTAGTCTAGACTTTAGGTTTTTAGCAACAAATCTTTTCATACATATGCTTAATTTGCAAAAATTTTGTTTATGCATCATTATATGTATAGCATATGTAGCCTTTTAATAGACTTTGCTCGAACCTATATAAATATGAGATATTATTATTTATCTAGGGATTATATAGTCCTATTAAGGTTTAAAACTAATTTCACTAAATGTTTAAAATTTATTTACACCATTTATAGTTATTTGTATTTCTATTTTATTAGAAAATGACCCAATTGCAAAATAAATGTAAACTAAGTTTAACCTAAATATTTTTAAAGAAATGGGTCTCTGGTGTACTTAGGAGCTTATAGAAATTATTTTATTATTTTATAATTCATAGTTTACATACTTTTATTAATGTCCATATTAGGGTTTATACCAATTTTATTTCAAATGATTCAACTGCGCTTCAAAAATTAAACATTTTTATATATTCTGAAACTAAATGATTTTAGATTAATTTATAAATTTATTTCACTCAATTTGCACTTAAGGTACAAAAGTTATGTGTCGACGTTTCGGAAACGGATCCCCCGCCGAGCTTACTTATTGAATGAGGGATCAACTAGGCCCCCTTTCCCGCGAAGGTGTTGGCGTCCGAAGAGCTACCGAGCTAGGTCGGCGGATGGTCGAAGGTTCGAAAGGAGACAACAGACAGGGGATTTTTATCCTGGTTCGGGCCTCTCGCAAAGGAGATAACAGCCTTATATCCAGTGGCTTTACTACTGCCGAAAATGGTTTACAAGGAGCTTGCCAATACGCTGCGCATGTCCCTACGGGGAAAAGGATCTCTCTCTCTCTTTTTCTTCTTACAAACGCGGTTAGGTGTTTCTTACTGCCTTTCCAGAACCGCCCTCCCCCCTTTTTCAATGCTCATCACAGCGGGGTATTTATAGACGATTACAGTCTTACATCATTTATAACTGAATGACATGCCACTACTGTGCCCGGACATGGGTGTAACTGCTGCCCTTACTTTTGACCATGCCGCAACGTGGGAGTAATGGCTTAGATCGTGGCCGTACGGTCCTTCGAGCCACCGCGTGATTAATGCCACGTTGTCTTCGTGGGTCGCGCACGACCTGCCGATCCTGTCTGGGACCTTCCTTCAGCCTTGGCCGGCCGTCGCATCCCTCCGAGCAGGCACGCTCGGGAAACAGAGGCACATGCTCGAGGACGAGCTTGGTTGTGGTCGGGGTAGACCCATCGGCCGGTCTACCCGAAGGTCTTCCTTGGGGATACCGTCCAAGGGCAAATATGGTCGGCCAGAGATTGGCTGCCGGGGCACGATGGTCTTTATGAAAATTATCCGATCCCCAACATTATGCATGATTGAAAAGTTTGGGGTTTGTAAAAAGGCTAAAAATTAAAAATCTTCCAAAAATAGAAAGTATGCTTTTCTTTACAGAAAGCATATTTCCCTTTGGCAACGTATCCTGTGCACACAAATATTTGGTGAAAACCTGGTGCACACCAACTAAGAAAAGTTTCAAAAAATTCTGAAAAAAATCATGGATGTACATATCAGCTTACCCCATCTACATATAAAATTTCATGATCAAATTCGTCCTGTGCTAAGAGTAATAAAAAGACAAACTTGATCATGAGCAGGAATAGTTCTAGTTCATGCATCAAGTTTTTTTTAAATTCTTTAGGATGAATTTGATGAATTTGATACGTTTCTTTCCCTTTTTAGCATATTTTTGAATTTTTTCCACCTGACATGCTGGGCCACCTGGTCAGTGGCTCATGAAGCGCATGAGGTGTGGAGTTGACACTTCGGGCCCGCACGTCATAGGGCCGAGAGCAGAGTTGGCGCAATAGAGCTCATTGGCAGTGAGGTGTCACCCAAAACTGGGGATTGAGGACCGTGTTAGGACTAATGGGTCCTGGCACACCCAGGGGTGGCTTCGGTCATGGCCGACGGTGACCGGAGCATGGCCCGCGGTGGCAGTCATCGCGACGACGCTACATGGTGGTTTGAGCTCAGCTATCGGGTGGGTGAGCATCAGTGGCTTGGGAAAGGTCCATTTTCGTGGCTTACCTTAGCGGCGGAGCGTTGTACGGGGCTAATGGTGATTGACTGGAGCCATGGACGATGACTCACACAGAGGCGGGGATATGGGCATCCAAAGTTCAAATTGTCTGAGGGCTTTAGCTCGCAGTTGGATGAGGATGCTATGGGTGCCAGCAATAAAAAAATGAGGCTATGTAGAGGAAAGTTGGTCGATGGCTTGGTTGCGGCGGAAAGCTAGCCAGAGTTGGGCATATAGGTAAGGGCGGCTCGACTGGTGTCTTGATGTGAGGGTGGGAATGGTGGTGAGGCTTATGGAGGCCTTTGGCCTTGCTTAAATAGATGAAGAGGACGACAATGATAGTGTTTGAACACGGGGATGGGGTGGTGGCACTGCAAATTGGCTTGGATAGACACAATGGCAAGCGGGAAATTTGGGGTCAAAGCGTGGCTATGGGAGACTGGTTAGTGCAACGTGAACGTGGCTTTGATGGGCGAGTTGCAGCGGTTTTGACCGGGGATGAGACAAAGCAGAGAGGCGGTGACTCAGTGCTTGCCCGTGCGGGAGAAAAAGAAGAGAGGTATGTCATGTGGGGTCAAGGGTCCACCTGGCAGAGGCGGAGAGAGGGACAGGATTCATTCCCTTGGTCGGCGGGTCCATTTAACGGTCAGGCCCACATGGCAAAGAAAGAAAAGGGTAGCTCAAGTTGATCTTCTTGGACAACACATAACCCAATATTTAATTCACCCATCAAGTCGTGTCTAAGATTTTTACAAATTTTTGTAGAAAGTTTCAAGAGGGTTTTCTATACTTTATAAAATTTCAGGTTGAAATATTTTATATAAAAATTCTAACAATTATGACAAGCAGTATTGTTCTCTTTCATCTTCTCTGTTTTTCATTTATTTGAGTATTTAAATGAGGTAAAAAATTTATAAATTTTTTATAAGATTTTTTATGGTCGGAATGATCTTATGTAAAAATTTTCTAATAAATCTGAGATTGCAATTTCTAGATTTTCTACTTTTCTGTTTTAAAATTCTAAAAGGCACTAAATATGAGTATTAATTTTTTTATATATTTTTACTAGAGATTTAAGTGCTCTGATTAAAGTGTGGTAAAATTTTCAACTCAAGATAAACTCTGTAGATTTTTACAAAAATATGACATGCTACTATTTTAAGTCAAATTCCATTAATCCTCATTTCTTATCATTAATTAATGTGTTCATATTACCTTTGACTACATAAAAAGAGTTCTTGAGAATTCTTATATTTTAATATTTTTTTGTAGATTCTTGCTAATTTTTGTTTTTACTTTCTTACATTTACCTTTTACTAATTTATTATAAAAGTCTTTCATTTAGAGCAAAAACCCAAGTAAAACAAATAATGACAGAAAATTCAAAATTAAACACATTTAAAATTTTAAATTTCCATTCCCTTTTTCTTATAATTTTGGGATGTTACACTTTTATACTTATTAAGTTACCCCTTTTAATTAAATCAACGATTAAATTATTTTTAGAACTGAGGTATCTCAAGTCTATAACACTGTAGGATTACCTTTCGAGTCCAAATCCTGGTAGTCACAGTCTCATAGACTATGAGAGAGAAGGGGACGAGTTGTGAATGCATCTGACCGCACATTTGGCCCATCTCGATCGTCTGGTACAATCATTTATACAAGTTTGTAGTACTAGAATATCAGTACAACTATTCACGATTCGTAGATGGCAATCCTCTTAGAGAGGGAGATAATTTATTTGTGTGTTTGAAGTCCATAAACAACTGGTGATATTCAAGACATATTCTACGTTTTAAAAGCAAGAAAATCTTGCAATAATTCTAAATTTTAGAAATTCTCACATTAATCGAGAGAAAAAGAGAAGGATCTCCATCACTTATTTTGGTAGGGCGAGATTATAACGGTGCAGATTAATCATATATATATAACAAATATAATTGTATTTCAATTATTGGAAGTAGAGTTGTATATATATCGAAGAAAGGATCTCCACTACTTATTTTGGTAGGGCTAGATTATAACGGTGCGGGCTAATTATCTATAAATAGAGTTATATAATAAAAACAATTATATTTCAATAATTGAAAGAAGAGTTGTATATGAAAGATAATTGTATCATAATATATAGACGCGCAGTTACGCGCATGAATGAATGAATTACTAAATAATAATCACCTTAGGTATAATATCATGAAACAACCGTATAAGTTCATCTGCCTAGCAATAGTGGTCCTTGTGCGAAATTCTCTGAAAAAGAACCCTAGTTTTGCTAAAGAAAAATCTAGCAACCTGCCCTGGCTACTTGACCAATGATCAACATCGTGTGTTAGCTAGAATGGGCCTCCTCTCTAGCTAACATATAAAGTGACATCTTTGGAATTAATATCACAATAGATGTTTCGACAGTTTCGTTGCCTCATGTGCTACACGACGTAGACTTCGTAGGGTAGCGAGTCGTTATTTACAACGTGTGTGATTGATGCGAATATACGACATTGGAGCGAGGCATGCTAGTAAATGACGCAACTAGTGGCTCTCTCATGAAATAAACATATAGAGATATTGAAGTACTAAATGTTGTATATACTGTGAAAATCGGTCTATAAGTTCTAAAAAAATTCATGCAAAGTTTCAAGATAAAACTCAGTTGCACGTGCAAGACATAAAAAAAATACAAATATTAGTGAGTAGTGCATAATCACTCTCCACTAATTATTTGTCTTTTTCACATGCCTCAAATGATTGAGATTGCTATATTCAATTATTTTTGAGATGTATAGCATGCATCATCTCCCCTAACTCAGATAATTTGTTGAGAAATTTTAAAAACTTCGATGCTAATTTTCACGTTATGCGCAGCATTCAATGCATTTTCACGGGATACGCACACACGCATACATATCACGGGATATTGCTACTGGTCTCTCTCCGCCAATGTCTATGTCTCATATGCTTGGGCATTGGTTAAATGGCATTGATAAGTGTGCTCAACGATTGATTCTTGTGGGAGGCTGCCATGTTATGGGCGATTTTGCACTCGTAATGATCTTATTTTGAGAAAAGCATTATTCTTCTTTTATGCAAGCTACTTTGAGGAGCATATTGGCTCGGTTTTGGCGTTATGCATCGAGAACAAAGGAGACCATCCGGATGGTGAGCAAGGCACTTGAAGTAGTGGCATTAGACATCTTTGCTAAGAACGGATGGCGAAGTAATTATAGAATTCGCTTTTGATTTTCATTTTCTGTGTTTATCATTTTCATACAATCTATTTATATGAACTTCGGTTGTGTCTCTTAGACGGATTTAAATCCTTTATCTAAAAAAAAATATCTCGTTTTCATGCATAATTTGACTTCATGTGTAGCTTAACGCTAGCTATATATGGTCAAATTTCTGGATTCGCCGCTTAATTATAAGCTATATGCATATTCCTTTAGATACGCACGTGAAATTAACCCTT
The DNA here is from genome assembly GCA_036346375.1 of Guadua angustifolia. Lineage (NCBI taxonomy): Eukaryota > Viridiplantae > Streptophyta > Magnoliopsida > Poales > Poaceae > Guadua > Guadua angustifolia. Next base: position 30,439,089 of record CM070503.1, read on the forward strand.
GCCTTAAATTGTATAGGTTTTGCATGAATGAAACGGTGAATTAATGCTCACAGAGTTTTTGTCTAGCCGATATTATTCTATGATCTGATGTATAGCAACTATATAGACATCACAAAATAGCAATGTATGAATTATTATCTATAACAAACACTTTCTTATACTATAAATTAAAAGGTTAGATCTCATAGAGACAACTTTAAAATGTTATATACCTACTGTAGAAGTTATTTTTAGTTATTTCTCTTGACAACATAGATAGTGAAATCTAATTGAAGTGCGTACCTCAGCTTAAGTAGGGACAAAAAGGTTAACTAGCTACTTGGACCCGTAAACAGCGACAGAGATCGAAGCAAGATTAGACCTTCCTTGGTAAAAAGTTAAACGACAGCGCAACCGTTAACGTCCTCAAAGCGAGCGTGGACGCATTCACCGTCACACACGTACGCTCTTGAGCTCTACGTACGTCGAGAGCAACTCTACAGCAACCGTCGGATCACTCTTTAGAGCTAAGCACGTCACGCACCGCACCGCGTTCAGGTTCAGCTGCCAGTAGAGAGGTGGACAAGAAAGGAGAGACGAGGAGGAGACGGACCTATTGAGAAAGGAAAACTGGAGCGTCGGCCAGAACCGGGAGGTCCGGGAGGCGGGGGATCATCGGTGCAGAGGAAGGACGGAGGCGGCGAGGCAAGGAAGGTAGAAACCAAGGAGATATAGGAAGAAGAGGCGGAGACTTCATAAACGATAAAAAAAACACGTCGCGTGCGGGTGAGGAGTTGAACCCGCGACCGATGATGTGAGGGTGAGGCGTCTTACCTTCGAGCCGTGTGGGCGTTTGTTGTCATCTATTGGCTAAGAAGATGGAGAGATATCAAATCCCTCGTGTTCTGGAATCCAATTCAGCCTCTAGAACTAGTCTGAAGTAAAACGAGTATAACTTTTTCATACGGTGTCCGATTGGAGAGTTCTTGTACTTCACTGAAAGCTTATCAAGTCTACTTTCCAATGGATCTAGAATCATCTCCAAATTCCTTCCGAGTTGACCGCAATCTGTAAAACAAGTGACGTTACTTTTCTAGTCCGAATTGACGTGGATCTTGGGCCTTATAATTTGAGTTGTAGTCGGTCTCCAACTATTTTGGCTGAGTTTCCACGCCCCCTCTCCTCCTTAAATAGGCAGCCTCACCCTCATCCAGGGTTTGGTTGGGTTTTATTTGATTAGTTTAGCCAAGTGCAAACTTTAAGCCTTCAAGTTGTGCTAGACAGCCACCTTGTCAAGATCTTCAATAGAATCTCACCTTTGTTTTGCCTTCATTCATATTCACAATTTCAGATTGCTTTTACTATTGTTCTTACTTGTTCTTCGGTTGCTTGCAGGAATTGAATCTCGTGTTCAGGTTGATCGTGCCAACGGCAAGATCAATAATCTTCCGGAATTGGTTTAGCGATTGTTAAGGCGCATCATCGTCGTACGTTATAGTCGGATTGTTAAAGTCAGTTCCACCAAATCGAAGTTATCACTCTCATCGAAAAATCGGGACACCAAAATCACATCAGCGTTTCTGACGAATAACGCCGATAAATTATATAAGCTGTATCAGTGGCCTAGCCATATGAACAACGTGGCACAACGGGGTGCACGCGGTACGAACGGCAGGCCGCGCGTGCACGACACAGCTCGAGGGCGCGTGCCCACGTCGCCCCGAAGGCTACGTGAACACAGCGAGGAGCGGCGAAACCTGCAGGCGTTAATATATGGAGTACACGTGGTACGCTGCATTTAGTACAAATCGTTTATTATTTTCGATCCAATAAATCAAATTAGTTAATATGCAGTTATATTTTTTCTACAGTAAAATAGTAAAAATATCATCAATAAACTAACAATTAAATCTAACTCTTACCGTCCGTGGCAAAATTTTTCCGAACAAGGCCCAAACGTCCGTAAGCGTTAAGGCGATAGTGTCAAAGTACCGAATTTTTCCAGATTCGGCTGTGAACTAACCGGGCGCGGGCCCCATGGACAGGGACGCGAAATGCCGATCGCGGATAGATTTCGCCGCCTGCCCCGGCCCATCAGATAAGACGACACCTTATCTGCGGATACGAACGGACGACGATGCGCAGCGCCGGGCCGGTGGAATGCATCCCTGGTCCCTGGATATTTGGAGCCGAATCTGTGGCTACCGATTAGCTACTGTATTCCTCTGGACTTGTACTGTTGCACTGCACAAGACCTCTCTCTCTCTGCCGTGATTCCGTGAAGTATGTATGCGTCAGGAACTGTTGTATCGTGCTCTTGCTTGAGGTGAGATGTGAAAGATGGGGACATATATATATATGCTTGGTGAGGAGGTACAGTAGTGCTGTAACTAGTGAAAAACCGAAGCGTTAGGTCTGCTTTGTTTCCTGGCTAATTTCGAACAATAGATATTAATCATGAAAATTCTGCTAAGAGAGTAGAGAAAAAACGTATCAGAGACGGTTCTATTTAAAAACCATCTATGACCAATACATATCACAAACGGTTCTAGTTAAAAACCGACTGTGATATGTGTTTGCACAGTCGGTAAATAAACCGTCTATGATATGTGTCATATTATCACTGATACATGCTTATATATGGTTCACAAAACTGTCTGTATTGACTTTTTAACCATTTGTAATAGTCTTCCTCTGTAGTAGTAGTGTAAGCCACCTCACCGTTCTTCTACCTTCGTCCCTACCATGAAAGCAGATCGTTCTTCTCTTCGGAGTTTAGGAGCAAACTATATCTCTAATTCCTTAATATGGTTACCTCAAGGACCAATCAGTAGAAAGAAGATGTGCTTTCTTGTCTTTACTTCCAAATACACTTACTAATCTTTTAGTAAATTATATTACTCTTTTTCTAAAAAAAAGTAAATTATATTACTAGCTTTCAAGGAGCATTCGGCCGGAAGACAACTCTTGAAGAGAAGTTTGGATGACTGGATTTATCACTTGCGATGAGTAGTAAATCCATAAGATTAGATTGAATATAATAATAATAAAAAAAACACACACAACGTGTTTTACAACCAGAAGGAAAAGGGGGAAGGAAGAAAGAATTGGGTTTTGGCTGAGATGTGACGAAGGTAGGAGAGGGTGACGTGTCTTGATCTTGTCCTTAGAAAAATGAGAACGGTTTAGATTTGTCGAAATCCACTAGGTGAACTTGAGAGTAAACCCGGGGCATCTACACCCGTGTTACACGAGCTTCACGTGCACACGAGACGAGGGCAAGCATGTCGGGGTCTTCGGATCAATATTACACAGCTCGTCGAGCACTTCTGCCATACAAAGTTGAAGGCCTACATTTTTTTGAAACGGGAAAATTTCATACGAAATGGAACATCAGCTGTCACTGCTGCTATGAAAATCGTGCTTTCCAGACGGGAGCTAAACATGCATGCTGAGTTTAGTTACAGTTCCCCGTCCCGATCCTGTCTAAACATTTTTTAGTTCACGGGTCTCTGACTCTTTGGTCCATACTGGATCTGGCCTTTTGGTTCGTACATTGTCAACCGTGGTGGTGTCGGGACCATATTTGGTAATCACGGCAGACCATGGTGCCATCCCTTTCTTGGCCAGTGAATCAAGGAGCTACTGTGAACCTAAAGCAAGCTAGCCCATGGGTACGAAGTACGAAATACATATCCTCCTGCTGCTGTTGCTGCACATTGTCGATCTCAAGAATGGCCGAGCATGGGAACAAGCAATGCCACCGTACAAGTCGCACGTTGCACCATTAAGTAAGAGTGTGTTTAGTAAAACTTCAGCTCTATTAGATTTATGAATCTGGTAAAGTATTTCTAGCTCTACAAGATTCGTAGAGCTAGAAGCTGTTGGTACATTAAAAGTATTTAGATGAGTCATCTTATTTACATTTTAGACTAAAAATATAAACTCAATTCACTTTATTTTAACTTACAAATTTCAAATCTCTGATAGAATTTAGATTTAGAGTTCTACCAAACAAAACCTAAAACTTCTCACAGATTTTCATGCTCCTCCCGAATCACCTAAACGCAGACAACCGACCAGGCGACGACACAAACGAGGTCAATTTAGACTAATTACGTACGATCGACCAGAAGCAGTGACTCCTAGCAACCCAGGATAGAAATATCGGCAGTAGCCAGTACAGGCCTCGACCGGTAGAAAAATATCGCTCCGAGAAGTTTCAATTTTTTTAATTTAAATTTTGAATTTGAATTGAGGAATAGTAATTTCGGACCTTATCCTACCACTAACGGACCAAATTCTGATTTTGAGTATAAATTTAAATTTGATAATTGAAACCGTCGGGTAGAAAGCCGGTAACCGGTACCGGCAAGGTCCCATATTTTTTTCCTAATCGTTTTTTGAATCCACCGTATCAAGTTCTCACGCGCCAAGCAACCCCATTGGAAAGCTCAAATTGCTCGAGAAAGAAGAGCAATTCTAACTTACACTCATGTGCCAGTAGCCCAGTATAGCGTACTCTGTTACGACGCTGTCTTCATCTTAGAGTCTGTTTAGGAGAATTACGGTTGGACTAAAAAACTGCTTTTGATTTGTTAACAGAAAAAGCAGTTGTGGTGAATTTGTGACTTTTTCTTGTTATCTTTGTTAAGCAAATGGTATTGTAACTATAGCTTTTGGTGGTCAACCGAGCGAGGAGGTAGCAACATAGTAAAGCACAGCGACGTCTGAGTGAGGAGATGACGTGAAGACGGCGAGACGTGATGGCGGAAGTAGGAAAGGCAGAGTGACCGAGGTGAGAGGTGGTCAAGCAAAATCACAGTTAAAAAACTCCTTCTCAATAGCTGCAGCTTTTAAAGGTGTTTCTGCTGTAACTTAACTTCCTAACTGCTATACAACCATACTGTTTGAGAAAATTTAATCTAAAGTTAAAGCACAGCTCCCCTAACCAAACCCTTAAACCGGTCTCCGTGGACTGCCCCCACAACGTGCCTACAGGTTCAGGCTTTGTTTCCTATCTCAGTCGAGAGCTGTGGAGAGGGACGCAGAGCGAGAGCAGGAAACCGCATACGTCCATGCTCGTGTACCACGCGCGGTATGTCGCCATCGACGCCTCTGTTTTGCCCACGCAGACAGCGGCGCATGGCAGGCAGATGACACGAATCCGACCGCAGAAACATACACGAACCCCACCACCAAACGAGCAGACGAAACAGCTGTGAAGAGAAGCTGCGTGCATACACGAGGCGTCGTTCGTTCATGCATCTACGCAGTACACTGTATAGTAGGGAGTATGCAATCATGCATCTCCTGGTCCAGGCTCGATCTGGCGGCCACCCTGGTAGCACATGCCACATGCACAATGGAAATCAAGTGTTGATCGAGTAATCCCTATTACATATTAGTGGAGCTTATCAAACGGCCAAAAACGTGTACCCACCGGAAAACCGAGATCAACATCCTAACCACCCGACCTCACAGCAAAGAAACGGAAATAAAAAAATGGGGGAAATAGATCAAACTACTTTGCAAAAATAGGCAATAATACATGTTCTTTTTTACATTCTTCACATGTTCTTTTTTACATTCTTCTTTCCACACTACAGGCTGGAAGGAGCAGGTGGAATCCGGTCCTGGGAGTAAGGTCAGCTTCGACAATGTGGTCGAATGTTTTAGAGTTGCATGAAGTTGGCAAAGGATGAACAGTCTTACGGGTGTACAGTTTCATTTATGAAAGCAGTGTATGGCATGTTCAATCGCCTTGCAGACAGTAGAGCTGCCGGATATTGCCCGAAGCTGAAGACATGAACCAAAAATGCTTCCAGTTACTCAAAGCTCAAGCTAGAACTAACCGAATTTTACAGTGAGCAAGATTCCAGTGCTGGAAAGAATAGCTAGCATCACTTTTCGTCGACCTTATTGCGTATATTAATTGGTCGACCATATCAAACAAACATAACTACTAGAAAAATAAAGCTAACATAGCTGCAAAAATAAAACTGATGAAACCGATGGAGATAAAAGCACGTCGAATTATTAACATACAAAAGGGGTAAAAGAAGATATAGATGCATTGTAACAACTGAATGTAAAGACGAAAACTTACCGTATAACCAATCTTTGAATTGTGCATGAAGGGCCCTTGCCAAATCCTTTTTCCTATTTTCATCAAGTTGCAGCTCCCGAATAGTCTTTTGAATATCTTCCAGAACATCATGCTGAAGATAAAAATGACACATTTAGGAATATATAGCTTTTAGGAACAGCAAACAGTAAAATATAGAGAAGTGAACAAATTGCATCCAAACAACATTAACAAATGAATACTAATATGCAGTTATGCACTATAACCTTGGGATTTTACTACTTTGCTGAAGAACCAAAAGGAAAAGTAAAATGTACATTTAAAGTCTCATTGGCCAACTTGAATTGGGGCACCTTAAGATGAGCACAGCGTCCCTCGTAAAAACAACAGGATAAGATTTTCCTCATACTTTACGATATAACAGATCTTGTGTTCTATAACTTCACCATTCCTACTACAGCTATAACCACATAGAAGTTACTACTTTCAATTACAGTAGAACTGTAGAAATATTAAATAGCACCTGGTTGTTCCAATGGCACCCTTTATTTGGTACACAAACTCATGAAGAGAGTGTAAGCACCAACCACAATACATGAGTTGTATTGTGGTTGACGCTTACACTCTCTTCATGAGTTTGTGTATCTTGAGGGTTCCTTCTTAAAATATGGTGCAGTAGTATCTACAAGTATACAGAAACCAGTATTGCACATACAGGTAGTGACAGCTTTAGCATTAATTAAATTGAAATAGAAACTCCTTTCTTGTCTAGCTCTATTGAATTTAATCAGTTGACATACCTTTTTTCTTTGGGATGCCCAATAAATTTCAGGCAATGGAAAAGGATTGCATTTCATAGGCTCTTGTACTTCAGGCCCAAACCAATTAGGAATCTGCAGAAGGAAAGAGTCATGCTATAAAAGTTTGTACCAGAGAAAACATTAGAGCTATTGTGAAAAGCCAGCCAAGGCCTGACTTCAGCATTCCATCATGCTTCATATGGCCACTACTGGCTGTAATCAATATGTGTTTGCAAAATGGCCTCTCTATTCAAGTGTAATGGAGAAGATGGACAATACAAGAAAAACGAATGAATGGGTTCAACGTACAAGAGGTTGCCATACACAAATCTCATCAAGACAGGTAATGAAAAATGGTAAGGTATCACACTGAATGAATTTGTCGGTCCATTTTTCGGATTCATGATAGTTTACAAAGCTAAAAGATCACAATATACTTGACATACCAAAAAGTTAGTGAATAGATCAGGATCTAGAGAAGTAGCTGATTCGGCCTGAACATCAGAAACCCCAGCAGGATGGGATAATGAATCGTGTGGATCAACAACTCCCAATACAAAAGGTTGGTCCCATTTGTTGACAGTGGGGTCTACACCAACTTGTGTCATATGCTCACCCAATAGTGGATAGTAAGTATTAAATGGAGCAACCTGTTGATACAGGAAAGGAGAAATTTCACAATATTAAAATGTTAAACATCAAAGCATTTACTATTACTATTACATCAATAAGTTCAACATTGACTATATATATATATATATATATATATATATATATATATATATATATATATATATATGATTAGACAGTTAAGAGCCATGGTCTATGCATATATATCAGAGAAAAAGGAAAAGAGAAGAGGTATGGCTCAGACCACTATCCTACTCAAAGCCCAACAGCCCATGTAAGCACCACTTCCTTCCCTCTAGTGAAACAATAGTTGCTGTGTTAAATCCCTATTTAACAAATCCAAAGGGTTCAAACACAAAAGGTGACGAATACTCATACTAGGGGTACCCCACAGCAAAGTATACATCTATCTCAAGATCGTATTTCTCTCAGTCATCTGGGCTCAGAGCCCAGTCTGACGACGATGCAGAGTGCTGGAGGGGGTATTACTAAAGCCTCCGTCCCTCACAGATGGGATTATCCCTAAATATCGGCTGGCCGAATGTGCCATTTTGGGCCCATCTCTAGGCCCAAGGGGACACAAAGGATCATTCAGCCTCAATCAGGCCCGCCAGGGGCGCTCCGACCAGGCTACCGATCGGGCGTCCTCGAGCTCGACCGAGTAAGCTGGTCGAGCGATCCGCTGGCTCGACCCGAGCCCGGACGAGCCTCGGTAAATCTCCGCCACTTGACGGTCGACTCCAAGCCGGTCACCTGTCCCATGGACACGACGTCCATACTGGGTAGGTGGCTCCTTCCCGAGATGGCGCGAGGGCGCTAGGTCGGCGCCGTCCCATCACCTCGTCGAGCCTGATGGAAGGGCGCGCTCGTCCCAAGGCAACACTACTGTCTGGCGCGATCAACGTCATCATCGGCAGTGGCGAGAGGGTAGGTGCGCAACTTTCCAACGGAACACTATCAGCTGTGTCTACCAACCCAGCATGGGATGAACAGGAAACTGTCAGTCGCCAAGACCGAAGACCGGGACTCCCGGGCATAGCATACCCCTACACCTTTCTTCCAAATCCCCGTGTAACCTGCCCCCTCCGACTATATAAAGGGAGGCAGGCCCTCTAGGAAAGGGGGACGATTCACTTTTCTCATTCTACCTCGTTCGCTCATCCGACCTCGTTCGGGCCTTCCGACCCGAGCGAGCGCTCTGAGCTCCCAGGCTCCCTTACTCGACCGAGCGCTAAGGGCTTGTCCTTAGCTCTCGCCTGTAATCCACCACACTCTGAGCAATGAGATCCACCACCACGAACTGGAAGTAGGGATATTCGGCCCGAACCAGTATACATCTTGGACTCCTGAGTCTTACCATTCAAGGAGCGGGGACGCGCGGCCTCTAGACTTACAAATCTACTTGCCGGTTATACGAAACACCGACAAAAGGCACCTCCGAACCAGCTACTCTCCTTCCACTGCCATCCCCTCCCCTCTTCTCCCCCTCACCATGGCCATATCCACCACCTCCTCCCTGCTCCCCCTCTTCCTCCGCAGAGGTGCGACAGCATGCCACCAGCCCCCTTGGTCGTCGTGCACTGACCATCCTTGCTCCGTCATGGCCTCGACTCCACTGTTGCCAACCTCGCCCCTAGCCGGCTCGACACGCTTGCCCTCCTCCGTCGCCGCCCAAGCCCCGAGGGGCTTTCTCTGTCACCTCCCAAGGCCGAGGGGCTTGCTACGTCGTCGAGCGCCGCCTGCCCCTCACTTCCTTTGTCGCCGACGGCCCCTCGCCAGCCGCCGCGACGACTAGGTGCCGCCTAGGTGACGCCATGACAAATATGGTTTTTTTATTGATTTTTATGAGTGGATCAAAGTAACGTACTCAGGACAAGGTTTACAACTTCAAATTTAATGATAAGCATTGTCTGTTATGCATATCCCAGGGCACCTAAGTACTATCTAATCTGTCCAGGCAACCACCTGACGAGTTTCCCATTGGCGATGAGTAAACTGTCTTGTATAGTGTGTTCAGACAGTATCCAGTGGTCTTAAACGATTAATCTGCCTTTTTTCCACTTAATTGTAACAACTTATTTTTACTTGGTAATTACAGTTTATTAGTCTGACATACATAACATGTACCAACATAAATGACGTACGAATAATAGAATATATATTATGACTAATCATACATGGCGGTGTTGACATATCATAATCCTCATAAATAAATTATTTTCATAATTTTAAATATATGTGAATATATTATTAAGAACGCACAGGCGTACATTAAATTCTGAATAATTGCTTGGCAGTAACCTGCCAGTACAACGAGCGTATACGGTATACCTCTACTACACTGTTTACAACAAAAAGAGTAACAGAACCTCACTTGTAATTTATGGTTGTCCCCCACGATAAGAGGTTGGTGATTTACTCCCAAGTAGAAGATGCACTCGCGACAGTTGGCAATACAAATTCGTTTTGAAGCTGCAATAATATGCAGTCTTTCGCAATGCTCCACTTTCACAACCTGATAACACAAAACTTGTGAAATATATTTGTCAAATGCAGATAGAAGAATAGAGGCAACAACAGCAAAACTGAAGTGATAAAAAAAAGAAAACAATTATCTATTCTCAATCAGAAAGATTCTCCATTTCCTCTTTGCCCTGAAGTGATTAAAAAAAACAATTATCTATCCTCAATCAGAAAGATTCTCCATTTCCTCTTTGCCCTGAAGTGATTAAAAAAAAACAATTATCTATCCTCAATCAGAAAGGTTCTCCATTTCCTCTTTGCCCATATACAGCATATCTAAGATCACATTTGACAACCCAACTCCAAGCACATTCTGTATATTTCATAACAATATGTGCCAGTTTCCACTATCTATTGCCATTGCTTTCTCACAATCTTCTTCTTCTCTATGTGGAAAATACTTAATACTCATGTTTCTACAATCTATTTTCTGTAAGACTGCAACTGTAAAGTAGAATCTGGTAACTGCTGTTCACAGTAGTTGAGAACAACAAATCTGTAATGCCTAGGCAGTCACGATCTTTGATGCATCTGAACAACTCAAATCTAACATTTTAAAAATAACCATGTCAATGGCAGGTCGTCTGCTATTTAGCTGATACCAAGACATATCCTGCAGATTCTCATCAAAGACTGTGTAGCCCAAAGAGACAGGTGGCAAAGCCATTTCAAGTGCATAGAAAAAGCATGTGGAATTTCAAGTGCATAGAAAAGGCATGTAGAATCTTTCTAGAAAAAATGCACATTACAGTAAAGCAGATCAATCACGAAGAAAACTGAATAAGCAACAATGGGAACAGAAGGAGTGAGGAATGATCAAATGACATGCATACCTTACCAATAGCACCAAAAACAACAGTAGCATCAGAACATCCATACACAGTAGCATACTTCAATGGTGCTAATATGTAAATAACAGAATCATGGCAGTTCAAAACCTACAAAAGCAGTTTGTAGTTTGTGTTAACAATACTGAAAATCCACAGCTCTGGGGTTCACAAAGCAGTTGCAAGAGAATACAATACAGAGGTGGGAGTTCCCTTTTTTAGGTGAGAGATGGGGTTTCCTCAGAACAATATAGAACATATTTCAGTTTCAGCACATATAGCTAGAAGCGCTCCAACATCTCCATCACAATGAGGGTTTTCATATTGTTTCTTCCTTCCCAAATCCAATTAATGGCCAGCATGTTTCTCTTCTGCTTCAACAATCTACATATCCTGACCCAAGTAATGCTAGTTTGCATTATCATCTCCTTAATTACCCATATTTCGCTAACATAGACTTTTTTCCTTCTAAGAGGCAGTAATATTCCACTACAAATCCAGTAATCAAAACATTCTTGACGATGCTTACAGGGACCAGAATAACTGTCTAAACTCAAGTAGTCAAGTTATTAAATGTAACTACAATTCCGGTGATCAAAAAGATTCTTCACCATGCTTACAGTGGTGCCAGAATAACTAACTAAGGTCCTGTTTGGTAGAGCTCCAGATCTCAGCTCCACCTGAGATCTGAAACTTGTAGGCTAAAATAAAGTGAATTAAGTTTATATTTTTAGTCTAAAATGTAAACAAGATGATCTATCTAAACACTCTTAATGTATCAACAGCTCTAGCTTCATGGATTTGGTGGAGCTAGAAATACCTAGCTCTACCAGATCCGTGGATCTGGTGGAGCTGGAGCTGTACCAAACACACCCTAAATCCAAGATATTAAATGTAAGCACTCAAAAATTCATGAAACTAGATTTTGCATAAAGGATCTTTTTAAATATCAATGTTACATTGTATATTCAGTGGGGTAATGGAAACACATTGGCTGCAAAAAAAGAGTCAAATCTCTTCAATCTTTTCAACATCCAGATGCTGGCTATTTATTGATAAGCAACTGTCTATGATTCATACCTTCACTGAATGACCTTTGACATCAGATGCATGCTTGACAAAAGAAGTTTTGGAGAAGCCCTCCACAAATGTTGTATTTCTGTAGAATGCAGGATTGGCACCAGTCGGTGTGCTATTCGTTGGATGACTTGCACTGGCATCAGCCATGATCACATCGAGATCAGATGCAATCTGCTGGCTGCCTTCCTTTGCTGTGAACTTCTCGGTAGAAAATTCCAATGAAGAGGCTATACTCTGCAAAATCCAATCATGAACCTGAGCAGCAGGGACTGGAGCTGCAGGCATGTCTGGATCAGAATTTGCAAAAAACGTGGCTGCCTGGCTTAAGGACGTTCCTTCTGAGAATTGCACTAGAAATCCAAGGTGCTCAAAAGTCTCCATTGTCAATACCTGCACAAAGGTTGGTGCAATACAGTTACACAATCCTCAAGAGTTTACATTTTGCAAAGTGATGGTCAATCTTGTTCAACTGTAAAGAATCATGTAGAAGGAGTGAAGAACATAACACAAAGTATACACATCAAGACATTCTTTCATATTTCCTGTATTGAAGATAAAACGATCTGACCTATTCTCCAAAAGTCCAAACTAGTTGCTATGTCAAGTTTCAAGAAACAATTACCTTCGGAAAATGTCCTCAAGTGTAAGGTCACGTCTATCCTTTGTTGCACACAAATACGAGATCTCACTTGGTCGTGTATATCCAACTGGATCAAATACATGTAGTCCTTGATCTTTGCTTTATTTGTTTGGTAAGATTTGTTGTAGACACACCCATATGTGGGTGGCTCTCGCTTTTGAATATTTAACACCTAACAGACCAAAACTAGTTCCTCAAAATCTATTTGGAGGTATGCATCTCTCAAAAGAAATCTTTACATACCATTTCACAGGACCTATGCTTTTACTGGCCCATTCTAGTCTTTAAGCTATAGGCCTACAAAACAACTCCACTATAAGTACATCAAATGCTATATTATTATCACCTTTTCCCACATAAAGCTTAACTAGCAGGATGATAAGGTGGAGACTGACAAACATTTTAAAAATATTACAAATATAAACAAGTGGACAACATAAAGAAAGAAAAGGTGGCATACCAAAGTATCAACACCCTCGCCCTCAACAGAATCTTCTAACAGAGTAAGAATGTTGGCCATATGCTTTTGCAGAAAAGATAACTGATGAATTTCTTCATCTGCTTGAGAAGGCATAAACCGACGGCTATTACTCCGTACAAGCTGCAAAACAATATAAATAGGAATAACTAAGTGAAGGTGATACCCCCCAAAAAAAAACTAATAGTATTGGCAAAAGGAACAAAAAGTACAAGTACGCTGAATAAATATTAAGGAATATACTAAAGCAAATATTGTGTTTTTCATATCTCAACATGAAAAGAAGGTCAATTAAGTATTTATGTGATACACTTGGTCTGGGCCAGGGACAATTGGGAATATTTTGAAGGATTATGATTGACCAAAATGGAACATCTAGCAAACTAAGACATTTTTTAAAAGAAGTCAAGGTTGGTACTATAAAAGCACCAAATATGCAACTAGAATCAATAAGAAAAATCTCAATTGTAACAAGATTTATATACAAAATGCAGGTGAATAATCCCTCTGCAAATGGCTCTTAATACAAAAGAACTTATATAAGTAGCATACCATGCAGTAAGATAAGCAAACATATACTTGACTGAATCTACAACAAAGATGACAACAATGATGACCGCGATTATGGTAAAGCGTGTAGAGTATTGGTCTACACTAACATACAAATTCCAATCTCTACACACAAATTCCACATAACCGAATCATTCACTCTAGTGATGACCACTATGCAAAACAGAGAACCTTAATTTCCAAGTGACTGTGCAGTATACAGTACCATCCAGTAGATATCCAGACCATCCATCAGGAGCTAGTATCTTCCCTTGTCAATGGGCTTTTGAGAAGAGCAGGGCAGTACCCAATTCTATTTTATTATGAAGCTAGCAATGATAGAAAAGCAGATGAACGGCAGCACCAGCTGCAATCTACAGGAAAGGGTGACTACAGCACCCTCCTCATTTACAGATCAATGGTGACTATTCGAGGCTCAATTGGACGCATAATTAAGTCCATGCAATTGCAATCAGACATCAAGGGTCTTAGCTGTCACAGATGAGATCCAGAGTTTTATCAAATTATGGTGTGCACTCAAAGTCACAATATTGCAAGTTGTCGATATACAAGACAAAGGCAAAGATTATCGCCACAGGCGTAGCCATATTAGATGCATAGCTCTGCAAAAATACCTCTTATTGAACACAGTCTTTCCAGTGCAAAGAGTACAGACCATGGAGTTTCAAGTCTCCATTTCCAAGTTGGAACATGTCATCTCCCCAGTATGGAAGCTTTCTACGGCAGCTTCATATTAGTACAGGATGACTGCAGGTCCGTAATCGCAGATGTACGCAGCGGTAATTTGGATAGTATGTTTCACATGGCACTGTGTAGCCATTGGGATTGGCGACGCATGGGTGTCCAGTATAGCACAACTTCAGCGCAGTCAAATAATTCGTTCATGAAGAGGCAAGGCAGGATTGTACTAGTTAGGCTCAGTGCCCCAGTCCCGTTGTGAACTGTGACGTCATGTACAACTTAATTTTACAAACGGATGGCAATGGGAGAACATAAGTGGTCTAATTCTTCCAGACCCTAGATATTTTGTTCTACGTCAGCTACTAATATTTACAGCAGAAATCGTACGAGCAGCCAAATCCTAACCAGAGGGGAGCGATCAAATCAACAGGACCTGATCCTGACCTGGATCGGGGAGAGCGCGGACAGGTAGCCATCGAACGCGGAGGTGGAGGGCCAGACGTCGGTTACGGCTGGAGAGTCCTTGTGCGCGCGCGGCACGAGGCGCTTGTACGACTGGATGTAGAGGAAGAGCAGCACGTCGCGGAGGTCTGCGCCTCCGCTGCCATCGGCGCCGAGCGCGGGGTCCTCGGCGGGGAGCACCGCCGCGAGCGTGCCGAGCACGAGCGCCGCCTGCTCGGTCGGGATCTGCAGCACCTCCGAGAGCGCCGCGGCGCCCACGCGCCCCCCTCCCGCGGCGGCGGCGGGCGCAAGCTTCTTCTTGAGCTGCACGAGGGTTTGCGCCAGCGTGCCCTCCGGGAAGATGAGCTTGGGGATGGGCAAGAGGCCGTGCTCGAACGCCTCGCGCCGCGGGCGGAGGAGAGCGGGTGAAGCGGAGGCGGAGGCGGAGGCTGCCGCCGGGGGCGGCGGTGGCGGGTCGAGGGGCTCGTTGGCCATCGCCGCGAGAGACGCGGGGAAGGAAGAGGACGAGGAGATCTGGGAGGAAGAGCACACTGAGGGAGTGCGATGGAACCGCGGAGACGGTGAAAAGGTTCGGTAAGGACCAAGGAGGGGTGTAATTTTTTTCGCGTTTTTAAAGGGTAATTTGGGAATTTTCTAATTTCGAACGTGACAAGAACAGAAGCATTCGAAGGGACATTTGGCCGTGTGACACCCAATTCGATGGTAATTCACAGATTGACATCTCAATTCGTATGGTTCATAAAATTGATACGAATCGATGAATTCTTTGGCTCAGCGACACTCTCGGTATTTTTCCAGCATTTCAAGATTTTCGTTACTATGTATGCACTGTTTAGGAGGTGATTTTCCCGTTTTGCCCCTGTATTTTGCCCTTGCCACAGTGCGCGCCGCCCTGGAGTGTAACGCCCGTGAAGATAGCCGTTTAGCGTGAAATTTTTCCCGTGAAGAGTGAGGCGAAGAGTGAGGGATCCTCGTGGTGCGACATTGGTGGCGCTAGGGTTGGGGCGCCGCGGCCGGTCCTCCCGCCGGTCCTCCCACCAGTCCTCCGTCCGGCGCCACTGCAGATCCACCGCCGATCGAAGGCACCGCGAGGTTCGGCGGCCTGAGCGAGATGGTGGTTCGACCTCTCACCTCCCTCTGCTTGTAAGTGTGAACAACATTGGAAGAATAACTCCAGTTCTTGTTTTTCTGTTTAATCGTTCTCATGATCCATGCCATGTGGTACCAATTTATTGGAGAGTGTGTTGAGGATGAAAAGATTGAAGTTGCGACGTTAGTTTCAAGAGCGACAAGTCGATGTATTGACCAAGAGTTTTCCTAGCCCGCTTTTTGGTTTAGCAGATAAACTACATTATAGCGTCCAAGATAAACTCTGTTAGTATTTGATCCGTGTTAGTTTTGATTTGGTAGTTGAAATGAGTAACAAGAAAACCAGAAAACTCTGTTAGTATTTGATCTTTAGTATAGAAATGAGTAACAAGAAAACCTGAAAACTCTGTTAGTATTTGATCTTTAGTATAGAAATGAGTAACAAGAAAACCAGAAAACGCTATGGTAGGTTTGTTTTGGTATTTTTCAACTTCTCTGCCATTTTTGGTAGGGCTCGGGTTCGGCCTCCTGGCGACGATGCTAACACCATTCAGGCTAATAGTAGTTGCTTTAGTAACTCACATGGCAGCAGTGTTACAAACGCAGCTGCTGGTAGTCAGGTTGAAGAGCCTAGAGGGTTTGATTGGGATAATTTGCAACTCGAAGAAAATCTGGATGATGTGTTTGGACATGGGGGACCATTGATTAGTGAGGACCAAGTATTCGAAATGTTGGGTCTGAGGGATGAGGCAAATGAGAGAGGGAATAATGGGCGTCCTGCTGATTGCCATGAGAGTGGGAATGATAGAGCTGATGCTGATTGCCATAACAGTGGGAATGATGGGGCTGGTGCTGATTGCCATGATGGAAATGATATGGAGGGCTAGACGGTGATGGTTTTGAATCGGCGAAGATGTGGTGATGCAATTCCTGGTGAGGAAGCTGTGAAATATGATCAAGAGAACCCACCTATGGCAGTTGGCAGCTTATATCCTACCATGGAAGAGTTCAAAATGGCGCTAAGGCAGCATGCAATTATGGGCCAATTCGAGGCTGACTCTGAAAAGTCATCAAGCTGTTCGCTATAGGGGCTTTTGCAAAGCTCACGGATGTCCATGGGCTATAGTTGCAAGGCTCACTCGAGGCAGAAATCGTGAGGTGTGTGATGTATAATTTTCTTCATACAATTCCTTTGCTATTAGAGCGTCTTGATAAATGTGTATGTTGATTATGCGGTAACTAAAATAAATTTCAGCACTTGTGTGCGTCAGCAAGCGAAATTAAGTCAAGCATGGCCTCGTACAATTGGGTTGCAGAGAAGGCGGCTCCTTTTCTTAAGCAACATCCTAACATGGGTACAAAGGAACTACAAGAGAATATAGAGCGTATACAATGTCACATTAAGCTCTTGGGCGATTGTGGAAGGGTAAGCGAAGGCAATAGACAAGATATTCGGTAAATGGGAGGAAAGTTTTGAAATGTTGGTGACATTTAAAGCTGAGGTAGAGAAGAGGAGTCCTGGAAGTGTTGTAGAGGTCGATGTGCAGGCGGATGGAGAAGGAGTTTATTTCCATCGATTCTTTTGTTGTTTCAAGCCTTGTATAGATGGGTTCATCAACGGGTGTTAACCATACTTGAGCATAGACAACACAGCTCTAAATGGTAGGTGGAATGGCCACCTAGCTACGCCACAGAATAGATGGTCTGGCTGGATGTTTCTGTAGCATTTGGGTTTTTTCATCTGAATCAAGCGATAAGCTGGACTTGGTTTCTTGAGCGACTAAAGAAATGCATTTACATTCCACACTTGGCAATAAGCTCCGATGCATGTAAGGGGTTAGAGATAGCGATGAAGAATGTGTACCCATGCTGTGAGAACAGGGAGTGCTTGAGCACCTCATGGATAACTTTGTTAAGAGATTCCAAGGTCCGGTGTTTGGAAATATGTACCTATGACTAGAGCATATCTTGAAGAGGTTTGACACTATATGGACAAGATTTATGAGGCATCTCCTGAAGTTAAGACATGGTTGCAAAAATATCACTCTCTACGTTGGATGAGAAGCAAGCATGGTGAACAAATCAAGTGTGACTATATCACAAATAATCTTGCAGAGTCATGGAATAATTGGGTGAAGGATATAAAAGATCTCCCTGTTGCCGATCTAGCAGACACTATCAGGGCGAATACAATGCAATTGTTTGCAAGGAGGAGGAAAATTGGTGAGAGATTGCAAGGTGACGTACTTCCTGCTGTGATTCGGCAACTAAATGCACATACCAGGGCATTGTCACGCTTTAGAGTCACAGATGGGGGTAACGGATCAGCAAAAGTGAGTGAGATAGGTGATGACTTGGAGGTGCTGAGGCATGTGGTGAATCTGGATACTCAGGAGTGCAGTTGCAGAGAATGGCAAGTGTTAGGAAAACCATGCCCTCATGCGTTGGCCTATATAACTTCCCGAAGAAACCACAACATGGACCAATATGTGCATGAATACTTCTTTGTGAGATGCTTCAAGCTAGCATATGCAGGTGTCATTCAGCCCATGACTGACAAATCCCAGTGGCCCAAGGTACCTCTAGGATTCAAGATATTGCCACCACTCACAAAAAGAACTCCTGAGAGGCAAAGGAAGAATAGGATCAAGGGATGCCTAGAGAAGGGAAAAGGAAGATGGAAGGTAAAATGTAAGAGGTGTGGAGAGTTGGGCCATAGACAGACCTCGGCCAAGTGTGTGCTAAATAGTACAAAGAAAAGGAAGAGGACGGCCAAGAAAGGGAGGCCACAAGTCTCATGCACTACAAGCCCTATGACAAGAAGGTTAGTCTCTTTGCTAAGTTCAATTGATCAACATTGCACTTCCGTTTAATATTTTACACTTCCATAGGAGACTGGCAATGATGATGGCATCTGGAGAAGGCACGAGCTCATTATTATTGTCTCCGCCATCTCAGCCGACGCAGCGAGTGAAGAAGAGAACTCCAAAGAAGAAGAACGTGTGATGGAATTGTCCTGTGTTTTGCCTTAGTCTTGTAGTGGTAGAAGTATTTTGGATATGAGTAGATTGATGTCTGTGAACAATATTTTGGATATGAGTAGATTGATGTCTACTCATTTGGTATTGTAATGGAACTGCAAATGTTTCATGTGTGATATGTGCTCTGCCTGCTATGTTTCACATGTGATATGTGCCTCAGTCCTGTAATGGAATTGCTGTGTTTCATATGTGATATGTGCCTCAGTCCTGTAATGGAACTGCTGTGTTTCATATTGATGTCTACTCATTTGGTATTGTTTCAGTACTTGTCCTTCCAGCTCTGCGACACTGCCGCTTTCGACTTCGATTGATCCTCTGAATACTTCTTATATGCATCCCACTTTGTCTCCCTTACTTGGAAGTTGGAATTGAAATATTGAATCTTGTTCCTGCATTAGTTTTATAATTTGTTGCCCACATAGTAGTTTCTTGAATGATGGGTGATCATTTTCGAGTATGTTTTTACTTGATCTTGTTGTTGTTAGCTGTTAAATTGAATGATCTGTTTCCCAGAAAATTGTTTTTACCATGCTTCTAGTGTGATATTATTTTGATGTACCAGGCCGCTCTAGGAAGAAGATTCTCCTTGTAGTCGCACCTTAGTTTCATATGTGATATTGATGTCTACTCATTTGGTATTGTTTCATATATGCCTCAGTCTCTTTTGCCGTTTTAGCTCTTTGCTGTGACAAGAATGTTAGTCTCCTTGTTACTTGCTGGCATGGTGAACAAATTAACTAGGTTGCTTGTTGTTCACTAACCAGCTTGTCGTTCCAGCTTTTCTGGGACTTGTATTCACTTTTATTCACCTGGGACTTGTATTCACTTTTATTCACCTGCGACTTTTATTCACTTTTATTCGTTTCTGGGACTTGTATTCACCTACCAGAGAACATTTGTATTCACTTTTCTGGGACTTTTCTGGGACGCTACATGTATTCACTTTTCTGGCATGTTCAATTTAGGGTCGCTGGGATATACAACTGCTGAGCGCCCGAACCAAGCGGCACAAGCTTATGACTAACAATATGCTCGGTTTTCGGCAGAATGGATGCAAGATATGTTGTGAGCCCCAGAGAATACAATGCAAGAAACTTTTCTGGGACTTGTCCAAGAAACTTAACTGAAGAATGAAGAATCTCAAAGTAATACTCCATGCTATCAGAGATGAAGGAAGAAAAGTAATACTCCATGCTAAGGAAGAAAAGTAATACTCCATGCTATCATTCTCCATGCTCATTCTCCATGCTCATACTGGTTCCATGCAATTAACGAAGAAATAATGTAATACTGGTTCCATGCATCATATCAGTAAGTAGTTGACAACCAGATGAATATTCATTCAAACACGACACTGAATGATGACAATAGGCAGTCGTACAACCAGATGAATATTCACACTTGTTAGGCCTGAATGGATGCACAAGCACGACAACACTGAGACAAACCGGACATTCGTTCAAACTGGATAAATACATACATTTCTTCAAAGTGGACAAACACATGGAGAGAAGTACATCTCCTACTTCACAAGCATGACAACTACTACTAGAACTAGAAGGCATACATTCAGACTGACAAGCAACATCAACTGCGCTAACTTATATTTCAATTCCGAAACAATGTCAGCCTTCACACCATGGAGCACCTCCTTCACAGATGACAGATATGCGCTTGAACCTCCTCCTTCACGCCATGCACCTACCAATTCTTCGTACTGCTCTTGCCACATGAAAAAATTGCACTCCTTCTCCGGCTGATTTCGCGGGCACTTGAAGAACCGCTTTCCGAAGTTGGACGATGTCTTCGCAATGAGCTCAATTACGACTCGAGTTGTACTGGGTAGCACCAATGACGGCATTGCAAGGCTGCGACATCGGCAGCAAGACGGAACTAGGCGTTGAGCTTGCATGTGACATTCTCTTTGGGGCTGCACAAGGAAGAACAATCGAACTTCGTCAAAATATTACCAATCTTACCAATTGCATGGACAAACAAAATTGTTTTCCTAACGACTAACTTAAAGGCCCAATTCAATAGGTAGGGTAGTTCATTCAAGTAATTGTATACGAAACTCGGTTTCGACAAATTCTGAAACTAGGTTGTTGAAGCAATTGTATTACGACCACGCTCAAACGAAAAGCACAGGATGGTGTAAAACATATATCATGCAAGTTCCTCCTGTTGGTTCCCTTGGATTTCATAATTGAGTTCGGCACTTTGCTCAAGAGCATGGTGGGTGTTTTTAAAACAAAATCTAATCAATGCTTGAAGTTTGCTTTTGTTGACATCGATATGGTTGCAGGGGTTACTTTTGTCCAAGATATATGCCCAGGATATTTGGCTCAGAATTTTGTAGGTACTACACACTACATTGCAATGTTGTGATATCTTTCTGCATACCATTTAAACAATTTGTTTCCTTGCAATATTTGCTTTTCAGTTTAATATTTGCTTTTCAGTTTAATATGCTCATACATTACTTAATGATCCATCTATGCTTGATCTTATAGCACAACATTGTTAAACAAAAGAAGTATGATGACTAAATAAATGAAACTCCTAAGTGACAAGATAAATATAGAGATCAAACCCTTTGGGAGGAGGCCTAACCCGGGGCGGTGCCGAGAGGTGGTGCCGGCCGACGAGGCCTTGCCATGTGAGGAGAAGTGTCTGACCAGGCGGTGCCGACTAACTGAGGGCCGACGCACGGAGAAGGTGCCGAGAACTGAGGGCCGACAAGGCGGCGGCGGCCCCCAACCCTAGTCAGCCGAGCGAGAGAGAGCGTCCGGCGTGAATGAGCGAGGAGGGACGGCAGGAGGCAAAGCTTGAAGAAAGCGGCCGTTAACAAGGGGAAAGAGCAGGCGTATAAAGCAGGCGTACAAACAGTGGAAATTATTTCGAAAATCTTGAAATGCTGGAAAAATACCGAGAGTGTCGCTGAGCCAAAGAATTCATCAATTCGTGTCAACTTTATGAACCTCGCGAATTGGGGTGTTAATCTGTGAATTGCCATCGAATTGGGTGTCACACAGCCAAATTTCCCAGCGTTCGAATGGCATTCGGTACTGCAAGTTGGACATATTTCACTTTTTTTAAAAATATACTGAGTATTTCTGGGTTTTTCTAGGTATTTTTACCGTGTACGCCGACGGAAGAAGGCTAATAGGCTAACAGCACAATATATATTGTTTGATTACAGGATTACATGCGCATCAAACCATACAAGTAATGCCCCTCCTATATCCTGAAGAATGGCCGGCGTAGGAACGATTTGAGCCGAGCCGTCGGCTCGGCTCAAAATTTTTTCTCGCGAATTAGTCCTTTTGTAAATTACGAATAGGTTCTTCGCGATTTTTTGTGAGAGGAAGATTTTTCCGTCTAAATTCGCGTTCGGGTCTCTCGTACGCCATTTTATGAAAAGAACCTCCCGTTAAATTTAAATCGCGAACAAGCCCTTTCCTAATTTTTAAGGATAGCGGACAGGTCCAAAAACATAACATTCAGGTCCTTACTCTTTACGTCTAGGTCCTTTCTCCGTTTTTCTCGGGAAAAAATGTTTTTCCTGCTAGAAATATGTGTGCATCTTTATCTCTAGACTTTTTTCCCACCTCGATTTCCCATCTCGATCTCTAATATTTTTTAAAGCATGTATTATTACTCCACGAACGCGTCGGTCTCTGATATTTTTTAAAGCATGTATTATTACTCCGTGAACGCGTTGAGTGTTAAGCTCGACAAAAGAAGGTTGTCATCTCTAATAATTTTTCGTCATTTTCCCTCTAAACTTTTTCCCCACCTCGGTTTTCTAGCTCGGTCTTCACTATTTTCCAAATAATTAAATCGAAAGAGATATTTCTCTGACTCTATCTCTCTTTTTTCCGTTTAGCTCATTATTTCAACGATTTTAAAAATAAAACGCCGCCGAAAAAAGAAATCCCTATGAAAAAACGACACGCGTGGCGTGTTACGCCGCGAGTCTCTAATATTTTTTAAAACATGTCCTTTCTCCGTTTTCTCGGAAAAAAAAGTTTTAAATGCTTGTAAATATTTGTGCGGCTCTATCTCTAGACTTTTTCCCGGCTCGATTTCCCATCTCGATCTCGATATTTTTTAGACATGTATTATTACTCATGACGTGTCGATCTCTAATATTTTTTAAAACATGTATTATTACTCCGTGAACGCGTAGAGTGTTAAGCTCAACAAAAAAAGTTGACATCTCTAATAATTTTTCACCCTTTTCCCTCTAGACTTTTTCCCCGCCGCAGTTGTCCAGCTTGGTCTCCAATATTTTCCAAATAATTCATCGAAAGAGATATTTCTACAACTCTTTCTCTCTATTTTTCCCCGTTTCGCTCATTATTTCGACGATTTAAAAAATTAAACGCCGCCAAAAAACATTTTTTCTTCAAAAAAACGATACGCGCGGCGTGTTACGCTGCGGAAAATTTCCTAGTTACTCTATACTCTTTGAAGGATGCCAGAGGTAACATGGAAGGTGTCAAGCAAGGATTGGGTTATCACCTCTCCCGGCTCCGAGATCTCCTCTTTTCCATCCTGTTTGGCTCACCATCCATCGCCACTGCTCCGGTTTACAACTGTTGCTGATCGTAAAATTCACCATTGATTAGAATTTCAGGTGGTCCACGACCTGCAGTAAGTGGCAAGGCAACGAGGGTGATATCGGGCATGAGAGTGGGGGCAGGCGAAGTCGGATGGCGGCGGTGGGTCAGGGTAGCAAGGAGACGATGGTATTTGAGTAGGTACGTATCAGAGTTTAAAATTTCGTTCTCGGTTCACGTCTCGGAGATATATAAAGGGGCTGTTTGGTTTGTAGCCATGAAAAGCCATGCCAAATATTTGGTCATGGCCAACTCATGGTATGACTAAATATTTGGCAAAATGAGGCTGTTTGGATTGTATTCAATAATTGGTATGGCAACAAAAAATGATGTTTGGTTCACAGCCTTAAAATGTAACCAATTGTTGGCATGGCATATTGGCAATGTTTGGTTTGATGCCAAATATTTAAATGAGCATGAATCAATTTCATTAGGGATCTCATAACAGAGCTGAGACCTAGCACAAAGTGACACCCCATGCATTAAAAGGAGGAATAATATCAACAGTTCATACACTAACAATAATCTGCAAACAGAACTAGTTATTTTCAGCTACAAATGCTAGAAAAAGTGTACCGCACTAACATTCCAAGACCATCTAAATCCTCATTTTGATCAAAATAACAAAAATAAATTGAGAAGCTACTTAGATGTTGGTTTAAATTAACATGAGCAGTCTCAAAGGAAGCGGAATGGATAATGACTAATGAATTAATCAATTTACGTACCATTAAAAACCGAGAGAAAATATCAATCCTAAGTTGCTCCGCCTCGCCACGATCATCAAAATCAAGTATGACCCAACAAATAACAACAAATTTGGGACCAACGGCATTAAGACAAACATAATTTCACACCAACATGGCCACCACATTTGTTTAAAAGCGACAGTCAAACAATCCCTATGCAGATAACAAAAACCCATCTAAACCACTCAACAAACCAAAACATAATAGCAATCGGCACCCAAAAAACAGATGCTAAGTCCTACCAAGTAAGCTAATGAGCGAATCCACTAAAATCGGCCATCCAACCAAGCCATCTCATCCATAAAAACTTAAGCGGATGAAGCAGAGCGGCGCATGCATGGCATTAGACAAGCGGATAGTAGTTTTAATTCAGAGAAGAACCTTTGGAGTTCTTTGTCCTATGTAGGTTTGAACATTTCTTCCATCACTTTACGCCTCATGGCCTTACCACAGTGGCGCCCTCTTCTGGTGGTAGCCTTCGCTTCTCGGCGAAGAGCTTGATTCCTTCCTCCCTTTCTTTTCGTTCTCTTGTTGTTCGCATTCTCGGTTTCCATGGTGAAAAAGTGCGACATCATCAGCTTAGACATTTTGAAACGGTATGGCCAGAGAAGAATACTTTTTGTTCCACAAATTAAGCACTGTACTTAGGCGTTACCAGTATGATCTGGAGACGAGTCAAGATTATAAGCAGCCAGACGGTCTTTTAGTGCGCATGATGAGGTATTCATCTAATATTAAACAATCCGCCCAAATGATCAATAGAAGCATAAGATTTATTACTGAGATATGAACAATGAACTATCATAAGTTCTTCCTGTCAAGTTAGTTTCTTGGTTATGCGTTGTTGTCACCTCTGCTCTCAATACCCAGGCCAAGGTTACCAAACTTGACAATCATTGAACAGCAAGGGTTGTCATACGGTTCATTATTTTCCAACAGGGGAGACATATATCTTTGATGCAAAGTTACTAATTTGTTCAGTTTGCTGTTAGGAAGTAAATTAAAAGTGCTATTTAACCATGTTTCATGTAATAGTTTATCTTGATTGTCTCCACAACTCGATGAATGTATCCTTGAAGCAAACAGTCATTGAACAGCAAGGAGAGCAAATCACCATAGCTAGCAAGAAGACAGACTAGCCAAACCAAAAAAAAACATGCTTACAAAACCCATTCAATTTAATAAAAATAACTACATGTTGGGGAAGTTGGCATTGTTCAAAGTCTTTGCGTTTTGGCATAAAAAATACACTTCTAATCAGATTGAATCGAGGGTTCTACACTATCCACTGAGTCGCTTGCTATGGCAGTTGCGAGCTGAGCAAAGGGTAGATAGATAATAGCGACAAAGCAATGGCAAAATACCTACTGAAACTTCTCGCAGACTTGCGGATCATTGAGTTCTTGTGCGGATGGACTGCCCTTTGCACCATCACCAAAGCAGTGTCGATCAAAAGTCGAAAAGAAGCAAGCGGCACGAGGATGGAGGGCGAGTGGATGACAAGTACCTTGATGTAGTAGGCTTTCTTGATCTCGACTTGGTGGCGGACGGGCTCACTCCCAAAGACGTCGTAGTAGCGATCTCCTTCACCATGGCCGCCTCAACCTCAACCTTGATCTCCTCTCTGCTCTCCCGATTCGGCCGCTCCGCCGATTCGGTGGGGCGGATCTATCCGCCTATCTGCTCGCTTCATGGAGGCGGGATGCACCTGCCAAGGATCGAGAAAGCGGCGGTGGTGGTGGGGCTGGGGGGGGGAGAAGAAGCCGTATTGTAGTCGTGGTCGCTGGTCGGGGCTTTTGGTTTCGAGTTCGACCACCCACAAAGCAGTCGTGGCGGGGACGAGTAGATCGGCGGGAGAAGCAGATCGTCGGCGGGAGGACAGATCGACAGCGGGGACGACCAGATCGACAGTGGAGGTGAGTCGTGGTGGGGGAGAAGCGGTCGGCGGGACGAGCTTGGTGGCGGGCGACTCTGTGGTGGCGGGAGAAGCAGTCGGCGGGGACGAGCTTGGTGGTGAGGCGACTCGGTGTGGCGGGGACTCATGGAGCCATGGGAGCTCGGTGGAAGAGCTGCGCAAGAGAAAATGGGGAGAAGCGCGGAGGATTAGCCGCTCGGTCACCGAGAAGCGGGAGGATTTAGGTCAGACGTGCGCGGTGTCTCGCCAACGAATGGCGAAAAAATCGGCCGCCCGCGCCATGCCCGCTCGATGCGTTGGAAAAGGTTGGCGAGCCAAAGTTTGCTGATGGCGAGCCAAAAAATGGAGATGAACCAAATACCAGCCAAATTGAGATGGCATGACCAATATTTGGTATGGCTAGTGAGGGCTTCAATCCAAACAGCCCCAAAATCTAAAATTTTGGCTAAATCTTGAAATTTTAGATGAAATCTGGTCAAAATTCAAAAAGAAAATTTGAAATCTGGAACTTTTGAACCAAAATTTCGGCGAAATTCAACCAAGCAAAAAATAGCCGAAACGATATTAAAACTTCTTGAAATTTTTTTGGATGATCCTAGCATATCACTAATGTTCCCATAAAAATTTCTGATGATAATCAAGCCTAAGGAATGCTTAAAAATTCTAACAGTGCTACTATCCTGATAAAAGGCTAATTGGCAAATTTCAACTAAATGAAAAATAGTGCAAACCACGTTATAAAATTTTGAAACTTTTTTTGGATGGTCTTGATTCTCCCATAAAATTTTTATATGATGATCAAGCTTGAGGAATTTTCAAAAATTAGGATAGTGTTACTGAAAGTTGACCGACAAATTTCAACTAAATGAAAAATAGTTCAAACCATGTTAGAAAATTTTTAAAATTTTTGCAGATGGTCAATGTTTTCATAAAATTTTGAAATGATTATCATTCATGAGGAATTTTCAAAATTCTAACAGTTCTACTGTCCTGATAAAAGTCTGATGATCAATATATAGATTTGCTTGAGTAACAAAAAAGATTTAGAATTTTTGAAACTTTTACAAAAGGGTATTAAGGCAATACTTAAGCTCTCATAAAAATTTTAGATCACGATTATACTACAGTGAATATATAAAATTCTTACAAGGGTACTTGTACCATACATGCTCTGTCGACGATCGGGATCGCCAACCGCAGAAAATGAGGTAGGGGTCAGTGAGAAATGGGACCACAACTGCGCTTTGCTCGAACAGAGGAATGAGGTCGAGGAAGTCTATGGTCGGAGCTAGGAGACAACGGACGAGACCGAGGATTATACTGGTTCGAGCCCCTGAGAAGGTAATAGCTCTACTCCAGTCACCTTGCGGTGGTGATTCCTGCTATTTGTGTGTACCAGAGAGGATTACAGCTCAAGCTTGACGATGCTAAGTCTAGACTTGAACTCGAGTGTGTGTGCGCTGGGTTGTTCTGTCCTCTCTAAGTGTTTACAAAGCTTCAGTCTTATACACATTCTTCTTGCAACGTTCGGGAGTAATTCTCGGATCGTGGCCTTCATGCACATTGACAGCCGGTGGTAACCGTTCCGATCCGCTGCCACCAAGATTACTCCATGATCCCACGCCAGAATCGCCAAGTGATGGCGTGTCCGGGATCAAGGGGCGTTATCGACCTTGAATCATCCCGAGCTCCAGGTCGCGGGGACCTCGAGCTCGTAGTTACCGCGCCCTAGGTCGAGCGGCCTCGAGTTTGATCCGAGTTTTAGATCGAGGCCTTCCGAGCTAGGGGGCCGGTTGATTGTCTGCTGACCAACCAAGGGTTGCCCGGCCCCCGACATGCTCCTTCTGTTTTTTTATTTTTGAAAGATAACAAATGAAGTTCAATACTTCTATACATTTGATTGAGCAAACAAAAAAAATTTAAAATTAAAAAAAAATTAGAGAAGGGTTCTAAGAAAATTCTTAAGCTCTCATAAAAATTTTGATCATGATCACAATCAAGCAAATTTATAAAATTCTGACAAGGTTACTGTCTCAGTTATGTTCATTCTGTTTTTGCTTTTTTAAAGATAACAAATTAAGTTCAATTCTTTTGAAATTTTTTTGTATGATCCTAGACTAATAAAGATGGTACCATAAATGTTTTAGTGTATGACCAAGCTTGTACAATTTTATAAAAATCTGACAGTGTTTCTACCGAAATTATAAAACATCTAAAAATTTGGTTTTTCAACATTTTCATGGAAGATAATATTATTAAGGATTATTGGGCCAAATCCAGTCAAATTTGTCGACATTATTGTAGAAATTCAATTTTTTAAATTTTGTTCCTAGTCGAGATTTTGCATCTCGTCCTCAGCCAAAATCCGAGATCTCGGCGAGAAATTTCGAAATTTCACTGGGATTGCTGACTATGGTACATACTTTCAGTCTAGAAAAATCAAAATAGAGTTTTGTTTATTATGGGTTTCATTTGAATTGTTATAGATGGGTATATACCCTAAAACAAAAAGTTTCAAAAAATATACTCGAATTTGGTTTGAATTCATGTATTTAAAATTATAGTGCCCAGGCCCCATGGTGCCCGTTTCACCATCCTATATATATGTTTGTATGTATGCAGATCATCGATCGATTACACTCATTGATGATCAGTAAAAGGTAATAATCAACTATGCGCGCGCACGCACGTGTGTGTGTATATATATATATATACACACACACACCTATTGACGATCAATAAGGGGTAATCATCAACTTCCTCGAGTAGTGGCTATATGTATGACTAGTCAGTCACAACGGCTTACCATGTGAAAAGTTCAATTGAACACATGAGAGCAGTTAATTGCTATTGTGACAAGGTGTGATAGTTGATGAAGGACGCAACATTTAAGACACAAGGAAAACACATATGTGAAGCTATAAGATGCATATTACAGTATTATCTTTCACTCCTTATATAGAAAAAAAAAACAATGGCGGATCTACCATGAAGGTGCGAGGGGGCTAGAGTATCGACTCCGCTCGTCACACATTTGGTACCTTTCTACCATTTTTGGTATTTTGTACATTACTAATCTAGTTAATTTTTTTAAGACGGCTAGTTTAATATATTTTTTAGTTTTTGGAATGCACAATCTATTATTAAGATATTATCTTTAATTATTTTCTATTTAAACTTTGTTTATTATCAATTTATGTATCAATTTAGATTGTACATAACTTTCAAATGTGTTTTCGCTATGCTCACCTTAATGATAGCTTTACACTAGCATCCTCTTTATTTTTATCATACGTATACCACTGGATATAAATTAGAGGGTCTACGTGCCTCAAGAAGATAATATTTTTCTTTTTGCACTTCTTGTAAATTCATTTCTCCACGGTAATAAAATCTTCAAGTGTGTTGTCCTCTTTTTTCATAAGTTCACTAGAGGGCCTAAGACCTATATTCATATACATATGATATACTCTTACTCTTATCCCTAGAAACATTCTAGCGCAGGGAGGGGTGCCACCTCATCTTTATTTTTTGAAAAAAAACCTCAGAAATTCTGAAATCATTGACAGATCTCTTCACCATTTTTTTGCAAAAAATGACTTGTAGTTCTACAAATTCAATATGAGTCTTCCACCAATTCTTTTCAAAAAAAAGATCTCATGGCTCTATAAATTCGCCAACCAACGGCTCCTAATACATAGGACAAGAGACAACAACAGATTCGTGTTGTTCAACAGACGCGACAGAGGAAATGGTCGTTTGGCAGGTTGCCAAGTGGTGATGCGCCGTTCATCATCTCTCGCTACCTGGCAAACGTTCACATAATAGGTGACTTTGCATCTTTTTACATAACCAAATTGGCGCGTGACTACAAACCATCTAGGAGCTATATGACTTGTTTGGTGGTGAAGTTTCTGAAAGGAATCCTTTTCCCATTGTTCAGGGATCAGGCGGGTTATTCTTTCCGAACAATATGCAGTTGTTGGTGGACGCTGGCAGGCGTTCGAGACTTCGGTCCGACACATATGCGCAAGGGTTAGGTACAGTATATATATGGTCTGTGGGTGAGTATGTACGTTAGTGTGTGTGCATTTGTAATCTAGCCGTTATTATTTTTTTTATAATGAATGTTAAAGCTTTTTGGTCAATTTTTTCTAAAAAAAATTGTGCAGTTGTTATATTAATATTAGATTGTGGTATTGGCGGGTCTAACTCGTACCATTAATTTGGACTTCACCGTGTGGTTCCTCCGACGACACCGACCGGACATCGCCATGCGCCCGGGCCGTTCACGGGTCCGCTCGATTACCAGCCCACACCAATCCTCCCTCCTGGGCCGTGGAGGTGAAGCGCAGCCAGCCGGGCTCGCTCATTCGACCCCCTCCCGTCCGCACGCGCGCCTAGGCCTGCCACGAGACACGGTTCCTGCCTCGCCTCGTGCTGCATGGCCAGTCCGAAATCACAGGCAGAGCCGCGGGCGATGCCACGCCAAGCAAAATTTGATCTAAAGTTTTTTTTTAAAAAAAAATAGAAAGATTTAAACATAATTTTATTTTTCTCAAGATTTTTCAAAAAAATATAGTGGGTAGGAGTCATAAGCGAATTTGCTTAACTACAGGTCTTTAGCATCTGTTCGCAAATATGCGAAAACATGGATCCTTTCTGCAAAAAAATCGGTGGAATCTGAACGTAATTTCGATTTTCTTGATGGTTTTTTTAAAAAAATTTGGCAAGCTAGGAACCGTTGGCGAATTTGAGCAACAACGAGCCATTTTATTAAAAAAAAATAGCGCAATTTCGGTTTTCTCAGGTTTTTTTAAAATATGTTGGGTAGGAGTCATAGGCGAATTTGCGTAAACATAGGTCCTTAGAGCCGTTCGTAAATATGCAGAACCACTTAATTTCAATTTTATTAAGGATTTTTTTAAAAAAATTGGATGGCTAGGAGCTGTCGGTTAATTTGTGTAACCACAGGCCATTTTTTTTAAAAACAATTCCGGTTTTCTTGGGTTTTTTTTAAAATATGCTAGGTAGGAGTCATAGGCAAATATGCGTAAACACTGGTCCTTAGAATCTGTTCGCAAATATACATAACCATAGATTCTTTTTTGCAAAAAAAACGATGAAGCCTGAACGTATTTTCGACATTCTTGAGGGTTTAAAAAATTAGTTGGTTAGGAGCTATCGGCAAATTTACGTAACCACGTGTTCTTATGGCCCATTTGCAAATATGCGGAACCACAGATCCTTTTGCAAAAGAATGGTAGAGCCTGAACGTAATTTTAATTTTCTTGAGGGTTTTTAAAAATTTGACTAGCTAGGAATCGTTGGTGAATCTACGTAATTGTGAGTCTTTTTCTGCAAAAAAAAAAAAGGGGAGGACCTGTTTTGTGAATCTGCGGAGGATCCGTTAGAGAATATACGAAATCATAGGATCTCTTGTGCAAAATAACAATAGAAGGATTTAAACGTAATTTTGAAATTTGTAGAGGGCATTTTCAAAAAAAAAACCTTGACACGTGGCCCAACTAGCTAGGCTCCAATTCCATGCGTTGTATGTT
This sequence comes from Guadua angustifolia, assembly GCA_036346375.1. Taxonomy (NCBI): domain Eukaryota; kingdom Viridiplantae; phylum Streptophyta; class Magnoliopsida; order Poales; family Poaceae; genus Guadua; species Guadua angustifolia. The sequence goes on from CM070503.1 coordinate 30,470,827, forward strand.
ATAGTACTAGATAATGACCCGCGCTACGCCGCGGCATTTTTTTGGGCTGCGAAAACATCTTTTCCGGTTTTTTTAGGTGGCGGAAACATCTTTTCCGGGTTTTTAAGTGGCGGAAACATCTTTTCTGTTTTTTCTTGGTGAAACATTTTTTCCGGATTTTTGGTATGAGTCGCGCTACGTCTGCGTCGGTTGAATTCGATAGCATCTTTCGGAAAATAATATTTTTTTATTTTCGCAACCCACCGGTCAAAAATAGTCTAGAGAAAAAGGGCAAAAAATTATTAGAGATGATAACCTTCTTTTGTCGAGCCTAATACTCTATGCGTTCACTGAGTAATAACACATGTTCGCAAAACCACCTACCGGTGAAAAATAGCCTAGAGGAAAAAGGGCGAAAAATCCTCGATGAATCTGTTTTTTTTTTGCGACAAAAACATTTTTTCCGGGTTTTTTGGGTGACGAAAATATTTTTTCCGGGTTTCTTTGTTGCGTTTGTTAAAAAAAATGGGCCGTTAGGACGCGCCGGCGAATCTATAGGTCGCTATAAATCTTCGGACGAATCTACATTTTTTTAAAAAAAACCCGCGGCTATGACCTGTTGGCAAATCCATAAGTTGCTATAAACCTTCGATGAATCCGTGTTTTTTTTTTGACGAAAATCTTTTTTCCGGGTTTTTTGGGTGACGGAAACATTTTTCCGGGTTTTTTTGTTGCGTTTGCTAAAAAAAATAGGTCGTTAGGACCCGCTGGCGAATCCACGGGTCGCTATAAATCTTCGGACGAATCTACATTTTTTTTAAAAAAAACCCGCGGTTATGACCCGTTGGCAAATCCATAAGTTGTTATAAACCTTCGACGAACCTGTGTTTTTTTTGTGACGAAAACTTTTTTTTCGGTTTTTTAGCGAAAACTTTTTTAGGTTTTTTAAGGGAAACATTTTTCCGATTTTTGGGTGGCGGAAACATTTTTTCCGTTTTTTTTCGGCGACGAAAAATTTTTCCCGGGAAAAACGGAGAAAGGACCCGAACGTAAGAAGCGAGGACTGCTTTGTTATTTTTTGGACTGTTCGCTATCTGAAAAATTAGAAAAGGGCTTGTTCGCGATTTGAGATTAACGGGAGGCTTTTCCGTAAAATACCGCGCCAGGGACCTAAACGCGAAGAAAAAAAAATTTTTGTCTCACAGAAAATTACATAGGGACCTATCCGTAATTTCGAAGAAACAGAGGGGCTTTTTCGTAAATGTCGCGGCGACACGTGGACCGGCTGAACGATCGGCAATTCCTTCGCTTGTTATAGAGTAGATATAGATTGCTGCGACTTTATGGTTTTCTTTCTCTAATTCTAGCTCTTCCGTTTGTATTTATAAATTTGATTCTCTCCTCTATTGTTAAAAATGTAGCATACGATATGTGTCGCCTACGGTGCCCAAATAGCATGGAAACTGATCGACGCCGCGACAGGAGCTCGTTGCGCTCGTGTAGAGTGGAAGCCACCTACAACAGTGGGGCATGCTACTCCTGTGGTCAGCCGAGCCCCACTAGCTTCTACGTTCTCTAGATGTGGCAAGGACACATGTCGTGCACTGCGCCTTTTGTGGTGAGAGATAAGATCAAATTTATAAATGCATATATAGAGATAAATTTTAAAAATGAGATGAGGCAGATAAACCATGAACTTGGCTAGTCCTCCATCCACCCCGGTCCCCACGGTGCCATGCCGACCCTCACATTGTGGACACGTCGCTATGCGTGTCTGACCGCACTTCCCCACGCGGGCAGTGTTAGAGGTGGGCACTTGAGCCGGGTCTTTTTTAGCCGGCCCGAGGCACGGCAGGCACTGTCTGGTCCAAAGTTCGATCTGGCACAAAGTAGGTCGTGTTGTACCAACATGATAATATAGCACGGGCCATGCTGGGCCCAAGAATTGGACACGATGAGTGACACGACACTGTAACACTGGCCAAGCTGGGCTAGATGACCTAGGGCATGAGAAAAAATCCCAGCATAAAGGTCACCGACCCACAGAGCATGAACACCATAGACGCACCTAGCAGCATGGACACCACTCCCGTCATCCTGAAAGAGACGGGCAAGAGAGGAGAGAGTCTCTCTCTCTCTCTCTCTCTCTCTCTCTCTCTCGTTCCTCTCAATCTCTTCCTCTCCCATCCGTCTCTTTCAATCTCTCTCGTCTGTCTCTCTTACTCTCCTTCTCGCATACTGCCTTATTTCTCGTCCATGTTAGAATATCCCTTTTGTTCTCTGTAACCGTTTAAAAATAAATAAATTTTAGTTTTTTTCCCATAATATTTATCTCTACTGTCTCAACTCTACATATCTCCGGTTTCTTTTCTTTCATTGTAATAGTGCAAATAGATCGAGCCTGGACCGGTACAGTACGAAGTACAAATGTATCATGCCTAAGCTTATCAAAGATAAATCAGATCGACACGATATAACACAACTGACCATCACAGCCTTACACTATTCACACGAATCGAATCGAATCGGCACGACATCCATATCTAGACAGCGCTCGCCGAACAGCGCCTTTCTCCACGTGCCGCGCCACACCTCCGCCGCACGGCCTGTACGCCGCGCCGTTTTCACCGCACCTACATTTCTGCTCTTCGTGTGGCAACTTGGCAACGCTGCGGTCACGCGTAGCGTTTCCCACTTGCGTTTGATCAGCGTTTCCGCTCCTCGTATGGGGAAAAAAACCCGGCGTTTTGCAGGAATTTCTTTTTTATATGGCGCTTCCCGTTGCGTTTGATTAGCATTCTTTCATTTCCTTTTCGCGTTTTCATGCCGCATGCCAATTTCTTTCCCTCATGCGCCACGGCTAATCCCTAATGCAAGTGCCCCAAAATTGTCTCTCCTCTCACATTTTCAGACACAGACGGGGAAACCGTGTGGAAAGGAAACCCTTTGCAGTCTCTGACGCAGTTAGCATTAGGTAAAAGCGTAAAGCAGCTTAAACCCGGGTCAAAGTTTTCTCCCTGGAGGCCTGGACCCTTCTAATCATAGTCAAGACTGGCAGTTGGATTGCCTAATCAACCCGGATCAAACATCTTCCAAAATCGCCCGTCCACTATGATACAATAATCGATAATAAAAATTGTCGAGTATATATATACGAAGCTAACGCTGCAGAAGAGAATTCGAGGATGATTGGTTAATCTTGGTGCACACATCTCGACCGCATTCCATCGACTGAAACAGACCAAGAACGACCGAAATATATCGTTTTCACAGCTCAACATCAGGTCCTAAGAGGAGTGGTTGGTTTCAGTTTGTCATATACACAATAGGACAGTCGGCACTGCTTCCTTGTCGAGCTTAGATGCAACAAACCCATTTGCTCAAATCTTAGTTAACTCAGTCAGTGGCGAAATCAGAATTGAAATAGAGGGTGGACTCAAAGCCTCATTGAAATAAACTAAGGGTGTACTTGGTAGGGCTTCAGCTCCACCAGATTCGTGAATCTGGTGGAGCTGGGTATTCCTAGCTCCACCAAATCCGTGGAGCTGAAGTTGTGAGTGCATTAAGAGTGTTTAGATAGATTATCTTGTTTACATTTTAGACCAAAAATATAAACTTAATTCACTTTATTTTAGCCCACAAGTTTCAGATCTCAGGTGAAGCTGGGATCTGGAGCTCTACCAAACAGGTCCTAAATTGAGACAAGCAAAGCAATTATAGTATTGTAAAAATAAAATTCATACATAAAGAAAGGAAAAGCATAGAAAAAAAAGCAAAAATCCTTACTTGATCTCTAATTTCATTAGCGCAATCTTCTATTGGCATGCGAAGCGCCGGATCGGCAATAATTTCATTCGTATTCAATGCTAGTCGAAGCATCTTTAGTTGAGTTGCGCTCTCATCGGTTGGGAGAGTACTACTTGAATTACTTGTGAAATAGTTGCGTAAAGTTTGTTTCACCATTATTGCAAATATACAATAAATACAACTATAAATGTGTAAGCATAATACAACTATATTACCAACAATAGAGCCTAGAGCATGTTGTACATATGTATGGTATATTTGTAATTTTTATCAATGTATAATAATATGAGTGTATAACAGTATGGATACGATATATTGATATTTGATAGTACATATTATATCACTAATTTACTATATTACCAATTTACTCATTTACCCATTTACTCAGTGATCTCATTTACCCATTTACAATTTGTAGCCTGTAGGATACTAAAAGAGAGATCACGATTAATACGGTGACCTCTAGAATGTCTGATACCCTCTAGACGCCATTAACTATCAGCAAGAACATCTATATGCTGCAGTAGTCAGTGCGGGCTGCTAGTGGTGGAGCCGCCGAAGAGTCCAGACTCCAGAGCGAGAGAGCGGCCGAAAGGACTCGGCAATGGCGGAGGGTGGGCTTGGGCCTGATGGAGCCCATCCCTTGGATTTGCCCCTGAACTCAGTGCTCAACTTCTAGATAAGGCAACTCCGTTAGCTATAAGGAAACAAATCATGTATAGATTATAATGCTGTCGAAGGTTTTAAATTTCGTTTTCAGACCATATTTCAGAGGAGTCTGAAATCTGATATTTCAGTAAGATTTTAGAATTTTGATAAAATCCGGATGAAATTCAAAAAGTAAATTTGAAAACGGAAAAACCAAAATTTCGGCCGAAATGACCGAAATTTTGGCGAAATTCACTAAAATTTCAGGCATGTTCAAACTCTTTTCAAATAGTCTCCTAAGGCTAGATTTTAAACTCTTTTCAAATAGTCTCTTTCCAAATTTTAAAAAAATCTGAAAAATTATGCAAGCATTTATCTAAATTTATATCTATTTAAATACAAAATACTAAGTATTTGCACATATAATTTCTAAGTTAGGGTTTAGGATTTAGTTTGAAATATAATTTAAGGTCGAAATACATTATTTAAGGCCGAAATCCAAGTTAAGATTTAGGATTTAGGTCAAAATAAATTATTTAAGGCTGAAATCCAAGCTAGGGTTTAGGCTGAAATATAATTTAAGATCGAAATCCAAGTTAGGGTTATATATATATATATTGCAAACTCTTCACATGTATTCCTTATAAAAGGCATTACAATTCTCCACACAAAAAAATGTGAGAAATCTGGTCTGAAATCCATGCAAACCGGTCCAAAAAAAAAAAGAAATCTCAGTGAAATTGATTGAGATTTCGCCGAAATTTTCCGAAATCACTATAGCAAACCCTGATTTTTATTTATTTATTATCCCACCGAGACTTAAAATCTTGTTTCTGACCGAAATCCAAAATCTTGGCGAGGCTTTGAACCCAGATGCTGTCCAAGGCCTAACCCGATTCCTTAAATAAAAAAAGCGCTTACATATGGATATTAACTGAAGTGGCACCGCCTACTACAATTTAATAGAAAGAGAGTTGAAACCGTGATGTGGTTGCTTAAGGTTTCTTCATGGAAATCCATTACGTGTAAATGCACCCAACGTTGTCTAGGACTCACAAATAGCAAGACCAACAAACACTGGAAGCTACTGTAGGACAGACCCGGATTAGATTTAGTTAATTGGGTGATGACGACATGTACAAGTTCTCTCTAGATCGACAAAAAATGGGAAATTTAAGAGGCGTCTCTTTCCTTTCATACCGAAGGTTCTGTCTAAACCGTCCATCGTATGACTAAAATAAAACAGAAGATGTCCACAGCCTGCAAGCAGGGACTTGGATCCCTGTCCATTGTGGTACACATCAATAACAACTTGTCATTTAGAAACTGGGATTATTTCAATGCCCTTTTGTTGTCACAATGTCAAGGGGCAGGAAATTTTTGTAGATTGACAGCAAGAAGGTTCTCAAGAAACGAAGTTATTGCTTCACAAGACTTTCTTTGTGATTGAAGCAAGTGCTTTTGTCATGGTTAAATTCTTACTAGGACAGTCTGTCGCTAATTCACTAAAAGACTTTTGGACCTTATCAGAAAAATTCTCAATCAGTGTTTTAGAAAATATCCGCGACCAATATGCTTTCAAACCAAAGGAGCCTGTGGACCAATGCTATTCTTCTCTGTCTTAATCACACTACCTTTTACCTAGTCATCCATGTTTGGGTCCTAGGGATTTCACATATTTTTAAAAGAAAATTTGCAGAGAATAATAGAATTCCTACAAAATTCCCACAATAATCCTCCGGTCCAAACAAAGCCCTAATTTTGCACTACCTTGATTACATATGGTAAAGATCCAGCTAAGTATGGGTGTTCCTACATTCGCCCATTAAGTTAGGAGTTAGGACAGATCTTGTGGCATTAAAAGCAAAAGATTCCTGTACAGTTACAAGGGGAATGCGACTTAAGCAATATATCGAAAGATCTGGATCATCAATTTTTGATCCAACAGTCCATATATAACTGCTAAAGTTGTATTTCTTATAAAGACTGCACTAGATCTCTTTCGGCATTAGAAATGTACCAAAGATCTCAAGAAATTATGAATGGAGTACATCACGATACAATGGTGTCGATGTCTAAGACCTAGGGCTCTTAATTGAGTTTATGAAAATATGACTGTGGGTTCCTAGTAAACAAGATGGTGTAAACAAATATGGGAATTGCTTCTTTATTAGCCAAGCAACTTAACAGAGTACAAGAATTACAGAATTTCTATATGATTGCTTATTCGGCCATGCCTTTGATGATACGAAAAGCTCTCTATTTATGCTGGATGAAGAGGCGGCAATTGTTCTCTAGAGAGGCATCATGTATCCAAGAGGTGTCTTCCCACCAAAGGGTGTCTTTTCTAGAGATAACTCATAAGTAGTTATGTATACCTATCCGATAACTCTCTGCACGGAGATATATGCAGGAATAATCGCTTGTCCCCGACCAATTTTACTGGTCGAGGTGACTATTTCACTAGTCAAGAATGACCAGTGTGAAGCAAAGTTATTGACCACCTTGACTTAATCGTTTGGATGGCTTCCTTCTACGTATTATATGCTTTATCTATTGTAAGCCCATTAATAGAGTATGTGAAAGATCATGTGGAGGTCTATGTGAAAGACCATAGGTTTTTGAACCTGCCCTCATTCGACGACCAACACAGCTCTAACCAAATTATTTATAGCCGCTAAGTATACCATCAAAGGTTCTCCAAGGGTGGGTGAGACCAATGTGAGTGGGCTTTACAAATAAGTTTTTATGCCTTTAAAGGCTTTATCTACTTCATCTGACTAATAGAATTTATCGTGTTTTCTTATTGCCTTAAAGAAAGGTATACCATGTTCTCCTAATCTTGATATAAAGTGACTGAGAGTAGCCATCTGACCAGTTAAATCTTGAACTTCTTTCACTATAGAAGGTGATTTGAAAGCTTTAATGGCTTGAATCTTCTCAGGGTTTACTTCGATGCTTCTAGAGCAAACAAGGAAACTAAGCAACTTTCTAATAGAAACTCCAAAGACACTTTTTTGGATTCAACTTATATCTTATGTTTATTTAAATTATTGAAGGTTTTAGCCAGGTTTAACAAATGATTAGAGCTTTTCGTGCTCTTTACAACGAGATCAACAACGTAAGCTTCTAGATTTTGCCCTATTTGACTAATAAAAGTCTTCTGCATAATGTGTTGATACATGGCTCTAGTACTTTTTAGTCCAAATGACATTTTTGTAGCAGTAGATGCCAAACAGGGCTATGCAGGTTGTTTTCTCTTCATGTTCTCTTGTCATGCTTATTTGATGATAACCTGAGTATGCATCCAGATAACTCATCAGTTCACAACCCGCTGTTAAGTTGACTAGTTGGTCAATTTGTGGTAAAGGAAAATCATCTTTTGGATAAGCTTTATTTAAACTTGTAAAATTGATGCACATGTATCACTTACCATTTGCTTTCTTGACCATAATTGGATTCACAAGCTAATTTAGATGTCCAACTTCATGAATAAAACAGCTTTCAAAAGTTCGTCCAACTCTTGTTGAATGGCTTCTTCTCGATCAAGAGCAAATTGCCTAAGCTTCTGCTTCACTAGTTGTATGTCAGGCCGTATGGCTAACTTGTGCTCTATTACTTCCCTTGGGACCTCAGACATGTTAGATGGTTTCCACGCAAACAAATATGCATTAGTCCGGAGAAAAATAATGAGCGTGTCTTCCTATTTAGCATCCATTCCTGACCTTACTTGAACAGTTTTTGACTAGTCAGAGAGGTTAATGGGAACTTGTTTGATCTGTTCATTTAGCTGAAGAGTTGTCTTCAGTTTTTTCATCTTATTAGGCTTTTCAACCTTAAAAGGTTATCCTGCATCGATAGCATCATTTAATGATAACTAATCAATAATTTTCAGCAATTTGTGATTGCAATTGAGTGCAGTAACTTGATTACCTTGCATGTTAATCACGCCTTTAGGACTAAGAATTTTTATACTCTGGTAAGTGTGATGAGTAACTGGCTTAAAATTTTGTCAGTGAAGGTCTACCAAAAATAACATTATATGATGATTCAAAATCAACAATTTCAAATGAAATCAATTTCGTTATGAAATTATTGGTGTATAAAAATGTGACAAGCAATACGGTCTATTCCACAGGAGTTACCGTTGGACCAAGCACAATCCCATAAAATGGGTTGGTAATAGGTCTAATCTTAGAACGAGAATTTTGTATTTCATCTAAAGTATCAATAAAAAGTAAGTCTAAAGAGCTACAACCATCAATTAAAACTCTTCCTACATTACGGTTATTAATTGTGGGAGAAACTACCAATGAAAGTTTTCAAGGAATTGACATGTCTTTTCGATAATCTTGCTTATTGAATGTAATAGCAACATCCGATCACTTAGTGTACTTAGGTTTCCCTATGCGAGTGTCAATATTATTGACCTCCCTCCAATCAGTTTTGAAATGCCTTTTGTATGCGTATGCAGATGATCCTCTAAATATGACATTGACATGATTGTCTGGTTTCTGATAACCCATGTCTTCATCACTATCTTCATCTTTACCACTTTGCTTTTCTGGTAAGGTCGGCATAAGACCCTTGCTAGAGAAAAATTCATCCATGCATTTCTGCCAGGTACAGTAATTTTGCAGATCGTGTCTGGGTGCTTTATGCAATGGACACCAGTGACCATTATCACTAGTCGCACTAGGGTTCTTGGAGATGGGCTGGTCGTCCAGTCAACCAGTTTTCTTCTTCCATAGGTTTTTCCCTTGGAGTATGAATATTGTTCTGGAACTCTTGTGACATCTCTTTGAGCCTTCTTTTTACTCCTTTTTTCTTATTCTTTCCCTTACAATCTTTGTATTTGGATGTCTTCTTGGACTTTTTGTCCTCTAATTCCTATAGACTAGATTGTAGCAATGTATGGCCCTTATCGACCATACGATTCCACTCTATGGCCTCATGTACATCCGAATATCGATTTGCCATATCGAATAGTTCTGATATGGTAGAGGGTGGATGAATATTGAGGTATTCTGTAAAATGCTTGTAGCATACATCCTATTTAAATACCCGAATTATAGAGTCATAAAAAATATTAGAGATTATATTACAAACTTTTACAAATCTCTTAATAAACTAACATAAATTTTTGCCAAAAGTTTGACACGGATGATGTAAATCATCTTCCTTTTCGAGCTTTGTGTAACAATTTTAAAGTTATTCAAGATTGCATGGCATAAGTTTTCCCAATAGAAAATAGAACCTTCCAATTGATTAAAAAGCCAAGTTCTTACATATCCTTTCAAAACAGTAGGGAGGTAATTGCCCATTATCTTCTCATCACCACTAGCAGCTTGGATGGTGGTGGTATAAACTTGCAAGAACTTTGATGTATTTTGAGTTGCATCAAAACTTTCTAAGTGACCTGGCTTGAATTTTTCAGGCCAGGTAACATCTTAAAGCCTTGGGGAGTAGGCTTTGCATCCTGTGTAGAGACCCAAATGAGTTCGTACATTAGGAATGTTTTTTGTATAATCTGGAGAACAAGGTCGTCGCTGACTATGACCAGGAATTTCACCTAGGTAAGGTGTTCAAAGACACTTCTTCGACATGATTCATTTCTCCACTGGCTACCAGTATTTCACTAGTGCCGACTAGATGAGGAATGTTCCATACGTGAATTAGTTTGAGATCTTACAAATAAAGACACAAACTGTACTTCATCAGCAACATCTTGTAAATCAGTGGCTAGGGAATTAACAATTATCTCATTAAGCATATTATCCTCTTCTGTTGGTTGGTTAAGAGTTGCATTAGTAAAAATGTGAATTCTTTCCATAGGCATAGTTCCCTATGAGATACTAGGAACTGAATTCAAGTCTCTTATTATTGCCCTAGGTGGCGATGTAACTGGAAGAACATGTTGAGTGCGTCCTCCCGAATGGTTTGGTCTTTGGGATGATCCTAGCTGGTTGTTGAATAATGGTGCTTTGCCTCCTTCACCGCCTTTTGTTTTGTTGCCATAAGATGTTGATGTCACTCTTGAGCAGCTTTTTCTGCCAGTTCACGGGCTTTATTTTCTTCATGTTCTGCCCATTGCTCATCTGTCTCGTTGGTAACCACACAAGCATGTAATCTAAAACTAACAAAGGGTGTTAATGCTCCATCTTCATCTGAAGACGAGGTATAATCAAGATCTCGAAGACAATCTTCTGAGGTTGAGCTTTCTAGAATATTATAATTATTCTTGGAAGTATGTTCATTACCAATCTCCACAGGATGCATTTCATGAACATCATCTACTGAAGCAGTGGCAGGATAGTATCACACTCACCTTTTGATGTCTTAAACGATTGTTCTTCTGCTTCGACATCAGCCTGAATCTTTTGCCAATTCTTCTTTGGAAATGTATTCGAAATATAAATCACACTTATATTCTTCTTCCTAGGATAATTGTTTTCTCTCGGATCAGCATAGTCGATGAGATTGAACTAGTTTTCTTAATCCATTTTGGGAAATTTCAACACCTTGGTCACCGGAGGCCCTCCTTCTAGCACCAACTATCGATGTCTAAGACCTAGGGTCTCTTAACCAAACTTACGAAAATATGATTATGGGCTCCTAGTAAACAAGACGGTGGAAACAAATATGGGAATTTCTTCTTTATTAGCCAAGCAGTCTAATAGAGTACAAGAATTACATAATTTCTATCTAATTGTCTATTTGGGCATGCCTTTGATGATACAGATAGGCTCCCTATTTATGCTGCATAAAGAGGCGGTAGTTGTTCTCAAAGGGGTGTCGTGTAACCGAGAGGTGTCTTCCCGCCAAATGGTGTCTTCTGGCCAAAAAGGTGCCTTTTCAAAAGATAACTCCCAAGTAGTTATGCGTACCTGTCAAATAACTGTTCGTACGGAGACATGTGCGGGGATAATCGCTTGTCCTCGACCAGCTCACTGGTTGTGGTGACTATTTCACTGGTCGGAGATGAACAGTATGAAGCAAAGTTATTGACCACCTTGACTAAACTGATCGGAGACTTAACCATTCGGATAAGGGTGGGCTTTGTTCTATATATTATAGGCTTTATGTATTGTAGAACCATTAATAGAGTATGGTCACAAACAATTGAAGACCCAAATAAATAATAGACTTTTAATCCTCGTCAAATGGTACACATAAAATTAGATCACATTGCAACAAGGACTTTATTAATTTGGACCTATATATATTCTATGTGTAATTCATTCCAGCCAGTATCTAATACCCATATGTATATATGACACCAAAATGGGACACCATGGTGTTCGGGCACTATGGTTTTAAATGCATGAATGTAAGCCAAATTTGGGTGTATTTTTCAAAAAATTCAGTTTTACGGTGTACGCCCATCTATAACAATTCAAATGAAAAGCACACATTTGAAAAAAAATACCTGAATTCAAAGATTTTAAACGAATTTAGATAACATGCTTTGCTGATTTATATATAAAATCAACACGTACCTACAATCAAACTATTATAAAAAAGGCAACTCTAGTTTGAATTTTAGTTCATACTTATTTGAACTTGTTAATAAACTAGTTAAACATGCCATAAAAAATAAAATTTTCTTAAGCGATACGTAGGAGAAATACCTATTTTATATATATAGGATGCTGGAATAGGGCACCATGGAGTCTAGGCACCATGATTTCAAATGCGTTAATTCAAGCCAAATTCTGGTATATTTTTCAAAAATTTTAATTTTAGGGTATATACTCATCTATAGCAATTCAAATGAAACACATACCTTTGAAAAAATATACTCGAATTCAAAGATTTAACACATACCTTTGAAACAATATACTCGAATTCAAAGATTTTGAATAAATTTAGATTACATGATTTGATTATTTATATATATAATCAGCACATACCTACATCCAAACAATCATAAAAAAGGAAACCCTCGTTTGAATTTCAGTTCAAACTTGTTTGAACTAGTTAATAAACTAGATAAACTCATCATCCTAAAAAGGGAGTACATAGTTTTTAGCGTATTTTGCAACTACCTTTATATACGCACATAAAAAAGAGTATGCCTAAAAAAATATACATACCAACTCTAAAAAAAATGTAAATACCACCTAGTTGGTCTTATGTACTCATATACTACACGTATAAACTGAAGGGAACGCGTAGGCTACGCTAGCCGAAAACAAAATTTCCTACGCATTCAACCAGGATACATGCGAGTAGTAGATCATGGATCATTACCCTTGGAGCACGTTAGCAGCGGAAGAAGAGTGGGTGAAGCGTCACCGCGTACTCCAAAGTACAGTAGTAGATGCCGGAGTTGATCGTCTCCTCCTCGCGATCGCGCACGCAACGCCTTGGAGCACGTTAGCAGCGGAAGAAGAGGTTCTCACCAATCAGCGCCGAGGCAGATGCAACGACGCCTCTACGGTATCCACACGTCCAGGGGTGGAACGCCGTGCGCCGGTGTGCTAGCACCACGTGCGCGACGGCTAGGGTTTCGGCAGGGAGTTGACGGCTAGGGCTTTGTGGTGAAAAGCATCAACCCGCAGCATCACCCCACGCCCCTTTATATAGAGCGTACGCTAATGGGCCTTCTCTGATAAAAGCCCATTAGGAACCTCGTCCCCGCAGATCATATCCGCGAAACCCACTAATGGATCCTTATCCATTTTGGCATGTTCCAACCCGTTAAGTGTGCGACCCATTAGGTTCATGCGCAAACGGCCATGGCCCTGGAAACCTCTTTTCCAGACCATCAGACAACAGTGGTTCCTAGCAGGACATGTTGTCGCCCCGAATGCACAGAGAGATCGTATTGGCTGAACCTTGATATACTCATATACCGATCTTTTTGCCACGCGATATCAGTCAAGCTCAAGGCAAGATGCGTGCCATCCTTGTGGTAGCTCGACCCATTCACTCGTCAATGTAATGGATATAATTCGTGATTAACACTTTAATCACTTTGGCATGGCCATGCACTTTTCCTTATCCATCCACACCGAGGGGCCGGAGATATCTCTCCGTTATCAAGGAGGGCAAATTCCATCTTGATCTCTTATATCTCACGTCATGTTTCATGGCATACCCGTAAGCTATCTTTATAACTCCTGTTACGGAGAAGTGTTTGTGACCCCAAAGTATACAATTACACATCCGAGAATCAATAAGAATCTCAGGTCAAAGGATCGTATAGGTATACCACTCAAGACTATACCCTGATGGCACTTCTAAGATAACAATCTCATCAGTGTCTTGGAGCGGGTCTATCCAACCCCATGTTCTCTAACATGTGCCCACATTATTGATTTGATATCTCCATATCTATGGTATGTGAAACATTACCATCAATCAATACATGTGCTGGTCAGATCACTATTGTCCCACATAATGATATGTGACTAGAGATCGTTTAGAATAATATGATATAACCAATGTGTTTCACAATTAAGTCATACTTAATAAACAAAGGAGTGACATTTATTCATGGAACTGATAAGTACATGAACATAGACGTGTGATACAATCATCTCACATGATCGCCTCTAGGGCATATCAGTAGTTCATACTTATTTGAACTTGTTAGTAAACTAGTTAAACATGCCATAAAAAATAAAATTTTCTTAAGCGATACGTAGGAGAAATACCTATTTTATATATATAGGATGCTGGAATAGGGCACCATGGAGTCTAGGCACCATGATTTCAAATGCGTTAATTCAAGCCAAATTCTGGTATATTTTTCAAAAATTTTAATTTTAGGGTATATACTCATCTATAGCAATTCAAATGAAACACATACCTTCGAAAAAATATACTCGAATTCAAAGATTTAACACATACCTTTGAAACAATATACTCGAATTCAAAGATTTTGAATAAATTTAGATTACATGATTTGATTATTTATATATATAATCAGCACATACCTACATCCAAACAATCATAAAAAAGGAAACCCTCGTTTGAATTTCAGTTCAAACTTGTTTGAACTAGTTAATAAACTAGATAAACTCATCATCCTAAAAAGGGAGTACATAGTTTTTAGCGTATTTTGCAACTACCTTTATATACGCACATAAAAAAGAGTATGCCTAAAAAAATATACATACCAACTCTAAAAAAAATGTAAATACCACCTAGTTGGTCTTATGTACTCATATACTACACGTATAAACCTCCATTGCGTGATATACTCCCTATATTGTGAGATATTAAGCCTCTTTTCTACTCCCGGGAGTAGGAAGAGTAGTTACTACCTATGTCGTATTTCATAAACTAGGGAGTATATATCTCGCATAACATAGGGTATGTATATGTAGTATAGAAGTATATAAGACTATCTAGGTGGTATGCATATTTTTTCAGATGTGGTATGTATATTTTTTTGGACATACACCTTTTCATATGCATATGTGAGGGTATTTGCAACATACACTAAAAACTATGGATTTCCTTGCATTTTTTTCTGTCTAGTTCACATTAGAGTATCTTATAATTAGGGTGTGTTTGGTACAGCTCCAGCTCCACCAGACCCGTGGATCTGGTGGAGTTGGGTATTTCTAGTTCCATTAGATTCATAGAGCTGGAGCTGTGGGTACATTAAGAGTGTTTAGATGGGTCATCTTGTTTACATTTTAAACAAAAATATAAACTTAATTCACTTTATTTTAGCCTACAGGTTTCAGATCTTAGGTAGAGCTGGGATCTAGAGCTCTACCAAATAGAGTCTTAGTATATGAGTATACTCAAAATGATAAAGAAGTATTTTGAATTCGTTTAGGTAGTATATCAGATGTAGGAGTAACTACTGTCGGAAGAAGAATGTATTTTTCCTATATTTTTGTGTCTATATACACTTATGTATTTATATATGCTTGCACATAAACACATCAGGAAGAAAGTGCGACTTGTCTTAGTTTTGGTTGTTCCCCTGATCTTCGTACCACCTGACACCTGTCTACCTTCTTGGCTTCTTGCTGTTTTCACTCCTGACATGAGCCTTGCTTTTCTGCTTCTTGTAGGCGACCTGGCCGACAGCATCGCATGCAGTATAAGCTGCAGTTTCCAATTCGTTGACCATTATTAGGTTTGTCCGTGCGTGGTTACACACGTTCATGCACTGATGCACATAGATCTTAATTTGTTTTTCTTGTTTAGATTCGACGTCTGGCCCCATGCGCGCGTTGCAGGAAGAAGATTGGAAGAAGAGACAACTTTGTTAATCGATTATCGACGGGTCAAGTTGATCTTTTACCGGCCCGGCCGTATTAATCTCTGTGACGCAAGCTTGCACGCGCGGAACACATGCGTGCTTGCATGAACTAACCCTAAAAACAACATAAAAATTGACAGTTAATGAAATAAGAAAATTAACGAAGGACCTTGTTTGTTGCATCCAAAAGTGTAGTGTAACACGTACGTACACATTTGAAATGACAACATTTTAATTTGGTTCCAAAAGGAAAGGAAAAGAAAGAAGAAGACAGCATTCTAGCATAGTTTAATTATCAAGCAGTTGTGTGTGCTTAATTTGTTCAAGTTTTTTAACAACCAAGTTGATCCCTCTAGATGTAATATATATGCTTCACACCAGTTAGTTGGCTGTCCGACTGGTACATAGGCGGCCGGTCTTGTGTTAAAGAATTGCACACGTCTCAATGCTACCTAGGTGGATCGGAGTGGTTTACTTAGCTAGGATTTGTGATCGTGATTAGCTATAGTGACAGGCAGCAATTAAGCTGCAGGGAGGGAACGACCGGTGACAAAGCGACAGCGTACGTCGTTAGCAGCGTCAGCCTGAGGTCACTCGATGTACTCAAAACGATCGATCGATCTCCTTCCCAGACCAGCCGTACGGCCGGGTTACACGGCGCTTGCTCGTACGATACTGTCAAGCCGTCAATTAATTCTGTAGGGCCCCTGATTATTTCATTCGTCATTAAGACTCCAACAGAGCCAATCATCTTCGTTCGGCAGGTGATTTAAAAAAAAAACTCATTCGCCAGGTAACAGGCTAGACACCTATTCTGAAACGAAGAAATACCCAAAAAGTTTTAATAAAATTTTTAACCCATTTAATGTCTAATAAAAATAAAAAACAACAACTTGGGAAGAAAACAAAGGCATTGTCAGAATTATTTTTTAAAAAAATCATAAGCATGATCATGCTATGAGAATTTTATGATATCATCTGAAATACCTAATAACCCTACAAAAAAAGTTTCAGAACTTTTGAACTTCGTTTAAATCTCTAGAAAATCAAAGACAGCAAGGCTTTTAAAAAGGTAGCAACACTGTCAGAATTTTATAAAAATCTACAAGCTTGATCATCATCTAAAAGTTTTATGGGAACATAAATGATACCTCAGGATCATTCACAAAAATTTTAGAATTAGTTTGTGTACTCAAATATATACAAAGAGTTTGGTCTGTAGATACCCAAAAACAAAAATCAGAAAAATTCAATTCAGGAAAGCGCCTTTGACCGACACCTGTATTCTCTGCATTGAAAGTGTAAAACCGAAGCTAAGCTTTACCTTTTTGGTTCTCTCTCACCAATAAGTGGGTCTGACCCATCTGTCAGCCTCTCCTTCTCTTTTCCCTTTCCCCCTCCGCCTAAGCTCTGCCGTGGTAGCCATTCACCTTGTTTCTTCCTTGTCGTGGTAGCACCATGCAACCAGTCTTCCCTACCGCACCAGGCTATCTATAAATTCAAGCTCCATTAGATTGATTTTGGTGGTTAATGATAAAGCTAATTGTAAGACTAACTCCTTTGATAATTATGATTGTGAATAGCCTCATGTGGATGAAAAATAGAAATATCTAAGGTATGGATCCAATCTCATATTGTTATATCTTGTTGCATGCCCTTGATCCAAGATATAGGACATTATTGGCAAATCCGAATATGAGACTAACATATTTGTTGAGTCTAGCTTTTACTGGTCTCATTTGGATGGAAAGTTGAAAAGAACAAAGGTATGTATCCAAAGTATAATAATAAATCTTGTTGCATTATTTGGATACATAATTCATTTTGATTAATGACAAATCCAATTGTAAGACTAAAACTCTTGTCAAGTTAAATGTTTACTAGTCTAAATTGGATAAAAGGATGGATATCAAAGGTATGCATCAAATCTAACGTTTTTGTATCATGTAGCATTCCTTAAAGTCAAAATATAGGGTGAACTCTGCTAAAGTTTAAATTTGAATATGTGCATATTATTTCCAACTGATATATATGTGTATGCACATATTTAAGGGAAGTTCACTATGTATCATGATGTTTCACTAGTATTGATCCCTTTCCCTTTCTACACATATATTGAGGATCCACACTACGAAAGACATCCTTTGAGTATATGAAACTTGTGTAGTTGTAATATATTCATGCTGATTTAAATATGGGGTGAACTCCAAATAGTTTCAACTTGAATTTGTGCATATTGTTTCCAATTCACATATATGAATATGCACACATTTAGGGGGAGTTCATTCTATATCCTGATGGTTTCAATAGCATTGATCCTTTTCCTTCCTCCATATATATTTTTTGAGGATCTTTACTTTGAAACACATCTCAATGAATATATGAAGCTTGTGTAGCGGTAATATACTCTAATTGATTTAAAATTAAATTTGTTTGAATTTGAGTTGTCATCAATCACCAAAGAAATAGAGTAAAGATTTAGGTCCTCCATTATGTGTTAATAGTGTGCTTTGGTGATTGGTAACAACCATATGTGTTATTTCAATGATCTTCACCTTGAAAACACACTCGTTGAGTATATGAATCATTTGTGATTGAAATATACTCAAATAAATTTAAATTCAATTAAGATGTAATTGGGTTGTCGCCAATCATCAAAGAAGTATATCAAAAGATTTAGGCTCTCCATTATGTGTTAATGGTGTGCTTTAAAGATTTGGGACACCATATATATTAGACTAACATTTTTCATGAGTTGTAAAAATAGGTTGAGTCCAATGATGAAGACTTTAGATAATATCATGTGTTGATGGTCATCAAGTCAAACATTAGGAATGAAAGATGTCATCATTTGTTGATGAGCATCAAGAAAAGATTTCGAAGTAAAGGGAGTTTGTCAAGTGTTGATGAACAAGACGAGAGCTGAACTTAGAGAAGAAGATGATCATTATCAAGTGAAAGTTCCAAGTGGTTGCACGAGGCAAAGTTATAACTAGCATAGGACTAAGAATATATTTCTAGTCTTTTACTGGTCTCGGTGTTTGGTTGGAAGACCAGGAAGCTAGTATAGGTTACCGTATTATTAAGAGAGGTTGAGTCTTATAGTTTGAGTCTCATCATGTATTGATGGCCCAATCCCACTTGCTCTAACTGGCCTGTTAAATTTTGTTTTTACATGGAGCAAATTATTGTGAAAGTGTTTTATAAATAGCTGTAGCTTATGCTTACAATTTTATTGATGTGTTCTTTACATGGAGCTTTGATTTGCATATGTGTTTTGCAAATGGGAGAAACTCATGCTTGATGTTGTTTTGCAAAATGTTGAAGTTCATACAAGCGCTTTTCTTAGCATGTGACTAGAGTTTACAAATATGCTTTACAAATTACTAGAGATTATGTGTTGATCATCACATGGCTATGTTTGAGTTCATGTGTGTTCTTTATGCTTTTATTTGCATAGATTTGTTATTTGCAAATAAGCTGAAGTTTATGAATTTAGTTTTTGAGCATGTGACTAGGATTTGCAAACATATTTTTCAAATTATTTTGATCATGAGTTTATCATCACATGGCTCAGGATTTAATCTTGTTGACTGTTGCTAGCTTGTATTCACGCTTTTGATCAAGTCTATGCAAGGGATTTCAAGAAAATCAGACTTTAGATTTGAGTGGCTACATTAGAGTTATTATGATATTTGGAAACATCTATGGTTTCTTAAATCTTGAAAAAGGGTGAAAATTGTAGCCCTCTTAATAAGCTTTCTATATAGTCCAAGATCACCTAAATCGGACTTCAGAGTAAAAAGTTATGATTATTTTAGTTGCTAAAATAGTGGTACTACTGATTTTAGATGGTGGTAGTACCACCCTAGCAGTACTATCAATTTTACACAGTGGTAGTATCGCTCCAGAAAGTCGGTAGTTTTTTTTACAAAGAGGTGTTTCGAAGTTATATTGGGGTCAAAATTGTCGGTACCACCTATCCTATATGGACAGTAGTGCTGGGGTACTATAGTAACGATTAGTTTTAGTGTATTTAATACCCAGAACTATCCGTTAACCCTAAGACTGGCACTATTGGTCCGACATGGGCGGTAGTACCGGTTTTGTGATTTTTTTCAAAATTTTGTCCCTAACGGCTAGTATATTTGAGGGGCTATTTAAAAGGCCGAATGGGAAGGGCTTTGCTGCTGCTCTAGCACTCATTTAAGGTATACACTTGAGAGTAAAACCTCTAGAGCTCAGAGAACCATGTTTGAGTGATTTAAGAAGCATTAATTTGAGCTTGAGTTTATTGTTTGATGACTCTTGGTATTCTATTTGCATTCTCTTGAGCTAATGCAAACCTTTCTTCTCAATTGTGCATGTGTTGCACCTTGTGAGCAAGAAGAGACTGTCTATAGTTGCATGTGTTGTATCTAGAAAAAGATTGAGCATCCTTGTGCATGTGTTACACTTGGTGAGGATCAAGCAAGAGGCTTGATTTGTTACTCTTGGTGTTTGCCGACACCTAGATGACGTGGAGACGTCATTGGTTCGATGACCTTCCCAAAGAAGATTGTGAGAAGGCCTGATAAGTTATGAAGGTCAAAACTCACCTACCTGGAGGGGAAAAAGCTGCCGCTAGTGGATTCGAGGTCCTTAGTTTAATTTGTGGAGGCAGTCTAATTCTTTCGGGCTTATCTCAACGTGGATTATGGGAGACCGACACGTCTCCGAACACCAAGGTTGTGTGTCAATTATAGTTTGCTTTCTATTGCTCATTTACATTCTTAGAATTAAATTGCTTGCTTGTCAACCTAGGATTGCAAACATTGTTCATAGACTTAGGTTATTTTTGCACTTAGTTGAGACTAAACGATTTAGGACTTAATTGGATAAAATCATTTTGATTTACATTTTCGCATATAAACTAGGTTTTGGCTAAAGTGTTTTTAAGAGATAATTTTTAAAACTACCTATGCACCCCCCTCTAGTCAGCATCCTCAATCTTACAACTGTTGGTGATATGCCCTTGAGGCAATCATGACAATGATTTTATCATGTCTTATGTTTATAGAACAATATAATTGTTTGCCCTTTGAATAAATATCAATTGGATTGATCAACAAGTACATGACTTGTTCGTGAAACTCTTTTCATATATCAATGTTATTTAAGTTATCCATGATCGGTTATCATAATATAGGACGATTATGTTTCATAGATTAGCACATGTATTGATCGATGATCATGTTTCATGGGTCATAGAGATATGGAGATATCTAATCAATAATGTGGACACATATTGGAGAACATGCGTTGGATAGACCTGTATGAGACAATATGAGAATTGTTATATATTCTTATATGTCATCAGTTTATCTCATACATAGTGTATTTATGATCCTCAAACCTGAGATCGTCATGGGTTTCCTAGATGTGTAATGGTTTACTTAGGGGGCTGCCAAATGCTACTCTTTAATCAAGCAGTTATATAGGTATTTTTCAGGTTTACCATGAAACATACTGAGGTACATGAGTGATGAAGATGAAATTTGCCCCTCCTACATAGCGGAGAGATATTACTGAGCCCCTCGAAGTAGATGGATTAAGAAAGTGCATGGCTATTGTCGAGACCCTCCTTTTGGCATGGAATACTAAGGTCTCATGTGTACTAGTCCCATAATTAGTAGCTAGTACTCTCATTCACAATATTATTATCACATCCATACATAAGTCCATAATACAATAATAGAACACCGTTCTTTTAACATGGCCTAAGGACCGAATTAAAATGCAGTGGAAGATACAAGGTCCAGCAGTATGCCTTTACCCAAAATACCACAGGCAACTGACAATGAGTAAATCCTAGAAAAGATCATCGGTATAATCCCTGTGGTCTGCGGTGAAGTATACATCCTCGGGAACTTTGCTTTTCTCATCCACTAAACCAACAATTTAAGCAAGATTAGTACTTTTGCACTCAGTAAGACTTGTTGTGTATGACAAATGCATATATGATAAAATACAGGCTGTATCAATAGAAAAGCTTCTAAGGTTATTTTGCAGTAAGCAGAATTAAACATGAATATCAAGTAGTAATTTGCAAGCAAAATTTGTAAGAGCAAGTTTATCGAATATGTAAATAAGCAAGTAAGCATAATATAATAACCTACAGTCCTTCATGATTGTGAGTATACCAATAATCTTTTACCAATCCCTGGCATAACACCTGAAATACAAACTTTCAAATAATATTTCCATATTCATCTATGTTTTGCAAAGTAATAAGTTCCTAACTATGTGATGACTTTACTAAGTGCCCATGACCGCGAGGATAGCTTTTTAAAAAGTTTTACACTCTACAGATGCATACATCTTTACCCACAATTTATGACCGACTCTTTGTGCAAACTATTAATACACTTCCTTTGATGTGTCGCAGAGAGTCGTGACATAACCGTTACATTATTTAAATCCAACTTTGCACCAGCCCGACGACGACAAACCCTTAATATAGTTGCAGAAGTGTAACATCCTGAATTTGGTGAAAATAAAAATACAAATATTTGAATTAATCTCTAAGTTTCATCTGAATTTGTTGCCTTTCTCGAATTTCTGGATTTTATTGGTTTTGCCAAAAAGGCATTTTAAGTAACTCAAAATTTGTTATAAAAATTTCAAACCCAAACTCTCCATCTACAACAAACTCTGAAATAGATTTATTCAAACCCTAAATGCTCTCATTATCATCTCTAGATAGTTTTATAAAATCTTTAATTCATTTATCAATTTATAGAAAATTAAAATCAGCAAGTGGATATTTGTAACAGAAGCCAAGTCAGAATTTTATAAAAATAACTAAGAATTATTATCATTACCAGTATCTCAGAAACCTACAGTAAAATTTCAAGAATATTTTGATGTCTTTTAAAATCTTTTAAAAAAATCCAATACAGAGAGGCTAATAATCAATCAGTCAGCTTTTCAGAATTTCATAAAATTCCTCGAGTTAGATCTCTAGCTGAAATTTTTATTCCAAAATCAATATTCCATCAAGTTTCTATCTAAAAATTTTCAAAAATCTTCACCTCATTTGGATGCCCAACAAAATCAGAAACCGAGCTGTAGCCAAAATTTAGCAAACTCATTTTTCCTTTTCCTCCCCTTATCCCTTTTCCATGTGGGCCCCATCTAGTCAACCTTGGCATTCTGCTGACTTCTCTGGCCCACTGCCAACCACAGCAAGGCCATGGCCCACCTGCCAGTGGCCTCCCTCTTGTCTACCCTTCTTCTTCCTTGCCTTCGCGCACGCTCGCCCGAGACCCTCTGCCAAAGTTCTGCCATGACAGCATTTTTCCACCACCATCCACGCTACGGTAGCATTCAGGCAAGCCAAAGGCAGCCAGTTACCCAGCTCCGGCCAGCACCAAGCTTTGCCAATCTGCTACCGTGGTAGCATTTTGTCAGTTTTTCATCGCCGTGGCAACGCCATGCCAAGGAGCCACCGCCCCTGTTGCCCAATTATTGCCGTTGCAGCCTCCCAGCAGTAGAAAGCTCACAGTGGCAAGAGTTCGGTAGCTCCGAGCTGACTAGCTGCCGACCACCTCTAGCTAGTCCCTGCTGAGGTAGCTTTTCCTCTACAGAAACCTTGTCGCAGCAGCCTCTCTGTGACAACTCCCGAAATCTCACCACAGAGACAAAGGCAAAGCGATCCCTTGCCGTGGTTGCAACCCAAACCGGCTCTTAGCGCCACGCCAAACTTGACCGCCCACCTCCACCAATCAATGGTCGCGACAAGTTTGTCAGTGCCTCTCCCTGCCACAGCTCAGAAGGTCGTCACCACGGTAATTGCGCCATTGCCCATGCCACCTCCGCAGACTTTTGTCCAATCCCGATTGTGCTGCTAGCTCACGTGTACACTTGATTTCTGCAGAGATGAAGCCAGCCACACGCCCATTCCCCTTGTCGCTAGCTTGTCCTCGTGCCAATCACCATGCCACATTCCTCGGCTATAAATATAGCACCACAGCCCGCCAATTCCATGCCCGAGCACAAGTCCATGCTCTGCTCAGCCACCTATTCTAGTGAGTGTTGTATTTGGGGCAAGTCTCAATTGTTGCACCTCAGCAAGCGTTCGTCGTGATTTTGCATCGGCCGCATTCTTCTACTCCCCTGAGCTTGACCTTATCTCATTTTTAGCTAAGCTCGCCCGGAGCTTCGCCACGTCGCCTCGCTTCTTCCCCGTGTCCGGTCACACAATGCTGAGCCACACCAAAGCTTTTTTACCATGGTAAGATGGTGCAATGGGACCTCCTCAACCCGTGGGTGCTCACCCCCATCTTCCTTGAAGCCAAGCACCACTCCTCCACCTCCTCAACCCGTGGGTGCTCACCCCCATCTTCCTTGAAGCCAAGCACCACTCCTCCACTTATATCAAGACTCTCGACTAGTCATATTTAGGGGAGTTTGTAGTTTAATCTTGAAAGTCTCTTTGTATTGATCGATTCGTTATTTAAGGATCAAGCCGCGTGGAAATATAGGATATGCTCCAATACAATCAAATTGAATATGTGCATATTATATCCAAGTCAATCATACTTATGCCCCATGGTGGCACATATAATAGATCATTACTTTTCATCAACATGAGTATATGAAAACGTTAATATATTCATATCAATTTAAATGATAATTTAAATTGAGCCACCACCAAGTTGCATTATTGTACTTAAGACACACTTAAATCATTTCTATTTATTTAGGTTGTACTCAATTGATCTAAAGGCATCCATTATGTGTTAAGTGTATGATCATGTGTTGATCATCTTTGTAGCTCAAAGAATAAGTTTGGTTTTTGGAGAAATGGATTTGGAGTTCAAATCTGAGTTTTCTCCTGCGCCAAGACTACCATCGTTGAGAAGTCTTAGTAGTACCAAAATGCGGTACTACCGGGGTTTTGCCGGTAGCTCTTTTACAGAGCGGTGTTTTTCTTGGTCTGCAAGGCCAGCACTATCAAGATGTCGAGCGGTAGTACCTTGCAAGGGCTGTACTCTAGGCCTTTGGTTGGCGGTAGCTATTTGGCGAGTTTGTGTTTTCTGGAGGTGCTGAGGTCCAAGACTACTGCAATGGGAGCGGTAGTACCATTAAAGTCGGTACTACCTGCCTTAGAGGGCGGTAGCACCGCTAAATGACCGTTAGCCGACCGTTAGCTACGGGCGTACTACCGGCCTTTAGAGGGCGGAGTAATCCGAAAAGGCTGATTCGCTTATTTTGCCCCCAAACGACTAGTTTTCTTGGTGGGGGCTATATATATCCCCTTGGGGGCTTAAAGGTGTCATTTGGTGTTGTTGGGTGTGTGGGAGTTGTGTGCATGTGTTGTCAGAATATCGCAAAAATCGTTTTCTCGGTTTTTGGCTCGAGTTGTCTTCATTTTCTTGATTCAAGGATTTATTCGGAGAAAAATTTTGTCGCCTCAGTTTATTAAAGGTTTTGAGTTTTTCCGTGAAAAAAATATAATACTTATCGGAATGGGTGTTTTTCTCGGTGTTGTCTTAGTTTTGCAAGAAAGTTGTCTATCCCGACAATTGTCGCTTTCGCCAAGAATTTATACCGCGTGCTGTCCAGAGTGAAGTATTTTTGCGGCTGTCTGCTGTTCGTCGCAAATCTGGAAATAATCGGTGCTTTTCCGGTCAGTCGGCTATAGAAAAAGTTGTAGATAATCGAATTACCTTTCAATGAAGTCCAGAATCGCTAAGTTTCGTTCAGCCGCTTGAAAGTTATGCCCGTTTTACCAAATGCTGTCCCGGTTGGCAGATTTCTGTTTTCGGTTTTAGGAGTAGGTTGAAGCCAATTTTGTTATGAGTCTTATGTTGAATTGTGGGTGTGTTTTTGAGTGGGTTATATCCATGTGCAGGTGGTGTGACCTCGGTGTGGCAACCTCGCCTCGCCACACCGCCTCGAGAGGTTAAAGGCAAGTGTGTTGTCTTGGTTGTGGCTTAGGTGGCCATTTGGTTTTGCAAGCATATAATTATCCATGTGTTATTTTAATATCTTTATGTTTGATTTTGCTTGCGATGTGATGAATGGAAATGGTTAATTGGTTATGCTATCGCTCAAACCTAGATTATAAGAAGTGCATCAATGTTTGTTTGTTTGTTATGTGTGTTGATTGACCAACCATGGAACCCATTTAACCTCTTTGGCTAATGGGAACATAGAAGATATAAGATTTGCGTTATGAAAATAGCTCGAATTGTGGTCATGTATGCGATTGTGGCGGTTAATGAGTGTTGTTGATATATGTGACCTTATGGATATGAAAGTTGAGATATCATACTATTGTTACTCGTATGATAGGATAATGTGAATAATGAAGTAATGAGGTTTGATTAATAAGAATGGATGATTTGGTGATCATGAAAATGGATTATGATGTGAACGGGTGTAGTAATGATATTGGTGACTATGTAGATATGAGTGTCGAGAATATGCAAATGAATGTTGGGAATATGAATATGAATGTTGGGAATGCGGATATGAGTATTGAGAGTATGGAGATGAATGTGAGGAAGGGCATTTGCATATGTGCATTCATGAATTGCATTGAGCCAAGGCGGTGAGAAAGTTATACGGAAGTATAACTAATCCGAGTCTTTCGGAGTTCCTACCAGTAGTCCCATCTAATTGGCGTGGATGGGAGCGTGATAAGAGCGAGGACCCTCATTGGGTAGCGGGCAAGTCCTGTTCGTGAGCCCCTTCCACAGGATGGTTGGGTTTGAGGGCACGACGACGGGTGGTGCTCGGCAATACCGGTATTTGCTAAAAGAGAGATGAGTCATGCATGATGCATCATATGCATGAGAATTGTGAATTATGCATGAGAATGCATCATATGCATGAGAATTGTGAATTATGCATGAGAATGGTGACATATGTATGAGAATGCATCATATGTATGAGAATGCATCATATGCATGAGAATGGTGAATTATGCATGAGAATGGCGAAATGAGATGAGCATATGAACATGCAAGCATTTGCATTGTATGGACAATGTATGAATACGAGATTCTTCCCTTGTATGGTATGTTTGCATCTGCATTGCATTGACAAAGAGGAATCATGTTTAATGAGTTGATTGTGATGTATGGATATGATATTCTGCTTTTGTTGGCATATTCGCATCTGTATTGCATTTACGATAATGAATCATGTTTAATGAGTTGATTGTAATGTATGGATATGAGATTCTGCTTTTGTATGTTTTGTGCACTTGAGTATGAAAGCATAAATGCATTCTATTGCATTGTGTGTTGCAACTGATAATTGGAATTTATGAGAATGGGAAGAACAGGTTGAGGATTGAGGCGTGGACTCATCCAGAAATGTTTACTGAGACGACGGTAAGATTTAGTTATGTTTTCGAGTTGGTGTGGTAAGTGGAGTTAGTTATCGTTTCTTTTACTTGTTGATTTCCCTTTAGTAATGGCCATAGCAAATTCTAGAGTAACAGTAATTCAATTGAATTCATTACCTTTTATTAATGTTGCACTTTGTTGAGTCTTGGACTCACGCTTGTTGTTTTCTGTTTTAGGTATCTTGAAGTTGGTTAAATGCGGTTGGGAGTAGAAGCACGTGCGCGACTTCGGTCATTATCTCCTTAAATTAATTCATAAAGCCCGATTGTATCTAATGTGGTTGTAAAGTGTTGTTTGTCGTGGTGTAATTTATCAATGGCGATAGATGTGTGATTGATATCTAAGGACCTGCTAGAATGTTTCATCTTGGTTGAATGAATGATATTTATCTTGCTATTGTTCTTTTGATCTTTGAGTGGATGCCCTCTTTTCTAGAGAGGTCATGCGAAATTTTGTAATTTTCATTGGCTTAGTTTTAAGCGGTCTTAGAGTTTGGTTGATTTCGGACAATTTTGTAGAGATGTCATTGAGTTGATTAGGGTTTGGTAGCATTCGGCGGTCGTTTGGCGTAGGGTTGTTACTGATTGCTCTTCTCCATTTGCCTCTTGAGCTTAGAGTGAACTAATTGCATGTGTTGCAATTAGGAGTGGTTTGAGTGAGCTCTTGTGCATGTGTTGCACTTGAGTGAGGTCCTTGTGCATGTGTTGCACGTGGTGATCGCCGGGCGCATTCGTTGTGCTCGGTGAAGTTCAAGCGGAGGGCGGCTTGTTGCTCTTGGAGGTTGCCGACTCCTAGGCGGCGAAGGCGTCGGCGCGGAGCTCTCGAGGTGTGAGAAGCCCGTGAAGTTTGTGAAAGTTCGGGTTGAGCCTACGCATAGCGTGAAAAACCACGACTAGTGGAAAGAGGCGGGTGCTCGGCGGAGCCGGTCCAAGTGGTTGGGCTTGCCACAACGTGGACTAGGGAGACCAAGCAAGTCTCCGAACACCACGGAAAAATATCGGTTGTCTCTTTTACTTTCAAGTATTTACATTTATTGTATATTGTTCAATTGCTTGATTGTAATTAGAATTGCTTAGTGTTAATTGATTGATCAATTTAGCAATTCTAGTTTAGAGACATAATTTAGTTAGTGCACTAGTGAGCCTAGTTGATTTAGGCTTTAATTGTCAAAACCTATTTATCGCTTCGCATATATATTTGATTAGGTTTTGACATAGGGGTTGATTAGAGCGAATTGTTTAGTGAGCGATCGAATTTTGTAAAACGCCTATTCACCCCCCCTCTAGGCGCATCCTCGACCCTACACTCTCCCTCGCTGCTGGCGAGCTTCGCCTCCTCTCCCCTGTCTTGGTGAGGCTGACGAATGGGCCCCACTTGTCAGTCGCATGTCCTTGCCGAGTCTCTGCGTTGTGGGTCCAGGATGTCAGCCTCTGGCCCTCACTCATGTCCCAGACCGGCCGACCCCACACGTCAGTGCGCCTTGAAATCAATACTCACTGACATGTGGGGCTCAATGTTAGTGGTAGGGTTATTTGAGAAATGCTAGGAAAATCCAAAAAATGGAAAATACACTTCCCCAACTGTGAAAGCGTATTTTCTATTTTCTCAACATTTTTCCAAATCGACAAACTTCAAACTTGAATATCTTTTGCATCTCTGATCCAAATTTAGTCAAACAAGTTTTTAAATTCATCTAAAATCATTATTTTTCTGAACATCCAACAACATTTAAATGATGAAGTCATTTTTGAATTTTGAATTTAGAATTTGAATATAACCTAAGGTATGTCCTATTACAAGATGTTGTACCCTAACTCAAAAATCAATGGTATAAATTTCTAAAAACTCCAGAGGACCCAAGAACTTAAATTATGTAAAATAAATAAATTTGATCCTCATTTGTACTGGACTTTAATTAAGTTCAACCTTTTATGTAGTCAATATTGGAAATTCCATAACTTTTGCAAATGAACTCTAAAAATTATGAAACCAGTGCCAAAAATTCACTAAAACCAATAAATTGTATTTTTATAAATTTGAAAAAAAAACAAATAAGCTATGCACATATTGTTTAATAAGTACTTTGGGTGCTCTATTTAAAACTTAAATAAAAGTGCACGCATTTAAATGGACTTTACGAAAATTTGGGGCTCACAAATGAAACCTCAATATAAAGACAAAACTTATTCACTTTGAGATTTTATTTGGAGTTGATGTTATTTGATCTCTTTTGCCTCTTATGGTTGCAATGCGGCGAACTGCGTATAGACACCGACGTCTCCGATACTGCTACCGTCGACATCGACTTCACCACTAAAACCAACGAGCAAGGCAAGCACCTCCTTGAATATGTTGATCCCAATATTTTAATTAAGTTATATTGCTTTGCCAAATCTATTATGCATGTGTGTACTTTCATTTAAATGCTAGTTTGAGGGAGCTGGTAGCTACACCTGTGATTTCATGTACCTTCCTTAATGATTATGGAAATATGAACCTTGATAACCCTAGGACAATGTTAGACAATACATAATGTCATCATGGGCGTATGTGAATACGTACTAGTATGCTTAGCCATGCTTTATCTTTGAAGAAAATAGAATGAGTTGTCTTTTGAAAAATATAAATTGTTGGGTATGGCAGTTAAGGATATTGGTATTTTATCCTAAAAACATAAAATGAAAACAATTTTTTTGACACGGGTGAGTTATGGCAATAGCCAGTGGTGCAAGGGACTTGCATGTAGTGTAGGGAGAGTGTACTCGCCCGGGTCAATTAAGGACCGAACTGCTGTGTTGTTTTCAAGCCAAGAATTTAGTGCAACCACAAGTGCTAGTATGGGATAGCCTTAACCTATTAAATTATTTAAGTCTAGCTTTGTATTTTGGAAGGCTGTAGTAATACGGGCTGTTCCATTATGGATTGCTCGAAGGGGTGCCCACACCACGGTGATGGGAACAACGCTTGCCAATATAACAGTGTACGCCTTAATATGGGGGAGAAGTGGGACGGTGGGATGTGAAACCATTCGTCATACCATAGGTACAAATACCTTCTACCACCATTTAAGGGTTTGTCGTTATTGGGTTGGTGCAAAGTTAGGATTAAATAATGTAACGGTTATGTTATGATTGCTCTGCATCACACCAAAGGAAGTGTGCTAATAGCTTGCTCAAAGGGCTGATCATTTCTTGTGGGTAAAGTTGTTCACCTTTGCAGAGTGAATTTTTTTTGAAAAGCCGTGCTCACAGTCAAGGGCACTTGGTAAAGTCATCACATGATTAGAAATTTTATTACTTTGCAAAACAGGGGTGAATATGAAAATATTGTTAGAAAATCTGTATTTCAGGTATTATGATAGAAATTGGTAAGATCATTGCAATGCTCACATTCATGGAGGACTGTGAGTTATTATGCTATATGTACTTGCTTATTTTCATATTTGGAAAACATGCTCTTACAAAATACCGCTTGCAAATTACTACTGATATTCATGTTCATCTTTACTCACTGCAAAATAACCATAGAAGCTTTCCCTTTGATATAGCCCGTATTTTATCATATATGCATTTGTCATACACTTTAAGTCTTGCTGAGTGCAAATGTACTCAATCTTTCTTAAATTGTTGGTTTAGTGGATGAGAAAAGCGAAATCCCCAAGGACACTTATCTCGCCACAAGTTACGGGGACTATACCGATGAGTTTTTCTAAGATCTTCTCCTTGTTAGTTGCCTATGATATTTTGGGCAAAGGCATACTGCTAGGCCTAGTATCTTCCGCTATACTTTAATTCGGCCCTTAGTCTATGTTGTAATAACCCTGTGCTATTATTGTACGTTATGGACTCTTGTATGGATGTGAAAACAATGTTGTAAAATGTGCGTACTAGCTACTGATCGCAGGACTAGTACATTCTACACATGAGACCTTCTCGGTATTCCATGCCAAAAGGAGGGTCTCGACAAGAAGATATTTGTACTCCTAGTATGATAAATGGTTTTCTTGTCCCATATAGTAAGATTTTGATTTGCATGTTCCCATCACTTTGTTGGACGCAGTGATCCATCTCAAAAAGATCGTACTAACCCAACATTTTAACATGCAAAGTTAGACCTAAATAGCTTAATAAGGTTAAAGCTATCCTATACTAACACTTGTGGTTGCACTAAATTCTTGGCTTGAAAACAACACATTAGTTTGGTCCTTAATGTGTTGCAAATGTTGAAGCTTTTCAAACATAGCTTTATTTTAAGTTTTTAAGACAAAATACCAACATCCTTAATTGTCATATCCAACATTTTTAAATTCTCAAAAAATAATTTAATTTAATTATTTCAAAGCTAAAGCATGGCTAAGCATAATTAGTATGTGTCTACAGACATTGTGGTTGCTTGGAGCTAAGTTTTGCATGTGTTGCAAAAGGAGAGAGCTCAAGCATGATTCGAAGGTACTTGTGTGGTTGCATATAGGTGCTAGAGGCTTCGAAGTCTCCTCCCCCGACACACCATGTCAGAACCATTGAATGCGCGTGGCTCTGCTGACAGCACGATAGCTATCCGTCTGATTCCTGCGCCTAACCCATCGCATGCAAGTCGCCTCCCGGGCGGACTGGGCGGAGTTAGGCGGTGGCGCAAAGAATGAGGCCAGGGGATGAGGCTACAGTGATCGGTGTAATAAATGAAGTGTAATCAGTGTGATGTCATCTTTCCACTTGCCCGAGCTAGCCTGACCTATATAAGGGAGCTCTGGTGCATGGGAGTGGGGACACAGAGGAAGGAACCAAAGAGAGTGAGGATCAAGCAAACGGTGTAATCCATTCAAAGCACATTAACAGGAGCTCAAGCAGGATGTAGGGCTGTTACCCGCATCGGGGGCCTGAACCTGGGTAAGATCGGCATGTTCTTGAATTTCTGTCCGTGTGGATCCCTAGGGAGAGCCCGTAGGCGGTCCTTCCACGAAGACCCCCTCTATCGAACCCCGGACTCCGTCCAGGGAGAAAACTGTTGGCGACATACGCCGACAGTGGCGCGCCAGGTAGGGGTAGAGCAGTTGGCTCGCCCTTTCGTCTCTCCAGCGGATCCTGGTCGTCCATCTAGGAGGATCCCGCTTCTGGTAATGGCGGGTCCGCGTTCTCAGCGAGAAGAGCCGGCGGAGGTTAGTAGCGCCCGCAATGCGTCTCAAGCACTCCCATCGGGGATCGTCTCACGCCTTCCACGGTGGGGCGGCAATGTCCCCGGCGATATGAGCTGCTTGCTCGGTGGCGGCTAGCCATGGAAGAGGCAACTCCGGCCCAAAACCTGCATGCCGTCTGTCTCCTCTTGGACCACCCTTAATGGAACTTGTGGGAGACACCCCAGCCACGCCGTGGCTGCGGGACATCGCTTGCCTAATAGACACGGCCCAGCTCCATGTGGGGGTATCTGATCGGTCGGGTACCTTCGGTACTCCACGGTCGGGGTTGCGTGCGGACCGCACCCAAGCTTCCAACCACCCGAGTAGGAAGCGCTCTGGCCAGGAGGGCCAAAGCAAGGGAAAGGGCATACTGGATACAGACCCCATTTACGCGAGGGGTCGTGAGGATCTGAGGACTCATTTGGAGAAGCGTCGCCGGCAGCGTGGCGATGATTTGCCTGATATATTGCAGCGCCATCACGCGTAGGGGCAAGGCCGCGATAGGCGGATGACTCCTGATGACAATAGCTCCTCCCACAACTCCCACCCTCGGGAAGAGGAGGAGGCCCTCTCCTCCGAATCCTTGGGGAGTCAAGGTTCGCGCTCCTCGGCACGGTCTCCGGGCCGGGGTTTAGGTGGGCGGCGTGGCTCCCCCTACGGCGTTGGGTGCCAAGCGTTCTCCAGTCGGCTGCGCCGCGTTATGTGGCCGGAGAGGTTTCGCCCGATGTCCATCGAGAAGTATGATGGCACCACCAACTCGAAGGAGTTCTTATAGATATACACGACGGTGGTGCGGGCCGCAGGCGGGTCTGAAAAGGCCATAGCCAACTATTTCCCGACGGCCTTGATGGGATTCACCCATTCTTGCCTATTGAACCTTCCGCGAGGGTCGGTGCACTTGTGAAAGGAACTGTGTGACCTTTTCGTCACCAACTTCCAAGACTCGTACACATAGCCGGGCGTGGAGGATGATCTCCATGCCCTCGAGTAGGAGAAAGAGGAGTCATTGCGTGACTTCATCCGACGGTTTAGCCACTGTCACAACATGATCCCTAAGATCTTCAGACAGTCAGTCGTCATCGCCTTTCGAAGAGGCATCTGGGACCACAAGATGCGGGAGAAGATGGCCACCCGCAACATCACCACCACTTCCGAGCTATTCTCCCTGGCGCACAAGTGCGCACGGGCGGCGGAAGCTTGGGGGCAGGTGTCTGGTCCGGCTGGCGGTCACGGCGGAGACGAAGCCGGGACCTCGAAGGGTCCTGGCTCCATGAGCAA
Source organism: Guadua angustifolia (assembly GCA_036346375.1). Classification (NCBI taxonomy): domain Eukaryota; kingdom Viridiplantae; phylum Streptophyta; class Magnoliopsida; order Poales; family Poaceae; genus Guadua; species Guadua angustifolia. The sequence goes on from CM070503.1 coordinate 30,504,344, forward strand.
GAAGAAGAAGAAGCGTGGAGCAGCTGAGTCTAGGCAGGTCCTAACCGCTGAGTGTGAGCACAGGGACACCAAGTTGCGGTGGCGTGACCGCCGCGACCGACAAGACTATCACCGTGGTCGAAGGGACGACCGCTGTGAGGAGAAGGAGGGCAGGCCCTACTGCCCGATCCACAGATCTAATGCGCACGTCCTGGCCGATTGCTAGGTTGTGAGCAAGATGGTGGAGCAGCGGCTCAAGGAATGCCGTCCCCATGGCGGCGACTAGGATGAAGACCCCGCCCCATTGGCTTTCCAAGGCGAGCACACAGATGGTATACATATACTGCGGTGGCTCGCCACCTATCCTCAATGTGAAGTATAAGCGGTGATGAGGGAGGTTTTGTCATTGTCTTGAGCTCGAGGGTGGGTAAGCCGCTGAAGTGGTCGGAGGAGCCGATCACCTTCAGTCGGGCCGACCACCCTGAAAACATCGCTAGCCTGGATCACTTTCCGATCGTGGTTTCACCCATGGTCCAGAACGTGAAGCTTGGGTGAGTGCTGGTGGATGGAGGAAGCTCCATCAACCTCCTGTCCTCTAAGGCGTTTCGAGCGCTCCAGATATCGCAGCAGGAGTTGCGTCCGGCCTTGCCTTTTTACGGAGTCACCCCGGGGGCTGGTTCGGTGCCCCTAGGCCAGGTACGCCTCCCCGTCACCTTCGGGGACGAGAGCAACTACCGTACAGAGGTGGTGGACTTTGAAATCGCCAACTTCGACCTTCCGTACAACGCCCTGCTTGGTCGATCGGCGTTGGTCAAGTTCATGGCGGTGACCCACTATGCGTACATGGTGGTGAAGATGTTAGGGCCCAGTGGCCCGATAGTCATTAAGGTGGACAGGCCGGAAGCCTTGCGCTGCCACAAGTAGGCATTGGACTTGACCAGCGCCACCTGTGCAAGGCAAGCCGATGCTGCCTACTCGGGAGCCCCTCCGGTGAAGACCCGTGCCTTGCCCGGTTTGTCCGGTGAGGTTAAGGTGGTCTCCCTGAGCAAGAGCGAGCCCGAGAAGACCATCAAGGTGGGTGCCAATCTTGGTGCCAAATAGGAAAGCGCACTCATCACCTTCCTCCGGTCTAACTCCGACGTGTTTGCATGGCAACCATCTGACATGACTAGGGTCACCAGGGAGGTGATCAAGTACCGATTGGCAACGCTCCCAGGAGTGCGCCCGGTCTGGCAAAAGATCTGAAGGCAGGCACCAGAGCGACAAGATGCCATTCATGAGGAGGTAGAGAAGCTGCTGCGCGCGGGGATCGTTAGGGAAGTCTTTCACCCTGAGTGGCTTGCCAACCCCATGCTTGTCAAGAAGCCCAACGGGAAGTGGCGGATATGTGTTGACTTCACCGACCTCAACAAGGCCTGCCCGAAGGATCAGTACCCTTTGCAGCGCGGTGATCTCATCATCGACTCTACGACGGGGTGCAAGTTGCTGTGTTTTCTGAACGCGTACTCCAGGTACCACCAGATTAGCATGGCGGTGGAAGATGAAGAAAAGATCGCTTTTGTAACCTCGATGGGCGTTTATTGTTATATCAGAATGGCATTTGGGTTAAAAAATACTGGTTCTACTTATCAGCGCGCCATGCATATTTCCTTCCGTCCGCAAATAGGACGGAACCTCGAGGTGTATATCGACGACCTGGTGGTGAAAGTCAAGAAGGGTGAAGGACTGATCGAAGACCTGGAAGAAACCTTTACCAACCTCTGGAAGAATTGTCTAAAGCTCAACTCTGAGAAGTGTGTGTTCGGCGTGCCCTCCGGGAAGTTGCTAGGGGCATTAAGGCCAATCCCGACAAGATAGCGGCCATCGAGCACATGAAGCCACCGGCTCGGCTCAAACAAGTGCAGTGTCTCGCTGGCCGTCTGGCATCCCTCGGGCGGTTTATCGCTCACTTGGGGGAAAAGAGTCTACCCCTATTCAAGCTGCTGAAGAAGACCAACCACTTCGAATAGACTCTAGAGGCCCAACGAGTGTTTGAAGACTTGAAGAAGTACCTCTCCACCCCGCTGGTGCTGGTCGCCCCTAAGCCTGGTGAACCGTTGCTCTTGTACATCGCCGCTACCCCTGCAGTGGTGAGCGCGGTACTGGTGGTAGAGAGGGAAGTCGTCCAGAAGTCGATCTACTACGTCAGCAAGGTGCTACATGAGGTGGAAACCAGGTACCCACAAGCGCAGAAGATGTTGTACGCCGTCCTAGTGGCGTCTTGGAAACTGCGGCACTCCTTCTAGGGGCAGGAGATTAGAGTGGTCACTGCTTATCCCCTGTGAGAGATCCTTCACAATCGGGAAGTCGAGGGTCGCGTCGCCAAGTGGTCGGTAGAGCTGGGGGAGTTCTGCCTCAAGTTCACCCCCTGCACCGCCATCAAGAGTCAAAGACTGGCGGGGTTCGTCACTAAGTGGACTCCTGCCACTCCTGAAGCTGAAGAAATACCCGTGCCTTCTCCCTGGACTTTGTTCTTTGACGGCTCCTTCAGGCTCAAGGGCACAGGGGCGGGGGTCATCCTGGTCTCCCCGACCGGCGACATCCTTCAGTATATGGTCATCCTAGACTTCAAGGCCACCAACAACATTGCCGAGTACGAGGGTTTACTGGTGGAGCTGCGCGCCGCCTCCGTGTTAGGCGTCCGGCGTCTCCAAGTCAAAGGTGACTCCCAACTGGTCATCAATCAGGCATGAAAGGAATTTTAGTGCTATGATCCCACAATGGCAGCGTACTTGGCGGAGGTTAGAAAGATGGAACGCCGCTTCGAAGGGCTGGGGTATATCCATATCATTCGGCGCGACAACCACATGGCAGACGGGCTTTCGCAGCTTGCGTTGTCGAGAACCACTGTTCCGGTCGGGGTCTTTGAAGAAATGCTTGTGCAACCGTCCGTTGCAGCCCCCGTTCATGGTGGGGATGATGATGCAGCTGTCTCAGCCTCCGACTCAAGGAGGGAAGGTGGCGCGGCTGTCCCAACCCCCAGTTCAGGGAGGGGAGACAGCGCGCCAGCCTCAACCCCTGATTCAGGGAGGAAGGATGGCGACACCGCCAACGCGGTACCGGTGGAAAAGCCTGACCAGGCGGAGTACCCAGGCGATCACCACGTGATTGCTACACTTGGCCGGGAAGTCGATGGATGGATCCGATCCTAGCTTTCCTGCGGGACCAAGTGATCTCCGACGATGATGCGTCAGCCGAGAAAATTGCACGTAAGGTCAAGTGCTATACTCTGGTAGGTGGCGACCTATATCGCTAAAGTAGAAACGGAATTCTTGTGAAGTGCATCACTCGGGAAAAGGGGAGCAACCTGCTCTCTGATATCCATGGAGGCACGTGCGGGAGCCATATGTCCAGTCGGACGCTGGTCGGTAAAGCGTTCCACCAAGGATTCTATAGGCCTACTGCCCTCCAGGATGCTTGCGAGCTGGTGAGGAGATGCGAGGCGTGCTAGTTCCATGCCAAGCAGATCCACTGACCAGCCTAGGTACTGCAAACCATCCTGCTCACTTGGCCGTTCGTGGTTTGGGGGCTGGACATCCTCTTCACCCATCTGTTCATCGCCGTCAACAAGTTCACTAAGTGGGTTGAAGCCGATGCAGTGCGTGCCATCACGGCCTCCGCTGCTATCAGGTTTATGCGTGGGATCTTTACCCGCTTCGGAGTCACCAACCGCATCATCACCGACAATGGCACCCATTTCACCAGTGTGGTATTCTTAGAGTTCTGTGAAGAGATGGGCACTAAGGTATGTTTCGCCTCGGAGGCCCACCCGAGGAGCAACGGCCAAGCGGAGCGTGCTAACGCGCTGGTATTGAGCGGCCTAAAGACTAGAGTGTTTAACCGGCTCCACAAGTGGGGAGCGCGGTTGACAGGTGAACTTTCGGTGGTGCTGTGGTCACTTCGAACCACACCCAGCCGGGCGACTGGAGAAACACTTTTCTTCCTTGTCTATGGGGTAGAAGCTGTCCTTCCGTCCGAGCTGTCATTAGGCTCCCCGCGCGTTTCGGTGTTCAGCAAGGAGGACCAGGGAGACCAGCACCGAGAAGAAGTCAACCTTCTGGAGGAGGTGCGCGACCGGGCGGCTTTGCATGCTACTCGATATCAGTAGAGCCTCAGGCGATACCACGCGACCCGGGTCCATAAGAGAGCACTGGCAGTGGACGACCTCGTCTTGCGCAGAATTCAGGCGCAGGTCGGCCGCAACAAGCTGTCTCCCCTATGGGAGGGCCCCTTTAAGGTGGTCTCAGTCTCTCGGCCAGAGGCGGTCCGGTTGGCCACTGAGGACGGCCAAGAGCTGGCGAACTCCCAGAACTTGGAAGTATTGTGGAAGTTCTACCCCTGAGAACTGTAAGTGCTCGGCAGTTTTGTAAGTTCAACCTTCATTAGTTATGGTTTTGGTGTTAATGACAAATCTAATATTGAGATTATCCATTAATGTGATTTTATTATTAATGACAAATCTTATATCGAGACTAACTTGTTTATTTAGAATATCTTTGATTAGTCTCATCACATTGAAAAATGGAAAACCCAAGGTATGTATGCGTATTCATCTTAAGTATTAGTTGCATACTTTGGAGTCAAGTTAAAGTATGAATGTCCCCATTACATTAACCACAAAATGTGCATCATGTTTCCCAATCCATATATTACATAGATGCACACACTTAGGGGGAGTTTGTAGTTTGACTTGAAAGTCTCTTTGTATTGATCTATTCTTTATTGACACATATAAGGATCAAGACAAAGGAACTAAGTATATATTTGAATTGCCTTGTCATAGTATACTCATGGTAATATAGGATATACTCCAATGTGATCAAATTGAATATGTGCATATTATATCCAAATCAATCATACTTATGCACATATACATGTGGGGTGTATTCTATAGTCGATGACTTAGAGTAATGATCATTTCCATATAGTTTACGCATAATGGATCATTACCTCTCATCAACATGAGTATATGAAAATTTGTGTAGTTAATATATACTCATATCAATTTAAATGATAATTTAAATTGAGTTCATTTGTCTTATTAATCATTAAAGAACACTTCATCATGTGTTGATGGTGTTCCGTGATTAATTGAGGACAAATGAATAGCTCTTAAGTATAATAAAGCATGAGTTGCACTATTGTACTTAAGACACAATTAAATCATTCAAATTGATTTAGGTTGTGCTCAATTGATCTAAAGGCATCCATTATGTGTTAATGGAGTGCAAGAGATAATTGAGACAACCGTGCATCTTGGACTAACTATTTTATGAGTTGTGATTGAGTTAGGTCCAAAGATGAATGAGATGATTGAGAACGGGATAAAGACGGCATCATGAAGAGATGGGCGTCAAGAGAAGATCCCGAAGACAAAGAGAAGAGTCGAGTGATGATCCCGGGGGAGTATCAAAGTGAAGATCATAAAGACCCCAAAGGGGATTGCTTGCGTGTGGCGGCAAAGGTATAACTAGATAGGCTAAGGACTTTATAGTCTTTGAGTCTAGTTTTTATCGCCGTACTATTAAGAGGGGTTGTCTCCTAGCTTGAGCTTCATCATGTGTTGGTGATCTCAATCCGCGTTCACTCAAGCTCAAACCATTTGGATTTGGTTTTTGCATGAGGGTTAACCATTTGGCATGTGTTGCGAATGGATTAAACTTATGCTTGGTTGTTGTTGGTTTATGCTCTGATTTGCATGTGTTGCAAAGAGGAAGAGCATATGTATTTAGTTTTCGCATAATGCTTTGATTTGCATGTGTTGCAAATAGGATAAGCTAATGCGTTGGCTTTTGCGTGAAGTTCACTTTTGCATGTGTTGCAAATGTTGAAGCTTCATGTTTTGGTTTTGTTCGCTAAACAAATCTTTCTAAAATCTGTGGTTGCTTGGAGCTAAGTTTTGCATGTGTTGCAAAAGGAGAGAGCTCAAGCATGATTCGGTATTTGTGTGGTTGTATGGAGCTAGAGGCTTGCATGTGTTGCAAGTAGAGAGCTTATACATGTGATTTGGTTTTTAGTTTGATTTGGTGTTGCATGGAACTAGAAAATTGCATGTGTTGCAATTAGAGAGTTCATGCACCTTGAATTGATGTTGCTTGGAGCTAGACTTTTGCATGTGTTGCAAAGAGTAGTGCTCAAGCATGAAATTGGTTTATTGTGTTATTTGCAAGTTCGTTGTGCGAATAAACTGAGGTTTATAAGTCCGGAATCCCGAGAGCATGTGAGTAGGGCTTGCAACGGGTGTTGGCAAGTTGATTGTGTCTCGTGTTGACCTTCACATGGCTAGGGGGATTAATCTCATAAACTCGAGTTTGATTTGCTTAATACGTGTTGCAAATAGATTTGGAGTTGATTGCAAAATGCATTTTTGCAAATTTGGTTGGAATCCCTTGAGCATGAGCTAAATTGGTGCAAATGTGTTTTGCACATGTGTATGATTAAAGTGTTGATCATCTTATGGCTCAAGGAATGATTTTTGGTTTTTTGGAAAAGAGTTTGCACGAAAAACCGGAGTTGGTTAGTGGGGGCGGTGCGATCGGCCCCCCCTCCGGTCGGACCGGGCCTGCAGTGCGACCGCCCTCTGGCCGGTGTGTTTTTTCCAGTGAGGGCTAATTTTTGGTTTTGTTGGGCGGTGCGACCGGACGGCGTGCGGTGCGACCGGGAGGTTTGCGGTCGGACCAGCCATGTAATGGTCTGAAACCCGACCGTTGCCCTGTGAGGGCCGGTCGGACCGGCCAGGGTCTGGTCGTACCGGGATTTTGCTGATTCTGCCCATTTCGACCCCCAACGTCTAGTTTTGACTTGGAGGCTATAAAAGGAGACCTTGGGGGCAGTGGCAAGGTGCTAGTGTTCTTGTGAGTTTTATGGAAGGTGGTTGCATGTGTTGCACTCCTCAATTTGCTTCTTGAGCTTAAGTGAGAGCACTAATTGCATGTGTTGCAATTAGGGAGTGGTTGAGTGACCTCTTGTGCATGTGTTGCACTTGAGGGAGGCCTTGTGCATGTGTTGCACTTGGTGATCACCGGGAGCGCATTTATTGTGCTCGGTGAAGTTCAAGCGAGGAGCGGCTTATTTCTCTTGGAGGTTGCCGACTTCTAGACGGCGTAGGCGTCGTGCGCGGGAGCTCTCAAGGTGTGAGAAGCCCGACAAAGTTTGTGAAGGTTCGGGTTGAGCCTACGAAGCGTGAAAAACCACGACTAGTGGAAAGAGGCGGGTGCTCGAGCGGGAGCCGGTCCAAGTGGTTGGGCTTGCCTCAACGTGGACTAGGGGAGACCGGCAAGTCTCCGAACACCACGGAAAAATATCGGTTGTCTCTTGTCTCATTTATATTCAAGCATTTTAATTATTGTATATTGATCAATTGCTTGAATGTATTAGAATTGCTTAGCATTAATTGATTGTTCAATTTAGCAATTCTAGTGTAGAGACTTAATTTAGTTAGTGCACTTAGTGAGCCTAGTTGATTTAGGCTTTAATTATCAAAACCTATTTATCGCTTCCGCATATATCTTTGATTAGGTTTTGACATAGGGGTTGATTAGAATGAATTGAATTAGTGAGCGATCAAATTTCGTAAAACGCCTATTCACCCCCCCTCTAGGCGCATCCTCGACCCTACAAGTTTGCACCGATCAGCTAGAGGATGGGCTCTCCCTCCATTAGCTGATCGGCGACGGTAAATAATTATTTAAGTTGTTTGCCTTGTGGGCTCTCGGTCTGTCTTTCTTGTCTTTCCTGCTTATGCCCCAGTGGGTCGCGTTTTGTGTGGTTGCACAAGTTATTAAATTTTCAATATTGACTATATTGAATGCTAACCCTATTTATGGTTTAGATCAAATTAGGTTCAAATTTGAATATTTTTATAGAAATTAAGTCCTCATGGTCTGTGGAGTCTCAAAATTTGTTCCATCACATTTTGAGTTAGGATGCAAAACTTTGAAATAGCACATATACTAGGTTTCATTCAAATTTTAAATTCAAAACAAAGGTTAAAATTTAAATATTTTGGAATCTAGAAATATCATAATTTTAAATGAATTTAGAAACTTGTTTTACTAAATTTGGATCACAAATGCAAAAGTTATTCAAGTTTGAATTCATACAATTTGGAAAAAGGTTGAAAATGAGAAATGTGCTTTTGAAGTACAGAAGATGCCTTTTCTCAATTTCCAGATTTTCCAACATTTCTTGATTATTCAGTGAGGCTAACATCTTGGGCCCATTAAATTGACCCCTTGGCTCGGGGAGCTCAAGCTGTGATGACTCATCGGCGATGGCGCGCTCGGCGTGGTCGGTGGCGAGGGTAGCTAGGTGTCTTGAGGAGGTATCAGTGGTGGCTGAAATCGGCTAGAGTTGGCTGTGATGAGCTAGTGCGGTGGCGATAATGGCGGAGCGGCGAGGATGAAATTCGAAGGTGCTCAAGCTTGAATAACTTGGGGAAGAGCATCAATGAGCTAAGGGTGTCCCATTTTCTTACTTTGCAGTGGCAGAAGCGATCGAGGGTGTCTACCAATGTGCACCAGAGTGAGGTACAAAGGGAGGTGATGCGGTGGTGTTTTGGGCATTCAAAGCTCCAACCAATGGCTGAGAAGTACTCAGGGCATCGGATTGAGGCTTCAGACCAAAGGAATCAAGACATGACTCACTGCGTTGTTGCAACTGGGTTCCAGCCCCCTTCCTCGAAGCACACCGGCAATGGTGATGATGGCTAGGCTTGAGCCTCGGTCAAGTGCAGGTAGAGCTCAAGGAGAGGGCAGGGGCACAGGGCAGAACCAGGCAAGGGGTTTTTATAGCTAAGAGCGGGGAGCTCAGTGGTAGGTCTAGAGGCAAGCCATCGTGGAGACGTGACGGCATCATGGCAGGGATAGGCGAGGTTAAAGCTTGTCGTGGCAAGGCATTGGCTAAGGTTGACAAGGCTTGTCACAAGCCTACCGAAGCGCTGGTCCACAATCCTACCACGGTGAGGTTTCATCTCAGTTTGCTTGCCATAACAGAGGTTTGGGCAGAGAGGGCGGTAGCATCTTGGCGGGCATGGAAAGGTTGGCTGCCCAAGTGCTACCATGCAAGGAGATGTTGGTGAAAACGTTGTCGTGGCAAAGATTCGGCAGAGGGGCTCAGGCACACATGCACGAAGGCAAGGGAAGAAAAAGAAGTGGGCACTAGCGAGTGGGCCAGGACTTGTTGTGGCTGCTAGTGGCCCAGGGAGGTCAGTGGGGTGATAAAAGCTGACAAGATAGGCCCACACGTCAGAGGGATGAAGGAAAGCAAAAAGGAAAAGATTTTTTTTATTTTTGACAACCATTCGGTTTTGGATTTAATCAGTCATTCAAACCAAGCTAGAAATTTTTGAATTTTTTTGAGAAGGATTCTAATGAGATACTGATCCTGTTATAAACATTTTAGCTTAAGATCAGACTTAAGAATTGTTACAAAATTCTAACAGTCTCACTACTCCTTTTAATGATATTTCTATTTTTTATTTTCTAAAGATGCCAACTTAAATCAAAATATTTCAAATTTTATTAAATGATTCTAAGATGCTGAGGATGGTACTGTAAAATTTTTATATCAAGATCATTCTTACTTATTTTAGTATAAATCTGGTATTGCCTCAATTGGAGAATCCAACTTACTAATTTTGATTTTTATAAAGTAATAAATGGGTTAAAGTTTTTATAAAACTTTTTAGAAGTGATAATGGGAGCATTTAGTGTCTAAAAATTAATTATAGAGTTTTTTGCAATTGGATATTTTGAGTTCAAAATTTTATAACTCTTGTTTGATATATTTGAAATGTTTTTGATAAAGTCAGAAATTCAAGAAATATATACAAACTCAAGTGAAACCCAGAAACCAACTCAAACATTTATATTTTATTGTTTTTATTAGATTAGGGATGTTGCAACCATGCTGAATGTGATTGACAATCAACCTAGATAAATTAATCCACTACGGTATAAGCGAATGAATCAAGCTATCATAGGATGACATGACTCTCACTTTGAGTTCAATCTGATATCGTGAGGCAAAGGGAACATGACATTATCACATTATAGTAGGTTCATTCGATACTTTATGAATATTTGAAAATCAATATGTACTATTAGGGACTGCTATCGAGTTGTGTCCAAATATACGTGAATCTATAAGGTCACACACTATCAGAGTTCAAATTGGATCCATTCTAATAGGTTGAATTGAATATGGACTCAGATTGGGCCCAAGGATTGGGTGCCACTAAGGGCTATAAAAAGAGGACGTATGCTTAGGTTTGGGGCAAAAGTTGTATGCAAGAGTTGCATCACCACCAAAACCCTAGCCGTCCTCCACTATCTCTGCTGTACGTACGGTGCTAGCACCCCGGCACTCGACATTCCAAACCCAGAGTGTGAATATCGATAGAGATACTGCTTTATTGCAGTGCTGTTCGAGGATGACTGTTTGGACCGATCAAGGAGTTGATTGGACCGATCCAGAAGCCAAAGGATCAACTTGATGTTCGGCTATTGCTCGGACCGATTGCACTGTTTGACGACCATACCACAATGTGCAACGTCAATCTGCTTCCACATCTTCTTCGGCTGCACTATGTGTCTAGTGTAATGATCTATAATCTAAGATCATTTACTTGTGTGGCCTCTTAGGATCGGTAGAAATTTTAATTTATGCTAGTGTAGCCTACCATAACCCTCCAACACCATCACCTCCATGTCTCGCCCATCCCTTGCCATGGCAGCCTTATGCCTCACCGAAGCCCTACCATGACATGCGAGGTTGTCGCCCTAGAACTTGCGCCACCAACTAGCCTGACAACGCTCACCCATGCATGCCAAGATCAATTCCCCTCCAATGCCTATCATCTTGGCCTAATTGACCTTCGTTGTCTAGGACTAGCGTACATGCTATCTGCCGGAGATTCCTGCACCATCACGCCTATGCCCCATTGTCACCGAATCTCACCCCTATGGCTATTTAAGCCCACCGAGCCTTCGGCCAACACCCCTGCACCCCCTTGAGCTCCACCTGCCCTGGGTCGAGCACATTGCACCGCCTACTCTTCCATTGCCAACGAGCTCCAAATAGAGGGCCAAACACAATTGAGGTGCCTTGGTAAGTTGTTCTCCAACTCCATGTGCCTTGAGCTTCCCCATCACCCCTTGATCGATTCCCTTGCTTCGATTTCAATTTCAAAAGCTTGTAGCACCGCCGCACGTACCCTGTCTTCTCCACCACTAACCACATCACCAAGCATCGTCAGAGAGTCTACGCCATGGTAAGACCCCAAAACGGAACCCCAAGACTCACTGATCCTTTCCCCCACCTTGGCTGAGATTAAGCACACCCCCATTCCCCCATGGTAGGCCACCACTGCCTCACCTCGCCGCCATGAGCTCACTCTGGCCATCCTCAGCCATCGCCAACCGGTCCCCTAAAAACCCTAGATCCTCCTCTAGCTATCCCCATTGTTGGCCAAGTGTGATCGACCTCTCGTAGTCGCCGGCTAGCTTCCCTCCACTACCTCTGTTCTCGAGTCATTAACGAGCGGGGTTTGCTTGTCAGTCTCCCTTGCTCTCACCTAAGTGACTGACAAGGCAACCCCACCTATTATATTTTTAAATTAAAATAGGTTTTAAGTATGAGTATATGACATGTGTGCCCCAATGTCACATTCCTTGTTAAAATCTAATTAAAATTGTATTTAGTAAATGAGTCACTAATATGTGGCCTCGTTTACATTAAAAACTTAATTCCAACCGTTATTATTAGATGGGTCCCTCACGTGTGGACCACACATGTTAGTGATTGAAAATAAACAAAAAATAAAGAAAATCTAGGAATATGTGAAATATGTCTCTCTGCTAGAAAGCATGTATTCCTATTTTCTAGGATTTTCAAAACATACAAGATTCAAATATTTATAACTTTTGCAAATGAGCTCCATATTTAGTCAAACTAGTTTTTAAATTTTTCTAAAATCATGAAATTTATGATTCTGTAAAAGTATTTAAAATTTGACCTATGGATTAAATTTGAATTCAAAATTTGATTGAAACTTATAGTATTCACTATTTGAAATTTTCACAAATTAATTCCAAACTTGATGGAACAATTTTATAAAATTTCTTAAGAACATAAAAACTCCATTTCTGCAAAAATATTTTAATTTAGACTTAGTTTAAATTGAACTCCAAATAGGGTTAGTATTCAATATATACATTGTTCAAATATGAATAACTTTGGCAAACAAGTTCAAAAAAATGTGAAACTAGCTTCTATAACCTACAAAAAACTAGAACCTCTATCTCTATAAAATAATTAAAATTGTACACTAGTTGCACCTATTGCTTAATTAGAATGGTTCTTGCCCTTAATTGAAATTTCAAATAACCTCAACTTATATAAATAGGACTTAAAAATTATGATGATGAATGGCGGAGAATGCTATTCGTTTAAAATTTGAAATAATGGATATATTGAGAATAGTACGTAGTTGCTGGTATTTTAGTATAAAAATTCAAAATAAAATTATGGTTTGACACAGCGAGATATGGCAATAGTTGAATGTGCATAGAACTTGCATGTAGTATAGAGCGAGTATTCTCGCCCAAATCAGGCTAAGGATCGAATGTAGTGTTGTATAATAAAAGAAAATCAATTCAACCATAAGTGCATGTATACGATGGCTATAACCAATTAAGTAACTTAGGTCTAACTTTGCATATTGGAAGGCTGGAGTAGTACGAGCTTTCTAGGATAGACTGCTTATAGGGGTATCCGCGCAGAGGTGTGGGTGAGACACATACCAATATAACAGTGTACGCCTTACTATGGGGAGAAGTGGGACAATGAGGTGTATAACCATTAGTAGTATAGTGATTATTCAAATATCTTATGTCGTCATAGTAAAGGTTTGCCATCATCAGGCTAGTGCAAAGTTAGGTCTAGATAATGTAATAGTTATGTTATGACCTCTTAGCCACACATCAAAGGAATTGAAAATAGTGACAAAAAGAGCTGGTCATGTCTTGTGGGTAAAGATGCATGCCTCTACAGAGTGTAAAACTTTTCGAAAAGTGGTACTTGCGGTTATGAGAGACTTGGTGTACTGGCACTAGTTAGAATTTTGAAATTTCATAACAATGATGACCTGGGGAATATTGTGAAAAGTTTGTTTCAGATATTATGCAAAGAGATGGCAAGGGATGTTTCAATATTCACAGTCGTCGTTACATTTTATGTTGTTCATATTTACTTATTACTTTAAGTAATTGTCAAATGCTCTTACAAATTCCATTTATAACCTACTACTTGATATTCATGTTTCAAATTAGCCTTATGCAAAATAGCCATGTTAGCATCTCTTTAATTTAGCCTGCATTTATTATATATTATGATACACTACAAGTCTTGCTGGATACGAAAGTACTCAAACTTGCTTATTGTTGATATTCAGTGAATAGAGAAGCTGAACTCCTCGAGTTTGATGCAGGTTACAGGGAATATAATGACAAGCTTTTCTAGGGTTTACCCCATTGTGAGTTGCTTATGGTATTTTGGGCAAAAGCATATTACTAAATTTTGTATTTTCCGCTGCATTTTAATTCTGCCTTTAGGCCTTATTATATGAACTACATTTCGTTAATGTATTATAAACTTATGTATAGATGTGATGACAATGTTGTAAATGTGTGTACTAGCACATTGTGTACATGAGACTGATACATTGTGTACTAGCCACTGATACATGAGTTTACCATGTATTGTACATGTTCACTTTTTTACCAAATCCCACATCACTCTTGTTATATATGTATAGTGGCATAAACAAAAAATTTCCCTTTACACATCTGCATATCCTAATCGATCGATCTACTACTGTAGCTGGTCCAAACCAAGGTTCGTTTTCCAGGCCCAATTAATTCCCAACCCTAAATCCTGACAAAACAATAAGTCGAACAAAACGGCTGGATAGTTCCTTTCATACCCATCCAAATAAATGGCACATTTGAAATAGTAATCTACGTACGGACCCGATAGACAGTAAAATTGACTTGGATCAATGATGAACACAATACCTTCTTTATGAACGTACACTAGATCAAATTGCAACTATAAAACCGTAGCCAAAAAAGAAAACAAGTATAAAAAAAAGGCCCAAAAACCAGTCGTCCCACCGACTCGATCCAATCACATATCGTATTCTACCTTTTTAAAAAGTCTAATTATTGTCTAGCTTTTTCCATGGTTTGTAACCACTCCCTTATATTTCTTGTACAAGCACTCAACCTCAAGCTACAAGTCCTCCTTTTGCTAGCTTCCGGTCAGAAGAAGCTAACGAAGCCATAGCTAGGAAGAAGGGGAGAAGGAAGGCAGGGAAGGAAGTAAGAAAAAAAACTGCGGCGACACGTGTGGACCGATCATTTTCTTGCTGATCAATCAGATCTCAGATATATGTGAAGAATAGGAGCTGGTTTTTGGATCGGCTTTGCTGCATGCTAGTCCATTTGGGAGAGGATAAGCTAGCTAATAAGGTGTTCAAGAAGATACCACAACTGCAGAGACAGCCTATACAGTTCTTGATATATATTGGGAGCTGTTTGCATGGGGGATAGGCCATGGCAGCAGCCACATGAGCAGGCTTCTTATCTACAGACCGGGATGATCCAAGCTTCTACCTCCTCCATCCATGGCAACATCATGTAAACCCTAACATATATACACAGCTATATATACAGATTGATTTTTCTCTATTCCCTTGATTTCTCGAAACAAAAGTATCCTTACTCAATGCCTTTCCCTCTTGTTTTTCTATAAGTAAAGCTTTGATTTTCTTAATGTCTTCTCTCTTGATACTCTTTTCTCCTAGACATAATTTTGTTTCCCAAACTTATCCTTTGAGATTTGGTAGTTGTTTTCATGCATGGTTATCCAGGATGTTTTTGGACAACATAAATCTTTTTTTTTCTCTTGTTACTACCGATCCAGCGTAGGGATGAAGCTTCTCAATTTGAAGATGGTACTTAAAGGGTTTATGTACTAGCATATATATAGTTTGATGTTGTTTGGTCCAAATTTAAGAAAGCGATTGTGCAATTATAAGAAGTTTTCATTTCCTTAATGGATAACTTCTAAGAATTTTAACTTTTTTCTTCGGTTGATATGTTGCCATCCCTTTTTAGTTCTTCCTACTGGTGGGAATTGAAGTAAAAGTGGTTTTTTTAAAATCAGCTCATAATAAGGTCGAGAACATTTCTGATGGATTTGTTCAGAATCTCAGAACCTGTTCCAATATTTCTTCTTTATTTAATTTCCTTTCTTGGAGTACGAAGCTTCTCTCATTGAAACCTTAAAATATGTAGAACCAGCAACTAACATAATAATGACGATGACTATTATTTTGCAATATTCCACTATTAATTTGTACAAGTGCAGCAGAAAGGATCCTGGGGGATACGACATGGCAGAATTGGATCACCTCTTCCTCTACCTTAACAGCCAGGATCAAACATCAGTTCAAGAACAACCGCGTAAGATCGTCGACAGAAAACTTCAGACTTTTCATCAATTGTCGTAGTCAATGTAAACATGCATATATAGGCATACAGCTAGCCGTGAAAATGCAGAGGGAATTATCTTTTCCCCTGCCAATTGCCATACACACTTTCTTGCATCGTAAGTTCATACATTGGCAAGCATGTCATCTAGCTACCTCGATTTGACATTCATGGTTAAGTATTGGCCTATAGTAGCTAGCTAGATGCGCCACGATTGCGATCAATTCTCTTGATGCTTTTCATTCTTTTCACGCAAAGCTTTAACTTTGGGACATATCATTTTCCCAAAAATTTCTCTATAATTGGAGGAGAGTGACATGCAACAAACACCTGCTGATGTGTGTTTTCTTTCAAGATCATCATGTACTGCTAAAACAAGAGAGGCATTTTTCTTTGGCTACCTCTCCCCGGCTCCCGCACTTCTTTCCATCTCGTATCAACAAGTACCCTTTTTTCACTTTTTCCTCCTGTATATCGACCACGAGTGTGAAACAAAAACTGCCCACGTTAAGCTGCTAGCTGCAGTTGGAACTCAGAAAACTGCCCACTTTTTTTTTCATTTATCCAGTCTTCTTCATGCACACACACTTACGTGTCGTGTACAATATATGTGGTGTATATGCAAGCATTCCAAGTCATAATAGTCTTCTTCTTTTATGTGTGCATGCATGCAGTAACTCTCAACATCTTCCCTTCTCAGCCAATGCACGTCGTCGAGCCTTCTCCAAAGGTATGTGCATTTACACACACACACACATTCATGTACCTGTCTCTCAGAAACTTTGCTTTCTGTGTACAAATTTCTTGGTGTCGAATTTCACGACGGAGTGTTGCTTCTTCTTTTTCTCTAGAATTGAGTTATGTGTGATCGACTTTGACACCGACTCATCGATGGATCTTCTTCCAAGTTCCAACAACATTTTATTAATCTGCTTCCTGCAGGGATCCATGGCTACCAACTCGGCGTCAGGGATGGCTGCCGGTTCTTCGGAGCGGCCGCCGTCGAACCAGCCGTCGTCAAGGCCGGTTCCGGCACCGGAGCAGCTTGCCTCGAGGAAGTCCGACGGCAAGGCTGCTGTCAAGGTCAGTTGTCTACGTCCACGTATGTACATGCATGTGTGCATGTATATATATGCTGCTTAATTATAGCATTATTGGTGAGCTCATCCATGATCGGGTTTGCATCATTGGTCGATCAGAGAGAGGAAACAAGTGGCAGCGGCGGCAAGCAGCAGAGCGGCACGCTGCCGTCGACTTCAGAACACGAGGGTCCCAGAACGCCTGACGCCAAGACGCTGAGGAGGCTTGCTCAGAACAGGGAGGCCGCGAGGAAGAGCAGGCTTAGGAAGAAGGTAGAGTAGTAATTAACGACTAATTACTGCTACTAGCAGTTTATTAACGTGATTAATTACTGGCATTCACCTAACAATTCTTAAGTTAAAACAAGTAGGAGTATGCAACATGTGGGGCGTGCATGTAATTATTAATTAAGCTGGTGAAGACGTACGTGAAGTTAACGTACCACCTAAAAGTTGCATGCAGCAGTGCAGTACTACCTAGAAGCTAGCTAGGGGCTCAAGATCAACTTTCACATTTCTATCTGAAAATTGCATTTCTCAAAGACTTTGATTTAATGTTTCATTTGTCTCTTGTATCAATGTGTGTGCAGGCTTACATTCAAAACCTGGAGACGAGCAGGATCAGGCTGTCCCAGCTGGAACAGGAGATGCAAAGATCCAGAACTCACGTATGCATGCATGCCCTGAAAGAAACATAAGTCGTAACTGAGAGGACTGTTTCTCCATTTTATTAAGAAAATTAACTAGACGCATATGTATATCATCCTAAATCAGCTTCATCTGCAGTTCTTAATTAGTTGTTTTAGAATCTATGAGATTTTCTTCGGGGAACTGGTAGGAGAGAGAATTTTTTTTCTTAATACTTATTACTGACTAACCAATCTGTTTCATGCATTCATGCATGCCTGTACATAAATCAACAAAGGGTGCAATCTTGGGTGGTGGAGCTATTTCTGCTGGCATTGGAGGACTAAGCCCAGGCATGGAATTAAACCCTAAACTACTCAATACTATATGGCCACAAACAAAAATTTCTTTAAATAATTTTCTTGTTATTATCTCTCGCATGCATGGCATTAATACATATATGCCTGTGTTGTGATATATGAAAATAATTAATTAGCAGAGGCGGCATGGTTCGACGGCGAGTACGCGAAGTGGCTGGACGAGCACCACAAGATGATGAGCTACCTGCGAGCGGCCGTGGAGGAGCACGCGGCGGACGGCCATCTGGGGCAGCTCGTCGATGCCGCCGTGGCTCACCACGGCGTGCTGATGGAGCTCAAGGTCGTCGTGGCGAAGGCCGACGTGTTCCACCTCTTCTCCGGGACGTGGCTGTCCGCCGCCGAGCGCTGCTTCCTCTGGATAGGCGGTTTCCGCCCCTCCGAGCTCATCAAGGTTAGTTATCTATAGCTAGCTAAGCCAATTAACTCCATGCGTGTAGTTAACAGTTTGCTAAAATTCAGTCAAATGATTTCTCTCAAAAAATAAGTAAAATTTGAGCCACTAGTTATTCAGTAGGACTCGTGCTCTGGCTTCATCTCTGTTAGAAATCAAGAGCGCATGCACTCTCGGACTCGCGGTGGAAGAAGAGAACACAGAGACTCACGGTGGAAGACTACCAGTGCTTTTCTCTGTGCTATTCATCATCACTATATTCCCCTAATCAACCCAACTTAATTATGTAAGGGCACACGGTCAAGCAACAGATTAATCCTAAACTCAAGCAACTACTCCCTAAACTCTAAACTCAGGCAACTATACGCGGTCCATTAATTATCCAGCTAACAGTTCTACGTGGACATCCAACTAAAACGTGCACACACCCACTTACATGCGACACAAATACAACTTTGTCAATATTAATATCTAACATTCTCTTCCCTAATCTTAATAAGCCAACTCTTACTCGATGAGGCAATCGGTCTCAACTATAACTTGTCAAACTCATAGTCGACACAGGACGATGAATACATCTTCTCAACGTCTTAGACTCATCTTCGACAGACTCAACACTCTGGACAGTGAATGCATCTCCTCAATGTTCCAAACACATCTACCATGAACTTGACTTGGAACAACGAACACATCTTCTCAATATCTCAGACTCAACTCTCTTACTTGACATAGTGTCAAAGCAGCGGCGGTTCGTCATCACTTTGAGCTTCGGCAAGCAAGAGCGATTTTTTCTCTCCTCCTTCAGTTTGCAGTACTCTAAAGCAAAGTGTCTATAATCATTATAATTATAGCACCTTACTTTTGTCTTGTTGAATTTTTTATTCTTGCGGCCGCGTCCACCATCGTCAATAGATCCATCGAAAGAGCCCTCGCCGTTATGCCTCGACGATTGGGCCTCCCACTCAGCATGCATCAGGAGTAGGTGCTCTTCTTTATCACCGCCAGATCCCCTAATCCATTCCTTGTGTGTCTTCAAGCGGCCAATCACCTCTACGATTGTCATCACCTTGAGATCGCTGAACTGCTCAATGGTGGAGATGATTTGCTGGAACATTCCAGGAACTACATGAAGGAATTTTCTTACCACATAGCTATCCTCCATCTTGTAGCCAAGTCCTTTGATTTTGTTGACGATTGTAATCAACCGAATGGTGAAGTCGTCGATCGACTCCGTCTCCATTATGCGTAGCCCCTTGAACTCAGCTTTGAGGGTTTGTAACTTTGTCTCCATCACATGATCTATGCCAAGATGCATTGTCTTCAACGCCTTCCACGTAATTTTGGTCATCTCCTTTTCGGCCAGTAGGAAGAGCATTTCCTCGAGGATGCCTCCATAGATAGCCGCCAAGGCCATTTAATCCTTACGCACATCGACGTTGCTATATCCTTGATCGCGTCCCATAGTTCTTGAGTTTTCATATACACCTTCATTTTTATTGTCAATACTGCATAATTGCTCTTCATGGGCATCAGATAATGTAGCGAGAGATGGCGGAACTCTCCTTTGCCGTCATACCCGATGTCGTCTCATCACCATTGACACAACTTCTTGGAGAGCTCGGCATGATCTTGGGAATATACGGATCAAGAACTCAAACTCTGATATCGATTGTTAGAAATCGCGGTGGATGAAGAACACATAGAGACTACTCAAGCTCTAATACCGATTGTTAGAAATCAAGAGCGCATGCACTCTCACACTCGCGGTGGATGAAGAACACATAGAGACTACTCAAGCTCTGATACCGATTGTCAGAAATCAAGAGCGCATGCACTCTCGAACTCGCAGTAGAAGAAGAACACATAGAGACTCACGGTGGTAGACTAGCAGTGCTTTTCTCAATGCTATTTGTTGTCACTTTATTCCACTATAATCAACCCAACTTATATAAGGGGCACACGGTCAAACAACAGATTAATCTTAAACTCAAGCAACTACTCCCTAAACTCTAAACTCAGGCAACTACTCGGTACATTATCCAACTAACACTCCTACATGCACGTCCAACTAAAACATGCACACACGCACTTACATGTAACACAAATACAACTTTGTCAAGATTAATATCAAACATTCTCCACCACATGGTCCGTGGAGATTTAAGTTTTGTTAGGTTTCAGGATTCACCGGGCACTATATCTAAGATTTCGTGGGGTGTGGTGGCGTTGACGAGCAGGGAGATTAGTTTGAGTTCGGTTTTGGGGTGTGGGAGGCAGCAAGCCGTGAGGATGGAGGGCGCGCGGTAGCGGCAGACAAGGAGACAAGTGTTGGTGTCGTCGGTAGAACGAGGCTACAGCGCAACATGGGTGGCTAGGGTTAAGGTTAGGATAGGTAGGAAAAGAGGAGATCCATCATATTTCTATCCAACAGTTATAAAACCTCACTGATCAATTTTTATCTCAAAATTAATCATATGACTTATGCCTAGACAACTCCATATATAGTTACTAGTTGAATGCCTATGCTTTGATATAGACAAAAAATATATAATATTACACCTGCAATTTAAGTAGACATCATCGGGATCGATCGACCTGCTTCACGCCCTTAGCTCTGCCTCCATGTTTGGTTATGCTCCGACCAAGCTGATGTCATGCCTCCCCTAACATGGTCGGTTGACACAGTGCCCTTAGTTTCGCCGTTGTGCCTAATTTATATTTGTTTTGAGATGGTTTTTCATGTTTTTTTGTTAGAGAATTTTAAGGTGGTGGAATTTGTTTATTGGGGAGGTGTTTTTTTTTTTAGATTTTTTAGGGAGGTAAGAAAAGAGATGGAATGGTATGGCGTACCATCACCACCTATTGGTTCTTTTTAAGTAGTAAAGATATTATAAATTACTAGATTGATTTTACTAGAAGAAAAAAAATAACTGAAAATGACAAGCACATACTATTAGCATGCATATGGCTACAGAGACAAGTAACCTAATTAAAACCAATTAACATTTAATTAATAGATCGAGTACATGATGGAGTTGCTATGTCTAGCCTGCTGCTATCAATGTTTAGGCACCCATACAAAGTTTAAATTAAAATAGAGTTGGAACAAGAGTTCGTGGAAGATAGATCGACTGGAAATGGTGGGTGACTGTTAGGTATGCATGTGATAAGTCGCGCGAATTGAAGACGAGCGAGCTATAGACAATCCTTGCTTGATTAATTAATTAGCTCATGTGAAGAAGCTGAGTGAGCCATGCACGCATGCTGGCTTGTGCGGCTCGGCTCGTTCGATCGAGAGGCAGCCAATAGCTAATTAGTGACTATGGTACTGTCACAGATAGTTATGCATGTTTAAAGTATAAATACAGTTAAACTTTCAAAATTTTAACTGCTAATATTTTTTAAAATATTTAAATTGGATACATGAACATTATATTTTTAAAATATTTAAATTAGATATATGAAAGTCATATGTATAGATTTGTCCCGAAAATACTCTCATAATTTTATAATTTTACTAGGTTCTATAAATATATTATAATAAAAATTAGTGATCAAAGTTATGTTTTATAGATCATACCGATGTTATAACTATTTGTTACGAGAGGGAGTAATAGTTAAAGGCAACATATCGTGTGCACATAGGGTTTCCCGTATACATACCGTGCACACCAACTAATAAAAGTTATGAAAAGTTCTGAAAAATTTGTAGATATACTTCATAGATTACTCTAACTATGTATAAAATTGTAGGTTCAAATTCATTACATATGAAGAGTTACAAAAAAAGAGAAGATTCTGATAAGTTTGATATGTATTGAATTTGAACCTACAATTTTATATATAGGTAGAGTAATCTATGAAGTATATATCTACAAATTTTTTCAGAATTTTTCATGATTTTTATTAATTGGTGTGCACAGTGTGTATATAGAAAACCCTGTGTACACAGGATATATTGCCATACTTAAATAGGGCTAGATTTAGCCAGAATTAAGTGCCATGCATTGAGGTCCCATGCGCGCAGGAGGATGGGGACTGGTGAGCTTCGCTGGCCGGCCGCCGTTCTCTCGCCTGAACGTACGCCACTGCATGCCGGCCCGACGCTCGCGTGGATTTTTCCTCCGAACTCTTCGCGAAGGCCGGTGGAGCTAGCTAGCTGCCCTTGGTGGCTCTGGCTTCTTGCGTGCTCCACATCGAGAAAACCAAATTAAAATTGGAGCTATACCGGCCGTTTAATTAGCTCAACTGCTCCCTGAGAGTCGTTGAAGTTCAAAGGAGATTCTTGCTCCACTTTTGAAATGCAGTTGCATTGTTAATCCATGTTAATTTATTTGTAGTTGAGTTCCACCTTCGATTGATGGTGGCGTATATTATACGAAAGAGAATCTTTGGAGTTGAGTTCCATTTAATAATTGTAGTAAACCAATCGATCATGCATGAGCGTTTCTATTGTCTAGCCGATCGATCGAGTCTAAGATCGTTCAACTAATTTAGTTTCTGCAGGCAGGATCCGAGCCGGCTGCTATGGCTCGCAAGCGGTGATATCTCAGCTGCTGAGCTCAGATTTTCGTAAGCTTGAGCTCACCAATATTTAAACCAACTGCTCCGCTTATAATTGGTGTATGTACTGAGCTCAAGTCCACAAATATAAAATATATACTCACACTGCACTACGTTTAATTGTTATTGGTTCAGATCAGTTATAATTAGACCCACACGCGTACCTTTTTTGTCTCTGCTTCTGGCCTTCTTGGCCGCCATGCATGCATCGAGTAGTAGCTGTACATGTATACGCTCCTGTAGCAGTAGGCCACATAACACACTGCTCATAAAATATAGAAGAGATTATATGCAATATGAGGATATACGCAAGTGTACACTATTTGGTTATGTGAAGAGAAGCCAGTTCTCCATACATTAGGTAGAGATGTATGATGGATCGATTAACTATCTAATATTAAGTAGGTGAGAGGTCGCAGTTGATGGAACAGTCCTAGCTAGCTCGGAAGTCTTTGGCGCCTATGTAGTTGTTATTTTCTGAGTTGGAAGAAAGTGTGGTACATGATGTGCTAAGGGAGAGTTGGTGAATTAAAGAGGGATGTTAGATACGAGATGTAGATGGGGGAATATATATGATGGCTAAATTTACTAATAAGGACGGAGCGGATGCGTCTGCTGGCTAGTCGGATAGCTTCTAGATGGAATGGGGGCAAAGCAGGAACCGAAACTGATCAAGTTAACAGTAATTCAAGCATGATCGATCCCCAAGTCCCGTTCTCCAATATATTTCTGCTAGCTATAAATCTGTTAATTTCGCATGTTTCGTTTGTATATAGCTAGGTGAGTTACGTTCTTCTACCTTCCTTTGGAATCTCTCTATTGTGATATATAATATTTAAGTATTTAACCTTAGACATGTAAGGTTACATATAAGCTTATTCCTGTCTATATTCTTTGGTAATTCCAAATTTTGATCCATCAAATACATGGGCTTGTTAACCCCATTTAAAAATCCTTGGAGACAGCATGTTAAACGATGCATGCATGGTAATGAAAGTTACGTTATTTCTTAGGATCTATCATGCATGGAATAAATAAATGCATGCAGCTAGCTAGTGGATTTTTTTAAGGTACACCACAATTGATATGAGCCGTTGATTTCCTTAGATCTAATGGTTCTTGTTTAATGGGTTGACCTACCACCTGGTATGGATAATAGGTTACCTATCATCACCTTGTAAAGATTTTCTTTGTTAACTAATGGAAACTAAAAATGATCAAAATAGGAAGAATCAATGCATAGATGGAAAGAAGTCACTAGAGTTGATGTTGTACATTAAAGGGTGGATCATACGTGGTATTCTGGTTATTTAAGCATAGCATGAAAATATGTTTGAAATAAATTTAGTGTGAAAGGTTAGCTAAAATTCTCATCCTTTGGATTTAAAAACTCCTTACTTTTTTATTTATAAATTATCTTAATTCAAGTAAGATATTGTACCTTTATCTCTACTACCAAGTTTAAATTCAATTGTTATCGAATCGAAAAGCAAATTTGCATGCAAAATTGCACCTGTAGACAAGTATATATATACGTACAGATTATGTCGTACGTTTTGTCTAGTCTCCCAAAGATGTATGCATGTAGCACTTGTAGACAAGTGTATACATACGTACAAGGAAGCTGATTAATTTGATGACCATTCCTTTTTTACCATGTAACGGACGATGGTGCAATGGGAAGGTGGAGTTTTTTCGCGCGCTTGGATTAACTAGGCATGATAGCGTGCGATTGCACGCCGTGTTGTGTGGGCATGGGGAAAAAAGTTGGCGAAACGACGCAAGCGCGATGTTCAATATATTTCTCACACTGGAAAACAGTAGAAACCGAGTTGCAGGGGAAAAAAATAAAGAGCTAGAGTTGTAGAAATATCTCCTTCGCCGAATTATTTGGGAAATATCGGAGACTAAAGTGAAAAAACGAGGTGGAAAAACAGTCTAGAGGGAAAAGGGCGAAAAATTATTAGTGACGACAACATTTTTTGAGTTGCACACATATCTCTGGTGACGAAAACATTTTTCCTGGGCAAAACGGAGAAAGGATCTAGACGTGATAACGCCGAATTATTTGGGAAATATCGGAGACCGAGGTGGGAAAACGAGGTGGGAAAATAGTCTAGAGGGAAAGGGCGAAAAATTATTAGCGACGACAAATTTTTTTGAGTTGTACATATTTTCGATGATTTAAAAACATTTTTTCCAAGAAAACGGAGAAAGGATCTAGGCGTGATGACAACCTTCTTAGAGATGCACATATATTTCGGTGGCGAAAACATTTTTCCGTGAAAAACGGAGAAAGGACCTAGACGTAGGAGCGAGGACCTATTTGTTACGTTTTGGACCTATCCGCTATCTGAAAAATTAGAAAAGACATGTCCGCGATTTGAATTTAATGGGGTTTTTCGCAAAGCACCACACGAGGACCGAACGTGAAAAAATAAAAATCTTGCCCTCACAAAAAATCGCGAAGGGTCTATTTGTAACCGAGGACCTATTCGCAATTTGGAGAAACTTGGGGCCTTTTTCAAAAAAAACAAAGATGACGTGGACCGGTGAGCTCACGGCGATTCCAGGCGCTGTATGTGGTGAAAAAAAACAAAGATGACGCGTGGACCGGCTGAGCTCACGGCGATTCCAGGCGCTGTATGTGGTGTTATATTCAGACATACTAATTTATCCAGATGTGGTGAACTGGTTACGACCTGGTAGCCTGCCGTAGCAGGTCACACATGCACAGGGGCGGACCTACCGTTGACGGACCGGGGTACGGTAACACCGATATTCCGTATTAGCCTTTTATACCCTCTGCTAAACACTGTTGATGACCCTGACGGCGGATTAGTCTGGACCCCAGCCTCAGTGCTCATCCAGTCTGATCAGTCATCCGAAAGCAAGCAGCATGTCGGCGATGACCCTGACAACCAATTTTCTTGGATCCGCCCCTGCACATGCATAAGATCAAAAGAAGTCTTTATTAATAGACGGTCAGGATTTAGTGTCTCTCTAAGGAGTAAGACGGCATACGTACGCCATAAGAATTAGGTCCTGGGAACGAAACATGCGGCAATACACAGCGTGAACAGCTTGCAGTACATTGATGTTTATATGTATGTAATCTTGAGATAAATGAAGTTCTATCTAAGTAGATGTAGCTAATTAACGAATTAATGATCTCACAATGTGTTTTAGGTTATCAGCCGGCACGTGGAGCTTCTGACGGAGGCGCATGTGGCCGGCGTGTGCGGCGTGCAGCAATGGGCAACGGAGAGGGAGGAGGCGCTGGACCGCGACCTGCAGGCGGCGCGCCGCTCCCTCTCCGACACCGTCTCCTCCGACGCGCTGCTCTCCCCCTACCCGGACATGGCCGGCTACATGGCCCACATGTCCCTCGCCATCGCTAACCTCGCCTCCCTCGAAGCCTTCGTCAGACAAGTAAGCCGGCCAGCTGATTTATTATTGTTGCTCCATCTTGCTTAATTAATTATTTAGCATTAATAATTGTTGTTAATAATTTAGCATGCGTGACTAGCTACATGTCACGCATAACAACAATTATATGCATGACATAGACGTGTGCATATATGGTTGAACAAGAACATATACATGATGATCCTCAGGAGTGCATGCAGCATGCATTACAGCATTAGTTAGTTGACTAAAAGGTAGGATTTATGCAAGAATGACACAGGGCTAGCTAGCTGTTGCTGTCTCCTTAATCCTTATGGTGGTTTTCTCCTTTTTTTTTCTCTCCCAGCTTGATTAATTTTGGTGCACATGTACTTCCAATAATGATTAAGCAACATTAGGTATCCACTAATCAGAATTGAGCACATATGTCTGTTCCCTTTCAGAAGGGCCAGGAGCTGGCAAGCTAACAATGTCTGAAAACATTTTCAGGGGTTACCTGAAAATCAAACAAAAATTTTGTAAACAAAAAAAAAAATTTGAACTTTTCTGAAACTCGGAAATTTCTTCATTGATATGATGCAGGCGGACGCGCTGAGGCTGCAGACGCTGCACAGGCTGCCGCAGATCCTGACGGTGCGGCAGTCGGCACTGTGCTTCCTCGCCATCGCCGACTACTCCCAGCGCCTCCGCGCGCTTAGCTCGCTCTGGCTCGCGCGCCCGCGCCAAGACCAGCCCACGCCGCCCGCTGCTGGCGGCCAGATCCAACCATAAACAAACCCTACGTACATAGGCATAGCAGATGCAGACTGAAGAAAGGATCATACTGGAGATCGATCGGTTAACTGGTGTCGATCCCTATCAGCTTCTTACAGTACACAGGCAGCGTTAGTTTCGCGTAGAGATCATGGTCGGATGATGATCCGTTTCTTGCTTCTTTGACGAGTTGATTAGGAGTGGTTTGTGTAATTGTGTGTGTATATATAGAAGCATTTTTTGTACTTCTGGGTTCTGGGAGTAAGTACTCACACCTTCCAATATACCACTTAAACAACGTGTTATATATCTTTATCGTTTTCGGAGTACTTATAAATACATTATATATATAGTAAAAAGATTTGGTATGGTAGTTAACTCTAGTACTAACTATTAACACCATTAATCTTGCATGTAGATATGTGTAAGGGAGAAAATGTGATTAGTCAAGGTTCCAATATCCATGCTAGATGAATATTGACGATACATAGTGCTAGAGTTCACTGGCATACGAAAACCTCTTCAGATACAGAGGAGTTGGCATTCAGATACTAAGGTGCAGCTGATGCTTAGTCGGTATAAAAATAAGAACTGATATTGACAAGACTGTAATGTGTTTGGCCTATGTCTGACTGCTTCTCAGCAATCAGATACAGAGGAGTTGGCATTGTG
The DNA here is from genome assembly GCA_036346375.1 of Guadua angustifolia. NCBI lineage: Eukaryota > Viridiplantae > Streptophyta > Magnoliopsida > Poales > Poaceae > Guadua > Guadua angustifolia. The sequence continues at coordinate 30,531,789 of CM070503.1, forward strand.
AATCATCTTCCCCTTTCGTCTCAAGATTATCATCCAGATAGGGAAATGAGAACTTTAAGCCAAGGTAAAGGCGAACAATCAACAAGTTACTGTAATCTCGTTGCCAATTAATGGGGTGCTACAAGCTATACATGTGATCTACAATCATCACCCCAACCTCGGGAAAACAGATCAATTAATTTAAGTTACAACAAACATTTTCATTTCTGGCTCTCTTTCTTAAAAAAGAATGAATCTGTCATGAGATTGCAGAGTTCAATTGCTGTCATGTCCCCGAGCACACAAGAATCACACAAAAACAAAGACGGCTTCCCTGTGCTGTTATAATCTGTCAAGCGCGTCAACAATGGCCTTGCGGAACGCATCGTTGTGGAGGAAAAAAGAGGACACATGGCCTCCTGTTACCCACCGGACTTCTGAACCTGGCCACGCCTTCTGAAGCTCCATGACTGAATGTCTGGGAATGTAACCGTCATCCTGAAATAAGGAGAACATTGATTTAGACTAGAGAACCAAGCTCCAGTAGTAGACATTTTATATAAACAGAAGATTTCAATTTCTCAACACTACAGAAACGAGCTAATGAGCAAAGAGAGGTTTGGATGATCATTGAATGGAGCAGCTAAGATTATGTTGCAACGCAAACGATGCAGAGAGAAGATATATATGATAAATACTAGGTAGAGTGACACTAACCGTTGCACCAACAAAAATGACAGCCTGCGGGCTCTTTGGTACTGGAAATCGAGTGACGTCAGTCAAAGACAGCACCGATCGCAACCTGTCTTTTACTTGCTCAATAGTGATCCCAGATTTCTGTGCCGCATCTTCCGTCAAAGAAGTTACATCCCGAGTCAATGCTGCTGCATCTTCTCTCAATGCATCCCAAGCTGTGGCGTACCTGTAGACTCCATCACAGAAAGGTACCACAGCAGAATGCGGAGCAAGAAATGGTAGTGTGGCAATTGGTGTAGGATGCAAGGATCCAACCATTGCAGCATGTACACCACCTGTGTTATTAGCAAACAATGCTTGTGAGAAAAATCGACAAAGCATTTCAGATATAGAGAAATTTTCAACAAGGTTCGGGTGAGTAAAGTTTTTTAAATTATGTAAAGGCCATCCTCATTATCATATGGCATTTTTTCTAATGCTAAAGGGACATTTCTTTGATCAAACTCATATTCATTACCACCACTCGTAAGAAATAATTGTTCTTTTAGAAGGCAACAACAAGTATAAGAATATCTGAAAACCAGATTACCATGATAAATGGGCCACTACAGGTTCTTTAAGATTTGAAAAACCTTTAGTATTACATACCCATGCTAAGCCCACATATGCCCATCTTGCAATAACCAGCCTCGGTCTGCAACCAGTACAGGAGGCTGCGAGCTTCATCAATAGTGGCTTTTCCTAAGAGTAGCAAGTCACTCACACACTGAAGCTTTGACCCATGCTGCATGCTAGGACGTCGTTGTCCATAATAGGGGCTGCAAGTCATTTGAGATATAAGATCCTCTTGAGTTATTTGGAAAGATTTGGTACTGAAGCATGTGCCTTCTATACAAGCCTCACCTCTCAAGAACCATGGTTGCAATGTTGTCCTTCAAAAGAGGTCCACCAAGCCGAAGTCTTCTCTCGAATGAGTGATCACCAGTACCTAAAATATTAAAGAAAAGTTTAACTCAAACTCAATTCATTAAATGCAAGTCCCAGATCAAATTTCTTTGAAAGTAGAGATTATTTCGGGTATGAACAATTTTTTTCAGAGTGAACAACTCCTGGCAAAACACAGAATATCTTGTTCAGCTTGTCCATTAAAAATGAATTACAGTATGAAAAAAGTCTTTTAGAACCAGAAAGATCCCTCATCGTTCAACTTAGGTAATTTGAAGATGGAGAAGTTGAATTTGCTGCATTTTAAAAGTCTACCCTGATGGAGGAAATGAGGTGAGGGGGCTAAAGGATGCAGAACTACATAGGCAGCAAATAACATTAATCTAGCATTGCACCAGTAAGGCAGTAACATCTAAATTCTAAAGGCATAAAAATATGAACTTTCATATTCAAAGAAGATTTATTTAAGCTATATGATAGTGATACATCAAGACATAGAATAACATGGAATTACAAACTCTTTACCTGCCAGATGGATCACACACGCCATCTTCTCTGGTGAAACAGACTTGGGTGTAAGAAAAGCAACTCTCGCATTGTGACTCTCAGGAGGCAATGCATCAATTAGTTGATCATCACATGTAGTCCTGAAAACACCCTCTCGCAGACAAGAATTCTTTGTCTCCCAAATTGTTTTCCATATGGGCTGCACAGCAGTTGGTGGCCAGTTCTGGCAATGTGCCTCAGGGAATAGCTGCTTCACCATCCTCTCTAACAAATCAAGTTTGGTACCTCCCCATCCTTTTGAGAAAAATGGTGTTCCTAATTTCGTGCGATGAAGGAGAGTCCCATATATGTGGTCCAATACATAGTGTACTAACCCAATATTCACTGATACCATATTCAATGGATGCCTGAATAATGTTGATTTCTCAGACTTTATTATAAGTTACAGTCATGGATATGAGAAACGCCTACAACACAAATATTAACAATAGCCCAAGTTAGAATATTCTAAGAAATGCAATGTATCAGGAACATTTAACAGCAAAGGAATGGTTTTCACTTTTCAGTGTATCACACACCACATGCTCGCTAATTTGAGTAACTTAAAGCAAGAATATTACAAAGCAGATAAGCTCAGTAGTTTGAAATTTTTGGATAGAGCATATCAGCATGGAAGCATTTGATGGACACACAACATACTGAACTATAAAAGCACTCTTCAAAGTTTGGGCCAACTGCCTAAAAGCATAGTAGAACTGTGGAAATGACAATGAACAGGTTACAGCTAAATGCACAGTAAACATCTCTCCAGAGAAGTGCCATCAATTACTTTTCAGAAGCTACTAGTTTGGAAGGATATGGTCATAAACCATGAACAGAATTGAGAACTGTGAAAGATGAGTTGTGAATTGTGAAATTTGACTAACCACACCACATTTAAGAGCAGGAAACCAGCCACAGAATGATGCATTTATTTATTTTAAAAAAGCATGGCATTGACAGGTAAACTGCAATGACCAGATCATACACTTATGGTGATTCAATCTCCTAGATGTAAGAGGACTACCCCCAAGTAGGACTATAAAAAAAACTCAAGGCTCGTGAGCTGCTTGAGCTTGGCTCGCTCTAGGCTCGATTCGAGCTCCAAAGGAGACGCATTCGAACTTGATCCCGAGCTCACGAGCTTCACTGAGCCAAACTTGAATAGTTCGCAAATCTGGTAAATTTACAAATTACTTGTTAAACATTACTATATGTTAACTCCTATCAAGCTTACTCGAGCCAAGCTCAAGTTTGAACATTTTTTATTGTTGAAAAATAGTGCATATTGAATTGTTTATTGTTATCAAGCTTACTCGAGTCGAGCTTGAGCCTACTCCAGCTTGGACCGAACCGAGCTCGAACCTGAACCCAGGCTCGAATCCCAACTCGAGCTCCTTAGAGCTTGGCTCGAGCTTTTACCGAGCTCGAACGTAGGAGACCGGACCCACTCAAGTTCGGCTCGTTTACAGGCAAACCCCCAAGCATAATGTAAAATAGGGTTTTTATTTAACAGCATGCGTGATTGAGTTGAAGCATTTTAATTACTAACAATGCTTCCTGATGCATATATTGCGCATAATGATAAGATTGCTAAACTTGACAAAAGCTTAACAAGACTGCAGAACTAGGAATTCCGGGAGACAAGAATTCTAGCGTTCACTTGTGCCCTATGAGTATTGAGTAGAAGCAACATTCCAGAACAATGTGGCATAATTTCATCAGATACAACGACCACGACCTACATAGCCAGGACAAGCAAAAACTGCATCTTTTGCCCAAGGAACGCGGCTAATCGAGGCAGATCTGAAAGAAATCTAATTCAGCTCGTCAAAACAACTACCTCACGTCCCAATGCGGGTACCCAGATGCGTTCTACCGCGTATAGAAGCAATGAACCACCCTGCAATCCAACACAAACTCCATAAACGCATCCCAAGCTAAGCAGGCAACGAATCGCTTTAGAAACTACTTCCACACACAACGCACCTGCCTAATCCGCGGCGGACGGAACCCGCGACGGCGTCGACGAGACGCCAAGAAACCGCGAACCCACCTCGGAACCCGTCGGAATCCGCGGGAAAACCCCTCCTTTGCGGCGGAGATCTGCGCAATCCGGAGCAAGATCCGCAGACACCGTGAGGGAGCGGGCGGGCTGCGAGAGAGACGCGGAGCCCGCAAGAGAGAGGAGAAGAAGATCCACGGCAAAGGCCCCAAAGAATTACCTCGTTGAATCCGCGGCGTCGCGAGGTAGACGGCAGGCACGAGCCCCGCTGGAACTGGATTGCGCGATCAGGGCGCTGGGCTCGCGGGGATCGCTCGAGTTGGGATTTGGCCGGGAAGAATGACCGGGATTGGGGAGGTCGCCACTAGAAACAGGCTTTGTGCGTGCCCTCGGGCGAGAGACAGTGGGCGGTGGCCGCAGCAAGAGGCCGTACGGGTGGGTACGTGGTTTTTGGATCCGATCCGTCGGCGGCTACTCGGAGGCGGAAAGGTGGGGCCCGCGGTGAGGGGAGAGGTGCACGGGCGCGCGAGGGGGTAACGTGGCGGATCAGGTGCGGCCGTGCGCGTGCGACCGTGGGCTTCTTCGGTCCAACCCAAGCGAGAGTTCGATTGGGCCGGCCGGGCTGCACAACTGCCCGGCGTTAGCAGATCGTTCGCCACAAATCCACCGTCCACCGTTGCGAATAGGAGTACCGTCACGTAGCATCGCCAGAGCGAGTCGTCAACGAAGCATGCGGCCGTCCAAATTTAACGGACTCAAGTGCTCTCCTAGAAACGGAATCATGGCTTTTTCCAAGTCCCTTACAAATTGTTTTCTTTTACAAATTTAGCCTCTCTATTTCGAACATAATTGCAAAAATAACCCCTCTCCAACCGAAGAAACATCGGCAGACAACACGCGTCATCTGTCGCGCTTTAGTATCATGATAGGAGGTAGTGTGCTACAGGAGCTTGAAAGGAGTCCTATGGAGGAGTCACTCCTCGGCAAGAAATTGTCTCACTAATTATTCACTTAATTAATTACCCACTTAAATAATCATTCACTTGATTAAATTGGGAATCTAATTCTACCAAGGACGAATGGAATGAGATGGATCTGGATGAATGGGATGATTCTAAATGAGATGGTACAGGGAGAATACTTGGTTGTCTGAATGGAATGGTACAAGATTTTACTTGGTTGCTTAGATGATATGGTACAGGATAGTACCAGATGATATTTGGTTAGAAGGATGAGGTTAGTATGGTAAGCTTTGTCATTAGACGAGGTGAGTTTACCTCACAATTGTTGCATGAAAATTAGTATGTCCATTTAAAATTTTATTTCTCATAATTGTGTGATATGTAAGGTTCTTATATAGTCAAATTAAAATTTTATTTTTCATAATTGAGTAGTATGTAATATTCTTATATAATTATAATTTCATTGCCCATAATTGAGCGGTATGTAATATTCTTATATAGCCGCAGGTTGTACATGTCAGAGAATAGAGAGTGCACATATTTTTTTGTAGAAAAAGGTGAACAAATAGTATTTTTCACATGCAAAAGCCTAAAAAATCAAATAAATTACTCCATATGAGGAAACACTTGAAATGAACCAAAGAGAATTTTTAGTAGCTACTCTGATGTACTACCGTATCAGTTTAAATGGCAAAACTAGCATTATTGTAACATCCTGAAAAATTCAAAAAAAATAAAATAAGAAATTAAAATTTAAAAATGACTAAAATAAAATTTTGAGTTTGAAATGTGACTTAAATTTAAATTTTAGCCTTAAGTTTAATTGTTCTCTGCTTGTTAAATTTTTATGGACTTCTGCTCTTTAAAGAAAAGCTTTTAATGGTTAAAAGTAGTGAATCCTTAATCAAATATAAAAACATTCGCAAATACATCCATATTAACAAAAGATACTAAAAGCAACAATTAAATTTACTGATCAATTCTTATACCTAACTATACCATAGTCTCTAAAACCCACCCAAACTCAAATCCTTAATCCTTGCTTATATTTCCTAAGGCATTCTCGTTAGCATTCACAAAACTAAAATGTAGCCATACTATATCATACATCTCTCTCATAAGACCTCATGCATATGTGATTGTGCAAAAATATATAACATATATACATATGTATACATGCCTAGATACCCAACTCCCAGCAAGTGCATGAACGCATATGTTTACAAGTACTTCTATATACATGCACGATGTCAGCTATCGCCCTACACATATATATAACCAAAGATTCAGCAAAAAGTATGTATGCCGACATCTACACACACAATCTCAGTTCAATCAAAACACATTTCACAATTCGCATAATTAACATTTAAGTTTAAATATCATCCTTCGAGAAAATTTTACACCCAGGCCAAAACATCCTAGTTATCCAACAAATACAGACAAGAGACTTTAGTACAAATGATTATATGGCAGAATTTACATGAATATTTTGCTCTCAAAACATTTTATACAAGCTATAGCCCACATCTGTTGCAACCAAACATTGCATGCTAATCTCAAAAGCTTACAAAAGCTTCACACTTCTAATCTTGGCCATCTAAACCAACCTGCTGCCCCAAACCGACTTGCAATCAGCCAACTACCACCTCTCACTCACTGCCCATCCCTTGCCCACTCAAAGCCAGATGGTAGAAGGGCTTGCTGCATGGCCTCCACCTAGCCTCTCCAGCCCAAGGTTTTGCCTCCAGAACCTAATTTCACAAGCCATCAAGTCGGTTGAGTACCAAATAAAAAGAACAGACATTCTAGCAGTCACACCATATACACTAGGTCATCCACCTCGGTTTATTTCTCTATCCTGCTCTGTTGAAAGTAATCAAAGCCGACCAGAAGGAGGAGAAAGGGGACATCCCCATACCTCTCCTTGCCTGCTGCTCCTCACCACTTCCTTCTCTGACCCTACAATCATAAGGTACCTGTCAGTAACATTGATCATTTATCTCCCTCTTATCATGAATGCATACCTAAAGAATGGTAGTAACACATTTTATGTATTGTGCATGTAAATCACCCAGTATATATAGGACTACCTAACTTCACTCAGGCAAGGCAGTGAATCAAAAGTAATGTATCAAGTGGTAACAACAACTCTTCAACAGTAAGATGTAGTTTTCAGAACTGCTTTCTGTCAGCACTTCCATAATTTAGAATTTCATACAAGAACTCATATGATAGAAGCTCTAGAAGGCGTCGACGGCACATGGAGGAAGGCTAGAGGTGGCAGCGCAGAGGAGGGGGCGGCGCCGACACTTGGTTGCAAAGGGGGATGCGCTCGAGACCGAGAGAGAGGTGGTGGTGAGGAAGGAAGGGGGTAGTCGGTCTGGAGAGGAAGAGAGGGCGATGAGGGCGAGAGAGAGGGGAGAATGGGTGTGGCAGCTTGAGGTGAGTGAAGAGAGACAGAAAGAGGGTAGCTAGGGTTAGATAGTGTCACAGCCATGGCGCGAAAGACTGAAGAACAATCCGGCACGCAGAAGGGCGAAGCAGCAGAGCGGGAAGAAGTCGGCGAGGAGTTCAGCAATTGAGAGACTTCAGTAATGTGGTGTGTGTGGTCGTGATTAGACTAAGGTCAATCGCACGGTGATCCAGGGTGCGCGTACTAATGTAGTAATTGTCGGTAATTACTGTGCTGTAACTTTCTTGTGTCGCTTTCGTCATCAAGCATTGTAAGTCGGAGGCAGGATAAATACTGAGCGTGGCGTGGGGAAGAAGCATGAATGAAAAAGTTGCATGATTCCTTTTTGCTGTTCCTTTCGTGTTCTTCCTTCCTTCTCCATTTCCCGTTGCTTTTCCTTCGATTCGCTTCTGATCTCACGCCTCAGCGAGCGCTGCTTGGCCACAGGATATCACAGTTGGTATTAGAGCAAGTTGCGATCGAGGGGATTGTCAGATCAGGCTGTAAAAAATTTTCCAGCCGAGGGTTCAGGAACTTGAAGTGGCTTCTGATGCTTCAATCGATCCCTGTAAAATCCCCAAATCCGGTTAGCCTGATTCGACAGCTCGGTCAGCACGACTCCCCCAAAGTCATTGGTGCAGACGCAAATCGTCCTGGCGGCGATGAAGCAGGCAAACGAACGGGAGGAGGAAAAACTCATCGGAATCAAGGAAAGCCTCGATCTCCTCTTTGCGCGCATGGAGCTCATGGACACGATGCGACAGCGATTGATGACTTCGACGGAGCTCACCGCCGCGATCGAGCGAGTTTGAAGGATCAGCGATTCTTTGGCTCGACAAATGGAAGCAACCGCTCAAGCTGTTGCTCGTTTGACCTTGGGTAAGGCAATCGATGAGGGAGGAGGGTCGGTTCAGACGTCAGGTTGGGCGGGCGATCCTGACACCAGCACCTCCGGATCAATGGGCAAGAGGTTCAAGTAGCAGCACATTTGAAAGTGGTCTTCCACGGCATGCACAGCGGGATATGGTAGGGACTCTGAAATCCCCTTTACCAAAACTCAACTTCCCAAAGTTTGATGGGGAGAACCCACGAATATGGAAAGATAATTGTGCTGATTATTTCCACATTTTCAACATACCCGAGTAGTTGTGGGTGTCTGTTGCCACAATGCACTTCGAGGGTACTGCGGCGCGTTGGTGGCAAATTCATAAGATAAGGCATGATGTTGAAAACTGGGAGCAGCTTGTGCAGGCAATGGAGATTAAGTTTGGGGCATTCAATCAGAAACGACTGTTTTCGGAATTGATGGAGACTCGTCAGGTGGGTTCCGTCGCCGATTACAAGACCCAGTTTGACGGATTAATGTACGAGCTCTCCATGCATAACCCACACTATGACAAAGAGTTATTTGTCTCGCATTTTATACATGGGCTTAAACCTGAACTGGAGGTGTAGTACAAGGGCAAGTGCCTGACACGGTGGATAGAGCACCTATGCTGGCTCGAGTTCAGTAGGAAGTGTTTGATCGGGCCAAGAAAGGGAAGACTAAGCAAGGATATAGCCGGGATACTGAAGCCGCAAGGCGAACGGACACTAATCCTGCCAAACTTAAGATCGGGCAAGGCGAGTAATGGAAGGCCCGACAATTGAAGGAATATCGACGAGCAAATGGACTGTGCTATCAATGTGGTGAAAAGTTCGATGTCAATCATCATTTGCATTGCAAACACAAGGTTCCGGCACAACTGAATGCACTGACCATTGAAGAACCCGGCCAAACACTATCGGATGAGGTCCTCGATCTTTTGGAAGTTGATGAGATACACAGTGAGGACGCTTATCTGTCTCTCAATGCCATGTCAGGGGTGGATGAAGTCACCACCATACGATTTTTGGCCTTAGTCAGGAACCAAGTCATGCTGGTTTTATTGGATTCTGGCAACTCCCATAGCTTCATTCATATAGGCTTCCTGCAGAAGATTGGATGTGTACCTCAGGAATCCCAGCCAATTGAGGTCAGGGTAGCTAATGGGGAAACGATGCTTTCTGACAAAAGTGTGCCCAGCTTCGTGTGGTGGGCACAGGGCTACACTTTTCATACCAATTTTCGGGTCATAGATCTGGGTGCTTTCGATGCTATATTAGGAATGGACTGGCTGATGGAGCAAGGTCCAATGATTTGTGATTGGAAGAAGAAGGTGATAAACTTTGCACAAGATGGGAAGGCTGTTCAATTACAAGGTATTGAGGGCGAGAAGCTACACTACACATGATGACAGCAGAGCAATTCGATAAAGGCACAAAAAGCAATGACATCTGGGCCATGGTGATGATGACGCATGAGGGAAATAACTCTGATTCTCCACTTTTGCCGGAAATTGCATCGTTGGTTACACGCTATGAAGATGTCTTTGCTGAGCCAAATGAATTGCCTCCAAAATGTGAATACGACCATTTCATACCATTGGTACCAGGAGCAGTTCCGGTTAATGCCCGACCTTATAGATATTCTCCGGTGCACAAAAGTGAAATTGAGAAACAAGTGAAAGATATGCTAGACAAGGGAATTATCACTCAGAGCATGAGTCCCTTCGCCTCTCCGGTCCTCCTCGTTCAAAAGAAAGACGGCTCATGGCATTTCCGTGTTGATTATCGCCGTCTTAATGATCTCACTATTAAGAACAAATTTCCTATGCCGGTGATTGATGAGTTGCTGGATGAGTTAGCCGGCACTAAATATTTTTCTAAGCTTGATTTGCGAGCGGGCTATCACCAGATTCGTATGAAGGAGGAAGATGAGGCCAAGACCGCATTCAAAACACACCAGGGTCTTTATCAATTCCGGGTGATGCCTTTCGGGTTGACGAATGCTCCCGCGACTTTTCAGTGTGTTATGAATGCTATTTTAGCTCCATACTTGAGGAAGTTCGTGTTGGTATTCATCGACGATATTCTCATTTACAGTCCTAGCCTCACCTCTCATATCGACCACCTGGACATAGTTCTTCACACACTTTAGGAGCACCGTTTCTTTGTGAAGCGTAGCAAGTGTGTCTTTGCTCAAAACCAGATTGAATACTTGGGACATTATATCGGATAAAGGAGTGGCGATTGATCCCACAAAAACACAAGATATGTTGAGGTGGCCAACCCCAAGATCAGTGATTGAATTACGAGGGTTTCTTGGACTCACCGGTTATTACTGGAAATTTGTTTGTCATTATGGGATGATTGCAAAACCCTTGACAGATTTACTCAAGAAGAAATCATTCGAATGGAATGAACAAGCCTAGCACACCTTTGTTCAGTTGAAAGAAGCGATGTCCTCAGCACCTGTTCTCCAACTTCCCAACTTTCAACAACCTTTTGAATTGGAAACAGATGCTTGCAACAAAGGAGTGGGTGCAGTTTTGTTACAACAAGGGCATCATGTGGCCTATTTTAGCAAAGCTTTGAGTATTCCTCACCAGAATCTCTCTATCTATGAAAAGGAATTTTTGCATTAATGTTAGCTGTGGAGAAATGGCGTTCTTACTTACAATGTCAGGAATTCACGATCTGAATGAATCATCGTAGTCTGTGTTATCTCAAGGAACAACAGCTACAATCCGAGATGCAACGAAAGGCTATGACCCGTTTAATGGGACTGCAATTTCGGATCATCTATAAGAAAGGCAAAGAAAATGTCGTGGCTGATGCCTTATCTCATTCTGGGCACTTAATGACCATCCAACATACTACGGTTGTCCGTCCTCTTTGGCTGAAGGAGGTCATTAACTTGTATGTGTCCGATCCGACAGCTCAGCAACGCTTAGCACAATTGGCGCTCCACAGTCCGGATGACGATGGTTTTGAGCTTTGTCAAGGGATCATCAGGTGTGGGGATAAAATATGGATTGGCCAAAACTCAGCTTTGCAGACCAAACTGATTGCGACGTTTCACTCGAGCGCTTTTGGCGGGCACTCTGGAATTCAGGCGACTTATCATCGATTGAAGAAGTTGTTCTGTTGGTCGGGTATGAAACAGATGGTGCAAGACTTTGTGCAACAGTGCGAGACATGTTAGCATGCCAAACATGAACGTGTTCATCCAGCTGGTTTACTCCAACCTTTACCTATTCCCGATCAAGCCTGGCAAGATATTACTATGGATTTCATCAAGGGATTGCCGTTGTCGGAAGGATGTGATGTGATTTTGGTTGTGGTTGATCGCTTTTCCATGTACGCCCATTTTTTAGCGTTGAAACACCCATTCACAGCACACAAGGTCACCAAACTATTCTTGGATCAAATTGTTCGGCTGCATGGAGTTCCTCGGACTATTATCTCCGATCGTGATAAGATCTTCACTAGCGCTTTCTGGAAGGAATTGTTCCGCTGTTTGGACACCAAATTACAATTGTCCACTGCTTATCACCCCCAAACTAACGGGCAAAGTGAATGTGTTAACCAGTGTTTGGAGATGTATCTGCGTTGTGCTATTCATGATGCTCCCCGAAGCTGGAAAACTTGGCTACCACTTGCAGAGTTCTAGTACAACTCTACCTTTCATACATCACTTGGCTCCTCTCCTTTTCGGGTGTTGTATGGCTACAAACCCAATTATGGCATTCTGCCACCAAATTAAAGCGCCACATCTTCGGAGGTCCTTCACCTCTTATAGGACCGTGATCAGTACACTGCATTGGATAAGCAACATCTTGCTCGCACGCAAAACCGAATGAAACTCCAAGCTGACCGAAAACGACATGACAGACAATTTCAAATAGGTGAACAAGTTCTTCTTAAACTGCAGCCTTACGCACAGACATCCTTGGTGAATCGACAATACCCCAAATTGTCGTATAAGTTCTTTGGACCTTATGCAGTCATTGAACGAATTGGACAGATGGCATACAAATTAGCTTTACCGGCTGGTAGTCAGATTCACCTGTTTTTCATGTCTCTCAACTCAAGGTTTTCCACCCAAACTATTCTCATGTGTTTTCAGAATTGCCGAAGATTGCTGAACTGGATACTTGCCCAGCTATACCCGAGCAAATCTTGGACATGAGATTGGTTAAGAAAGGCAATGCAGCGGTCATTCAGGGATTAATTAAATGGACTGGCATTCCTGCCAAATCGGCAACGTGGGAAGACTTATCGGTCCTGCAGGAGCGCTTTCCGTCAGCGCTGGCTTGGGGACAAGCAGCGTTTGGAGGCGGGGGATAAGGCGCGAAAGACTGAAGAACAATCCGGCACACAGAAGGGCGAAGCAGCAGAGCGGGAAGAAGTCGGCGAGGAGTTCAGCAATTGAGCGACTTCAGTAATGTGGTGTGTGTGGTCGTGATTAGACTAAGGGCAATCGCACGGTGATCCAGGGTGCGTGCGCTAATGTAGTAATTGTCAATAATTATTGTGCTGTAACTTTCTTGTGTCAGTTTTGTCATCAAGCGCTGTAAGTTGGAGGCAGGGATAAATACTGAGCATGGCGTGGGGAAGAAGCATGAATGAAAAAGTTGCTTGATTCCTTTTTGCTATTCCTTCCGTGTTCTTCCTTCCTTCTCCATTTCCCGTTGCTTTTCCTTCGATTTGCCGATCTCACGCCTCGAATACCGCTAGCAACTACGGATATCATAGATAGGTGGGGGTGACCGGCCTAATGGGCCAAGATAGATGGGTCGGCCTAACATGATAATAATAATAATAATAATAATAACTATATGGATGAATGAATAAGTAAATAAAATTAAATAAATATATAAATATACAGAATAAAATAAAATGTGTATTTGCATGTGTATTTCAGCCTAGGCCAAAATAAAAGTAAAAGAAAATGGGTTGAGAAAGCAGCAGAAAAACAAACCTAGATTTTTATTTTCTTATTTTTCTCTTTTCTTTTCTCTAAGTTAATTTAAGCTTTAAAATATAGAGACACTTAGAAATAAGCACTAGACGCACATGACTCACCATAGAATGACTTATACCTTAATTTTATAAATATAAATAATTTTAGTCTCTTGAATTCGAATGATAAGAATAACTACTTGTAAGTTCAACATTCATTAGTTATGGTTTTGGTGTTAATGACAAATCTAATATTGTGATTATCCATTAATGTGATTTTATTATTAATGACAAATCTTATATCGAGACTAACTTGTTTATTTAGATTATCTTTGATTAGTCTCATCGCATTGAAAAATGGAAAACCCAAGGTATGTTTGCATATTCATTCTAGTATTAGTTGCATACTTTGGAGTCAAGTTGAAATACGAATGTCCCCATTATATTAACCACAAAATGTGCATTATGTTTCTCAATCCATATATTACATGGATGCACATACTTAGGGGGAGTTCGTAGTTTAACTTGAAAGTCTATTTGTATTGATCGATTCGTTATTGACACATATAAGGATCAAGACAAAGAAACTAAATCCTTGAGTATATATTTGAATTGCCTAGTTAGAAGTATACTCGTGGAAATATAGGATATGTTCCAATGCAATCAAATTGAATATGTGCATATTATATCTAAGTCAATCATACTTATGCACATATACATGTGGGGCGTATTCTTTAGTTGATGATTTAGAGTAATGATCATTTCCATACAATTTACACATAATGGATCATTACCTCTCATCAACATGAGTATATGAAAACTTGTGTAGTTAATATATACTCATATCAATTTAAATGATAATTTAAATTGAGTTCATTTGTCTTGTTAATCATTAAAGAACATTTCATCATGTGTTGATGGTGTTCCTTGATTAATTAAGGACAAATGAATAGCTTTTAAGTATAATAAAGCATGAGTTGCATTATTGTACTTAAGACACAATTAAATCATTCAAATTGATTTAGGTTGTGCTCAATTGATCTAAAGGCATCCGTTATGTGTTAATGGAGTGCAAGAGATAATTGAGACAACCATGCATCTTGGACTAACTACTTTATGAGTTGTGATTGAGTTAGATCCAAAGATGGATGAGATGATGAGAACGGGACAAGGACGGCATCATAAGTTGATGAGCGTCAAGAGTGGATCCCGAAGAGGAGTCGAGTAGAGATCCCGGGGGAGTATCATCGTGATGATCATAAAGACCCCAAAGGGGATTGCTTGTGCGCGGCGGCGAAGGTATAATTAGATAGGCTAAGAACTTTGTAGTCTTTGAGTCTAAGGTTTTTATCGCCGTGCTATTAAGAGGGGTTGCCTCTTTGCTTGAGCTTCATCATGTGTTGGTGATCTCAATCCGCGTTCACTCAAGCTCAAATCTTATTTGATTTGGTTTTTGCATTTAGGTTAACCATTTGGCATGTGTTGCGAATGGGTTAAGCTTGTGCTTGGTTTGTAATACCGCTAAATCGTTTTCCTGAGTTTCTGGCCGGAGTTGTCTTCATTTTCTTGATTCAAGGATTTCTTCTGGAGAAAAGTTTTCTTTTCATGATTTATTAAAGGTTTTGAGTTTTCGGGAAATATTTATCGGAATGGTTGTTTTCTCCGAGCCGTTTAGTTCTGCGGCAAGTTATTTATCCTGTCATTTGTCTTATCGCGCCAAGAATTAAATTTTTGTGTCGCGCTTTTGGTTAAAAATTGAACTTGGGTTTTAGAGGGGTTTTTTTTAGGAATTTCCCTCCCTCACCTACCCTCTCTCTCTTCCTTTTTGAGTGTGTGGCTGAGATTGGCTTGGGGGGGCTGCCTCTTTTTCTTCTCTCCCCAATCTTGCCGACTCTCCATTCCCAATCCTGCCAACTCCCCCATTTTTTCCTCTTCCCTGGCGTCTACTTCCTGGACTGGCTCTCCCAGGCGATTCCCTGGCTCTCCCTGGCGATTTCTTCTTGGCTGGCGCCCCTCCTCTTCCCCAAAGAAGAGCACCAATGAAGTCCACTAGCAGAATTGCATCCTGGCCGAGTCCTTTCTCTAGCTGCGCCTCTTCCATGGGCTGGCCAGAGCAGCACTCTTCTCGACCGGCGGTCCGCGACCTCACCTCCGGCGACCTCTCCTCCGGCTGCAGCCCTTCCCCACCTCCCTTTCCTCCTTGAGTAAGAAAATCTGAGGTAAAACCCTAGGTATATGGAGGATTTAAGTGCTTGCATGCAAGGTGTTTGTGTTAATGTCTAGCTGGGGTTCATGATTTTGAGTTGTTGGGGGTTGGGAAATGGAGAGACTAGAGTGAATGAGAATGTTCTGTTAGGACAGATTTTCGTCCTTGGTTAGAGCTGCTAATGGAAAATTCTACAAGCGTTTCCTGGGGGTTTGGCTATAATGAAAGTTGTAGATAATCTAATTACCTTTTAATAGAGACCGAAATCGCTAATTTTCGTTCAGCCGTTTGAAAGTTATAGCATTTTTCGTGAGGGCTGTCCAAAGTCGGGTAATCTGTATCCTCTGTTCGTCTTCGATCTGGGAGCAGAGGGTAAGTTGGCTGAGCGAGCGGCTGTGATCTATGCGTAGTTTATCTCCTCATGGTCGTTTCAAGTGCAAGAACGCAAAAATCCGATAAGCCAATCAAAAGTTGCGCTATTTGGAAGTTTTGTCCCGAAGCTGGGAATTTCAGCGAGCTCAGTTCTCGGCTGAACTTTAGTGTGTGATTTGGTGGCCTTCGTGGCATCTCTCGCATGAGTGGCCATGGCGTGTAGCTGTAGATTAGCCTCTTATGGTTAAATAGAGGTAAGGATCCCATTTTTCGGCTAAACCAATTAGGAGTTAGGCTCTTTAGATCGCTGCTGTCCCGGTTAAGCAGATTTATGTTTTTCGGGTTTGGGAATGGATCGTAGGATCGAAGTCGATATAAGTCTTGTGTTTGTTTTGTTGGTATGTTTTGAGTAAAGTGTATTTATTTGCAGGTGATGTGACCCCAGGTGTGGCATCAACCTCTCGCCACTCTAGTTCGAGAAGTTAAAGGCAAGTGCATACCTAGATTGCGGCTAGGAGGATTAAACGATTGTTTGCTCTTAGCGTAAGTAATTGTCGATGCATCGCAAGAGGTAAGCCTTGCTTGGCTATAACTAGAAAGTGCTCCCTCTTATGAAAATGTCTATGATGATTAAAAGTTTAAGGGAATTGATGCAACTACACCGTGTTATTGAGTGTGGATGTGTGTTCATATGTGATGCTCCTTAGTTTAATTGTTGCTCTGTTAATTAGATGAACTCTAAGTGAGACCGAGCTTTTAGTAAGGTTGATTATAGTGAGTAGATTGTTCGAGTGATTGGGACTAACATGGGTTTGGTTCAAGCGGTTAAGTCCTTTATAAAGATAGTATCGTGAGCATTTAGCTGCAAGTGTATTGTGTGAACATGGTTAAATTGGTAGTAGGATGTGGTTGCATGATAGAAACGCTGTCATGAGTTGCCATGCCTTATGGTTGAATCTGCTTGTACAATTACCGCTAGTGACTTAGGGATGTGAGAATTGGCTATGTGTGTGTATGTGGATATGATATGTTTGTGTATGCATTGAATGAAAAGTTGCATTTCATTCATGAAAATTGCATTTGTGCATTCATAATGGAAGAGGCGACCCATCTTGATCACGGGCCTCTGTGTTCACACGTAGTGAACACGAAAGTCCTACCTCGTAGTCCCATTCATCGAGGTGAATGGGAGCGAGACAGTAAGAGTAGGCACCTTCCATCTACGGGATGGAAGGGACGTGAGGGTGCACACCGACGGGTGGGCTTTGGCGATCTCCGATGCGTGCATGGAAATGAGCATTCATGTGCATTGCATCTTTCATAATGAGTGTTGTGGTAAATGGTGTGTCAATTGGATGGTGATTGTGGTAATTGAAGGTTGATTCGTGGACTCAACCCAAAAAGGAGATTGAATTGAATTCGATGAATTAGCGCATTTCCTTGTCTTGCTAATTATGTTGTATGAATATCGGGAGTGAAGTCGAGTTATGAACTCAAATTCAATTGATGAAAATGGTTTGAGTTGCAACAAGGAGTAGTTAAGTCGGGAGAGCGTTGGATTTAGAGTCCGATAATGTTTCTTTGGCGTTGAATGGTTTTATTATCAAGTTTATTACTTAATTGCGATGAATTTTGGTTTAGTCAAGTTTTATTTTAAATGGGTACAAATGCGTATTTTCGGATGTTGCTTCCTTTGTATTACTTGCTCTTATGGTCAAGTTCTTGTTTTACTTACGATAAATTGGAATTGTTACGCTTGTGTACTTTTTTTGAGTCTTGGACTCACGCTTGTTGTTTCTTGTTTTAGGTACCTTGAAGTGACTCATGGGATGGGAGTAATCGCGTGCACGACTTCATCACTACCTCCTCATTTAAATTAACTTGTAAAGTCGGCTATAATTAATAAGGTTGTAATGTCTTTGTTAGTCGTGGTGGAGTTTATTACCGTCTATTGGATGTGTGATTGGTTAACTAAGGACTGCTAGAATGATATCATATTAGTGCATGTTTTCATCTCTTTGAGTGGATGTCCTCTATTCTAGAGAGGTCATGCAAATTTTGTAAATTTGGTGACATAGTTTTTCTTAGGCCGCTTAAGAGTTTAGTGATTAAATTCATTTAGGTCTTTTTAGTAGATGTGTCGTTTGTATTTGGAGTTTTTGGTAGCATTCGCGCGCGCTGGCGGGTGTATTCTGATTGGTATCGAGCGGGCTTGGTCCGTGATGTTTGAATGTAGTGATTAATTCTAGAATGAATTAAAATTTTCTTTGTGTGAAGGTAGAAACATGGTTCAGACTGAATCTTTAAACTGTGGCCCTAGGGCAATACCTGTAAAATTTGATGTAGAATGGTTAAATAATTTAAAACTTGACACACTTTGTTGCACAGTAGGAAAGGGATGGGTTATTGTTGCATTGTGTTACAATGCTTGTTTTGTTCTTGATGCTATGTTGATAGTTGTGGTTATGTTACTTGTTAGCTTGTTAAGGCTATGGTTGTATTTACGGTTATGCTTTTGAAGTGGTAGATTGCTTTGTGGGGTCCGGTGGGATCCATGTGCCGAAGGGATTTTGGCCCTATCGTGTAGCTGTGTTGGTCGGTGTGGCAGTCGAGAGCCAGCACCGGAGGGTTTCCTAACCCCGGGTGAGGATAGTCCTAATTCCTTTCCCGTAAATCGAAGGGTATTCGATCTCTTGTTTTTCGTGGTTGAGAAAATTTGATTTGGTGACTCTCTTTTGTCGTGGGAGTTTTGTGATTTATTCGTGTTTCGAAGTTTGTGGGCACGACGCGGGTTGAATCTTGTTGTGTGCGGTAAAGCGAAGAGTATCGTTTTGCACCTCTTTGGTTGCTCTGCGTAGAAAGTTATGGATTCCTTCTTGTGTTGGTTGTTCTCCCAGTTTATAGGGAGTTGTTGTACTTCTGCTGTAGATGGGAGAATTGATGGAGTAAGTTTCCGGGCTTTGACTCATTTGGTCTTTTTGGATTTAAGTCAAAAACAAAAGGGGTTTTGTTGTTGTGCCTCGTTAGTTAATGGCGGGGAAAGGCATGGAATTTTCGTGTTGTCGCTCTTCAAGTTGGAGTTTTGGATTTGGGGCTTTAAAGGAAAAAAGTGTTATTCGTTCGAATCGCTTTTCCGTTCCGTGAATCGATTTGTGTAACTCCTTTCCTTTGTGGAATTTTGGAGTTTGATGATTGGTTTGGAGAGCTGTTGAGCGGCCAGGCTTGAGTCCTGTCATTTTCTAAGTCTTGTGAGAGTCGAGCTCCTTTGGAAGTTTTGGTTGGCTTTTCTGGAAGGGAAATTATGACAAGTTTGGTGGAGGAACGTGTTAAATAAGTTGATAGGGTTCAATTGTCTAAATCATTGGTAACTTAGATAGTTGATCCTTGTGTTCGTCATATGATTGACGGATAGGAATTGTGGATGGTAAGTTAATTGGGTTAAAATTTCAACCTATTTTCTTTGATGAATTGATGGAGGAGAATTTGTTTATGGTTGGTGATAGCATTTCCGAATGCGAATGTAATTAGTCGAAAGGATAAATTCTGGAGAAAGTGATCCAAGGAAGAGTGGTTATGAAATTCTTACTAAGTTTTGTTGGGGCTTCCCAAAGGCGCTAGGTGTGAGCATTGAAACCTGTATTGTTAGAGGTGCAAGAGTTTTAGAGATAATGGGATGTAAAATGAGCTTAGGTTTAAATACCTATGGAATTGGATTGTCAGTGTAATCATTTGGATGTATGCCTTTTGTTTAAGGCGTTACATTTGGTGTGCAATAGAAGTTACCATATGAGTTGTGTTTCGCCAAGTGGTGGAGTTAGTGGGTGAAAGATTATGAGGAAGAGAGCATGCATACTTATGGAATGGTGTGACGATAGTCCTTAGACTTGCCATTTAAAGGAAATAAATAGATGTAATGGAAAATATTGGAAGTTCTAGAATGGGATCTATGGGTATCCCTAGTTCGATTGGAGTTGGACTTAAATAAATGAAAGTGATCTTTGCGAATGTGTTTAAAAGTTGAAGCTTATAATTAAGTCATAAGTGATCATTGCTAATAAAGTGGATTTTGTTGAGTCTTGAAATTGGTGGTGTGTTTAGATGTTGGGTTCCAGGATCGGTTTGCTATTCCTGAAATGTTGATTTTAGGATTTGTGTGTTGTGTTGCTTTTTAAATCGGGTGATTCTTCGATGTGAAACTTTCCACCTTAGGGCTCAAGGTGTGGAAGTGGTTTATGTTGTCAAGAGAATGGAGTTCTCTTCGTTTTTGTGGCTATCTTTGAAGAAAGTTTGCGTGAAGTTGCTCTTCTCAATTGAGTCCCCCTCGTTGTGCATTTCATTGCTTTGATTTCAAATTGAGAAAAATGGTTAATTTTGGAAGAGAATCGAGATTCTCTTTGTCTTCGATTGGATGCGGATTCTTTGTGTGAGTAATTTAAAGATTTTCCAAGAAGGAGAACCTTGTATGGATGGGATTTAATGAAGTCCTAATTTGGGGTTAAGTGTTATTGGTATAGGGATTTAATGTGGAGAGTACGGAGAGGTGTTCCTTGTCGTGGTTCTGTCCATGTAGGAGGATCATTTTGATCACCTTGTCCCTGGGTTGTGTGGGACTTTGTTGTTGGTGGACTGGGTGGAATCAGTCACTAAATGCTTTATTTCCTTAAGTTGTTGGAACCCTCAGATTCATGGGTTAGACTCAATGTGGGTCAGTCGGAAATGGATGGTTCAGTTGTGAACCTTTTCTTTGAGTGGTTGTCTCGTTGTATGAGACAAGTTTGAAAGAAGGTCAAGTGCAATGTTGTGTTATGAGGGAATATGATTGGTGCCCTGTGGGGCTAATCATTTCGATAGTAGAGAATGATTCTTGATCCTGTTGTTTCCAAGGGCAACTGTTGAAAAGGTAAAAGTTGTGTTTTGATTCCTAGAGAATTCCGGTGTTACTTGGTTAGAAATAATGATGTATTCGGAATTGGTTAGAAGCTTGTTGGAATAAAGAATTCTGTGTGTGGATCTTTGGTTAGAAAGGTTAATCAATGAGGAGAGATGGGAATCAGTGTTTTCTTGGTTCGTAGGGGATCCAAGTTTAGCACCCAGCTGCTTAATCGGATAGCTTGGGTGTTTAGATGATAATTAGTTGGATGCTTATTATAGTAATGTGACTTGTGTTATTCCTGTCATCACGAGTTGGTTGATCTGCGGTATGGAGTTTTAGAGAGGAGATTTAAGTTAGGTGAGTGAAATTGGATAGAGAAATGAGAATTGAGTTAGGAGTTAGTATTATGATCTTCCGGGAAGAATCGTTGGTTAATTGGAGGTTGTGTATTGAGGCGATAAACAAGAGTTGTCTGATTAGTGTTGGTCTTTGAGAAAGACCTGGCTTCCGAGTTTTGTACCATGCGAGTTGAGGAGTAGAGTGAATGTTGATTTGTTGATGGATGAATGAAGAGTTCAGTTGCTTGCTTCTTTTGTTTGGCAAGAGCCGTGGTTTGAGTTGTGGAGTTTTCTCTGGCGTGAGAAGTACCCGGCTTGTTCTTTATGGACATTTTGATTTTGGCAATTCGGTTTCTGTCGCTCTTGTGGGTGAGTGTTGAGGTGTTCAGAATTCGAGGTCTAATTCATGCTAAAGGGGGAAGAGTGTAATACCGCTAAATCGCTTTTCCGAGTTTCGCCGGAGTTGTCTTCATTTTCTTGATTCAAGGATTTCTTACGAGAAAAGTTTTGCCGCTTTCATGATTTATTAAAGGTTTTGAGTTTTCGGGAAATATTTATCGGAATGGTTGTTTTCTCCGAGCCGTTTAGTTCTGGCAAGTTATTTATCTGTCATTTGTCTTATCGCCAAGAATTAAATTTTTTGTCGCGCTTTTGGTTAAAAATTGGACTTGGGTTTTAGAGGGTTTTTTAGAATTTCCTCCCTCACCTACTCTCTCTCTTCCTTTTTGAGTGTGTGGTGAGATTGGCTTGGGGGCTGCCTCTTTTCTTCTCTCCCCAATCTTGCCGACTCTCCATTCCCAATCCTGCCAACTCCCCATTTTTTCCTCTTCCTGGCGTCTACTTCCTGGTGGCTCTCCCAGCGATTCCACAGCTCTCCTGGCGATTTCTTCTTGGTGGCGCCCCTCCTCTTCCCCAGCAGTAGCACCAGCGAAGTCCACTAGCAGTGTTGCATCCTCGCGAGTCCTTTCTCTAGTCGCCTCTTCCATGGCCGGCAGCTAGCACCTCTTCCTCGACCGGCGGCGGTCCGCGACCTCACCTCCGGCGACCTCTCCTCGGCTGCGGCCCTTCCCCACCTCCCTTTCCTCCTTGAGTAAGAAAATCTGAGGTAAAACCCTAGGTATATGGAGGATTTAAGTGCTTGCATGCAAGGTGTTTGTGTTAATGTCTAGCTGGGGTTCATGATTTTGAGTTGTTGGGGGTTGGGAAATGGAGAGACTAGAGTGAATGAGAATGTTCTGTTCGGACAGATTTTCGTCCTTGGTTAGAGCTGCTAATGGAAAATTCTACAAGCGTTTCCTGGGGGTTTGGCTATAATGAAAGTTGTAGATAATCTAATTACCTTTTAATAGAGACCGAAATCGCTAATTTTCGTTCAGCCGTTTGAAAGTTATAGCATTTTTCGTGAGGGCTGTCCAAAGTCGGGTAATCTGTATCCTCTGTTCGTCTTCGATCTGGGAGCAGAGGGTAAGTTGGCTGAGCGAGCGGCTGTGATCTATGCGTAGTTTATCTCCTCATGGTCGTTTCAAGTGCAAGAACGCAAAAATCCGATAAGCCAATCAAAAGTTACGCTATTTGGAAGTTTTGTCCCGAAGCTGGGAATTTCAGCGAGCTCAGTTTCTCGGCTGAACTTTAGTGTGTGATTTGGTGGCCTTCGTGGCATCTCTCGCATGAGTGGCCATGGCGTAGCTGTAGATTAGCCTCTTATGGTTAAATAGAGGTAAGGATCCCATTTTTCGGCTAAACCAATTAGGAGTTAGGCTCTTTAGATCGCTGCTGTCGGTTAAGCAGATTTATGTTTTCGGTTTGGGAATGGATCGTAGGATCAAGTCGATATAAGTCTTGTGTTTGTTTTGTTGGTATGTTTTGAGTAAAGTGTATTTATTTGCAGGTGATGTGACCCCGGTGTGGCATCAACCTCTCGCCACTCTAGTTCGAGAAGTTAAAGGCAAGTGCATACCCTAGATTGCGCTAGGAGGATTAAACGATTGTTTGCTCTTAGCGTAAGTAATTGTCGATGCATACGCAAGAGGTAAGCCTTGCTTGGCTATAACTAGAAAGTGCTCCCTCTTATGAAAATGTCTATGATGATTAAAAGTTTAAGGAATTGATGCAACTACACCGTGTTATTGAGTGTGGATGTGTGTTCATATGTGATGCTCCTTAGTTTAATTGTTGCTCTGTTAATTAGATGAACTCTAAGTGAGACCGAGCTTTTAGTAAGGTTGATTATAGTGAGTAGATTGTTCGAGTGATTGGGACTAACATGGGTTTGGTTCAAGCGGTTAAGTCCTTTATAAAGATAGTATCGTGAGCATTTAACTGCAAGTGTATTGTGTGAACATGGTTAGGTGGCCGTAGGATGTGGTTGCATGATAGAAACGCATTGTCATGAGTTGCCATGCCTTATGGTTGAATCTCTTGTACAATTACCGCTAGTGACTTAGGGATGTGAGAATTGGCTATGTGTGTGTATGTGGATATGATATGTTTGTGTATGCATTGAATGAAAAGTTGCATTTCATTCATGAAAATTGCATTTGTGCATTCATAATGGAAGAGGCGACCCATCTTGATCACGGGCCTCTGTGTTCACACGTAGTGAACACGAAAGTCCTACCTCGTAGTCCCATTCATCGAGGTGAATGGGAGCGAGACAAGAAGAGTAGGCACCTTCCATCTACGGGATGGAAGGGGCGTGAGGTGCACACCGACGGGTGGGCACCGGCAAGATCTGACGCGTGCATGGAAATGAGCATTCATGTGCATTGCATCTTTCATAATGAGTGTTGTGGTAAATGGTGTGTCAATTGGATGGTGATTGTGGTAATTGAAGGTTGATTCGTGGACTCAACCCAAAAGGGAGATTGAATTGAATTCGATGAATTAGCGCATTTCCTTGTCTTGCTAATTATGTTGTATGAATATCGGGGAGTGAAGTCGAGTTATGAACTCAAATTCAATTGATGAAAATGGTTTGAGTTGCAACAAGGAGTAGTTAAGTCGGGAGACGTTGGATTTAGAGTCCAGTAATGTTTCTTTGGCGTTGAATGGTTTCATTATCATGTTTATTACTTAATTGCGATGAATTTTGGTTTAGTCAAGTTTTATTTTAAATGGGTACAAATGCGTATTTTCCGGATGTTGCTTCCTTTGTATTACTTGCTCTTATGGTCAAGTTCTTGTTTTAATTACGATAAACTGGAATTGTTACGCTTGTGTACTTTGCTGAGTCTTGGACTCACGCTTGTTGTTTCTTGTTTTAGGTACCTTGAAGCTGACTCGCCGGGATGGGAGTAGTAGCACGTGCACGACTTCAGTCACTACCTCCTCATTTAAATTAACTTGTAAAGTCTGGTTGTAATTAATAAGGTTGTAATGTGCTGTTAGTCGTGGTGGAGTTTATTACCGTCTATTGGATGTGTGATTGGTTAACTAAGGACCTGCTAGAATGATATCATATTAGTTGCATGTTTTACATCTCACGAGTGGATGTCCTCTATTCTAGAGAGGTCATGCCGAAATTTTGTAAATTTGGTGACTTAGTTTTTCTTAGGCCAGTTAAGAGTTTAGTGATTAAATTCAGTTTCAGTCTTTTCGTAGATGTGTCGTTTGTATTTGGAGTTTTTGGTAGCATTCGCGGTGCGCTTGGCGCCAGGGTGTTACATGGTTGTTGTTTGGTTTATGCTCTGATTTGCATGTGTTGCAAAGAGGAAGAGCATATGCATTTGGTTTTCGCATTGTGCTTTGATTTGTATGTGTTGCAAATAGGATAAGCTAATGCGTTGGCTTTTGTGTGAAGTTCACTTTTGCATGTGTTGCATTAGTTGAAGCTTCATGCTTTGGTTCAAAAACAATCTTTATAAAACCGTGTTGTTGCTTGGAGCTAAGTTTTGCATGTGTTGCAGAAGGAGAGAGCTCAAGCATGATTTGGTATTTGTGTGTTTGTATGGAGCTAGAGGCTTGCATGTGTTGCAAGTAAAGAGCTCATACGTGTGATTTGGTTTAGTTGATGTTTGGTTTTGGTGTGAAGTCGATTTGGTGTTGCATGGGACTAGAGAATTGCATGTGTTGCAATTAGAGAGTCCATGCATCTTGATTTGATGTTGCTTGGAGCTAGACTTTTGCATGTGTTGCAAAGAGTAGTGCTCAAGCATGAAATATGTTTGAAGTGTTATTTGCAAGTTCGTTGTCAGCGAATAAACCGAGGTTTATGAGTCCGAATTCGAGAGCATGTGAGTGGGGCTTGCAACGGGTGTTGGCAAGTTGACCGGGTCTTGTGTTGACCTTCACATGTCTAGGGGGATTAATCTCATAAACTCGAGTTTGATTCGCTTAATACGATTTGCGAATAGTTCTTGAGTCGGTTGCAAAATGTGTTTTTGCAATTTGATTGAAATTCCTTGAGCATGGGCTAAGTTGGTGCAAATGAGTTTTGCACGTGTGTATGATCATGTGTTGATCATCCTTGTGGCTCAAAGAATAAGTTTGGTTTTCGGAGAAATGGATTTGGAGTTTGAAATCAGGTTTTTTCTCCAGTGTGGCCGGTTGCACCGGAGTTGAGGGCGGTACTACCGGAGGTGCGGTAGTACCGCAAGTGCGGTACTACCGGATGTTTGCCGCCGGTAGCTATTTGGCAGAGCGGGTGTTTTCCGAAGTGCCAAGGCCGGCACTACCGCTCGGTGGGAGCGGTAGTGAAAGACCATGTGGAGGTCTATCCTTGTGTGTGATGAGTAATTGACAAGAGTTGAGCTTGGTTTGATTTGAAATTGAGTTTGATTTGAAATGGATTTTCAAATTGGAGCAATTTGGATTGCTTCTGCCAGGAGGCGGTAGTGCCGGCTCATTGAGCAATATGTGGATTTGATGTTTGGAAGTGTATGTGATTTATTACATATCATGTTGGGCAATGCTATGTGATGTGTTTCCTTGTCTTTGATGGTTGCAGGCGTATGCGGTGCTAGGTCATGGTGAGGCGGAGGATGACCGGGACTAGGCGAGGCGTCGGAGGTCCAGACGGTCGGGAGATCGCGGAAGATGACCGGAGGCGGAGTCCGGCAAGCCAAGAAGATAAGGAAAGGAGATGATGCTAGCTAGATGCGCGTGGATCAATGAGGGCCGTCGGATTGCGGTCTAGTTGATAGGTTAGCGGTCTAGGTAGTATGCTTTGAAAACGTGCAAGAAAACCGGTATGTGTGTGGGTTTTGGGTTAGCCCTTGCATGGCTGTGTGAGAGGGTTAATCCTAGCCCTTAGATGAGTGTCCTAGGGTTGAGGGACTCATCCAAGGGTGGTAGGTGACCCAAGAGTTGTATAAATAGGGGTGGAGGGTGGCCTCCTCCTTGAAGGTTTTGAGTTGCTCCTTTGAGCTTTGCCCACATGAAGTGAGGCTTTGTAAACCTTCCCACCAGAAATACAAAGAAATTTCTTTACATTATTGTGAATTTAAATTCAGATTTACATTATGTCTTTACTTTACATAATTTAAATTCAGCATTTACATTACGCATTTACTTTCCCGCAATCTATATTCATGCAATTTGGATTTGCCTCCCCTCCTTCTAAATTCTGATCTTGGATGTTTTGAGTGTGTTCATATGGTTTTACATCTCTTTTGCACTCTTTGATTGAGTAGAGATCATCTCTTCTTTCAAGTTCCAGTTATGTCCAGAACTTATTCTTCGCGCAGTAGTTAGTCTTTGATTTTTAGAAAAATCTAGAAAAATCCTTCTTGAGTGATTCTTGTTGGAGATTGTGCGGGACTCCTATACCCATCTGTAGAAAAAGTTTGGAGTCTACTGGTTTCACCGTTTGGGTGCTATGAGGTGAAAACCGAGCCCCAAATTTTCTGCCTGAAGTTTCTGACTATCTGTATTCATAGATTTATGATAATTTTTCTACTTAGCTTTTTGATCTGAATTTTGGTGGAGAGCTTCACGACTCATCTGCTCATAGGGAGAAAAGTTCTCATAATTTTTTGAGCAGCAAAATCCCACCAACCTCCTGTTCAAATTAAAGACAGATTCTGGAAATATCTGCTTTTGCTTTTCTAAAAGAGACTTTTGTGTCTTGGCTTGATCTCTTTTAGAAAAGAAGTATTTGAATTGATTCCTCTCCTTTTCGACACTTGACAACCAGGATTGTGATTGAAAATCCTCACATATTTTATGGATCACATCCATGTAAGCTAGGGATGCACATAGTTGTCTAGTCGTTCCGGTTTTTTATGGGTTTTCACGATTTCCTTTTTGCGATCTTTTCACGGTTTTAGTTGGAGTATTTTGGGGAAAATTTAATTGCGACCATTCACCCCCCTCTGTTCGCCATCTCGATCCTTCAATTGGTATCGAGCCGGTTTTGCTCTTCCATAGATCTTGACGGTCTCGAGAGCCATGGCGATGCACAAGTATTCCACCAAGCCTCCAATTTTTTTCGGTGTTGATTTTCCTTTTGAAATCCGGATGGAGTCATACATCATCGCCAGGCTTCTGATATGGCGAAGGTGAAGCTCCCATATGAGGTTCTGCCGATGAGAACGTCACGGCCGGCAATATGGTCGACGTTGAGGCAAATGTTAAGGCGAGAACATTCTCATCTGAGGACTCACCGATGAGTATGATCGGATTTCTCACCTTCGCTCCGCCCACGAGATTTGGGTAACCTCGATGCTTACCATGAGGGCACCACTCAAATCAAGACCGTGAGGCAGGACGATTCAAGCCGAGTACAACAAATTTGAACAACGCTATTGGTGAGAGTCTCGATGAGTGCTTTGGTCGGTTTACCAAGATTTTGAGCGACCTCCGAAAGCGATCGGTTGTATATACCCCGACTCGGACAATGCTCGGCATTTCTTGACCGCGACTCGACCTTCGGGTTTGGGAGATGAAGGTGACCACCATCAAGGACACCATCGATTTGTCGACTCGACTCTTGACGGGCTTTATTCCGCCTCAAGACTCATGAGATTGATGTCGTCTCTCGGAAGACGAAATCTCGATCGATGGCTTTGGTCACCGATCCCATTGGGTCCTCTTCGGATTTTCTCTTGACTTTGCTTCGGTTTTTCTCTCCGCTCTTTGCGGCGTAGCGATGAAATTCTAGAACAATTTCGGAAAATGAGCTTGCTCTTGTCGTCAAAATTTTCCAATATTTACAAGAGAGTGAGAGAGAGGAAGAGAGGTGGCATGATCACCGCTTGAGTGTGGTGGCCCCAACCACATTCGAGCTTAACCGCCCTAAGTTGGAGAAGGGCAAGAACGACGTCGGCGGTTTGGGCAAGAACGACTACACCGACAAGAACCGCAACAAGAAGCCTCCGGCCAGGAACCGGCCAAGACGAGAAGAAGTACCGCAACTTCTCCAAGAACAAGAAGCTCTTCCACGCGTCCTCACCGCCCTTGACGACATCAACCTCTCCGACACGGAGACATGGAGCGACGAAGGCGAGGATGATCCGCAAGAGAAGAAAGGCGGCGACGACTTCTCGGCATGTGCTTCATGGCAGCGCCATTGAAGTGAGCGACTCATTTGTCAGACAAATGACACGGATGAGGTACCCACCTCGACGAGTTAAATGATGCCTTCGTAAATTAGGCAAGTTTCATGCTAAGGCTAGGTCGAGGTGTTACGAGTTAGAGAAGGAGGTAGATAGATTGTCTCGGGAGTTAGCTTCACTTAAATCATGTTCCTCCCGAGACTCGACAGCTGTACACTCTGTGATGCTTTGCTTGTGGAGTGGAGAACCTAAGGACTTTGCATGATAGTGTGCTTGTTGATCTTAAGAATCTGAAGTTAAAGAATGCTAGTCCTGTTGTTATTGATATTCCTGCTGATGCTAGTTTTTCTCATGCCCACACAAATGCTTCTGTAATAATTGCCCTAAGCTACTTGCTGAAATTGATGCCATGGGTTGTCACCTTAGGAAGATTTACGCTAGAAATGATGAACTTGAATTGCATGCTTCTAAGGACCCGGTCGGCTCATGTGAGGGTCAGAAGCAACTAAAACTTGACAATGATGCTTTGAATGTCAAGTGTGATCAACTTGCTAAGGATTTACTAGTTAAATCACAAACTGGTTGCTTGCTGTGTGTTGGGGTTAATGATGACGTGGATAAGGTCCACGCAGAGTTTAGGAAGAAATTAGAAGAACAAGTCCATAGGATTAGAGAAGCATCGTGCGTTTCTTGTGAGTCCCTCAAGCTTGAGGCAGCCATGCTAAGGGAGAAAAATAGACGTGCTGGTATCTCTTCTTCTCTTTCTGGTTCTTCTTCTTCCTCTCACCCCTGTTCTTCTTGCGCTTCACTTTTCCGAGAGTGTCAGTATCTTATGAGCACTCTTGAGAAATTTGTTGGAGGCAAGAAGAAGCTCAATCTCATTCTAGACCAGTCCAAGATTAGCAGATTCAATCAAGGTCTAGGATTTGATTACTTGGAGCACGCTAGGACTCATCCTCCTACCATTGTGCGTAGTTCCAAGAGTGGAGAGATAGTGGTTGCTCCGGGTTGAGCACCTTTGTGTTTAGGTCTCTTGGTGTGGTCCACGGACTTGACCGAAGGATGCTTCTCTTGTTGCTACGCTCTAACAAGGCAAAGTACACATGCACCTTCTCAGAAGAAGGATGGTCACCTAGTAGATTTCGCTTCAGCGCGCCAAGATCACTTTCGGCGTGGCGTGTTGATGCTCTTAGGGTATTGAGGTCATCCCTGACACTGAGTGCTCCTAAGGCACCATCGCTACTAGACGAGTTAGAGAGTCGCTTTGTTTTGGGCAGCATCCAGACTCGGTTTTCATCTTTGTTCATCGAGTTTTAGTCCTGGAGTTGCTCGTGATCGCTCTCTTCCGCCGTCCTCTTGATATTCCTCGTTTTTCCCATCGAGGTAGATATCGCGGCGTGAGGCGTTCGGGTAGGAGATTTAGGCGACCTCGTTGGGATGGTCCGGCCTTTGCACCACAAGAGCCAAACCGATGATGACTCCTAGATCTTCCACTACAACTGCTTCTTCTGATCTTGTTAGAGTTGAGCGTCAGAGAGACACTAGAGTCCAGTCTTCTTCTTTTGTGGCTGGTACTTTGAGGCGTCGTGTAATTCAGTATTGGGTTCCCAAGTCTTTACTTTATCGATCTTGAGTCTTCTCTCGACTTGATCAGTTCGCTCGGATGGGGAAGGAGATGTTTGGATTGTTGACTCCGGTTGTTCTCGCCATATGACCGGAGATTCTCGTTGGTTCTCTTCCCTAGTCCGAGCCCCCGGTGATGAGTTGATCACTTTTGGGGATGCTTCTTCAGGTAGAGTCATTGCTAAAGGTACAAATCTGCATTAATGAAAATTTTATTCTTAAGGACGTTGCCTTAGTGAGTAAGCTGCAATATAATTTGCTTTCTGTTTCTCAGCTTATCGATGACTCTTTCGAGGTAAGCTTTAAGAGCAATGCTTGTAGAATCCTCGATTCATCAGGAGGATTAGTTTGCGGGATTTCTAGATTTGGGAGAGTCTTTCGTGCTGATTTTTCTGTTTCTTCTGGAGACTTTCTTCGGTGTTTGATTGCTTCTGAGTCCCGTGATCTCTCCTTCTGGCATAGGAGACTTGGTCACATTGGTTTTGATCATTTGACCGAGTTAGCGTACCGCGATCTTATTCGTGGTTTGCCCAAACTCAAGATGGTCAAAGACTTAGTTTGCTCTCCCTGCCGACATGGCAAGATGGTTCTTGCTTCTCATCCTCCGATCCACCGTAGTGATGGTGATGCACCAGACAGCTTTTACACATGGACTTTGTTGGTCCGGCTAGAGTGCGATCGGCGCAGGAGGGAAGTTGTATGTCCTTGTCATTGTTGATGATTTTTCGAGATATTCTTGGGTATTTTTCATGGCCTCGAAGGATGAGACTTTCTCTCACTTGAGGATTTGTTAGTAGGTTGTCTATTGAGCTCCCCTGTGCATTACGAGCTATCTGTGCGTGATAATGGCACGAGTTCAAGAACTCCTACTTTGAGAGTTTATGTGTGGAGTCTGGTTTAGAGCATCGGTTCTCTTCTCCCTCGTCCCTCGGCAAAATGGCGTAGTGGAAAGGAAGAACAGGACCACAGTTGAGATGGCTGGGACGATGCTAGATGAGTCTGATACTCTAGGAAGTTTTTAATGAGGCTATAGCTCTTGCTTGTCATGTTTCTAATCGCGTGTTTTTGAGAGCACATTTGCATCGCACTTCTTATGAGTTGAGGTATGGTAAAGCCCGGTGTTTCTCATTTTCGTTTTTGGTTGCAAGTGTTTTATCTTGAAGTCTGGTAACCTAGATAAGTTTGAGCCTAGTGTTCTCTGCTATCTTTTCTATACTCTATAGTCACCCAGTTCGCAGCTTCTTGACTTCTTCCCTCCATTATGTGTTTACGGCTTTAATTGAGTTCTTTTCGACCTTTCTTGAGCTTAATCTTGCTAATAACTCAATTTGAACCAGATTTGTGCTTAAAATGGAATCACATGTTGAGGGGGAGTTTAAGAATCTGTCTCATGCATTGCATATAGACTTGATTTTTCATTTTATGAGCTTTGTCTATTATGCAATTGACTCAATCTTCATGTAATGCACCTTGCTACATCTTTTGAAGAAAATCACTAGCTTCGGGTTGTCCAAGTTCATCCATCATGCTAAGCTTGTTAAAATTTGAAAATTGAAAGTTTTAAGCTGAAAAACTTGATGAAACATGTTGCTTTTTCTTGCTAAGTTTAGTCTCTAGAGGTATTTACCATGATTTGTGAAATTTTGGAGTTCTCTAGAGTCCCTATAGCAACTTGGGTGAAACTAGCTTGATCCATACTTGAGTCCTTCAAATTGCTCATATGTGCTAAAATGAAAACAAAAATTGACTCTTTTGTGCAAAATTGATCTCAACACTTTGCATTCACGAGACTGCCTCCCATTGCACTTGGGATGAACTTGGAATGCATCGTGTATGACCAAGACCATCCTCTTAAGAGTTCTTCTTGAGATGGTCGAAGATGGCATGAGTCAATTACTCTTGAAAAATGCAAATAAACAAATAAAAACATATGTGGGTAAAGAATGCAAATTATGTCAAACATTTGCACCCCGCTATGTCTTTTCAAATACTAAGGTAAAAGTCGCATTATATGGAAAATGAGCTCGAAGGACCTTGTATGCACTTCTAGATTTCCCAAAGTGTTGAGTAGGTTGAACTCTAGGTTCTCCATTTGATCCTATGAGTGGTGTTTGCTTCTAGCTTTGAAACTTCTGCTAAGTTTTGCACTTGTTCAAATCTTGCTAAAATAAAATCTTGTAAACAAAGCTTGTGAGCAAAATGAATTTGTTCTTGGAGACATCCAAGTTTAGTCATTTTCTAAATTGATTAGCTTGGTGTCATATCTTGTCATTATGACTTCAAAGGGGGATAAAATAAAAAAAATGACTTCTTGATGCCTATATTGCCAAAAGGGGGAGAAAATGTAGAAAAGGCATCTTCAAAGGAAAAATTCTAATCCACCTTGGTTCTTATGATCTTTGTGACAATTGCAAATTTTTATGATCATAAGCATATTGAATGTTCCTTGTGAGTTTTATTGGATATTTTAGAGCTTTTGTGGAAAACTTGCTCTTTCTTTTATATTGCTCTAAAAATCTTTCTAGCCAACTTGGTCATGATATTATTTCCTTCTCTCTGGACCGAGTTTGGCTTTGCATTCAAATTGCTCTCTTCTTCTCCTTCAAACTCAAATTTATGCCTTTTTGGTGTTTGTCAATATACTCATCAAGGGGAGATTGAAAGACCATGTGGAGGTCTATCCTTGTGTGTGATGAGTAATTGACAAGAGTTGAGCTTGGTTTGATTTGAAATTGAGTTTGATTTGAAATGGATTTTCAAATTGGAGCAATTTGGATTGCTTCTGCCAGGAGGCGGTAGTGCCGGCTCATTGAGCAATATGTGGATTTGATGTTTGGAAGTGTATGTGATTTATTACATATCATGTTGGGCAATGCTATGTGATGTGTTTCCTTGTCTTTGATGGTTGCAGTATGACGGTGCTAGGTCATGGTGAGGCGGAGGATGACCGGGACTAGGTGAGGCGTCGGAGGTCCAGACGGTCGGGAGATCGCGGAAGATGACCGGAGGCGGAGTCCGGCAAGCCAAGAAGATAAGGAAAGGAGATGATGCTAGCTAGATGCGTGGATCAATGAGGGCCGTCGGATTGCGGTCTAGTTGATAGGTTAGCGGGTCTAGGTAGTATGCTTTGAAACCGTGCAAGAAAACCCGGTATGTGTGTGGGTTTTGGGTTAGCCCTTGCATGGCTGTGTGAGAGGGTTAATCCTAGCCCTTAGATGAGTGTCCTAGGGTTGAGGGACTCATCCAAGGGTGGTAGGTGACCCAAGAGTTGTATAAATAGGGGTGGAGGGTGGCCTCCTCCCTTGAAGGTTTTGAGTTGCTCCTTTGAGCTTTGCCCACATGAAGTGAGGCTTTGTAAACCTTCCCACCAGAAATACAAAGAAATTTCTTTACATTATTGTGAATTTAAATTCGCATTTACATTATGTCTTTACTTTACATAATTTAAATTCAGCATTTACATTACGCATTTACTTTCCATAATCTATATTCATGCAATTTGGATTTGCCTCCTCCTTCTAAATGCTGATCTTGGATGTTTTGAGTGTGTTCATATGGTTTTACATCTCTTTTGTACTCTTTGATTGAGTAGAGATCATCTCTTCTTTCAAGTTCCAGTTCTGTCCAGAACTTATTCTTCGCGCAGCAGTTAGTCTTTGATTTTTAGAAAAATCTAGAAAAATCCTTCTTGAGTGATTCTTGTTGGAGATTGTGCGGGACTTCTATACCCATCTGTAGAAAAAGTTTGGAGTCTACTGGTTTCACTGTTTGGGTGCTATGAGGTGAAAACCGAGCCCCAAATTTTCTGCCTGAAGTTTCTGACTGTCTGTATTCATAGATTTATGATGATTTTTCTACTTAGCTTTTTGATCTAAATTTTGGTGGAGAGCTTCACGACTCATCTGCTCATAGGGATAAAAGTTCTCATAATTTTGTGAGCAGCAAAAACCCACCAACCTCCTGTTCAAATTAAAGACAGATTCTGGAAATATCTGCTTTTGCTTTTCTAAAAGAGACTTTTGTGTCTTGGCTTGATCTCTTTTAGAAAAGAAGTATTTGAATTGATTCCTCTCCTTTTGAACACTTGACAACCAGGATTGTGATTGAAAATCCCTAACATATTTTATGGATCACATCCATGTAAGCTAGGGATGCACATAGTTGTCTAGTCGTTCGGTTTTCTTGGTTTTTCACGATTTCCTTTGCGCGATCTTTTCACGGTTTTAGTTGGAGTATTTTGGGGAAAATTTAATTGCGACCATTCACCCCCCTCTGTTCGCCATCTCGATCCTTGGTAGTACCTTAAAGTCGGTACTACTGCCCTCGAGGGCGGTAGTCTCGATATATGGTCGTTAGCCAACCGTTGAGCTATGGGCGGTACTCTAAACCCTTGGAGGGCGGTAGTACCGCATTTGCTGAGTTTCGCCCATTTTGCCCCCAAACGGCTAGTTTTCTAGGTGGGGGCTATAAATACCCCCTTGGGGGGCTTGGGGTAGGTGTTGCTGCATTGCTTGAGTGTGTGGGAGTTGTTTGCATGTGTTGCTCTTCTCCATTTGGTTCTTGAGCTTAAGAGTGAGCTAATTGCATGTGTTGCAATTAGGAGTGGTTTGAGTGAGCTCTTGTGCATATGTTGCACTTGAGGGATGCCTTGTGCATGTGTTGCACTTGGTGATCACCGAGGAGCGCATTTGTTGTGCCCGGTGAGGTTCAAGCGAAGGAGCGGCTTGTTACTCTTGGAGGTTGCCGACTCCTAGACGGCGTAGGCGTCGTGCGCGGGAGCTCTCAAGGTTGTGAGAAGCCCCGGCGAAGTTTGTGAAGGTTCGGGTTGAGCCTACACGCGAGCGTGAAAAACCACGACTAGTGGAAAGAGGCGGGTGCTCGAGCGGGAGCCGGTCCAAGTGTGGGCTTGCCTCAACGTGGACTAGGGGAGACCGGCAAGTCTCCGAACACCACGGAAAAATATCGATTGTCTCTTGTCTCATTTATATTCTAGCATTTTCATTATTGCCATATTATTGATTGCTAGACCATATTAGAATTGCTTAGAATTAATTGTTTGTTCAATATAGCAATTCTTGTTTAGAGACATAATTTAGTTAGTGCACATAGTGAGCCTAGTTGATTTAGGCTTCAATTGTCAAAACCTAGTTAATCGCTTCCGCATATATCTTTGATTAGGTTTTGACATAGGGGTGTATTAGAGCGAATTGTTTAGTGAGCGATCGAATTTTATAAAACGCCTATTCACCCCCCCTCTAGGCGCATCCTCGACCCTACAAGTGGTATCAGAGCCACGGTCATTCTCATTTTAGGCTTAACCGTCTAGAGAGTAAAAAGGATGGCAACTAGAGGTTTAGTGCACTCTCACGATCCACTCATGCTAAATAAATCAAATTATGCTCAATGGAAATTATTTATGATTAATCATTTTAAATCCATGAGCCCACAAATATGGTGGATCGTAGATGTCGGCATTTCTTCTCCAATTAATGATATTGCTCCAACTAAGGGAGAGGAGAAATGTCTACATCTCGACGCTCAAGCTCCTAATGTTTTATTTAGCGTTGTGAGCGTAGAAATTTTCAATCTCATATGCAACCTCTCGAGCGCTCATGACATGTGGATCAAGCTTCAAGAAGAATTTGAATTATCCACATTAATTGAGGATTGCATTGAGGAAGATATGTCGGTTGATGAGCCTTCAACGTCAACATCAAGTGATGAACCGGCATCCCCATCAACCTCAACCTCCGCCTCAAGCGACGACGAATTTTCACTCTCGTCAAAAATTCGTTGCTTCATGGCAAAAGGTAAAAATGAGGTAAGTGACGCCGAAGATGAGCCCTCTTATGATGAATTAATGAATTTGCTAGAGGAGCTCAATGAATTTCTTGGAAAGGAGAAAAAGAAATATAAAATTTTGAAGTTAGAACATGATTCACTTCAAAATGAATATAATGTTCTAAAAGAAAATCATGAGAAAATCCTTTTCAAGGAATTCACTAAAGCTAGTGTGGATATGGGCATTCAATGTAATTTAGTTGATGAATTGCCTCACTCAATTCCTATCACAAACAATTCATCAAATAAATGCATATCCACTTCTAGCGATGATTTGCTTTGTTGCTCTAATGAAATTGCTTCTAGTTCCTCTATGTCTTTAGATGCTAATCTTGTAGAGGAAAACAAAGAGCTTAAGGCCCAAGTCATTAAGTTGGAAAATGATTGAAGAGGTGCGTTAAAGGAAAAGCCCTCCTCGACAAAATTAGAAGAAACTGAGATTCAAAGGTAACTGGAGGTAAGGTCATAAGGGACAAGGTCAATCAAGTTTTGCTGAACCAAAATTAGGGACAAGGTCCATACCACTGCAAGGGCTGTAACACCCCGGCACCCCACGTGCTCCGAATGTTACACCCTCAAGCACCAATGTTACAAAACACTATGAAATGCTAGTAAAGCAAGCTAACATACTAGTAGGTTTGCCGAACTTAACTAAAAATTTCGGAAGCACATCCCCTAACTTGGACATCCACTCAGCAGACAAAAGAACAATTAACATATATGTAGAAATTCATGACATCTAACTAGCTGGCATAACCAAATAAGCATATAACATGGAAGAGCAAGCACAACATATAACAACCATAGCATCATTCATAGTGGCGGGAGAAAAACAAAGTGACACCCGCATAGAGAATCACATGAACCATTTAAGATACATGAGTTCAACCAAATCTAAGAGAAATATATTACAATGACTCTAACTACATGGATGATTAGTATGAGTGAAGTGGTGCTAAACCCCTTTCCCATTCCCATAGGCCGCTCTCCATGTACCTAAAAAACAATTAAATAGACAAGCGTGAGTCCAAAACTCAGCAAAGTGTATCAAATAATAATTTCATAACCAATTAACGCATTTAAATCCACAACATGATTATAATTCTTATACAACTTAGCAAGTGCATAAAACAATTATGTCAACACCATTTACCTCCTTTACCTCATTGCTTATTTCACACACATACCTCCTTAAGCCTCTTGTGAGGAGTCCATGACTCTATCTCGAATCCGCATATTTTCAATTAACATAATAATTATCATTAGCGATACAATGCAACATGCATGCTCATGAATGCACATTTCTTTGCACATACCGGTATTGCCGAGTGCACACCCGTCGGTGTGCACCCTCTCATTCCCTTCCATCCCGTGGAGGGGCCTACTCTTACTGTCTCGCTCCCATCCAACCATGTGGAGGGGGCTATGAGGTAGGACTTTCGTACTCACTACGTGTGAGCACAGAGGCCCACATCAGCATGGGTCGTCTCTTCCATTATGAATACATAGCTTTGAATGAAATGGATAAATTGCAAGTGGCATTGTATTTTAGCCTTCACCTCACCATAAACATATATGGCATATTCTTACATACATAAGCTTAGCATTTTTATCATCCTAATCAGAACCACAACCACAGTCATACGCATTGACATATTCATATACCTATGAACTTAGCATTTGCATCATCATAATCAAACTCATAATTATCAACATAATCAAAATCACAAAGCAAAATATGTCACAAAACCTTCTAGCATTTAATCTACATGATACACTTGTCTTTACCCACTCGGAATAGAGTGGCAAGAAGTTGTGGCCACCCCCGAGATCACACTTCCTGCAATAACATATAAATGCATTCATCTCAAACAATGCAAATCACGGTTCAAGCGATAAATAACAATAACACTTTCGCTCCTATGCTTAACCCCATTTTGAATTTTCTCAATTAACCCAATTAATCCTTTCACAAGTAATCCATCTCAATTTCCATTCTTACCCTAAAACCAAACTACTGCCACACAGGACAACAACCACTAAAACATGCATAACTTTTACATAGTTGATCCAAATTGAGTGAACTCAGTTTCTAATTAATCACAAGAGGATAATCTACAACTATACTAGAGTCATTTATTCAGTAAATGCACCAAAAATTCCCATATTTGAAATAAACAGAGGTGACATGTACCTTCACTTGTTCTGGACAGTCAATATTAAAACAAGCATAACTTTTGAATGGCTAAACCAAAAATTGATTTCTTATGCTCTAATTGACCACAAGAGGACAATCTACAATTATCACCAAGCCATTCATTCAGGAGATGAATAAATAATTTCTAGATAAGAAATGAACAGAGGTTATATGCATTGACAGTAGTTCTGAACAGTCTGTACTAAAATGGGCATAACTTTTAATTGGCTAAGCAAAAACTTGCATTCTTGGACTCCAAATGACCACAAGAGGATAATCTACATTTATAATATAGTCATTCATTCAGGAGATTGATCTAAAGTCCTCAAATAGCACTCTGAATTATAGACTAAAATCTGAACCTTCAGCAGCTTCAGATTTCATGACAACATACTTCAAAATAGCATAACTATTGATTCTAAATCCAAATAAAGCAAAAAAGGACATTTTCTTAATCTACAGGAAATTTTTAAACTTTCTCCAAGCAATCAAAAATTCTAATTCAGCCTGCATCTAGCTTTAAACAGCAGTTTAACATTTCAGCTATTAACACAAGCACAATCAGGACAAACAACACTAAAATGACCATAACTTTTAATTGGCTGAACGAAATTTAGTGTTCTTAGTCTCCGATTAAAGAGGTTTCGACTAGCTACAAATTTCTCTATAGCCAAATATTCAGAAAATATTTTTAACTAACTCGAAACACAGCCCTAACAACAAGAACAGTACAACCCTCCAAAACCAAGAAATTTTCACCTCCACGCTCGTGAGGAAGGAGAAGACGGAGGGATGTTGCAGCTCGCTGTTGTTGCCGCAAGGGAGAGGAAGGGAGGGGGAGGCGCCGGCCTGTTGGAGGAGGAGCAGGGAGGGAGGCGCCAGGAGCAACAGGGGAGGGAGGAGGAATCGCCAGGAGGAAGAGGGAGGAGGCGCTATGAGCTGGGGAGCAAGTGCTAGCTTGGAGGCAGCTGTCGTGTGGGGGAAGGGAAAAGAAAAGGCAGCCGGGTAAGGGGAGGGAGGAGGGGAGGGGAAAAAAGGGGTGGGGAGAGAAAACTTCACCCGCGACAGAAAAATTCATCTGTGATATTTCATTCTCTCCCCCTTAAAGGAATTCGATCCCGAATTCCCAGAACGCCAAAACACAAAACAAGGTCCACCAGGGACACAAACTTCCTTGCAAACTCAAAGCACCCACGCAAGGATTCAAACAGATCCAAATGATAAACCAAATTCCCAAATCCAACTAATAACGAAAGTGATTTGACTTAACTCAGACTAAGATTATCTTCTCATGACTACACATTCACTTCAATTCCTACTTAAATTTGCAAGGGACAAAACTCTCTCGCATTCTAGATCTCAATGAACTTCCTGAACAAGGAATCTCACAAGAATTATTTCAACCTTCATCCTCAATACACCCATTTAAGGACTCAATCATATTAATTTATATACCAAATGCCCATATCAAACATGTTATACCACTATCGCAAAAATAATATGATGTAACTCAAAGAAACCTCCTTTGGCATCACCGGATAAGACCCCATATAGCCAATTCTCTTTTTCTCTCCCTTGTTTTTTTTCTTCTTGGGATAACATGGTTCCAAACTTCAAACTCAACTCTAAATTTCCCTTTTCAACTTCAATCCAATCTCCCCTCTTAATCTTTTTACCACAATTCATCTTATTCATGACAACAAGAATGACACGAGGCTTTTCATTCTAACATACCTCTAAACCATAATTTAATTAATCACTAGAGTTGGATCACACCACCCATTTGGATATCATTTAAGTAAAGACTGTGATCCTTGCCATGATTTAATTGTTCATATTGGCAAAACTTGAACATATTCATCATGATGCACTTAGTAGAGAATATCTCTTATGTCAAGTGTTTCCATTTATATTGTTCCGTTATATGAAACACTTGTGGTACAACTTGGCACAAATTCCTTCCATGACTTTTAGATGTGTCAAGTGCTCAAAACCATGATATATATGGATTCTTGGTGAAAAATTATTCTATCCACTCACTTAAATAGTCCGGAATCAAAAGTTATCTCACACCTAGGGAGTACGGATGATTCGGAGTAACATTTAGCGGTACAATCAAACGGCTAGTTTTTGGGATGGCTATTTAAAGCCCCCTCTTGGGTAGCCGTTAGAAGAGAGCTTTTGGTGGTTCTGGGTGCTTTGAGGTGTATTCTTAGTGATCTTAAGCTCCCAAAAGCCCTCTAACCCTAGATCTTAGTGATCCCTTTTGAGTGAAGGGTTGGGTGTGAGAGGGTAGTGCTCGGGTTGAGTGTGATTCGAGTTGTTGAGCACTTGATTTCATCTCCAAGCTTGTTCTTCGTGAGCATTTGTTACTCTTGGAGGTTGAGGACTCCTAGACGGCTAGGAGGTCGCCACGAGCCACCGAGCTTTGTGTGGTTGGCCGTGGGAATGACGCAAGGGAAGGAATCAGAAGTGAAAGCCGGCGAGTGCAAGGTGCACGAGGCTTTTCATTCTAACATACCTCTAAACCATAATTTAATTGACATTTATATCGAGTATCACACCACCCATTTGGATATCACGGGTTCCAAACTTGAACCCCAAGAGCCCATAACATGAATCTCCATCTTGCCCAAATAATTAACTTTTTCACAAAAGTACCATAACCAACCAATGCCATCAAAGGAAATAGCCCACCTTGGCACAAATTCCTTCCATCCGAAAACCATGATATATATAAAAAAAATTATTCTATCCACTCCTAGGCATATCTCACACCTAGGAACAACTAGCTACAATAAATGTTCACACAGAACACTTTACATCAAATTGCTATCACCTTCCCAACAACCAACAATACTCCCAACAAAATTTGGACCAAGGCATCAAAACCTCCATCATAATCCACCCTTAAATCACTAATGGTCAACACCTAGCCCAAGCTAGGATTGCATATCATTACCAAATCACCAATGGTTCTCTTCTTAATAGGGTCTCGCCTCCACATACTTTCACTCAAATAACCAAGCCTAAGAGTATAATCCTTTATTATACTTAACAAGATACCATAAATATTCATATTCTTATCTCAGACTAGAACACAAACAAAATATAATTCTCTTTAATCAAAAGAACCACATATATCACCTTGAACCCAAAGCGCTAAAACTTATCTTGGAGAGGACTCGACAAATCCCAATGATCACTCATCTTCTTCTCCCAAGCCAAAACGCAAAGGAAAACTCAACTCTCTTACATCACAAGAACCACTTTTATCATTTTCAAATCACTGCGATAAAATTTCACATCGGGGAGAAACTCAAATTAAAAGAGAAACCCCACACAAATCTTTGCAGAAGCCCTCACAAAAACCAAAAACAAATCAGCTCGCTTTCACCAAAGCAAAACCTCTCACGTTTAACCAAAATCAACATTTTGGAAGAGAAAACCGATTCTCAAGTCAAACATCTGTACCCGCAACCACCACATTTTTAATTAAACCCAACTCTAGTCAAAATAGAGTTACCAATATTTTCAGCTTAAGAGTTTCCAACACATCCCATTATATTTGTTTGTTTCCTTTAAATATTAATTTCAAGGTTAATCCGTTTTTGTACTCTAAGAAGCACGATCCAAACACACACTCTTAAGTGTAAATCCCACTTCCATAACTTAAACTAAATAATTTAGCCAAAACAAAAGATTGGCATGGTTCAATAAAATAAAATATTCTAAGAACCATCAACAGATTACTTCATAATTACTCTTTCATCCTCATTTTCGACTATCAAAACCAATTCCGCAACTTGACAAAATGCAAACTAATTGGGGAGTTCTATTGCACACTAATCAGAACGCCTTAACCAAAAGGCATGCATTCCCAAAAGATCATACGATCAATTGAATCCATAAACCCTTAAAAGAAGTTTCACCTCGAATCCAACCATTTCTAGTATTCCAATACTCTTGCCATTAAAGGTTTCATATTCACCAAAAGTATCCTGAAAAGCCCAACAGGTTTGAACATAAGTTACAAAACCCAATATTTCTCTAATTACCTTCTACTATTCATATAACCACCACTGGTCATAATATCATCAAACCCTAACCAAGTCTATCCCATGACAATCAACAAGGAGAACCACGTTCTCACTTCTTCAGCACAAATAACTTATCAGTTAATTCAACATAAGACGTGTGTCACCATTTTCTTTTGGTTTATTAACCATGACGAACCATCATTTATACAACTGCTTATTCCAAGCTTAAAACACTTTTTTTCATCATTTATTTCATCATAAGCCACAAATACCTTTTGTACAACCCCTAAGTCAACATTTTAATATCCCCAATTCATTCAACCAATAAAAACTTCTAACAACTCGATGTGATCTCTACTAGCCATATTCATAAATACGGATCCCAAACAGACATTTGTCAATGACAAACTCAACCTTTCATACAATCATTCCATATATACTCATTCTTTGATTACACATCTTTCAAGTCATTTTATTAATCCACAATTTAATTGACTCATAAATAACATAAACCAACAACCCTCATGTTTTTACACCATCCCACTCCAGTGCTTTACACCATCACCTTGCTATAATAAATTCATCAAACAGAAGATTCTAGATGTTTCTCAATCGTGATCAACACTAACCTTACAGTAGCACAATCCCGTACCTCCAATTAATTCCATAACTCGCAACAATTTGCATAAAATTATAATCAACCTTCACCATAGATCACTTACCATCTCAATTGATCTTTCTCTACCAACACAATAATTTAGGTTGTCTTTAAACAACTAACAAATTCACTTTAACAGAATCAGTAACCCACATCATCTTAAAGCTCTACTACTCATCATACACTTAACGTCTTGAACATCCTCGTAGGTCACGCACTCAACTTTCAAGGAACCACTGTTCTTAAACAGGAACAACATCAATAAACATCTTTCTTTCCAGAAAAACCCCAACCATAAACACAAGAGAACTCGACCCTCGAATTCCCAAACTCTGACGTGCAACAACTCCTTAAACAAAATCTCAAGATTTACAACTTTCACGAAGGAAGATGGATGTAAGGGGGAAAACCAAACGATCAACCAAATCTTTTCTGATAAAGACTTAAAACTTTACTCCACACGATTTAAGGTTTACATCAAAACTTCAATAAGCTCTTTTGAACTCAAAGAATAACAAACAAGAGAATAGTACAATACTTTTCTCCGCAAAATCACCAACCAAACTGAACATCAAAACGGCAGTAGCAATCCGAAAGGACTCACACCAAACTTTTCCCTTTGTCTCCACCCAAGAAAGCCAAAAGAAACCAACATTCTCCACCCACTCTCTAAACTAGATCGCAAAAGACAATGACTCCCACCTACGAGAGATTCCCAAACTTCCGGTTGTGGCTTTACCCAGCCACAACCACAATCACAGCCTCTACCACGGCCACACCAACAACCAAGGTCCTTAACACAGTCAAATGTACGAGGCCGAAAAACAAATTGATTCAAACAATTCTTTTATAATCAAATCAATATGCATCAACAACTTTAGCATTCAACATCAAGGCTTAAATACAACATTTAGGCGTAATGCAATGATACCCATACCCCTTCTATTGTACATCAGAATGTGTCAAGTTTTAAGTTAATTAACCAATCTATTCCAGATTTTATGGTTATTGCCCTAAAACCAAATTTTAACGAGTGGATACCTATGTCATGTTTCTACTTTTCCAAGTCAATATTTTAGTTCATTCTAGAATAATTTACTAAATTCACATGCCACGGATCTAAAGCCCGCTCTGATACCAACTGTAACACCCCAGCACCCCACGTGACTGAATGTTACACCCTCAAGCACCAATGTTACAAAACACCATGGAATGCTAGTAAAGCAAGCTAACATACTAGTAGGTTTACCGAACTTAACTAAAAATTTCGGCAGCACCTCCCCTAAAACTCGAAAATCCACTCAGCAGACAAAAGAATAATTAACATATATGTAGCAATTCATGACATATAACTAGCTAGCATAACCAAATAAGCAAATAACATGAAAGAGCAAGCACAACATATAACAACCATAGCATCATTCATAGTGGCGGGAGCAAAACAAAGTGACACCCGCATAGAGAATCACATGAACCATTTAAGATACATGAGTTCAACCAAATCTAAGAGAAATATATTACAATGACTCTAACTACATGGATGATTAGTATGAGTGAAGTGGTGCTAAA
Source organism: Guadua angustifolia (assembly GCA_036346375.1). Classification (NCBI taxonomy): domain Eukaryota; kingdom Viridiplantae; phylum Streptophyta; class Magnoliopsida; order Poales; family Poaceae; genus Guadua; species Guadua angustifolia. Next base: position 30,576,413 of record CM070503.1, read on the forward strand.
CCCCTTTCCCATAGGCCGCTCTCCATGAACCTAAAAAATAATTAAATAAACAAGCGTGAGTCCAAAACTTAGTAAAGTGTATCAAATAATAATTTCATAACCAATTAACGCATTTAAATCCACAACATGATTATAAATCTTATACAACTTAGCAAGTGCATAAAACAATTATGTCAACACCATTTACCTCCTTTACCTCATTGCTTATTTCACACACATACCTCCTTAAACCTCTTGGGAGAAGTCCATGACTCTATCTCGAATCCACATATTTCCAATTAACATAATAATTATCATTAGCGCTCTGGGAGCACCGCAGGAGGAGCAAAGCGTGCGCCAGAGTGGAGAGGAGTCCAGTCGACGCCAGGAAGGAGAAGTGGGGCGAGTGAATCACCAGGGGCGGCGTCTGGAGGGCTCTCTCTCTTTTTGCTAGGGTTTCATCCCTCTTAACTTTTTTCTAAGTCTCCCGTGCGCGCGATATGCCAAATTATTTCGGGCTTTTGGCGGATCTAGTATCGGCGATGCAATGAATTAGCTTACGAGACGTTCGCCACAAACTTTTTACCGACATACCATTTGACTATAAAAGTCAAGTTTTACTAACATTTGTCATCTCTAAATCTAGGACGTGGTATAGTGTTATTTCACACACAACATGCATGCTCGTGAATGCACCTTTCTTTGCACATACCGGTATTGCCGAGTGCACACCGTCGGTGTGCACTCTCTCATTCCCTTCCATCCCGTGGAGGGGCCTACTCTTACTGTTTCGCTCCCATCCAACCATGTGGAGGGGACTACGAGGTAGGACTTTCGTACTCACTACGTGTGAGCACAGAGCCCCACATCAGTATGGGTCGTCTCTTCCATTATGAATACATAGATGTGAATGAAATGGATAAATTGCAAGTGGCATTGTATTTTAGCCTTCATCTCACCATAAACATATTCCTAAACATTAACACGCATATGGCATATTCTTACATACATAAACTTAGCATTTTTATCATCCTAATCAGAACCACAACCACAGTCATACGCATTGACATATTCATATACCTATGAACTTAGTATTTGCATCATCATAATCAAACTCATAAGTATCAGCATAATCAAAATCACAAAACAAAATATGTCACAAAACCTTCTAGCATTTAATCTACATGATACACTTGTCTTTACCCACTCGGAATAGAGTGGCAAGAAGTTGTGGCCACCCCCGAGATCAAACTTCCTGCAATAACATATAAATGCATTCATCTCAACCAATGCAAATCACGGTTCAAACGATAAATAAGAATAACACTTTCGCTCTTATACTTAACCCCGCTTTTAATTTTCTCAATTAGCCTAATTAATCCTTTCACAAGTAATCCATCTCAATTTTCATTCTTGCCTTAAAACCAAATTTCTGCCACACAGGACAGCAATCACTAAAACATGCATAACTTTTACATAGTTGATCCAAATTGAGTGAACCCAGTTTCTAATTAATCATAAAAGGATAATCTACATCTCTACTATAGCCATTTATTTAGCAAATGCACCAAAAATTTTCAGGTTTGAAATGAACAGAGATGACATGCACCTTCACTTGTTCTGTACAGTCAATATTAAAACAAGCATAACTTTTGAATGGCTAAACAAAAATTGATTTCTTGTACTCTAATTGACCACAAGAGGACAGTCTATAATTATCACCAATCCATTTATTCAGGAGATGCATCAATAATTCGCAGATCAGAAATGAACAAAGGTTATATGCATTGACAGTAGTTCTGAACAGTTTGTACTAAAATGGGCATAACTTTTAATTGGCTAAGCAAAAACTTGCATTCTTGGACTCCAAATGACCACAAGAGAATAATATACATTTATAATACAGCCATTCATTCAGGAGATTGATTTAAAGTCCTCAAATAGCACTCTGAATCGTAGACTGAAATCTGAACCTTCAGCAGCTTCAGCACTTCAGATTTCAGGACAGCAAGCATACTTCAAAATAACATAATTATTGATTCTGAAATCCAAATAAAGTAAAAAATGATATTTTCTTAATCTACAGGAAATTTCCTAACTTTCTCTAGGCAATCAAAAATTCTAATTCGGCCTGCATCTAGCTCTAAACAGTAGTTTAACATTTCAGACTATCAACTCGAGCACAATCAGGACAGCCAGCACTAAAATGATCATAACTTTTGATTGGCTAAACAAAATTTAGTGTTCTTAGTCTCAGATTAAAAGGGTTTCGACTAGCTACAACTTTCTCTATAGCGAAATATTCAGAAAATACTTTTAACCAGCTCGAAACACAGCCCTAACAGCAAGAACAGTACAACCCAAAAACTGAAATTTTCCCTCCAAAACCTAGAGCCACTTCCCCTCCCCCAAAATCCTCAAAATCCAAACCCTAGAAAACCCCTACCAGCTGGATAACTCCATTAGAGCAGCATGCACACCCCCAAAACCAAGAAATTCTCACCTCCGTACTCATGAGGAAGGAGAAGAGGGAGGATGTTGCGTGACTCATGGCAAGGGAGAGAAAGGAAGGGAGGCTGGAGGAGCAGGGAGGGAGGTGCCAGGAGCAACAGGGGAGGGAGGAGGAATCGCCAGGAGGAAGAGGGAGGAGGCGCTATGAGCTGTGGAGCAAGTGCTGGCTTGGAGGGAGCTGTCGTGTGGGGGAAGGGAAAAGAAAAAGCAGCCGGGTGAGGAGAGGGAGGAGGGGAGGGAAAAAAGAAAAAGGGGTAGGGAGAGAAAACTTCACCCGTGACAGAAAAATGCATCTGTGATATTACAAGGGCACTAAGGTGCTGGCATGCAGCATGAGCAGGAACAAGAAAGTTCGTGATTTTGGACGGTGCCAGCGTGAGGTCATGTAGTAGGAATAGGAGAGGTCACAGTTGAGGGTGGTGCCGATATGCAGATCTGGCCATGAAGAGCAAGAAAGGTTACCGCCAAAGTCGTCCTTCCCTATGCTGCGATTCTTGTGTCATATTTGGCTAGGAGAGAAGGAGATAGGGTTGAAAACAGGTCGGATATCTCTTGCCCGATCCGGGACCGAATCTGGGACCAGATTTTACTATCCAGTCGGATCCGGGACCGGATCCAAATACTTGAATACGGATTCAAAATCGGATCCGGAGCATCCAATATCCGGTAAATACGGGACGGGATCCGGATTTTTTATATTCGGATATCCGGATTTTTCTATTCGGATATCGGACCGGATATTCAAGTCGAATATTCGGATTGGATATTCGGATATCAGCAAGACCCAACCCATTTATATTAACAATTAGTTGGTTCTATTGATTCTTAAGTAGCACATTCTTTCTACGACGTTTGTTGAGTTTGATTGATATATAATTTGTTACTATAGTCATGTACTCATATAATTTTAATTCAATATATATTTCTCTATACATGTGTGCAATATCCATATATCTTTATCTGTTTTCGACCCGAATCCGTCACATATCCGTCCTATATCCGTATCCCGGATAACTCGAATCCATATCCGTATTTGGCTAGCCCGTATCCGGTTTCAAATCCGAAAAAAATATGGGTTAGGATACGAGAAGAGCAATATCCGCCCGTATCCGACCCGTTTTCACCCCTAGAAGGAGAGGGAAGGGAGAAGGTGAGGAGGCACCTTGGGAGCTGAGGCGTTTGGCAAGGACTAGGCGGCGGCAGCATGAAGTCATGGGAGCGGAGACGATGACTCTGTTCGCGACCCAGGATGAAGAAAACCACGAGGGAGAGGGTGAAAGCAAGCGCGTATGAGCGAGGGAGAGGGGTGAGTGAACTCCTATGTGTGGGATGAGAACGTACGAGCGTGTCCCATACCGATCGATTCAGTCGATTTGAGCGTATGAGTTGATACATGATATTTGGAGAATATTCCTAGAATATGTACCACTTCGTCTCGAACGAGATGGTTCCCTACATTCAACCAAACACATGTATAAAGACCTATCCTGATTCCTGAATCATCCCATACAGGTTCCTCCTTATTCACTCAACCAAACGCACCTAACTGCACAAGTCCTACCGAGGTCCCATGGTTCAGTAGGTCTACTTTTGAGCTCCTATAGTGCAATACCTCCTTTCATGGTACATGAGCATGATAGGTAGTTACGTATCACTTGTGGGCGCTTTGCGGTCGACGAAAGGGTTATTTTTGTGATTACGTTTGAAAGGGAGCTAGATTTTTTAAAAAAAAAACAATTTGTTAGAGAGCTAAAAAAGTGATGAATTTGCCGGAAACTACAAATGAACTAGGTAACACCTCAATCTTTTGTAAATCTTATACACACTTTTCTAAATGTACATATTTTATTTAGTATCTACGAAATTGCATATACGTGCGCTAGCAGATCAAGCCTGATGCCTGCGCCATTTACAACTGAAATTTCTAATTCGGAAATGCGAAATTCAAATTTCGAAAGAATGCAACCGTTTACTACTAGCACTACTTGCCATCGGCTAAAATTCAAACTGACACAACACACAAGTAGCCGTCGTCCTAATGGCTTCTCCTCTCCACGTGTATGATATCTATCCTCTCTCTCCCCGCGAGATCATCAAACTCCCAGCCCTATAAATACCGGCACCCCTCCCCCACCTCCACGGCTCCACCTCACGCGCAGACGCACAGCCACTTCGCGGCCGCATTTCCGCAAGCACCCGCCGCGCCGCGCGAGATGCACCGCCCGACCTCGCCGGAGCCAGTAGGCGGCGGCGGCGGCGGCTCCTTCACAGCGCTCCTGGGGCTCCCGACCGCGCAGGCCATGGAGATCCTCCTCCCGGTCGCGCCCACCTTCCCCTCTGACCCCAGCCTCGTCGACCGCGCCGCGCGCTTCTCCGCCTTCGCCGCCTCCTCCTCCTCCTCGCCCCCGCCTCCTCCGCCCCCCACCGCCAAGCACAAGGACCCCGGCGACCGCAACATCGACAAGGTGCGTATATACATACCACTCTCCGTACCGTACTCCCCTCTCCGTCTCTCTCGATCGTCGGAGCTAATTTTTGTGGGGTGCGCGCGCACGTGTTTGCAGGGGAAGGCTGCGAAGAAGGGGAGGGTGGAGGCGGCGTCGGCGGCCGGCGGCACAGAGGATGCGGAGGAGGAGAAGCCGGCGTACGTGCACATGCGGGTGCGGAGGGGGCAGGCCACGGACAGCCACAGCCTCGCCGAGCGGGTGAGAGCTCACCTCGCTCGCCGCTAAGCTAATCTAGCCATCGCATTAGATTTGCCTCATTAATTGGGCTTTGGGTCCGCTTAATCAGGTGCATTAGGACAGTGGTTGGGTGATTAGTGACGTCGTCGTTACTAGTTTACCTTCTAGAAGCTTTCTCTTTTGCTGATTGCTTCCCGCTTTTGCTTAGGCGAGACGGGAGAAGATTAACGCGAGGATGGAGCTGCTCAAGGAGCTGGTCCCTGGATGCAGCAAGGTGCGTGCTGTAATTTCTTGGCTTCGCAATATTTTTACAGTCCGCCCCTTCTGTTTGTTGACATTTGCATCAAGCAGCACATTTAGATTTTCTGTAAATTGTGGTGGTCCGGGACAACTTCCCCATTTCCTTCCTCCTTTGGGTAGTCATTTTACTGCTCTATACCTCTTAACTAGGTGTATGTAGGGTGATGGAATTAATGGTGCCTTGTTTGTGCCTTGAAAGGCATAAGATACCTATAATTTCCAAGCACTAGAGTGGAGTTTGGTACATGCTCTGCTTTCCCATCTATGCAATGTCCATCAGTTAACACAAAGATTTAATGCATAATTGCATCAGGAAGACTAAAAAAAAGTGTCATGAACTTGTTACCGGTCAGTGGCAAATGGCGCGTTGTGAGTTCTGAGGTGCACTCATCGGTAGGCCCGGTTGTTAGCGACCGCCCTACAGATTCATAGAATTTCTTGGTATGCAAAACGCACATCTATTGCATTTCGGGCTGTGAAAAAAAGCTTGAGCTCGCGAGTTACTCAAGCTTGGCTCGGTTTGAACTCTAAATGAGCCAAACTCGAGCTTGATTTCGAACTCGCAAGCTTCACCGAGCCGAGCTCAAATAGCTCGCAAGCCTGGTAAAATTTCAAATTATTTGTTAAATATTACTATATATTAACTTTTATCAAACTTACTCAAGCCAAGCTGCGAGCTCGAGCATTTTTTTATTGTTGAAAAATAGTCTATATTAAATTGTTTATTGTTACCGAACTTACTCGAACCAAACTCGAGCCTACTCGAGTTTAAACTGAGCTGAACTCGAGCCTAGGTTCAGACTCGGACCCTAACTTGAGCTCGGCTCGAGCCTAAACCGAGCTCGAGCCTAGGAGCCCAAGCGAGAGCTCGGCTCGTTTACAGGCCTAATTGCATTATGGAACGTGGAGGAACTCTATTGGCTGAGAGTCATGCAAGGGACACGTAGGTGTACATTGCACGACAGGAATTGATCACTTTTCTGGTCTTTTCCTCTCTTTTTTTGCAAAATTGGCTCCTTTCTCAATTGAATTGCTAATCTAGCCCTCTCCGCACCGCAGAAAGCACCTTCTGTGCTCCCTCTCTGCAGCAGTCTTCCTCCCACGCTCGCTTGCCACGATAGTGTTGGCTCCTTCTGCGCTCCGGAGGTGCGGCAGCTGTCCGCTCCCGCGCTCATCACCTGCTGCCACGGCTAGGGCAACGACGGTAAGGAAGGAGGCTAGATTTACAAATTTATTCAAAAGGAAGCTAATTTTGCCACAAAAAAAAAAAGAGCAAAGGGCTAGAAAAGTTATCAATTCGCACGACAGAAGGAGATGGTCACTACTCACTCGCAGTACTCTACTCAGTATTGATGGAGCTGTGTCCCGGGTCTACTGAGATAAGGAGCACTTGCTTTTGTGTGCCGAACTTAAAAGGGAAGGGATTGGGTTTGGCCGGGAGCTGTGGCTGCCTGGCCCGAACGTGGCACCGCATCCAAAAGGTGCAGGAGGAAGCTAGGTGCACTGGGTTGAGGTGATTGTGATTATTGTTGGGTTTTGATGTGATCTCACAGCAAGCTTCCTCCTCTTCCTTCGGAACGTTTGCTACTTGTGCACACTCAATAATGTTCAACGAGCTCCCCAACTTTGAATGTATTGATGTGGAAGCAGCCCTAGGATGGCGTGTAGGGCCGTGATGTGAGTTGTCCGTTCGGGCTATCTTTTGGGAAGGGTAGTTGGCCCTCTTGCACTAGAATGTGTGGGTTTATAGGAAGTTGTAGAGAGGGTAGGTTCAGAGTACTTCAAACCATTTCTTGCTAAGATATGGCTATTTGAGTTATTTGAAGTACACTAGCTTCAAAATGAGCTATTTCAAACCTTCACCTTTTTGAGATGGAAATGGTGTCATTTTAGTTAGCAATTTCGCTTCTATTTTGCCGGGAAAAAAACGCTCCTATGCAATAGAAATGTCCTGATTTAGCTCACTGGTACAAAATGTTTTGCATTTCCCTTCTGTTTCAGCGGCACTTTTTTTTCTTAGACTCAACCCAGCTCACCCAATTGGCCAATTGCAGCCATTCTGCAAGAATTTCTGCCAGAGTGATTTAAACTTTTCATCAGGTGCATTTATTACTGACATTAAATGATTTAAAATTTTCATCAGGTGCATTTATTACTGACATTAAATGATTTAAACATATCGCTTGAAACTCAATTTGTATTTTTTAAATGAAAAATTGTGTTTCGATATGTATGATTGTATGGAGGTAACGAAGATGACTAACTTATGTATGATGGATAGTGTATTTACAAGTTTATTATGGTACAACAGAAAAATACACTGAAATCTTGTTAGCAAAACTCTCTATCAACGTTAGCAAACTGAAAACAACGATTTTAAGTATGAAAGCTTGATATGTCACCCCTTCCAAAATTTTAATTTGTCCACAAAAGATTCCATGGTGTTCCTGTATACAAAAGCATGATATTATTCTCTTCTAGTTCCTGCATCCTAGAAACTTTTGCAGTTTTGTTGACTATAGCCCCCCACCACCCACCCTGCGGGTTGGAAAGCTTTCCATAGCATGTCAAATTTTGCAAAGAGGTATTATTCGAAGCTATATTGATTTAGCTGCCTATTATAGAATGTAAAGAATGTAATGCCAATTGATTGACATGAGCATATTGTAACATACCAATCTACCATATTGACGGTACAGTACCACACTTAATTATTACACTATGCACTTCTTTCGTCATCCCTGCATGAGATGGTACTACTGGTGTTTTGCTATCATTTTATTATTATTGCACAATTTATGTAAAATGTGTTTCTTGGGTGCTACTATTGGTGTTTCGCTATTTTCTCATTTAAGTTTTTATATAATCAATAGTACTTCCCATCCATATTTTCCAAAATGAAGGCGAACTTTCGGTGCTCAATAGAAATCATTTGATTTGTGTGATGATATCAGGTATCAGGAACAGCACTAGTGCTTGATGAGATTATCAACCATGTTCAGTCTCTCCAAAGGCAAGTTGAGGTAACTATCATATTCACTTAACCAAAAAGACCTGCGAACATGAATCCTCATTTGCTTTCGTTAACTCAAGGTACAACGCGGTTTTCTCCGTTTGAAGTTACTAAAATTTTGTTGATATTTGGCAATTTGGTTGATCCAGTACTTATCGATGAGGCTTGCTACAGTAAACCACCGAGTTGACTTTGGCGGGCTAGACAGCCTTTGGGGCACAGAGGTACCTGTCTGGACATCTTTTTCCTTTCATCAATCTGTCCACAGATTAGTTACTTTGATTGTAGCTTTAGGAGGAACTCTTTCCAGGTCTTTGCAGTTTATTGTCTGGATCCTGAACAACTAGAATCATTGATGTTTATGGACCAAATTTCACTTTCGGAAGCTTCCTTTTTTATCATCCTTGTTTCTCCAGCATCTGTTTCCAGCATTTGTCTGCTTCTTTTTCATTGTAACACAGCAGATATTGAAATGCAAAAGGTGTTTTTTGCATGCTCAGCCTGTCCATTGTAGGTAACTACTTTCTGTGTCTAGGTGCAAGACGTTACGCTAGCTTTTTGTCATCCACGCATCAAATGGGGTAGGACATATGTGATATTTACCAATTGAAAATGTTTGCTGGTGGTCCTTGAGATTCCTGTTTTCGAATCTATGGTCTCCCTTGTGTCAGAAGGTTACAACCACCTTAACAGCTCGACATGATGACAGCCTTTTTGTTTCACCAAAAAAAAAAAACTCTACTGAATGATGTTTTAACAGTATCATAAAAATGTGATGATGCACTAAGTAACTTTATGTGCATATATGATTTGAACTAATTTAAGTGATAATTATTAGATTTAGATGCTCTTGGAGATACAAAATGCAATAGTTTGAACATCAAATGCAGCCTGCAATGTTTCCTGCAGGCATGATGCATTTCCAGAATAACCTTCACAAGTAGCATAAATATGCTTATTTAAAGATCGGACTTTCAAAGAAAGCAATATTTGGTAAAACAAAAGTTACCACGAGGGTAAACTTCATTTGTTAATCAGTAATTCAGTATTTAGTCTCTTCAGTTTTTATTCGTAATTCTTGAAACTGTAACCAGTGTCCTTACTAATTTAATATCTAGTGCGGAAGAGTTACAGGCTTGAACTGCAAGAATGCGATGGACTTGGAGCAGGCAACTTGGCCAGAACTGGGCATCTATGGAGCTCGGCAGCTGGCTCAACTACAACAGCAGTTCTGGCATTGCGATGCAGCACATCCGCATCAACTGGCGTTAATGTGTTATAAGCGGGACGATGACCACCCTCCCGTCCTTGCCAACTCCGGTGCCTCTCCCTTTGGCTGTGATCTAGCAACCTCAAGTAAAAGTGTCGACCAAACCTAGACTCTACGTCTATGTGATTTCAGTTGTTTGTGTTTATTAAAGCATCTGAACCTTTGCTCAGGACCGCACCTTCCGTTTTATTGCTGTGTCCATAGAGCTGAGTAATAATCTGGTGGGCAAATATTAAACGTGTCATATAGTCCAGAGCTACGTAGGATTTACATGTTAGTTTGGTGTTGTATCGGTGTTCGATGCAGATATGACACCAATACAATGCTCAACACGTATCAGCCACATATTGGACAATTAGGTAATAAAAATAAATAATTTTAATATTTGACACGGTTTCGACACTTCATCGATATATATCCAACATATATGGTGGCACAGGCTGGTCCACCTAAGCCACTTAAAGGGTAACCTCACCCACTCGAGAAGAGCAAGACACCAATATTAAGACTCCATAACAACATTAAGACTTCATTATGGAATCATGTTAACGCTCTAGATAAGGATAATCGTCTAAAGGAAATAAGAAATGGAGATGCAAATATTGCAAATATGTTGGAACTAATAGCTACTTTAAAGTTAAAATGTACTTCCTAAAAATTACTATTGGTGATTGAAAGATACATCCTAAGGTGACGATACCGATTTTCGCTCAACTTAGAAGTGAAGTTGCAAAGACTGAGATACATATTCATAGTTTACACTTTATGTTGTTTCAATTTGACAAATATATAGAACAATAAAAAATAATACATATGTACATTACTATTATTTAAATATATATAGTCGTGTCGCCATGTCACTCTACATTGTTTTGATTTGACAAATATGTAGAAAAATAAAAAATAATACATATGTATATTACTGTTATTTAAATATATATTAGCCATGTGCCCATATGTTGCAACAGAAACTCAATTTGTGATAAAAAGTTTATTTGCAAAGAGTACTAACAGTGGGAAAGGTGGATAATTAAAGAGTAATGGCAAAGGTGGACAATTTTGATGATGTGATGCGAGAAGAAACTCTTGCTTTATATAGTAGAGAAGATATTCGTGTCATCGGTACTTTTGGAAAAATGAAGAATCCTATGTCGGTACTGTGTCGTGTCGACGTATCCATGTCTCAATCTCTGTGCATCATAGGTTCAAAGCGTATGAAATTTAGTTCCTTCTTGGACAAAACAACTAATGCTTTCTGTAAAATAAAAGTGAAATATATCATAGCTCATTTGCTAGCATGACCAAATCTAAGCTAGGACATCCTGCAAAAACTTATCACATAATCTGAAAAGTTTGCCAGTATTGTAATGTTGCTTAGGAAACTAGATGTTTAAAAAATTAAAAGATAGTGTCACGCAATGGTCCCAAGCAGAATGCCTAGTTCAAGTTGCATAACATGTCGAACAAACTAAGAAATGTATTTAAATATAATTTGATAGGAGAAATAGGTATTGCTTGCCAATGCACGGGGTTGTACAGCAATAATCCAACAGCTAGAATGCTAGTCTGCACATCTTATGTTAAACTAACTTTAAAACTGAAATCAAAATTCAAAATAAGCTAAAATGGTATTAATCTATGGTAATGAAATGGCGAGTGCTAGCAATCGGACGTCCGATCTACTGTTTATTCTATTGGACGCTTCATGCAATATATTTTTTCAATGTGTGCAACATTTTTGCTCAACGCGTGAAACATTTTTGCTCAACGCGTGAAATATTTTTTTCAACGTTTGCAACATCTGTTTACTGTGCCGATATTTCTACTGTTTATACTGTTATCGAAGGAAAATGTTGCACGCGTAGTAAAAAAATGTTGCGCGCGTAGGAAAAAATGTTGCAAGCGTCCGAAAAAATATACAGTGCATCGGACGTCCGAACACAAATCATTCTATAATGAAATATGTTATTTCTCTCACAATGGTCGTATAGCCGTTTAAGAGAATGCAGCTGTTGGATCTTGGACCTGGACCTCCACTTTTCCGTTTGTTCAATCATCATTGCCCTTAGACTCCTTACCATTGCTTCGGGTGCTATAGATAGATAGATGTGCTTCTCTGCCGGATCTGTTCTGGCCAAATTGGTTGGTGTGGTCGGGCCAGAGCCAATTAATGCGTGCCTAGGAGCCCTTTCTTCCTCATCTTTCCATTTGGGCTGCCTCTGCCTGCATAGGGCCTGTAGATCAATATCTGGTCCCTTGTGGTCCTCCTGCTCCTCCTGGTCACCTGTACAACAACTGTTCAGGACCCACTGTTCTGTTCTGGAACTGCAGCTAGCGGCCGGCTCTCCATTGCTTGCATAGTAGCATCCTGCAGTCCTTGTGTGCAGCTAGCCAATGCTGCTGTTGGTTGCATCTCCAATGTCAGTAGATAGTTTTTTTTTTCTTTTAGATGCATGCTCCTTACTAGTTACTAGCATTCTTCTTGGCTCTTGGTACTCCTCCGGTGGCTGATGTACACATTTACCCGACCTGGGGCTGTCATTGCTTGCGCTTCTTACTGCACGAACCCACCTGAAATCCCCAATCCAAGCACGACGATTCATATATGTTTTCACCATGTTACCTTCTGGCCGTGGAAATCCTAAGTGGGATGCCTTGCCTTGTGGAAAGCCTAGCAGGAAAAATGTCGAGAGCCATGTTTATGGCTTGTAAAACGCGCACACATCTCTGTTGAGAACAGTTCATATGTATACTGTGAAATGTGAAGGGCCCAGAGAGTTTCCTATTCTTCTTCAGATCAGATCTTCGTTTTAGCAGTGTACTGGTATTTAGATTCAACCAGGGAAAGCTGTATCCGGTCGCCCACAGCATCTTCAGAGAGACCGGTGCTATTGGATGAACAGGCCCAACCCAACCATGCTGCAAAGCGATCAAGAATCATTAAAACCTTAGGGCCCTCCCTGCCTGCATGATAGTATCTGTACTACTGCATTACGGCTTGCAGAATCTGTTTTCGCGAGGAAATTATTGCAGCTTCTTGGCCTTATGTACCCTGTGGTCTGCGCCTGCGCAAGCAGCAGAGTGGTGCACAGCAAGTCGTATCCATCCATTACAAGTCACCATTTGCCCTCACAGTGTGCAGCAGCCAGCTGTTGCTGAGCTCCGGGCAGAACTCTCATTCATGCCATGGGCTTAGATTGAATGGTCTCATTGTTCTTCAGGATTTAGATGGTTTCGCTGTACATTTGACAACGGAAAAAGACCGGGTATGTATTGGTGATTTTGAGAAGTTGAGGGGCATTTCTTTCATGTAGGCTTCTGACTGCGTGTGCGCCAGATTAAGTTTTCTGCTGCTACTTACCATTGGTATGGTTAGAAAGTCTGCTGGTTGACGGTCAAACTGACATAGGATAGCTCGGGTCGAGTCTTGAAATGTACAATTCGGAGTTTTGTCGAGTTTTTGACCAATATTTACTGGTCGATGGCATGTCCGTGCTTAACTTGGTTCCCGTGTTTTTACGCGGTAGTGCAGCCGCAGCAGGGCAAGCTGAGACGGAGTTGTGATCAGCAGCGGCCGTGGAAGCCATGGCAATGTCGTCGCTGGAACTTAGGGTTTGTTTGGTTGGCCACCTGAGCATTTTGGAGCGGTATGAATATGGAGGCAGTTCTCTCTGGCGTTCTGGCGTTATGGGGGTTGAGGTGATGGGTGTAAATTTAGAGCTTTTTATAGTAGATTAAAATCAATATAAGCTGTCCATTCTTTTAAATCTAATGGTTAAAATTAATTTAGATTTAACTATACTATCACCTAGTATTGGTAGTAAAATTCAGAGAGAGGGGTAAAAAATTCCGTTATACTATTTGTCATCTACGGTAAAATACGTTCTATGATCGTGATGAATGGTAGATGAATGGATAAGAAGCCTCTGAAGATTATCAGGTGTTCGGTGAATCCAAAACTGTGAACGAATTAGGAAAAGTATAAAATACATCTGATGAATGGATAGAAAAAGTCTAAAATACCCTTGAGAAATGAATAATTAGATTTGATTTCTACTACCACTATTTACTACCTATGTTATTCACCGTAAAATTTCTCTAAATTTAACCTTTCCTGCTGCTTCTACTGTCTTAGCTCGTAGATCTTGCTGGAACAATTCTCTGGTTTCCGTATGGCTAGAATGGCCTGATCTCAAGGCTGATGTGATTAGGTTTTTATGGGCTAGAACCAACCTGTACACAGCACTTCTTGGCTGTCTTGTATGGTTTTTGCATAGATCCTTCCAACTCCAAGGATGCTCTTTCAGAGAAACATAATTAAGATGGTCGTCAGGCCGACAACTGAATGCTCAATCTTCTGGATCTACACGGTATCGAACACACTGACATTGTATTCGACCACATTGCGTCCTCATCCTATCATCGATTTGGTAGGGTATTACACCCTCACCTCGGTACCTCTTAACCGAAATGTACTAACTCTGCAGATCATAACCAACTAAAGTCGAACTACTGCTTCGAATGGGTAGAATAGATCCAAGATTTGAGGTGATGGGCCTCTTCTTGGACTTCTGGCTGAGCTAGAACCTCTTGCGCTTGTCATGTGCCTGGATGGATGCACTTGTGATCCGCTGCATCTACCTCTGAACATCAAACACTTACATAAAAGATGGGAAATGAAGAATGTCGATGTTCGGTAGGTATATTTTTTTAGAACACGCAGGAGAATTGCGCGTCATTCCATTAAGAAGAGTAGATACGTTTTTGAGCCACGGATTGCAGCTCCCAGCACCCATTTGGTATGAGAATGAATGTGTTCTATACTCCCATTTGGCATTCCTGACAAAATCGACTCCACATCGGCTTATGCCCGTCTTGAACTTTTCTCTCGAGTGAAAGCTGGAGGAAATCTGACGGCACCGTTCTTTTATGCACAAAGCTTCAGAGCAAGAACTCTCTTCTCCTGCAATAAGATTAGACGCAACGAATGTGAAAGCGGCATCAACCCACGAATTCTTGGAAAGGACAAACTACTAAAACTTTCTTGGAAAGGAGAAACACCAAACTAGCTCCGGTGAGGTCACAAATGTTCAATCCAAAATGGTGCAGTGGAGTAAAGCCCTACTCCTTGCTGCAATTTGATCCTCTGAATTTCGCGTGGTGGATTGGTTTAATTCCAGTTTGGAAGTCCATGAACGGAATCAGCAGCCTGACGCATCCGCCATCCAGTTATGGTTGCAGGTTCCGTCGTCAGGATGCCATCTTTGTCCCCTTGAAACACCATCTGAAGGTCTATCCAGATTTATGATGAGTTATTGATAGTATTTGAACATGTGATGTTCTAGTTTGAGTTTATTTTGAATTTTATTTTGAATTTAAAGTAATTTGAAGTGTTATCAGGTCAAGACAGTACTACTGGCCTTAGAGATGCGGTGGTGTCGGCCAGTTGGCACTACCGGCCTAGGATGGGCGGTAGTCCAGCCTGTCGGAACCACCTGCCATGGATGATGTAGTTTTTTTCTCAGAGAAAGGTCCCTCAAGTGTTTACAGGGCAATTGGTACTACCAGTCCAAAGGCCTGGTATATATTTTCCAGAAAGAGTCTCTCCTAGTAATTTTAGAGGCAGTGGCATTACCGGCTACCTGGGAGTGGTAATACTGATGGTACGGTACTGCCGGCCCTAGGAGGCGGTAATGCCGACTTTCTTGCGAGATGTGAATTAAATTTTGTTGATTTAATAGCATGTCTTTGTGAACAGTGCTATGAGATGTGTTTCTTGTATGTGCGGTTGTATAACTCCGGGGCTAGGTTATTGTGACCACCGCATAATTAACCTAAGGTAATGATAGTAACTATGTTATTAACTCTGAGGTAATTACACTGATCTAGTTATATTAGCTAATAAAATATTGAGTGGACCCAACACTTTATCAGTTAATACATTGTATTCAGAGTGTTGCAACAGAAACAATAATTACAAATTGAAATGGAAACTTTATTACATTACATTGCCACGCAGACTACATGTTCAGTACATAATTAAACATAATATCCAAGTACAATAAAATATAATCCAAAATTACTAAGTACTCAAGGACTGACGAAGGTGGGGCACTGTCTATCCAACATCCTAGCCCTCCTGTTAGTTCTCATCAAAGTAACATTGATCTTGTGGTTGCTCCTCACCCCATCTCTCGTAGGAAAGACCATTGGGATCCATGTCCCAACCAGAAGATTGATCTTAGGAACCATTCTCTAAGCAAATGGAGATTTAGCAAGAATGAGTACAAAAGTACTCAGCAAGTATTAATAGCAAAATGCATTATATGAAGTTTTTCTCCACATCCATTTTAATCACTTTCTATATTCATCTAGTGTGAACCTTTTCTCCAAAACTATTTTCAAAAAATAGAGTTTTCATTAGGAAAGTAGAGTTGTGAATTTTAATTATTCAAAAATGCTACTAGCACTCGTATATGAGGCAGACTTAGCTTCTGTAGCCTATAATCCAGGATATAGGCATGAATTCATGATTTGACTCTACGCAGATTTGTACCACTTTATCCACAACGAACTCAACCGCAGTTGAGAACCCAGAACATTTATCACTAATCAGGTATTAGATCTCCAACACTGATAGCCAACAAGTGGTGTCCTCGACTGTTCCTCACCTACTTTCAGTGTACCAGTTGTACTCCTGAATAATTCCGTAGTACATACTCTGACTAACAACGCAGTACATCACTCTAACTAACAACGTAGTACTGTACTCTAACTAACAACGCACTATTGTATTTCGACTAATTACGTAATATAGTACTCCGACTAACAACGGTAGTACTCATCTCATATCGTTTAATATAGCACCAGGTCAACCACAACTGATTTTGTGTCCCTCAATGGGTCTCCGACGTATCCCATTTCACACCTCTTTTATTTA
Source organism: Guadua angustifolia (assembly GCA_036346375.1). NCBI lineage: Eukaryota > Viridiplantae > Streptophyta > Magnoliopsida > Poales > Poaceae > Guadua > Guadua angustifolia. Next base: position 30,593,110 of record CM070503.1, read on the forward strand.
TCTACTCTTACCTAATGTGGAGATTATAACACTATCATAGAACAACCTTTTCTAGTTGTTTCCACGCTAAAAATTACGGCTCATTGTTCGAGTATAGTGGTTTATCCTTATATCATAACCTATGTAGAGAGCCCTTTCGGCAATTCTCAAACATGGCAGCCTCCACCCATCTCATATATATGTACGCATATACCACATCGGCTCTGTTCATTGGAAGAGTTGTTCCACGTATTCACAATTCAAGGACTACACCAATAGTCTATCAACACTTCCAATTATCAACAATCAACTACTACCGCAGTAGCTCATAAATATCCATCTTTCCAACAATGTCTAATTTGAGGATTTATTTTAAAAGATACATTTCCATGCATTGATGGTATTTAAAAATATTCAAAAATGATTTCACAAATATGATCAAAGGAAGCTTGCCTGGATTTTGGTCAAAATACATGTCATCACCCGATTGAAGATCAATAAACTGATTAAAATTAATTCCTGAAATTATATAAATGTCATATCTTAGTAGCCAATAAATTTTAAATATTTTAAGGTGTTCAACCCTATTTATTAATATTTTAAGAATTATAAAATTTATGTTGTGCTTTTAAGGCTTTATATAATTTCCTTTGATAGCACTTTAATTAACAATTTGACCGAGTGAATTTACAAATTTAACAGATTTTAATTGATTAAACTTATTTTGAATCAAGCATAAATACATATGATTTGTTATTTTAGTTGATTTACTAAAAATACATAATTCTTGTTTTCTCTTTTCTTTTCTCTTATTTTATTATATTTTTCTAATAATTCATTAATTTCAGCTATTTTACGTGATTACTAGTGTAAATATTATGTTGTTATTATTTTCTTTGATTAATTACTCATTTTTACATAATTTATAAATTTCCCTATTTTTTCTATTTTTCTCTCTTTCTACTCATCCTAGGCATCTCAATCTCTTTCCCTCTTTCCCCATTTCTCCCCTTCCCGATTTGGTTCTCCAGCCAAAACCACTAGGCGCTTCTCTGCCTCCATGACACCGCCATTTCTGGCTCTGCCATCGCCCGACCTCACTCTCGGCACCCACTGCCTGGGCTCTTCTCCGCTCCACGCGCTCGGTCTGGCCTGGCTGCGCCCTTGCACTCACCAAACCTGCACCCTCCAGCTAGGGTCGGCTCGCAGCTCTGCTCTCCCTCGCGTGTACCTGCGCGCTTGGCCCTCTCCCTCACTTCCCACCACCGCTGGGCCATTGCATGTGGTCACACGCACGCCGACCCATGGTGCCCTTAGGCTCCATCGGCTTCGGCTGCCCCACGGTTGCTCCTTACTGTCGATTCTCTACTCCTTCTACCATGATTGATTTGCTAATTGAGCTATGCACTGAGGAATGGAATTCTAAATTTCCTAGTTGATTGCTTGTGCAATGACATTGCTAAATGGTCTGTGATGATTTCTAACTTAGTCAGATGGTGTGCTGGCAGTAACGTGGCGACACCTACGGTTCTTGTCACATGCCAGGGAGTGTGATGGTTCTGCGGGCACATACAAAGCCACCCACGCAACCACTAAACTAAGACTATTACTTAATCTATTGTCTCTAGTCTCTAATTGATTTCTTACTACTTCTAATTCCTATGTTGATGATATGGCTATGAGTCTAGAGGTTACCTAGAATTGATGTGCGTGAAAATGAAATGCTTGATGTGGGGGAGGTGGTGTTGATGACGGTGATGCAGAGATTGTTGTCTTCTCTTGCTCCCTGGCTCCTCTTGACCTTTGGTTTCCTTGCTGCCTGGTGCCTTCTATCTTGGTGATGCTCCTGGTGTCCTTGTGAGCTTGGTGGACTTTGATGAGGATTAAAAGCCTATCATTTGTTGGGACCCTCAAATTATTCGTAGCTATACTCTGTTAATGGACCTTTAACACATAAAGCCCATAATATATTGAGCAAAGCCCACCCTGATCCGAACGGTTAACATTCCAACTAGTTTAGTCAAGGTGATCAAAACTTTGTTTCATACTGGTCATCACCGACTAATGAAATAGTCACCCCGACCAGTGAGCTGGTCAAGGACAAGCAGTTATCCCCGCACATGTCTTTGTGAGAACAGTCGTCTGACACATATATATAAGTACTCGAAAATTATCTCTAGAAATGGCATCCTTTGACGAGAAGACACCATTTAGTGGGAAGACACCTCTCAGTTACACGATGCCCTTTTGGAGAACAACTACCACCTCTTCAACCATGATAAATGGGGGCCGATCCACACTATTGAGGGCATCTGAGATCAAGCATATGATTTAGACATCAAGCATCTGGCATCTGACATTAGCAACATACGATCATTCTGATCCACAATCACTTTATAATATGTATACTCTGTTAAAGCCGCTTGGCTAATAAAGACGCAATCCCCATTCTCCCTATTTTGTTCACCAGGAGCCTACAATTATATTTTTATAAGCACGATTAAGAGACCCAGGTCTTGAACATCGATAGTCTTCTTGCTCCTTGCTCCTAATTGTGCTTGGTGCTCCCACGTCTTCCTAAGACTTGCTCTTGGATGGTTCTTGCTTTGGGTTGGCTAGTGTGGATGGTGTACTCAGGGGACTTGTCTAATGGTTTGCTTATATGCTGCACACTTGCCTTATGGGCTAATACTTGGAATTGGGAATGGCCTCGGTTGAAAGGTATCTTAAACTACAGTGCTCATGTCTATCCTATTTTACGATGGAAAGTTAGCATTTTACCACGAAAACTTACTTCTCTACCGCATGATATTTTTAATATACAGTGCCTACAAAATAATTTATAGGTTTGTATAATTATCGAATAATGAATCCTAATTCGTGAGATATGCCAATTTGGCCCCAAACAAATCTGGTATCTCAGTGCACGATACCATCTCAAATGGGTCTGACAATAACTCTACTTATAATTCTTTTGCTTAATTTAATTTATTGATTTTATTTCTATATGCACAAAAGACTAACATGCAGGGCACCGAAGAAGATTAAAACAGCATAGATTTTTGGAAGTTAACTTTCTTGAAATTTTATTTTCAGGATGTAATTAATTATTCATGTAATTTTGTAATCTGAGATTGAATTAATTTATTGAGCCAAGTAATTGACTCTATTGTACAAATTTGTAATAATTAAGGTGCATGATTAATCTTTACTAAGTAATTAATTATGCAAGTTATTTTTAATTTAATGAACTCATTTGCAAATGTTGAACACTCGGGTTGTTTCAGTTATGGTGAGGTGAAGGTGAGACCAGGACTAGGCTAGAAGAGTGGAGGTCCAGAATGGTCAAGGGATGCCGAAGATGACTGAGGCTGTGAAGTGGTTGCAAGCCAGGAAGATAAGGAACCAGAGCATGGTGCACTGGTGATGGACATGGCGGGCAACAACATAGACCAAGATTAGACTCAGGGAGGAGTTGAGGTCCAGAACGGTCAAGGAAACTGATGTTGCCATGGTGAAGCGGAAAAGGACATGTGGCGGTCAAGTGACTTGGGTCCGCTTGCAAGTGAGAACGGTTCAGGGGAGCCTGGATGCATGAGAGCTTGGCGAAAAGTCATTGGGGTCACGTGAAAAGCATGAAGTATGGCGGTACTTCGAGGAGAAGGAAGACCAGTCATTGTGGTAAATTGGTAATTTATCTAATACTGGTGGTCAAGGTAATTTGGAAAACATGGCGATGGCCTAAGTGGTTTATATCTTGCCAAAGTGGAGTTGGACACAAATTCGAGCTCGCGGAGTGGATTTGGCGTTTATATAATGGCCACTTTGAGAAGCGTGCTTGTATGAATGAAAAAACCCATTAAGAGTGTTGAGTTTTAGGTTAGCCCACGTAAATGTGGATGGTATCCACTTGTAGTATCCAGCTTTAGGGTTAGGGTTGCTTCCACTATATAAGGAGATATAGTAGGAGGTGAGAACTTAAGATTTTAGACTTAGCCACAGAGAGGTTTAGGTTTTTCACAAAATTTTGTTGTTCTTGTGTGGGTGTGTGAGAGCTCCTTGTGAGCTTTTCTCTCAGGTAAGAGGCTTTGTAATCTACCCCCATGCTCTAAAATAAAGATCAATTTTGTGCTCAAGATTTGGCTTTTGTTCTTGACCTTCCTCCTTCTTGATTCTTGATCTTTTTTATTGGTTTCTTTCTTGCTTGATCTTGTGCTGCCAAGGATGAAAAGATTGAAGGATGTATCCTCTATAGATCATCTCCTAATCATCTAGGCCAACATCCTCTTGATCATCCAAGTTTGTTCAAAAAACCGGTTTTTAGATTAAGAAGGAAGATTTTAAGGTAAATCTTGATTGATGGATGTATCCTATATAGTTCATCTCCTAATAATCATCTAGGCTAACATCTTCTTGATCATCCAAGTTTATTCCAAAAAAACCATTTTTTGGATTAAGAAGGAAGATTTTAAGGTAAATCTTGATCTTAGCCATTTGGGAGCAATTTCTTTGGTGTTCTTGTTTGTTGGGACATATGGAAGGTTATCTAATATCATCTTCATCATTAAATTCCCATGAGCAAGCTCAAGGTGAAATTTTGGTTTTTGACTCGGTTTTGGTGCATCATTCGGTATTTTTGGAAAAGGTCAAAACTTTGACGTCAATCCTTATGATTGAAGGTTGAAATAAGTTTTTGACATCTTTAGAAAAGTGCATACAAAGTTTCATGAGTTTTGGATCATTCAATCAAAAGTTACATTAATTTTTATTTGAACTTGTGCTGAAATTACTATTTATATGCCTAATTTTACTGTTTATAGCAGTGATGAATACTCATACAGGGGGTACCCCACAGCAAGGTATACATCTATCTCAAGATCGTTTCTCTCGATTAAATGCGGACATGGCGACAAGATTGGCGGCGATGCGAGAATCTTTGGAGAGGGTATTACCAAAGTCTCATCCCTCACGCAGATGGGATTATCACTGAATATTGGCTGGAACACCAAATCATCCATCTTGGGCCCAGCTCAGGGCCTCGTGGGAGGTGGGACCACGAAGGATCCTCGGCCTCGTTCAGGCCCACTAGGGGCGGTCCGACCCGGCCTCGGGTCGGACGCCCAGCTCACAGCCCGCAGTCAGGCGTCCCAGCTCAGGCACGACCCCTCGGGCCAGGGCCCCAACGAGCTCCGACTCAGCGGCCTCCGCCATGTCACCAGTCGACTTCAAGCTAGTCACCTGCCCCGTGGACACGATGGCCATCTTGGGGTAGGTGACTCCTTCCTAAGGTGGCCAGAAGCCACCTAAGTCAAGCGCGAATCCCTTCGCCCGTCAGTACAGGTGAAGGAAGGCACTCTCTCCCGAGGCAACACCAGAGCGCAGCATAGCCAACGTCAGCATCTCACAAGCGCACAGAGGGCACGTGCGCCCCTTCCCGACGGAACGGTGCTCGCTGTGTCTACCAACCCAGGCATAGGATGAGCAGGGACCCGTCAGTCGTCAGTCACCAGGACCGAAGACCGAGACTCTCGGGCATAGCATACCCCTACCTTTTTTTCTCCAAACTCTCGTGTAACCTGCCCCCTCCGCCTATATAAAGGGAGGCAGGAACCTCGGGGAAGGGGATTCGCTTTCACATTCGCATTCGATTCATTCTGACTCAAACAAACGCTTCCGAGCACCTCCACTCGGACGAGCACTAAGGGCCTGTCCTTAGTCCTCGCTTATAATCCTCATAGCTCCTTGCGTCTGAGCAATACAAACCGCCACCACGAATCGGAAGTAGGGGCGTTCACTTAGAACCAATATACATCCAGGACTCTGTAGTCTAACCATTCAAGGAGAGGGGCCTTTGACCCACAGATTTTACAAATTTACTTGCCGGTTACTCTGAAACACGAGACAATTAGCACGCCAGGTATGGGTCTTTACGCGTCATCTTCGTGATCTTCGGATTCCCATCTTCCTCCTTGATGGCTTTCTTCACCGCCGGTGGCGCATCTGCGTCGAGGAGCTGGATCCGCTTCGGCTCTCTCGACTTCGTCGCCACCTCGGTGGGAGAGTTCGTACTCATCCCAGCCACTCTTCAGGCTCGGACGTTCGCCACGAGCCTTCGGCTAGGGGACCCCGACGCCGGAACCCACCGAACGTCGCGCTCCCCCCAGCATCGTGTGGTGATGGTCGGCTATCGGCCTCGCCTCATCACAACTTGTTGAAACTCCCCACCAAGACTCCGGCTTGACGAGGAACACGTCACGGACGAGTGTATTCTGTGGTGCGACTGGCGGGTGTGGAGGATTCGGCCCCCCACCCGTCGGTCGAGAGCGCCGCCCAAGACCGAGCCTTGAGGAGGCGAGGATCGGCGTGTGCTGAAACCTCCGGGCTCGCCATCTTGAGCTCCAGCGATGGCGCCGGCGGCCGAGGCCCAAATGCCCGAGCTTGATGGACCCCAGCCGACACAGGGCCATCGGCCAGCCCTCGCCGCCCAGCCTTGTAGCCTATGTCAGTCCACCCAACAAGCGCAAGCGGGTCTTGCACCAAGAGCGGGCGGTGTCGAGTCGTCATTGTTTCCCGTTCGGGAACAAGCTCGATTAAATCACTCGACCGCGCCAGCCACGACCAACAACGTCGCCCGTCTGGCACTCAACAACGGTCTTGGACCACTCGCCGATCTCGGCGCGCGACAAATCGTGTCTGGCGACTCCGACCCTATCGCCGGCCAAGTCGTTAAGGCCTCGCAGCCTCACGACGCCTGCGTGGTGACATCTGACCGGGGCGAGGCCGATCCGCCGAGGATCTTTGTCTCCGACCTCTGCAAGCACCGCTCGGCCCGGACTCGTAATTGAAATGACCGACTCTCCGGACCCGATCGCTCCAACCGCCGGCGGTCGGACGCGGACCCGTCCGGATCGGACGCGCATGCCGTTTCGACTCGACTAGAAAGCCCTTCGTCGTGGCCGACCGATGGGTCGCTCCTCTCCGACCTCGCCGAGGCTCCGGCGCTTGCTCGCAGCAAAATCCTTCGTCCTGGTCGGTGAAGGCCATTCTGCGGTCGGCCACGGGCCACCAAGCGCTGCGACGCTGCCATGATCGTCAAGTTCAGGGTCGATCCTTCACCGTCGACGACCTGGTCATGCGCCAAGTCCAATCCAACGTTGGCAGGTTCGAGTTGCCCCCTCCCTGTGAGGGACCCCTCGCCGCCATGAAGGTCCTCCGACCTACCAAACGCGTGGATTATAGAGAAGTTAAAGAGACTCTGTCCCTGAGTTTTGTCTTTACCCGCGTGTTTTCATCAACTCACCCGGGCTCGAAAGCGCTACATGTCGACCCCATCCCGGTCCTCGCGCGTGACTCGGGGGCTGCATGCTTGCACCTTTGCTAAAATCGGCGCCCCGACCGACTACTCGATTCCCTCACGAGTAGTAACCCCTTCGACCCAAGTGCTACGGCCTACGCCCCCACGGCTATGGTTGCGAAGTAGTGCTTTGCGGGAATAGGGAGGTCCCCGTGCGAGGTGATCCGCGGTTGATCCGGGACGCGCCTTTGGGCCCCCTTTGTCCTTGCTATTTTCGCATTCTCCTCAGAGTGTTAGCGCTCCGACCTACGCTCTAATAACCCCAGTGATTCCTAAGGTCTACGGTCGTTCGGCGAGTGTTCATCACAAGAAGAGAAGTGCGAAATGTCAGGCAAGGCTCCCAAAATTCGCAACATAAAATGTACACAAATTACACCACCCAGAAGCAAAAGCAAGACGTGGGCGCCCGGGGGCTCATCCGGCGAAGTCTTCGTCATCGTCAGAGCTGTCGCTGCTCACGACGACCTCGAGAAGCCCCGCCACCTTCTCCGTCGCCGGTCGCACTCTAGCCCGCGCCCGTTCTTCGTCGCCTTCGACCCCGGCAACAGTCGCCATCGGATCGAAGGAGGCGTTGCGGCTGGCACAGCAGGCCAGTACGTACTCCACCACGCCGACGGCGATTCCTCGCCCCTCACGAGCGGAGCACTCGCGCAAGGCGCGGGGAAGGTCGGCAGGCATTGGCGCTTCGGGAGAGGTGAAGGCGTAATGCAACTTCGATGCGCTCGGCTCGCACCTCCACCCCGTGACCTTAAGCTCCTGGCCATGCTTTCGAAAACCGGACTAAGCACGTTCGGGAGGTCGTCGCCAGGTCGGCGCTCCTCCCGCATCTTGATCAACTCCTCCTCGGCGGCCTCGGCCGAAGCCGCTGCGCCTCCGCCTCTCGCGTCTTGGCGAGTTCTTACTCCGTGGCTTGACTCGGGCCTGCCCACGACACCTCCGCCTCTGGCGGTGGCCTTCTGACTGGCGCGAGGGCGCCTCCATCCGCGTCACCATGACCGCGGCCCGCCACTGTCGCGGAACCGCCGATGGCGTGGGAGGCGTCGGAGGCGGCTCCGGCGGCAATCTCCCCGCCAAAGGCGACCTCGGCGCTGGCCGTGGTGTGGCGAACCGAACCCGAAGCGATGGGGTGAAAAAGGAATCACTCAACGTCAGCTAAGTGAAATCAAAAGCCACCCCGCGGCCAGACGAAGGGAACTCACCTCACAAGAGGGTCCCGGATGCGGAAGATCGATGAGGGCAATACGAGCCCTACTCTCCTCCGAGGCATCTTGGCACCGAAACCCTACGGGCCTGCCGCCGTCTCCCGCTTGCCAGCTCTCCGGTCGTCACCACCGCTCGCCATTGGGTGTTCAAGATGCAAGAAGTCCTTCCTCTTGCGCTGTGGGAAAGTGCGGAGAGGCGAGGGCAAATGGCTAAAACATGGTCGCTCTCAAGACCCTCCTGCCATTTTTATAGAGGCGGGGCGGAGCGGTCCAGGCGGGCGTCACCCTGTCTAGCACGCCGCGCGCACATTAACTCCACGTCTCGCACGACGGGACGTGCCCTTTCCACCTCTCCCACTGCGCATTAAAGTGCGACAGGATGGCAGGGGGCGGAAGGACATCGCTTGGTGGGCGCGCCGCCCTTCGATTTCGACTCTGGGCTAGGCAAGCGCACCCAAGCAACGGAGAAAGGCTTGGACGGGCCATGGCAGCACCAAAGGGGCAGAAGGCCCATTGGCTCGACCGCCCCGGTGGAGGGCTAAGCAAAGGGTCCGACAGCCACAACGTCCCCACCGCGCGGAATAAAAAGTTAAGGCATTCCTTTCCCTAAAGCTTTTTTTCGTGCCCGTTTTTGCTCCCCCGAGTTCAAGCGCTGCCTGGCGACCACAAGCTTGGTCCCCACGCACCACTCGGGGGCTGCAGGATCCAGCACTTACATGGGTCGGTGACCCGACCGACTACTCGGTTCCCCCTAGCGGTAACCCTCTCTACCCAAGTACTACGACCTACGCCCCAGCGGCTACGGTCCCGAAGTAGTGCTTTGCGGAAGAAGGAAGCGCCCGTACGGTGTGAACTATAGCTGGTCGGGAACACTCCATCCCCGTGTCGAGCACTAGCGAACGCTTCGCCCCTAAGTTTCCGCTCTATTTTGCGCTTTCCTCAAAAGTGACAACGCACCAACCTACGCTTAAATAACCCCCGCGGTTTCAAAGGCTATGGTCGCGAGACGTTCATCACAGTAGGAGAGTGCAAACGACAAGAGCCAAACTTACGGGTTGGCCCAACGGGCCAAATCGCTAAAACAAAAACTTCAGTTCATTACACAACGAAGTTATTTCATTACAAAAATCAAAATATCTAACTTTCTTCCTGCTCCCCGTGGAGGATGCTCTGTGGCGGTATCCGGCTGGCGATAACCGCGGCGTGCGGGTCAACTTGGGTATTGAAATCGACGACCACCTTGTCGGTCCGGTCCACGGCGACCCCACCACTGACGGCGTCAAGATCAATGTTGTCATAATGGGAGATGACGAAGACAAGCGCCGAAGTAGCTCCGAGTTCAACCCCCACGCTCAGCGAATGCTCGACGTGCTCCGGCACGCGGGCTAGCATGGCGCCAAGCGAGCCCGATCTCTGCGCGGCGGGTCCGAGCACCCGGTCGCAGACTTCCTGACTGGCCCCCCGAAGTAAGGGTGAAATCGGATCGGATTCGGTCGGATATCGCTCTTTCCATATCCTAAACCATATTTTTGCCGGATTGAATCGGATTCGGATAGTACCGGATCACGGATCTGGCGCGGATAATATCGGTAGCGGATTGAATCGAATCTGAAGCGGAATCGTCTGATTATCGAATATTTTTGTCGGATAACGCACAAAAGCAGAATCGTATAAAGCACACATATAACAGCGATTAGCGATCGATGATAAGTTTGAAACATAGAATGATACATAAATAATATTACAATAAGTCGATAAAATGACCATGAGGTCCACAACTCGATGTTTCATAAAGAGACAATACAACTCCATGTTTCATAAAGAGACAATACAACAAGTCAATAATATTTAGATTACATCATAAGGAGTACTAAATTAGGCTGGCAACATTTCAAGCAGTCAATCATTATCAGTCGCCACCATAGTCTCATCCTACCAAAAAAAAGTAATGATAAAGTTAAAATGGAAAGTATAGCAATTAAAAAGTGTTAGTATAAATAATCAAATGCAGCCAATAGTCTATCTCAAACATTTTACGATTTGCGTTACATACCCACCGATAAATTTGCATAAAAGCAACAAATAGAAATTAGGAATGTAATGCAAGGAAGACATTGCGATGGATGTGAGTTTGAACAACTCAACAAATACACCATTTACATAGGCAAGGCACACTTGAACATTGCACCCAACAAATAATTCATTGACCATCACACAAAACCAAGATTAACAGTAAAGCAAAAAATGGAGATAGGAGATTTACACGGTCATATTATTGACTATTGAGGGACCTAAAGTATAAATACTTTGAAATCAAAGAGAGTGTGGTTGAATCCAAATAGAGAATAATTCATTGACCATCACACAACCAGGATTCCAGGACTTTTTGAAGGATAATAATTCGATGACATAAGTTCGTAACAAGTATGAATGGCTCAGCAGTTACCCCACGATCGATTCTGATCCAAGTTTCTCTTCCCCAAATAGGCCAAGCATTTTTCTACCACCTTCTGATGAAGCATGACTAGCGAAATAATTCTGAATCGAATTCAAGAAAGCTTGGCCTAAACCCTTAGATTTCGGCTGAATTAAGGATTTAAAATATGCTCCACTCCTACAAGGTTTCATTACGCCAAGTGCTCCTAATTTGTCTCCAACGCCAATACCAATTCCCATCCAGGCCTCCATGTTCCTGACCAACTACAAACAATAGTCGAGAACATTTTTATGCCTGATTTTGCAACCCCTCGCGATTACCAACACGGTCTCATAGTGGGAACACATCTGGGAGCAAGAAAAATAGTAATCTGATGTGAGAACCAACCAACATTGCACGACATCGGTAGTAGTAAAAAAGTAAAGTAAGGGCTGGAAGCGCCACTTATTTCAGATGCAAGAATCGTGTTATTTAACATTATGAGACACCCAAACAATCATAAGCAACAAGTTATAGAAAACCATAACAAAGATATCTCATATTTGCTAAGTTCTTCCACTAGATACTACTATATACGCTAGATACAGCGATCAACCATCACAGCGATCAACGGATCAAGCATCACCAGACTCACGAGCATTTGTAGTTATTCACATGAATATTTTTCCCATCACGGATCAGCTATCACAGTATGAGCGATCAACCATCACAGGCGGTGAATATTTTTTCCATGAAATACACAATAACCATCACATGAATATTTTTCCCCAAGATCAAGCATCACAGATTCACAGAGCATGAACATCAACCATCACGAGCATGATTAGCGAGCATGAACATCAACCATCACGAGCATCAAGAACAAGAAGACAACCTTGGGCCATGGGCTCGGCGCAGCGAGGAGGAGGCCAGGAGGAAGGCTGCGGACTGCTTGAGCACGGGCGACGGGGAAGAAGCGGCGGCCGAAGCAATGATGAGGAAGGAGGTCTTGAGGAGATGGGCTCGGGTGGGCGGCGCGGAGGCCCAGGCGGCGGGGAGGCGGCGGTAGAGAGCGATGGATAGTGAGAGAGGCTTAGATCTGGATCGCTGGTGGCTAGCTCTGGAGAGTGGAGTGGAGATTGAGGCCTGGAGGATTGGAGGGGCTACCGCACCGGGCTAGGGTTAGAAGAAGTAAAGTTTAAGCGAGATATGAATATAGAATTAGAATATGAGATATATCCGGTCGGATATCAGGAATGAAATCGGATATATCAGAAATTTTCTCGAAATATACCGATCCGGCGGATAGTGCTCTCCGAATCGAATCCGAATCCGAAATAAAATATCGAAACCGAATCCGAATCCGAAAATTATCGGGAAAAATATCCGAATCCGATCCGAACCTGTCCGGTCGATTGATTGAGACGGAAAATATCCGATCCGATTACAACCCTACCGAAGACCGTCGACTCTGTTCGCGGTCCCTTCGCGCAGCGGCCGTGTCGTGTTCCTCCACCGCCAACTTCCGCACCTCCACGGCGTCGCAGAGATGCTTCTGCAGCTCTGTGGATCGAAGTGATAATCAAAAAGCATGCGAAGATCGATCGCGAAATCAACTTCGAGTTGGGGTTACTTACGACCATGGAGGCCATCGGCGTTCAAGATCCTCCTCGACCTTGTACTGGCCTCTCGGTCGCGCTCGGCATCCCTCCCCGCGAGTCAGCTCCTCCAGAGCTGATCACACTCACCACAGGCGGGTCACCTCCGGCAGCAGTTCATTCCTTCTGCGCAGCGGCGTCCTTGGCGCTGTGCGCGCCGGGAGGACTCAAACTCGGTGAGCGCCGCCGCCTCTCTGCGCTTCGCACGAGGCCTCCCGGGCATCATGTAGCTCGGAGCGCAGCCGGTCACCCTCCTTCTCGACCCAGAGCCTCCGGTCATGCTGGGATCCGGAGAATCACGCCGCCCAGGCCGGTTTTCAATTCCTGCGAGAGTGCAAGCGCTTTGTTAAGCTGCCGACCGCCGAGACAAGTCGAAAGCTAAAGTTATGGTTCGACTCGCTTACCATGCGGTCAGGCGGATCGCCATGAGATGGCGCCTAAGCGCCTCGTCGGCGAGTCGAGGGACAACGAATGACCCTCCGGATCGCCTCGGTAGATCCTCGACTTCTTCGCGAGCCTTAGAAGACTCTCCACAACCCACCCTCGCCTCGTCGTCCAGCCACGGTGTGGCTCGCCGGTTGGGTAAATCACCGGCCAGTCGGCCGGGTAGGCGGCCGAGCCTGACGGTTATCGCGCTTTGTCCGCCGTCTCGGCGGCGACCACCTCTGGCGTCAGGACCGCCCTCTCCGGCCCCTGGATGACGAAAAGCGAGGATCTGGCAGCGCAGGGATCACGTCGAAGGTCAGGTCTGGCGGCGGCGGCCGGAGCCCTCGCCGCCTCCCCACCTCCGTCGAGGCTCTAACTCATTGAGGCGCTAGGGCCTCTTCGCACCCAGCTCCACTCGCACCCCCTCCACTTGCGCTGGTCCCAAGTCTCGTCCGGCGGCTTTCGAGTCCGGCGTCTGATCGCCGCCCGATGGCGAGCGCGGTCCTCATCGCTGCTTGCCACTCGGCGTGGCCCCAAGCGTCTTGAGGAACCCGGCCGCATCTTCTTTGGCCCCCGGCGAAGCGAAGTCGCCCTCCGTTTTCCCGAGGGCGTCTCCGTCGACGACACCCCTCTGGGCGCATCAGCAGCGACAATCACGCTCACGCCCTCATCTGGGCCATGGACAGTCGGCGACCCGAAGTCGAGCTCGCGGTACGGGTTGCTATGGTGGCCGCCGCCGTTGCTCGAGAACGACTCCGGGTCGACCGTATCAGTGGCGGTCGTTTCAGAGACCTCCTCGCCCCGTGCGGTCCTCGCCGCGCGGCCCTTCCTCTTTTTCTTCCTCCTCTCCTCCTTCCGCTTCTTGCGGTCGGATTCCTTCAGGGAAGCCGCCTCGCGAGCCTAGGCTCTCTGTTGTTTCTCCCCTGGCAGCAATGCTCGAGACCATTCGCCCGACCCACAGGCGGCGAGGATCGGTCGAACGATATGCTAAGGGCTAAGGAGGAGCGGAAGGAAAGAAGAAAAAGGAAAACCCGTTCGACATACCAAGTTCGGAGGTTCTGCGAGAATGGCTCGGGGTGGACCTGAGCCGCCGGTTGGCGCCGCCGCCGTCGCGGCAACCACGAGCCCGACCTCGATCGGCAAGCTCGGCCCGCCATCCTCATGGAATCGAACGCCCTTCATCACGAAACATGGGCGCTCCCTCTCCATGAGGGTTGCACGCATCTTCATGAATCTTGGCGTACAACGTCTTCGCCGATCAAGCCCGCTCGCCGAGCATGGATCGCTCGCGGATCAGTCTATCTTCCTCTCCCTTGAGTGGGGCCCCGAGCCCACCACGGACCCGGCTTCGAAGCGGCGATGAAGGCAAGGCGCTGCCCCAATTCTGACGTAGAGCCACTCAGTGCCATCCCGATTCGATGGCCAGCGGCTTGAGCGATATACTCCGTGGCGACGAGCGCGATTGCGAGCCGTGCCCCCATGGGCGTCGTCTCGCGCCTCCTTGTCCTTCACGGTACGGCGTAAAAAGTACTTCCACAGCGCCCGGTGGGGCTCGATCCCTAGGAATGCCTCGCCTGGCGTCATAAAACCGCTATGTGAAGCACTCGCGTTGGGGTTGAGTGGTGCACCTCCACCCATAAAAATCAGTGACCCCCAGCGAAGGGATGAAGTGGGAGACCGAACCAGCGCTCGTAGAAGCGAAGCGAGCACGGCGATCTCCCGTCCTCCGTCACGAGGTTCGCGGCCCCCGTCGGCACCCTACACCGCGAGGCGTCATGCGGGGGGAAGAACCCCTTCTTCTCTAGGCCGTGCGCGTGGCTCACCATTTGGCGAACACTCCGGCCCACGACATCTCCGGGAAGCGAAGCCTCGAAGGCCGCGGGCGAAAGGTGAAGAACTTTCTCGCTTTTGCTCTTTCTTCTCGAGCAAGAAGCGAGGAGGCGGGGGAAGCGAAGCGAGAACTTCGCCTGGCGTTCCTGCACCAATTTTGTAAGCGCCGAGCGAGGCACCGGTCGAACACGCACCGGCGGACGAGTGCCGGCAAGGCGAGACAGCGATTCCGCGGACATCGTTTGACCGAAAGCGTCGCTGTCGATCCCACGCCGCGCCCGGTGTGAGGCGTGTCGAGCCCCAATCATTTCGCCGCATTTAATTCTGCACATGCATTAAATGCGACGAAGCGCCGAAGACCGCCGATCGATCGCCCTCGACCTCTCGATCTCGCCTGCAAAGGTGAGCCAACATGGATCGAAGCGGTATGAAAAGTCCACCAAGATCTGCGGCCTCGAGGTGGCGAGAAACTTCGATGGCTCCACGCAGCGTAAGCCTATTTGTGGGCGAAGGTCAGATTCACCAAGTGGATCCCAAGCCGCCCGGTGGCAAAAGCGAGCGGCGAGGATAAGCGAACCCTCGGTGGGTCTCTAGTTGGGTCGTGGACGACCCAATCGCCTTAGCTCTTATGCGAGACCATACTTCAAGCTCTCCCACGGAACCCGTCGGCAGTGGCGGCAGTGCGCTCTGGGTCGTGAGACGACGGTGTCCGTGTGGATCGAGTAAAGAAAGATTTTTATGGGTGCGCCCGGTAGTCGGACACCGGCGTAAGGATCGTCGCTCGAGTCGCCACGATCCCAGGGCCCACTCGGATAACCCGTTAATAGCTCCACGAGCACGGTGTTGGCGGCGTATAGTAAACCTGCGCTTGCTCACCCCTCGGGTCCCACACTGCGGGACGGGGTGTATCGTGGGACCGCAGCGGCCACTCCATGCGTGACGCCCTCGCCGAGCGAGGACTGGGGCGAACGCCCTCGCCTAGGTCGGCGTTAAACCAACCACGCAAGCAGCGTCTAGCTATGGCGTAAAACAAGCACTCGGAAGCGAGAACCTCGCCAAGGCATCTGGGCATCCCTCTGCGGCTAAGGCCTCGCCTAGCTCGGCGTAAAACCAGCCACGATAACACGTCTAGCTACGACATAAAACTAGCTTTTCGGACACTTAAACCTCGCCCCTGCGCAGTCGTCGCGGCAATGTCTAGCTATGGCGTAAAAATAGCACTCGGACACTTAAACCTCGCCCAAGGCGCTTGGTGCGTCATGGCAGCGTCTAGCTCTGACGTAAGAATAGCACTTTCGGACATAAACCTCGCCCAAGGCACTTGGTTGTCGCGACAACGCCATTCTGACGTAAAATCAGCACCGGGCGGCAGAACCTTGTCCAAGGCTTTGAGGCGTTAGCCCGACCAAAATGGCAAAGCAAGGCCCCAAGCCGGATCGGTCGGACCCGATGAGCGTGTAACCCCGACCAGCCCTCCGGCACGCTCGGGGCTTGGGCTTCCTGCCGGATGCGCTTTCGCGCACTGGTCAAAACCGGCCGGCCAGGTCGGTGGGACCGCCTGTGAGGCAACCCTCTGATCCACTCGGGGGCTCGGGGCCGATCGAGTCCACTCGCAGCGCTCCCGTCGGGTTATCGGCGAGCGAGCAATAACCCCAACCGGCTCTCCAGGCACAGCTTGGGGGCTCGGGGCTACACCCGCAGGGTCTTCCTGTACCGGTCAGCTGGACATCGTCATACATCTGAAAAAGCCGTCGCCCGAAGGCGAGGGTCCATCCGGGAACGCTTTGTGTTTGAGGGCGGCCCATGAATCTCTTGGCGAATACTCATCTGGGGTACCCCACAAAGAAGGTATACATCTATCTCAAGATCGTTTCTCTCTCAGTCGTACGGACATGGTGACAAGATTGGCAGTGATGCAGAATGCTGGAGAGGGTATTACCAAAGTCTCCGTCCCTCACAGATGGGATTATCACTAAATATTGGCTGGAACACCAAATCATCCATCTTGGGCCCAGCTCAGGGCCTCGTGGGAGGTGGGACCACGAAGGATCCTCGGCCTCGTTCAGGCCCACTAGGGGCGGTCCTACCCGGCCTCGGGTGGGGCGCCCCACAGCTCAGACACGGCTGCAGTCAGGCGTCCCAGCCCAGCTCAGACACGCCCTCGGGGCGGGGCCCCAGCAACTCCGACTCAACGACCTCTGCCACGTCACCAGTCGACTTCAAGCTGGTCACCTACCCCGTGGACAACTGGACATGATGGCCATCTTTGGGGTAGAGTGACTCCTCCTAAGGTGGCCGAGAAACCACCTAAGTCAGCGCCCGTCCCTTCACCCCATCGAGCCTGATGAAGAAAGGCACTCTCCCGAGGCAACACCGAGCGCAGCATAATAGCGTCGACATCGACAAGCGCATAGAGGAAGGTCGCCCCTTCCCGCAGGAACGGTGCTCGCTGTGTCTACCAACCGGGCATAGGATGGCGAGGACCGTCGATCGCGATCCACGGGACCAAAGACCAAGACTCCGGGTGTAGCATACCCTACCTTTTTCTCCAAACTCCGTGTAACTTTGCCCCTCGCCTATATAAAGAGGCGGGGACCCTCGGGAAGGGATTCGCTTTCACATTCGCATTCGATTCATTCCAACTCAAACAAGCGCTTAGAGCATCTCCTCGGGACGAACACTAAGGGCTGTCCTTAGCCCTCGCTTATGTCGCTCATAGCTCCTCGCGTCTGAGCAATACAAACCGCCACCTGAAGCTGGAAGTATGGATGTTCCATGAACGATATACATCAGGACTCCGTAGTCTAACCATTCAAGGAGAGGGACATGAGCCCTGTGCTTACAAATTTACTTGGGTTATACAAAACACCGATAAGCAGTAGTATTATCCCTACATAGATGGTAGTGCCAGCCTCGGGCTAAATACTCTGAAAATTGATTTTTTTTTCACTTCCATTTGATCTTTAGGGGCTTTGGCTTGGTTTATTTGAGGGTGAAAATTAATTTGTGATCATTCATCCCCCCCTCATTGCCATTTCCAGTCCTTCAATTGGTGTCAGAGCCTGGTTTTGCATCGAACAAGTTTTCCACCAAGCCTCTAATCTTTTCAGGGGTGGTTATCTTTTTTGGAAATCTAGGATAGAGTCATATATAACTGTCCAAGGTTTCATGATATGGCAAAAAGTGAAGCTCCCGTATGTTGTTCCTGCCGATGAGAATGTCAATACCGCGAATATGGCTGACGTTGAGGCAAATACTAAGGTAAGGAACATTCTCATACAGGGGTTTAGCCGCAGTGAGTATGATCAAATCTCCCACTTACAATCTACACACTACATTTGGGTGACCCTCAATGCTTATCACGAAGACACCACCCAAATTGAGACGGTGAGGTAAGACCAGTACAAGCGTGACTACTACAAGTTCGAACAGCACGTTGAGGAGTCTTTGGATGACTGTGTCATATGTAAATGATATACAAATTTCTCGCAACGTATTCATATGGACAAAGGAAATAGCATATGCAGAATATAACACCCATTACGGCGCTTTGGGCTAGCGGCTCGGTAGAAGCAGTGTCCCTTAGGTATTTTTGCGAAAAAAGCTCTTGAGTTTCTTTAATTACGAATAGGTCCTACAAATTACAGATAGATCGCTGCGATTTTTTGTGAGGTGAAGATTTTTAATTTTTAGCGTTCGGGTCCCTCGTGCGGTACTTTATGGAAAAAGCCCCGTTAAATTCAAATCGCGGATATGCCCTTTTCTAATTTTTTGAGGATAGCGAATGAGGTCCAAAAGCGTAACAAATAGATCCTCGCTCTTTCGTCTAGGTCCTTTCTCCGTTTTTCACGAAAAAATATTTTCGTCACGAAATATTTGTGCATCTCTAAGAAAGTTGCCATCACGTCTAGGTCTTTTCTCCGTTTTGCCCGGAAAAAATGTTTTCGTCACCAGAAATATGTGTGCAACTCAAAAAAAATTGTCGTCACTAATAATTTTTCGCCCTTTTCCTCTAGATCTTTTTCCACCTCGTTTTTCCACCTCGGTCTCCGATATT
Source organism: Guadua angustifolia (assembly GCA_036346375.1). Taxonomy (NCBI): domain Eukaryota; kingdom Viridiplantae; phylum Streptophyta; class Magnoliopsida; order Poales; family Poaceae; genus Guadua; species Guadua angustifolia. The sequence continues at coordinate 30,612,032 of CM070503.1, forward strand.
TCCCAAATAATTAAATCGAAAGAGATATTTCTACAACTCTAACTCTTTATTTTTTCCTCCGTAACTTCGGTTTTGCTGTTTTCGGTGTGAGAAATATGTCGAAAATCGTTTTAAATCGTTTAAATCGATTTTCCCCAAGCCCACACAACACGGCGTCTGCGATGCGCTACCATGCCTAGTATTATGAAAGGGCACTGATAAATGGCGTGTTAAGCATGCTAAGAGGGACGGATATGGGCATGATGATTTACATGTTACCCCAGGCCCCTGGACGGTCTAAAGCAGTGAGCTATTATGATTGGGGAACAAAATATGATTTATTCTGGCGTTGTTATGGGGCAGGTAATATCAAAAGCCGCTGAATTCTGTTTACTATTTGACATTGCTGCCTTGATGTGAAAACTTTTCAGTGAAACTTAGAATTCATAATTACAAAGTTCTTGTGCGGCTTGTTTGTTTACTAATGTTCTATTTTTCATTTGCAGGTATATAATCCTTTTTGAAACTTGGCGATTCCATTTACTTTGAGGAGAAAGGAGATACACCAGTACTCAGCATCATTCAGTACATAACAGCATTTTCAATTTGAAAACAGCTGGGCTTATTGTTACTCAACAACTCAAACCCCTCAGCCCTTCAGACCTGCACCTTCACATTTCACTCTCCATTTCTGCAAAGGTAATTCTTCTCAAGTTCTTTTACATGAAATTCAGATCAAAGCATCAGAAGTTAGCTTCCTTGTTTTCTATCTGTGCAGACAAATGGTCAGTCTGCCACATTGAATGGGAGAATACCATCATGGACATCTGCCAATGGCGCAAAAGTAACTGTAAGTGACAAAGATTTAGGACTAATAACGCTCAGGTATAATCATTTGAATGCATGAATCACACATTTACCGTTTCAATTTTCATTGATCTTATTATGTGGGCAGGACCGCAGGATCATTCCTTTCAATCTCAAAACAGTGGAATTCAGGCGATCGCTTATCACTACAGTTCCCCATGACCCTAAGGACCCAAGCAATAAAAGGTCGAAAATTTAGGAAATTTAATTTTTTATGAAATATATGTATCGGCCTATTTAAGCTTGAAAAAGTACATAGCTAATTTATTTAGTTCGCACACAATAATTCGTCATGTCAACCAACGGTTATAATACAAATACATAAGCTAAAAGTGGACATGACAAACTTTGCTACCATGCCCTATGCAAACTACTGTGATTTATTTTAGTTAGAATATTCATTTAAAAATAATTTCTAACTATACTTTCAGATGATCAGCCAGAGTATGCATCTCTTCAAGCAGTTCTATTCGGGCCATTCGTTCTTGCTGGCCTGTCCGCTGGTGACTGGGATGTGAAAGCCGGCAATATCAGTGCAATTTCAGACTGGATAACTGCAGTCCATTCGTCGTTCTACTCAAAACCGATGATCTTCACACAAGAATCAAGTGGGAAGACATTTGTTCTGTCAAGCCCAAATGGTTCTCTGACAGTGCAAGAATGACCTGAAGTCGATGGCATTGACACCACAATCCGTGCAACATTCAGAGTACACTCCCAGGACTCATCAAGGCTGCATGACACCCACGGTGCAACGGTGAAGGAACCTCTATGCAGATCGAACCATTCGACCTGCCAGGAACGGTGCTCACAAATAACCTTACCCTATCTGCACACAAGAGCTCAGATTCCTTATTCAACATAGTTTCCCTCGAGCTTGGGACCAAACCAGGATGCTTCTTGGTGGCTGGCGTGGATTACTCTGCCGGGACAAAGATTTAGGTTAGCTGCAAGAGTTCTCTACAGAGCATTGGAGGGATATTCGAGCAGGCGCCGAGCTTTGTGCATTCTGCTCCATTGAGGCAGTACAATCCGATCAGCTTCATCGCGAAGGGGGTGAGGAGGAATTTCCTCCTGGAGCCATTGTACAGCTTGAAGGACGAATACTACACAATTTACTTCAACCTTGGAGCCTGAACCTGCAAGATCACTCTGCAGTAGAAATATCCGGAATAACGCATGAACTCTTTCTTCACATAAACTGTAGTTTAGAACAGGCAACCAACGAGGACATGAGTTGTTTCTTCTGAAGTCTTCTGAAATTACAGGATAATTTTACTGAGTGCAACACTGGGCATCTCTTGAGTCAGTTATTTCTGGTGGTGAGATTTTTATTGTTCGCAGGTGACAGAGTCACGAGTTGTTCAAGACACGATTTCTTTCTCTTCGCCTTCTGTATGTTGGTAACTGAAGGTGCTGTAAAATGTACTGCATCATGCAGCATACATGCTGCAGTAGGTGCTGCTGTTTGTCCTGATTGTCCTCTGGGTACTGTTTGAAACAAGAAAAAGACAAAAGAAGGCCATTAGGGTGTCTGATTTGTTAGACGACTTCTGTGGTTAAGGCTGAGCACTGCAACTGTCTTCCATCAGGATGTTGCACACTCGACAGTATAATGGTTATTTATATAGTATACTAAACAATTGATCAGAGCAGGTAACAACAGCTAGTTTCATAAAAATACATCTCCAGCTACTGGGTGGACGACAAAGTAGAGATCCTATCCACTCACATAAACAATGCAGAAGAATCACAACTGATTAGAGCTCCTCATCAGTGCCTGCATTGTTTTAATACATCTCTGCTCTCAACACCCGGCAAAAGAGTTGATCTATGTACAGATCTATATACACATCATGAATATATGTGAACCAACCACAAGACAAGGAAAAAAGTTCATCCGCAAAAGAATACTGTGGAACAACTTGGCTTCTTTGCAATCGACGATCATGCCAAACAATACTTATTTCAATCCATGTAAGGTGCGACGTGTTAAAATTGTATAACGATATTAGGGGGACAGAACTCGGGATTAGAAAACAGAATTTGTGCAATGTTCCCTTGCATGAGAATTCCACTTGCCTTGTACCGGGAAATCAAAGAAACAAAAAATGAATCTCCACAACAGTGGCAAATCCTTGGATTACATTGTATTGTAATGCAGAATCAATCAGCATCTCAATAAACAAGTTGTATCCTGATCCGAACCGCAGCTCTTCGAAGACGGAATTTTAACAGGTGGTGATCATGCACATGATTCCCAGTTCACTGCATCCAGGATTACTTAAGCTGTTAAACAGACGCCAACAGCTTCACATGTCAAAACTGTAATGGTGCTAGTCTCTGCTATATAAAGTGAGAGTTTCTTCCCACGTCATTTCATCAAAATTACTCACCTTTGTCATTGCTTTTTAATTATCCACTTTTGCCCATGTCATTTCATCGTAAATTGAGTTTTTACCCACATTTATTGCTTTTTAATTACCCACATTTATCACTGTTAGTGCTCTTATGACCAAAGGGGGTAGCTAGCAATGTCCTGAGAAGTGAGAACCACCCTGTCATCATTTCCTCTCTCATTCGATGTGAAATCTACAGTAGGGAGCTAATCATGCATAATTTGACAAAATTCTTCGAATGAGAAGATGAATTGAAATTTTTGAATGTATATCAGATATGGAATATCGTAAAAATAGATTAGGGAAATGGACTTGTGGGCAATATGATGGACCATTACTGATTACTTTTACTGATTGGAAAGTAACATGCATGGGACAATAGTACATTACAGAGCTAGCTAAATGAGATGCCACAATACTGACCAAAAAACCACCATGAATAAAGCTTACACAGTACACCCAACATGCAGACAATTTGAACTCGACTGAGATGATGAATTCTCGCAGCTGCCAAGATGCAGTGTGCATCACGATCGATGTTGAATAACTTCAGAAGGCAGCAGCCAACAAGAAAGAGAAGTGCAAGGATAGAGCAGCAAAGACGGATGATGAAATATTGCAGGTTGCAATCCATTTCGCCCCATAGCCCCCTTAGATCTTGTCGAGCTTCTCTGCCTTCACCACTGGGTTGGCCTTGGCGATGGCATCCCGAGCCGCAGTCCGGTAGTCGAACTGGCACTCATGCTTGTCAGAATAGCGGTGCACTGCACAGTACATGTTACCGCATCGGCAATTGAATCCTGTCAGTCCAACCCTCTTCCTACAGGTAGCGCACCGGTTCGGGCCCTCCTTGCCCTTGGGGTTTACGGCAACACCCTCGCTGGTGCAAGCAACATCAGTAGGCTGCACAACAAGCGTCTTCACCTCGGCTTGAGCAACCGCCACATCTGTGATTGCATCGACGACAGGCCCTTTCCCACCATCGCCACCATTGACAATGCTATCGATGGAGGAGGCAGCCAGCTTGGCCTGCTCCTGCTTCATGATCATCTCCTTATGGCACTTGGAGCACATGTTCATCGTGGCCGCGCTGCCAAAGAAGCCACAGTTGTTGATGCATAGGATTGGGCCCTCCGGCTGCTGGCAGCCCGTCTCCTTGTGTTCCATCTCGACTGTAATCTGCATATCAAACAAACAACGTAAATGTCACTAGGTCAGTACCCAAAGAAAACGAAACAGTTGTGGTCTTAGGAGAATAAGCGCCAAATCAATCGCTCCATTCGTTAATCTAACAGGCACCATGTAGCTACAGTTCCATGCTGAAATGATCCTATGAACTGTAACTTTCAGAAATCATCACGCACTGCAGGGAGCTCACACTTTATGACACAAGATCCTAATTTCCAGGAAGCGCAACACAATCGCTATCTCAAAAGCGACTTCCCGAGTAATGCTGCCAACCTGACCCACTCGGCATCATTCATTTGGCCGACAGTCCAGAAGAAGGACAGGGCATCAAATTTAAATCTTAAAAACTGCAAATTTATCCCAAGAGAATGTAAATCGAACACAGTACGCACCAAATCTGCTGCGTGATTTAACCAATCCCAACAACTACAACTCAATACACGCATTTCACCGAAAGAGAAAACTGTAAATCTAATAATTTCACCTTGAAAAAAAAAGGACTTCAAAACCAAAAAGAAAAGAAAACGCAGATATACTTCTAGCCAGACCGCACAAGCACCAAATCGAACCACGAACATCGCTCCCTATTACCCTTCCCCCCCAAAAAAAACCCCCACGCGGATCGATCAGGCGACACCGAATCGAGCCCCGAAACGCACAGATCAAACCAGCCAAGGAGAGGGAGCGAGCAAACCCTAACCCTGTGCGCGGCGGCGGCCGCGGAGGAGGAGGCGTGTGCAGATTGGAATCGCGAGGAGCTCGGCTCGATGGGGGGCTTCGAAATCGGGGCGTCGTCTGGGGAAGGTGCGGGGAGAGAGATAAAAGAGGACGCCGACGGGAAATTACCGGTTTGCCCCTCGATGTTACGGGGTAATTACGCGTGGTGCGCGGGATTCTCTGTGCGTGGCGGCGTCTGAGACGTCAGATCAGGGCGTGGGTCGTGGATGGACGGATGGGATCGTGGTTGGTGTGGTTTTGCATCGAGGTCCCTGAGAGACGGTGGTTTTTTTAAAGGAGAGGCTTTTCTTTCTTGCTGGGGAAGAAGAAGAAGGAGCGTGCCCTTTTCTCATCTTTATAGTACTAACTAGATCAATGTCCGTGCGTTGCTACGAAAAATAAAATTGGTAATAAAACATAAAGATCAAGCAATAAAAGAAAATTGTGCTACAAGATCAAACATCTATTTCTCCCGATTACAAAAGTTCATCAGTTCGTCGAGTTCATTCGTCGCGGCGGCACGACATGGGAGATTTTGAATGAATTCTCTTGATTGATTCTATGAAAACTGTACATCATATATAGAGTACAAAAAATGATTGGTCGGCTATTAATTGCCAGCAATAATCAGGGATTTTGCTATAATAATCAACCATATTTAGAGAGATATGGTGGTATCAGAATCGAGGAAAGAATAATTAGCTATAATGACCTGCCATTATTGGGGATATGACCGGGAGGGAGGCTAGGAAGAACGACGGACCACTGCCACCAACTGCAAATTTATATTAGTAGAGATATACTATGCCCGTGCGTTGCTACGAAAAATAAAATTGGTAACGAAACATAAAGGTAAGCAATAAAAGAAAATTGTTTTACAAGATCAAACATCTATCTTTTCTGATTACAAAAGTTTTTCCAGAGAATTATGGTAGAAGTCGAATGTATGAGTGTATATCAAAATTTACAATCTCGCAACATATTCTTCTTACCTTCACTCTCACCCAAACACTTGTCAGATCTTAACGTCTTCATTTTGTTTATCAGTGACTACAAAAAAAGTCATTCAGTATAAGAAAAAGAAGACAAATGGTGATTACTGGCACAGGAATGACATGGTCACCAAACCAACTCTCAGAACATACTGAACCGCCATCATGCAGGTTTTGGCATGCATTAATCAATTACAAAATACCTATTTTCAGTAACTTCCAAACATGAACCTCCCAAATTGAAAGTTAACCAAGTAACCATCAAAATATCTGCAAGAGTAATATTTGCTAGCAGTAGAATCGTTGACTTCTCTGCTATTTTAGTCAAAATATATTGATCCAAGTAAATACATGATGTGCCCTATAAATACGCCAAGAAGAGCATAGATTATTTTACTGATTTAACCTCACAATGTTTCAAAACCTTTGGGATATTGTTGATTTCCATGAGATTCCAACCTTAAGTAACCGATAAATGCCTTCTTGAATCCTACAAACTGAGGTAGAAATTATGTCACATTTTCAGAAACCAGAATAGCAACCAAATGAGCCTTTCCTTTACAAATAGCAATTTATATTCAACCATACAACACAAAGAGGTTGACAAATACAGCTTGAATTTTAATACGAAAGGTATGTATAATTCTTGGTGCAGATCTTGTGACACTGACATATGTTTGCACCAGGGGCATGCCTAGTTCTTATTTGAATAAAACTGTATTGCTAGCAATATAATAAAATTCTCATGAATAAATAATTATTGGATTTGGTAGAGCACCTAGAAGTCCATGCCAACAAGATTAGTATGGCCCTGTTTGGAAGCAATGTATTTTCATAGTTTCTAGGCAATACCATGGTTTCTAAGAATACCATGGTATTTTATACCATAGGGTGTTTGGTTACCATGCCAAAAACTTTGTATTAAAAACCATGGTTTGGTAGATACTATAGTATTTTTGGAGTATTTAAAACTCCACTCCAACCTAAAGTTTTCATGGTTTTGATTAGCTTCTTGTCTATTTCCACTCAAATACCATGGTTTGTGATGTTGCATCCAAACAGTTGGTAGTTCCAAGAAATACCATGGTTTTAATGGAGTTAGGTAAAACCACGGTATTTATATCAAAGCAATTGCAGGCCATGGTATTTCAAAACCATGGTTGTAGAAAACTATAGTTCCAAACAGGCCCTAAGATAGAACACTTGCTCAGATTTATTAATTACACCCACATCATGGGTTAAAACCTAGAACCAGGATCTACATATTTCTCAAGAATATTATGTTAACAGGAAGTACATTTCACCCTAATGGGTTCATCAATTTCGACAGAGAAAGGATAAAGCGCAACAGGTCTCATCTTATCTAAATGCAATGGACCTGATGAGTACTTGAGATGTTTTATCACTATATATGCAAATTAAAACCACAACAAAGCAAAGGCAACACTTGGAGCAAGACAAAAGCGAAATACCATGAAATAGATCAATAATGCGAACGTTATTACCTAGTTATTAAAATAAGGGGAGGTGGTGGGTGGGGGTTGGTATCGGTGGGGTCTTGAGGATCGACTTCTTAGCGGTTGTCATTGCCAGTATTGATGAGGTGGGAGCGGAAGCACAAGAGGAGGAGATGGAAAGCCGGGCAATGGCGGGGAGGAGCTGGGAGAATGGCGGTGCGTGGGAGCGAGGATCTTGGTCGGCGGTGGTGAGGACGCTTTGAGGTGGAGGAAGGCAGCTCATGGCAAGTGGCGAAGAGTTAGCCCTCGTGAGTTACCTGGCGCCACCTTGTTTTAGTACATTTCGATCTGAGATTTGTCAAGTCTGATTACATTGTACTCTTCAATTTTGTATTGTGCAACTCAATTCAATTTAAATTGTACATTCTTGATAGGGTTAATTTTGTTTTGAGAACAACAAAGACATTGCCTTACCTTTTTGAAAAGCAGTAAGTATATTGCAATAGTTTATCTACTTCCATTCTGAATCCATTTAGGTTCTAATGTTTCCTCCATAATGAGCAGAAAAAAAAATTATAGGCGTAACTAAGAAACACTACTTATCTTCTCAATCCTATCAAGGATGGAGATTGGCAGATGCCCCCAAAAAATGCTACCATGCATTATTTGGTATCACCAAATTCACAACTATGAACAAGAGGGAGCCGAGAAGCCATTATTAGAAAATAATACGCATTTTCAATGCATTGGTTGTCAAAATTAATCATATATTTTGATTTATTCCTATAAGCGATTCATATAACCTCCTCTTTCCCAATATAAAAGTTAGAAGTACTTCCCATTCATCCGTTTATTTCTCTTCTTTGGAGCAAGGAAATGCTCAACGATTTACTCTGTTCAAACAAATGAAGAAGCGGCGATGGCCAACAAGCGAAGCTACACCATATTTTGCTCAAAACTTGGTAGCAACCGGTAAGAAAAGCAATTCCCAACATTGCTGGCAGATGTGGCTTTTCTTCGGATCCCAAATAGGCGGATTCCTCTGCTTGGCAGAAACAGATTCTTTTTTATCATAATGCTTTGCAACAACTAAACACATGTAATGATAATCTCTTCTAAATATTTCCATTCGATGTGTATGACCAATACTCTTTGACAAGCTTGCGGAAGAGTGATCCTTCGTTTCCATGAGCTTCATAGGTTTGTCGTAATCCACTACTTTCCTCGGAAGTGGATATAGCTCATTAGTATGGACTAAGTATATCTTTGTAATACCACCTTGAGACTGATTTTTCGGTAATCTAAAACAATTGAGCAGAAAAAGAATAAAAAAGGTTAAGATAGTGCAATTTGGTTCATTGTTCGCGTAGAGTAAGCGTTAGTAGACATACATGGTCGCAAAAAGGCTAAAACATGGGAAAGGGATTGTGCACAATGTCTCTGATACACTTGGTTTCGAGCACAATTCCCATATTCGGATTCAATGGTGCTGATCAAGAAGACAATAACAAGATCATTGTTTTTGTAGAGAGTTGTGTGATAAGATAATCATACCATCGCTCATTGCAAGTACCTAGGGGTGGATATCGAGCTGACTCGACTCGACTCGGTAGACTCGGTAAGGTAACGAGTCAGCTCGAACTCGACTCGTTATCTTAAGCGAGCTAGAAGTTCAACTCGACTCGACTCGTTATAAACTCGAGTTGGCTCGAACTCGACTCGTTAAGCTCGTTAGTAATGTGAGCAGAGAGCATACATATTTCATTCATGTAGCTAGATTAACTCGTTAGCTCGCTCGATTAACTCGTTAGGGATTTAGGATTTAGTCATTTAAAGGATTTAGGGTTTTTCCATGTAGCTCGATTAACTCGTTAGCTCGCTCGATAACTCGTTAGCTCGGCTCGTTTAACTCGTTTTTAACGAGTTCAAAACCAGCTCGACTCGACTTCGTTAAAAGCGAGTTCGAGAAGTCGTCGAGTTTTAGTACTCGTTTAACTCATGAGTTTGAGTTTTTCCACCTACAAGTACCATAGTGCGATCCATAACCGTCGGTATACGGTATCTGTTGTAATATGATGCAATCTTTGAATTACATCCGATCGTTTTCGAAGGATAGTATCATTGCATTATCTATAGAGGTTGTGGCCGTTGAGAACTAAGATCGTCATCTTCTCAAAAGTGTCGTCCCAAACAGAAGAGCGCCTTTGGCCCATGCTCGATTTGACCCGTCTTCCACAACTATATGACAAAATCTTGGTCAATACTACGAATAAGACAGTTCAGATATCATGCTAGAAAACAAATACGAATTATCATACACCAAGTACTACTAATAGTTTGGCAAATGTAGTGGCACATGTACTTTCACATTTTGAATTGAAGTATCGAGCGAAATTTTACGTTTGGATGATGGTTTGTTGATGATGAAAATGATCTCCGAAACCAAAGTATAGATGCTGACAAGGTCTCCTACCTAGTGAATCCAATCCTGTTCCTTCTCTGGGCTGGCTTCAAGAAGTTGACATTTGTCAAGAACCTACAATGAAAAGTAAAGAACCAATTTAGTTATTCCTTTCAAGATGTCCATATGCTATAAAAGGAGAAATACAAACATACCCCTAATTCAGTTTATTCATCCCATTTTGATAATGTGCTGAAGTATATTTTTTCTCGAAAACGCAAGAGAGCAGCGATTCATTTCATTGAAGAAGAAAGGAAACAAAGTGCCAACCTAAAGGCTGCGATAATGTGCTGAAGTTTATTATATCATGATAATTGAGCTGAATTGTCATGGTCAACAAAAGAGGATCGTGCCTCGCTATTTAACATTACATCAGGTTCTTTCGGACGTTACTTTTTCATGGTAAACTTATCGATCATTGAGCAGGATGAGAAAAACAGCACAAATAGTTGTGTATATTACATCTTACCTCCCATATTTGTTGATCGAGAAGAGCCCAAGAGGGTCTAGATTATATCTTCTGATTACCACGAAAAAGTGTTGGATCTTGTGGAATGATGCCCAAAGCGTGGCGAAGGTCATGTAAGCCTATTGTAGTGATGTCCACAATGTCCATAATTATTTTCCCTCGGTTGGCTCAACAAGGCGAAACAATGCACCAATCAAACTAGTCTTGCCACTCCTGTTCAACCAACTATACCAATCTTATCTCCATCTTCAAGCGTGCGGTGATTCCATGTAGTACAAGGGTGCATCTTTCCTATACCTAATCACGAGAGAAAATCAATCACATAAATTTGTTAGAACTCGACAAATTTTCATCTTGTAAAGAACATGCATATATTTATATTTGATTACCTTTAAATCTCTAAGCTCCACCTTCCAACTTGAGGCCAATCTGGTGCGGTCGGTTTTCTTCAATAACCTGTTTGCTTCACTTTGTATGTCCATGTCTTTGGTTCACCGTTCCACAGAGATTATTTGATTTGCAAGGTTGCATTGATTTTGAATAGAGAAAACAAAGGACATATTTAGGGAAAGACCATAGGACAATGCCATTCCTACAAAACCTACACAGGTATGAACAAAACTAATTAGTTTTTCTGATGGCAATGTTAATTTCTTCATAATCTGAATAATATCAAATGCTAATATTTTAATTGACACCAACACATAAACATTAGGCATATAAAAGTGTCACTAAAACAACATTTTAACAAAAATACACAAATAGTTCCATAAAATCATTAGAACAAGTGGTAACTTGATTTTATCTCCAAGTTTGTTCTTCGTGAACATTTGTTACTCTTGGAGGTTGAGGACTTCTAGACGGCTAGGAGGTCGCCTACGAGCCACCGGTGCTTTGTGTGGTTGGCCGTGGGAAGTTTATGAAGGTCGATTCCGCCTCCGCAAGGGAAGGAATCAAAGAAGTGAAGACCGGCGAGTGCATTTGTGCAACACCGGGAGGAAGAGGGTTGAAAGAGACCCGGCTCAAGTGTGACCAAGCCGCCTCAACGGAGACGTAGGATCCCCTCAAGGATCCGAACTTCGGGTGAAAAATCAATGTTTTCATGTTTGCTTCTTACTCTTGCTTTAGTATTTGATTTTGAATCTTGAAATTGACCGATCTACTTTTCTACTAAGTTTCCTCCTAGATCCATACTTGTTCTAGGTATTCTAGGCAAACTAGTTCAATTTGGTACAAGTGATAACCTCTAAATAGTCTAGACTTACTTTTCGCATATTTTTGATCGAACCACTCGGACTATCCGAATATAACCTCGGACTATCTGAATATAACTTCGGACTGTCCGAACACACCTCGGACTATCCGAATCATTCGGACATTCCGAAGTCTGATTCGGATACTCCGAATAGTTAATTTCCGCTGTGATTTAATTTTAAATTTTTAATTCGCCTATTCACCCCCCTCTAGGTGACATCCCCGGTCCTTTCAAAGAGAAGGGAATAAAGAAAAATTGCTGAAGATAGTCTTAGGCAAGACCCATGGCTAAGAAGCGAGTGGTGTAACCAACTAAGCAACGCTGTCTCTCGTGAAATGTAAGGCAAACTAAATATACGAGGCTATGCAGACATTATCCTAGAAACTATAGGAAAATATCAATGCGGGAGGAGGGAGCTCGACCGTACGTCCCCACGATTATATAGTTATATAGATATATATACAGTGTCAACAACATACATGACATTTTGTCTCTCTGTAGAGGTAGACAACATGGAGACAGTGGCAGATGTGAGAATGTGTAAGAGGTAGGACAAACTAGGAAATTTTTCGCGGCGTAACACGTCGCATGGGTCGTTTTTTCAAAGAAAAAATGTTTTTTTGGCGGCGTTTAATTTTCTAAATCGTCGAAATAATGAAGCGTCTGGGGGAAAATAGAGATAGAGTTGTAGAAATATCTCTTTAATTGAATTATTTGGAAAATATTGAGACCGAAATGAAAAACCGTGGCGGGGAAAAAGTCTAGAGGAAAAGGGCGAAAAATTATTACATATGTTAACCTTCTTTTTATCGAGTTTAATACACTATGCGTTCGCCGAGTAATAATACATGTTTTTAAAAATATTAAAAACTCGTGGCGTAATACGTCGCGTGTCATTTTTCCGTAGGAATTTTTTTTCTCGGCGGTGTTTTATTTTTTAAATCGTCGAAATGGGGAAAAAATAGAGAGATAGAGTTGTAGAAATATCTCTTTCGATGAATTATTTGGAAAATATTGGAGGCCGAGATGGAAAACCGCGGCGGGGAAAAAGTCTAGAGGGAAAAGGGTGAAAAATTATTAGAGATGACAACCTTCTTTTGTCGAGCTTAACACTCCACGCGTTCGCGGAGTAATAATACATGTTTTAAAAAATATTAGAGATCGACGCATTCGCGGAGTAATAATACATGTTTTAAGAAATATTAGAGATCGAGATGGGAAATCGAGCTGGAAAAAAAGTCTAGAGATAGAGCTGCACAAATATTTCTTGCGACAAAACCTTTTTTTTCGAGAAAACGGAGAAAGGACATGTTTTAAAAAATATTAGAGACTCGCGGCGTAACACGCCGCAAGGTATTTTTACCGTGAGGATTTTTTTTTTGTGCGTTTTATTCTTTAAATCGTCGAAATAATGGTAAACGGAGAAAAAGTAGAGGATAGAAGCGTAGAAATATCTCTTCGACAAATTATTTGGAAAATATTGGAGACCGAGCTAGAAAATCGAGGTGGGGAAAAAGTCTAGAGGAAAAAGGCGAAAAATTATTAGAGATGACAACCTTCTTACATCGAAGTTTAACACTCTCTGGCGTTCACGAGTAATAATACATGTTTTAAAAATATCGGTGACGAAGCGCGTCAGGTAGAGTAATAATACATGCTTTAAAAAATATTAGAGATCGAGATAGGAAATCGAGGTGGGAAAAAAGTCTAGAGATAGAGCTGTACATATATTTCTAGTGACAAAAATATTTTTTCCCGAGAAAAACGGAGAAAGGACCTAGACGTAAAGAGCAAGGAATTGAATGTTACATTTTTGGACCTATCCGCTATCCTTAAAAAATAGAAAAGGGCTTGATGAATACCCATACCAGGGGTACCCCACAACAAAGTATACATCTATTTCAAGATCGTATTTCTCCGAGTTATCTAGCCTCGGAGTCCGGGCTGACAAAAGCGCGGGAACCCTGAAGGTGAAACCGACATGGCCCTCGTCTCTCACTGAAAGGGGGTTATCGCCGACAGTGAATGTGATACCAAATGGGCCACACTGAACCGCATCCTCATCAAAGGCCTCCCTAGACCCCAAAGGGTCACCCGCCTTGATTACTCCGGCCGAACCTCGGATCGAACGCTCCCGCCCGGCCCGACCGACCAGGCCGGCGCCTCATGAGCACCTACTCCGACCCGACCCGCATCAAGTACCACCACAGGCTCCAACGGGACCCGACCGGGGTCCCCGCAAGCCTCGGCCCCCATCTCTGCCACGTCGCCAGATCTCGTCGGCGGGTGACTGTTCTTGCGGACGTAATTGGTAACATTGAGGCGGATGGTTCCTTCCCAAGGCAACAGAGGTGGCCTCGGCTAAAGCACCCGTCTTTTCAAGGCGTCGGCATCCGACAGCGCTCGGAGGGCGGTGTCGCCCCCAAAAAGCGCCGCCTGGTGTGTCTACCCACCCGTATGGGATGTCTTTGAACTGTCGGTCATCATGACCGAAGACCAGTCGCCGGACGAAGAGCTTTCCGTCATCATGACCAAGACCAGGGGCCTTGGGACGTAGCATTCCCTACCTCTTTTTCAAATCCTCGTGTAACCTGCCCCCTCGGCCTATATAAAGGGAGGCAGGGCCCTTGGAGGAGGGGGATAGATTTTCTTTCCTTCACACGCTCCCACGTGAGTTCGCTCACCGGCACCTCCCCTTAGATCGCTCAGGGTTCTCCGACCCGGGTCGGCGCCAGGCTCAGGAAAGCCCTCCCGATTTCTTCTCCCCGAGCGAGTGCTAAGGGCTTGTCCTTAGCCTCCGTTTGTAACCTCTATTTGCTCCCCGAGCTCAGGGCAATTCAAACCGCCACCACGAACTGGAAGTAGGGACATTCAGCCCGAACCAGCATACATCCGAGGCTTTTTTAGTCTAACCATTCGAGGAGAGGGGACGCGCAACCCCCTATACTTACAAATTCATTGCCGGTTATACGAAACACCGACAGGGCTTGTTCGCGATTTGAATTTAACGGGAGGTTCTTTTCGTAAAATGGCGCACGAGGGACCCGAACGTGAATTTAGAGGAAAAAATCTTCCTCTCACAAAAAATCTCAAAGGACCTATTCGTAATTTATAAAAGGGCTAAATCACGAGAAAATTTTTTGAGCCGGCTCAAACCGTTGTGAGGCCGGCCATCTTTCCAGCTTTAGTAAAGGCATTATATGGTACTTTAACGGTTTAACCTGTTTGGACATCTAAATTCAGGTGAAATAATGATAGATAATTTCTTCTTCCATCCATTGTCCATCACTAGTGAAAGGACAGGGGATGTCGCCTAGAGGGGGGGTGAATAGGCGAATTAAAATTTAAAACTAAATCGCAGCGGAATACAAAACTTCGGAATGTCCGAATAATACTTGATTTGTCGAGTGGTTCGGATAGTCCGAGATTATATTCGGATAGTCCGAGATTATTGAGTATCCAAGTTCTATTCGGATATTCGAATCCTCCGAGCACATAGCTCATAAATGATATCTAGGCTATTTGGGGATATTAAACATACCAAATTAAACTAATTAGCCTAGAATACTTGAAACAAGTCGATATCTAACGGAAAACTCAATAGAAAAGTAGATCGGGCAAGTTCAAGATTCAAAATCAAATACTAAAGTAAGAGTAAGAAGCAAACTTGGAGACAATGATTTTTCACCCGAAGTTCGGATCCTTGAGGAGATCCTCGTCTCCGCTGAGGCGGCTCGGTCACACTTAGTCGGGGTCTCTTTCAACCCTTTTCCTCCGGTGTTGCACTTTGCACTCACGGCGCCTTGGTCACCCAAGACACGGGGTCTCTTTCAACCCGCTAGCCTTGGGTGTTGCACCTTGCACTGGCCGGCTTCACTTCTTGATCCCTTTCCTTTCGGAGGCGGAATCCGGCCTTCACAAACTTCTCTGACCAACCACACAAAGCTCCGGTGGCTTGTGGCGACCTCCTAGCCGTCTAGGAGTCCTCAACCTCCAAGAGTAACAAATGCTCACGAAGAACAAGCTTGGAGATGAGATCAAGTGCTCAAGCAACTCAAATCACTCAACCTAACACCTCACTCCTCAAACTCTTCCCAACCCTTCACACAAAGGGATCACTTAGATCTAAGGGTAAAGAGGTGTTTTGGGGGCTCAAGAACAAGAGGATAGCTTCTCAAAACAATGGGGTAAGAGCTCCTTCAAAATGGGGGAGGATGGGGCTATAAATAGAGCCCATCAAAAACTAGCCGTTTTCCTCAACGTTCAGGTCGATTCGGACGGTCAGAGCTTAAGTTCGGATAGTCCGAACGCATCAAACTCGAAGAAACAGAGAATTCACTTCGGATAGTCCGAACATTCGGATACTCGAGTTCATCTTCGAATAGTCCGAATCGCCTTGAGCGGCCGAGCGAAAAACGAGCATAACTTTTGATTCGGACTCGATTTAAGTGATCTTGGACTCTATTGAAAGCTAAGAACAAGGGCTACACAACTAATAAGGTCTCACTACCCAAATATCAAAGGATAAATCCAGATTTCACAAAGAATCCAAGAGACCTACAATTCTCACTTTTCGGTACCACCAATACCACTCCTTCTCTAAGTTTCATAAGGATGGATCATTTGAGCACTTGACACATCTAAAAGTCATTCGACGTTGCATCCCTCTTAATAGTACGGAAATCCTTAGACTCAAATTAAATCAAAGATAATACAAGTCTAGAAATAGTCACTTGCAGTCTTCTTTCTTAATTGGTGCATGAAGACCTTCACCATATAATTGATGACATCTTCGCCTTGTCCAACTTGACTCGATTCACCTCATGAGACTCTCGTCCTATCAACCTTGACTTGATCATCCTCTCCGAGCGATCTCCACGCCAAGTCGATCTTGACTTAGTCCTCAACTCTTGGTGACACCGCCGTCTTGTTGACCTCGCTTAACGATCATCCTCCAAGATACCTTGGTCATCATACACACATGGGACCTAATTCTTTCCAAACCACTCATAAAAGACATTAGTCCCAAAAGCTTAATAGATATAAAGAAATTGATATTTATGAGCAATTAAGTACCACAAGTGTTTCATATAAAGAGGCACAATATAAATGGAAACACTTGACATAAGAAATGTTCTCTACTAAGTACATCATGATGAATTTGTAATTGATCTATATGCACTAGAGAGATAATTGCCGATATGATGAATCAATTAAATCATGGCAAGGATCACAGTCTTTACTTAATTGAAGCACATAATGAAATATACACGAATTGTACATATGCAAATAATATTTTGAATAAGAGTAAATATGTGATCCAACTCTAGATTAAACTTCACTAAGAGAAGTGCATAAGAAGATACGCAACTAAAACATGCATGCACCAATTCAATCTATAGCAATGTGAAGTTTAACTCTAGTTAATACATGCATACTAAAAGCAAAGCACATAATGAACTCAAGTGAATATATATGCACAAATAAATATGATATGAACCAATGTACATATATATAATCAACATGTTGCTTGGAGTTCACTATGCATTTGCACAAAAGGAATGCAATAACAAATATAGAAGGGATATCGAGATTGCATACCTTATCTTTGCTTAACCATCCACTTGATTTTCCTCTAAATAGATGAGACTAATACACTAATACTCAACTTGGCAATAAATATGTTAGTCTCATTAGCAATATAATCATATTAGAGGTTTGTAATTTGTTAAGCACTAAGTTAAGCATTTACACAATTACATAGATTGTCATTATATGCGTTTGTCATTAATCACCAAAATAACATTAGTGCCTAAATGCACTTTCAACTAGCAAAGTTGGGCGGCTGGCCCAGATAGCCCACTACAGTATGTGTGATGTGTCAATACCTACCTAGTGGTAAATCAATTATCAATTTTTTGTACGGTGTTATCAAAATATGCTTTCGTTGTCTGTTAACTCACGAACAGAGGTCGTGGTAAATCAATTATCAATTTTTTGTACGGTGTTATCAAAATATGCTTTCGCTGTCTGTTAACTCACGAATAGAGGTCGTGTAGTCGTCAGGTAATTGTTTTAGCAAAGAAAGATCGTGATTGCATTCAAATTCGTGGCATCATAACGTATCCATCTCTCTTTTTCTCTCGCCATATGTCGGTGTACTTTGCACTGGGATACCCTCTCCGCCGCAAATTAGTGGGCCCGAAAAGCGGCCTAGCCCACGTGGCGGCCTGGTGAGCAGGTGGGCGGCCACGCCCTGCCCGCCGGGCGGTAAGCCCACGTGGCGGCCCGGCGAGCAAGTAGGCGATCAAGCTCTGTTGCACTTTGGCGGCGGTGGGCGATCACGTCTGCTCGCCGGGCGGCGGCGCGTGTGGTCCCCTGGTGAGCCGGCGGGCGATCACGCCCTGCTCACCGGGAAAGCGGCCCGCGTGGTCCCGTGTGGCCCCTGGTGAGCAGGTGGGCGATCATGCCCTGCTCGCTGGGAGAAGCGACCGCATGGCGGCCTGGCGGGTAGGTGGGCGATCAAGCCCTGCTCGCCGGGCGTCGGCTAAAGTGGCGACCTGGCAAGCGGGTGGGCATTCGGGTCCCCTTTGTCAGGCCACGAAGGCAACCAAAGGAACAAGGAAAAGGCTTCGCCTCGAAACCTCCTTCCCTTGACACCCTGTATCAGGGTCATTGATTGTGAGGAATTCTGCTATCGACACGATGACGGCCCATCCCTCTGACGCCTCTCACCAAACCCGTCGCGGGAGTGTCACTTCCCGGGCGAACCGGGCGAAGCCATGCAGCGGCATTAAATGGAGTCTGAAGGACAAGGCTACAGTGATGGGTGCAATAAATGAGTCATGGGTCGGTGTAAGGTTGGAATGATGGATGTAATTAATGAGTTGTAAATCAGCGTAGCATCACCTTCTCACCTGCCCGAGCCAACCCTGTCTATATAAGGGAGCTCGGGTGCATGGGGGAAGGCGAGAGAGCTCTCCTCGAAGGATCCGAAACCAGAAGAACCAGTGTAATCACCTTCATATTTCCTCAACAAAGATCTAGCAGGACGTAGGGCTATTACCCGCACTGGGGGCATGAACCTAGGTACATCACCGTGTCTATTTGATTTGTTGATCCCTGGAATCCCCAGTGCGAGAGCCATCAGGGTTTCCAATCACGAATATGCCCTCTACCGAACCATACCCTCCATCCTGGGAGCGGTCAACCCTGTTCGTTGACGGGGTCATGTCTGGCGAAATATGCCTGACACCATACAAATACTATATGTCTGACGTCATCATCGATCTCATTCACAGTCAGTATCCGATCAATGTATAAAGTTCGTTAAATACGTATGCTTGTGAAGGATCGAAAAGACGATTAGAAAGGGTGAATAAGAGTCAAATGCAATTTTTTTCTTCAAAAATATTCAAAATTCTTTTCTAAAAGAGCTAATTAAGGGATTGTTTGTTTCAACTTTGGATTCTCTAAAAGCTTATTCTGGATTGTGGTTTTAGAGAAACTGATTCTTCAAAAGCTGGAATCAAAAAGTACATATGAAGTGGATTGTGGATTCTAGTTTATATGGGTGGGCTGAATTATGATAATCGGATTCTAGAATTAGACTATTTATTTTTTATTCTGCTTTTAGAGCCAGAATCCAAAATCAAAAGCTAAAACAAACAGGCCCTAAAAGGCTCGATCAAGCTAACACTTGACAAAAAGAGCATTCAAACCTATTTTATAAAAAGAACAAACTAAAAGACTCAACTAAGTCAGAGCTGGGCAAAAGCTCCGTGCTCTCTAGTGAACAGTAAAATCAACATGATTTCAAAAACAAGAATCAAGATGACTTTTGATAGGCTGATTCAAATCTCGTGAAACTTTACATTCACCTTTCTATTGATGTCACAAACATATTTCAATCTTCAATCGTAAGGATTGATATCAAAGTTCCAATCTTTTTCAGTTTGTAGGAAGGCTGCACCAAGACTGTGAAAAAATCTCAGAAGCTACACCCTAAACTTGTTCGTGAGGATTTGATGATTAAGATGATCTCTCATATATCACATTCACAGCAAGCAAGAACTTTAAATACACACCCTTCAAACGAGTAAGAAAATATCTACTAGTTTCTTGAGAGGAAATATGAATCTTATTCAAAATATGTCTAGATGATTAGAATATGATCTGCAAAAGATTTATTCATCAATCATTCATTCTTGACAGCACAAGTTAAGAGAAAAAGAAACCAAAAAAGATCAAGAACATAAAAAGAAGGGAGACAAAAAAACTTGAGCAAAGATAAGTTCTAATAGATTTTAGTAGGTTAGAACATGTTCTTAATGAATTTCTCAGCCTTTTATGCATCCTAAATCCAGTAGAAATAGAGCAAGTGAAGGAGGTGAAGCACAACTAAAGTTGCAAGAAAGAACTAAGTAAAAATGCAAGAATAGAAATGAACTTCAGAATATAGATGAACTTGAATCTTATATTACTTAGAGAGGGATAGTCACAAAACCACACCTCTAGATGATATCACTTCCAAATGAGCAAAGCTCAATAAAGTATAAAGAAACCACAAAATCCTTCTCTGTGGCTTGGTTTTGACCTTCGTACAAACCAAGGTACTAGAGATATCCCCCTAGCCCTCTGTTTATAGTACAACTGAGTCAATCTCCACTCTTAGATGGCTTTTCTCTCCCATAAGGAACCTCCTTAAGGGTTAAGATTAACTCACTTACTCATACATAGGCTAACCTGAAACTCAACAATATTACGGGTTTTAATCATACTCTTTAACACTAACTCAGCCTCTACTCTACCCACGAATACTCGATCTAACGATCCTCCTCCGCTTGAGTAGAGCTCCAGTTAGTATCTCATCGATCCACTTAAAACATCTCCTATGCTATATTATCTTCCATGTGGCTCCAACGAATTGTCGTCAAGCCTCTCATGCGTTCGGACTATTCTGAACCATCCTCGCTTGTAAATGGGCCTAAATCACCTGGCATGCCACATGTCCTTGTCTGCTTCACCATAACGGCTTCGGCTTCCTTGATCATTCTGGATCTTAACTTCTTCCTAAACCTAGTTTCGGTCCACCTTACTATTGTACGCCATATCCATCACTAATGCTTCACGTCTTGACTTCTTGCCTTCCTGGCTTGAAACCACTTCCTAGCCTCAATCATCTTTCGGCGTCCCTTAACCGTTCTGGATCTTAACTCTCCTAGTCTAGTTTCGATCTTGCCTTCTCTTCACTATGACCTAGCCTCGAAGTCCTGCAACCAACACAGATAAGCAAACCATTACATAGCATTGTCCCAGATAACATATATCAGATTCCAACAAGTATCATTGGCTAGTTAATAACTACCTTGGTCTATGAGCACTCTTGTCCATGACCATCCAAAGCCAAAGACCGCTCTTAGTAGTGACTACTCAAAGTCACTCTTGGTCATGACCACATAAAACCACTTTTCATTTTGACCACTCACGACCACTCCCCAAGTGGTTCTTGGAGGTCTAGACTACTCCAATGGAGATAATGACCACTTTCCAAGTGGTCCTTAAAAGTCTAGACACTCCCGCAGTGGTTAGTTCCTAAAAGTCTAGACCATTCCTATATAGATCACGATCACTCTAAGGAACAATCTCTTTAGGGAACACAAAGACTACGACAACTCTAGAAAACGATCTTCCTAGATGTCACAAAACTCATGATGATTCTAGAAGTCATAAAGACCATGACCACTTTAGAAAATGGCCACCCTAGAGGTCACGAAACCCACTACCACTCTAAAGGTCACAAATGCCATGATCACTCTAAGAAACGACTACCCTAATGGTCATAAAGGCCACAACCACTCTAGGAAGGAACACTCTAAGGAGTGACCTTTATAGGGAACAACCATCCTATAGATCACAAAGGTCGCAATCACTCTAGTAACAACCACTCTAGAACATGACCTCTTTAGAAGTATCATAACTACGTAGCAGTGAAGTTATGACCACTCAAGACAAAGTCATGTCCACTCAAACCAAATTGCCCATGACAAATCAAGCTCACATCAAAATCAAATCTGAGCACCATAAGCTCAAAACAAGATTTCCACATGATTTTTCAGTTTGAATCACATGAATTTTAAAATTGCTCAATTTCCATATGATAGAAGAAAATCCTAAACTCGTCACTTGTCTAGTACGTTTTTTCTTACAAATTTAGCGGTCTACTTATATATTTACAAATTTGGCATACTCTCCCACTATGGAAGGTGCGTCATGCGACACTTGTCCCTGCCACATCTAGAGAGCGCAAAAGGCCATTGGCACCTCGAGAACTCGGTTGACCGCAGGAGCAGGGCTCCTTCACCCGAGCACAGCAAGATGCCTTTCACGCTCGTTTGCTATGTGCTTGCCTACCTGCCCACTTGCTTGGGCCTGTCTACATGCCTAACTGCTTGATCGCCTACGTGCTTCCGCGCTTGCCTACCCTGCCACAGCACTGGTCAGCTCTCACGCTCCTCGTGTGTGGCAGGGGGTATGTGCCGCCATTTACGGTTAAGAAGGAGGCTAAAATTGAAAGTGTATAGACTGATTTGAAAGAGAAAAAACCAGCTAAAGCGGCCAGATGATAATGATTTTGAAAATCCCCGCTGAAACATCCTATCCGACGTGGCCGGGACCCGTCTCTCTGCCAGTCTGCCCCCTCGCCCGGCATCATTTTGATCGCTTCCATTCCATGGTGGTGCGACGAGACGCTGCCAATTTCCGGCGCGAACCGCAAGGGCGGGAAACTTTCCTGCACTCGCGCCTCCCTCTATAAAAATCCCCATCACCACGGTTCCTTGCTCCTCTTCTCCACTTGGACCACTTCCACCGCCTCCGGCCTCCCACGAAATCGAAATGGGCCGCAAGAGGAGGGCTAGGGTTTCCCGCGACGGCGACGGCGGCAAGGAGGAGGAGGAGGCAGCCGGCCGCCGCCGCCGAGAGCAAGAACCTTTACGAGGTAAAGCCCCAAAAAACCCTAGGGCTATGGCTTCCGATGTTAAAGCAAGGGCATATATATGCTTGTTCGATGCGATATCTTCGTTTTAGTTTGTTCGGTCTTGTGTTGGGTGCTGTTCTTATGAACCTTTTTGTGGATGTGCGAATTGCTCGTGTTGGTGTTTGGGGAAGACTTACGCGAATTGGAGATTAGCTCGGTGATTTCTAAGATGAGTTCCCCTAAGACATAAATTCACTTAGGAGCGATCCGTGTCTCGGTTGATCCGATTACTCGCGCGTAATCTGCACACGCTGTTATGCCATTTCAACATGCACAACAGTAGAATTATAAACTTATGCCGCTAATGAATCGAAATTAATACTTATGCATCACAACTGGTACTTGCACATTTGGGACCCAAAAGACGTAGGGAAGGGAAAGGGATTAAAGGGTCACATTTGGCATGTTAAGATGCCAAATGAAAGGCAGGGAGAAGAGTGCTTAATGACTTAATTGCCTATTGTATCCTGCTCCATAATGTCATGCTGTAGACGGCTCTTTGGTAGCGTTCTTGTCTTTGAGCTGTATGAAGGCCCATTCGATGGTTAGCTTAGTGTAAATTTCACAAAACTATTAGTTTCTTGTGCAAACTATTGGAAAACTACATGTTTTAGCTCTTAGTTCACAAAACTACAGATTTGAGGAAAACTTATGTTACAAAACTACAGATTTTAGAATTTACCTTTCCTTGTAATCAGTGGTGGAAGTAAATTTTTTTTGTTAGGGTGCACATTTCACACGTACAACTCTATAGTCTTATACAATGATTTCGTATGATCATAAATCCAACATATATATTTGAATTTTACTAAAAGTATATACAAATAGTTTCATGGACTTAAATATCTCAAACCACTAAAATTGGAATCAATTCAATCAACTAATTTGGTCTATTGAAGAGGTAATCTTGTATCACTTTTCAAATTTTTGGAGGAGTTGGGGCAACCCTAGTACCGCCCCTGCTTGTAATGTGTCTGACAGTGTGGGCCCACATGTAGCCTTACATGTCCTCATTTCTCATTTCACTCGCGTGTGAGGCTGTTATTTGGGTCCACACCATCAGATCTATTACAAAAAAGGTCAATTATAAAATGTGTAGTTTTGTGTAATAGAAGCTAAAATCTGTAGTTTTTTAAAAGTCTGTAAAAGAAACCAATAGTTCTGTGAAATTTACTCTTAACTTTAATTCATATCCTGTCAAACAATTATGTGGCTGAATGTGAAAGGAGAGATGTTTGCTTAGGAGTTAGGTGGGCCTTCTAGGCTGCTATATGTATGTTGATTCAGGAACGTGTCATAGTTCAATTTGAGGTGGCTCTTCGTCCTGTAAATCAATATGCTATCAAATAAAAAATGGTTGCTCATCTTATGGATTGGATAATACCTTACCACTGGGTAGAGTGTTCAAGAGGTAGGTGAAGTTTGTGATTGATGGTTCATGTCTAATTAAATCACCATTTAGTTTTTAACACCAAGAACAACATCCTGTACCTTACTTGCATCCACTGAGTTTTTTCCTGTTTCTTTTTAGATCCTGAGGCATAGGCTTTTTCTTTGGGTTTCATCATTGCTGCAAAACTGTAGTCGATTGGGGCATACTACTTGATAGTACCTAGCGTGGTATAAAACCCAAGCTTAAAGAAACGTGGCAGAAGAGCTGAAAGGGTACATGGAGTCCATGTCAAGAACCTCAAATGGGACTAAATCTGAATTGCTATAAAATTACATGCAGAAACAATTGTTATGCTCCACTTTCTTGTCTTTCCTTTTTCATAGCACAGGCAGCTCTCATTGGATATGCTTTTTCTTTTTCTCTTCATCCTGAAGATCTTAGGGGTTGAGAGAACAGCTTCACAACAGGAAATAAAGAAGGCATACTACAAGCTGGCCTTACGTCTTCACCCAGATAAGAATCCTGGAGATGAGGTAGGATCTCAACTCCAAACCTTTTGTTTTTGTGTAAATAAGTGCCATGTATCTCAATTAGAATGTTATGTGATGCCAGGACGCCAAGGAGAAATTTCAGCAGTTGCAGAAGGTGATATCTATTCTTGGAGATGAGGAGAAAAGGGCATTATATGATGAGACTGGCATTGTTGATGATGATGTGAGCACCTAATTCCTAGTAGTTTGGTTCCCACCTTTCAGTTTCGGGTGATATTTTGTGACATCCTATCTTCCCTCTTAGGCACTGGTTGGAGAAGCTGCAGACAACCTGCAAGAGTACTTCAGAGCAGTGTACAAAAAAGTAAGTTTTTGCTCCATATATCAATGAGAAATTTTTGTTGTCCATTTGCTTGTACAATGCGTGATGATGGTTTGGTTTGTCTTAATCATTCCCAGGTTACAGAGGCTGATATTGAAGAATTTGAAGCTAAGTACAGAGGGTCAGATTCTGAGAAAAAGGATTTGAAGGATCTCTACATAAAATTTAAGGGCAACATGAACAGGTGAAATGTTGCAAACTTTTTTTTGTTTTTAGTTGGATGAAATGTTTATTCCAAAAGGTGCTAAATTGCCAGTGAACAACAGGATTTCATTTCTATTTTACCCTGGTGCCTTTTTGTGCAGGCTTTTCTGCTCAATGATTTGCTCAGATGCAAAGCTTGATTCCCACCGCTTTAAGGATATAATTGATGAGGCGATTGCTGATGGTAAACAGTTATATGTGGTTGGCACTATAATGTTATTGTACAGCAGATATGTGCTTGTTCTATTTACTTCCTACAGTAGTGCTGGCACAGTGCTCAGTTTATACGTGTTGACTCAAACCTGTTCCCTCGAACTTCTGTATTGGTAAGAATCTCACCATTTTCCTCCTTGTAGGTGAACTGAAGTCCACCAAAGCATATGAGAAATGGGCTAAAAAGATCTCTGAGATAGAACCACCCACAAATCCATTAGAGAGGAGAGTGAAGTGAGTTCTCACTTTTCGCTGAAACGCATTGCTTTCACCATCATTTGCCTTTTCACCTGAAACCCCGTCCATTACAGGAAAAAGAAAAGCCAGGAGAACGATCTGGTCCTAGCGATCGCGCAGCGCAGGGCGCAGAGGAAGGATCGTTTCGACTCGGTGCTCTCGTCCATAATGTCCAAGTGCGACGCCAAGGCGAGCAGCTCGGAGCCCACGGAAGAAGAGTTTGAGCGAGCCCGGCAGAGGCTCGAGAGCAAGCGGGCCAAAGGGCGCAAATGATACAATCCTCCTTGCACTGTGCTGAGATTAAGCATTCAAGTGTGTTTGCAAGCCATCCTTGACAGTGGCCGATCACCTTCCGGCTGATGCAGTGGTTATGCTCGAATTCAGTCGTTTCCACAGGGGAAAAAAGGGAGTTGAGGCTGTACTGCAACTTTTAATAGCTTTGGTTTAAGAAACTGGGCTTATATAGGATCGATGCATGTCCATGTGTATAATTCAATCAAAGTAGTGGACTTCGGATGTGAACTTTCAGCTGTGGCGTTTCCTTTAGGGCTTTGTTTGGATGGTTGTTGAATAGAACCCTTGTCATATCATCATCCATCAGGGCAGGACGATGCTCGAAATGGGCGATGATACATGACAGGTCCGCTCCATTTATGTCTTTATACGCTTGTTTTTCATTTCAAAAGGAAATTTATGCACTTGCTAGGTATGAATTACTCTTGAACTAGGATCATGCAAGCATACTCTTGCAGTCTCAATCGCTCCAGTTGGATTAATAATACATTAGGTATTAGGTATGTACATTAGTGTGATGTTAAATGTTTATATGTTTTGTTACGTAAGATTTTTTTACTAATATGGATGAGAGAATATAACTATTTATTCACGAAGATATAACCATATAGATATTTAAAAACTATTGTATAAGTTATTGTCTATAATAAACGCTTTTTTATATTATAATTAAAAGATAGTATAATTTTATAGACAATCTTAATATGTTATCTATTGTAGGAGTTGTCTCTAATTTTAAGGTGTTATCTATTAAAGAAGTTATCTTTAATTTTATATTTATATGATGATATATCGCGTTAGTCGTCTTTATTATTATACAGACTCTTTTGGACCTTGAATGGCTTTCCTGAGGATGCCGGCCATGTTAGCTTCGTAATAATAAATGGCCAGAATTAATTTTTTACTCGATTAGACGGCTGATACAACTGACAAGAGTTCTTTTTTTTAACCTTAAAATTTACCAGAGTTTCATGTTTCTACCTTCAAAGGGAAATGAAGGCGAATCAGATTAAGAATCATCAACAGCTAGATGCCATCATCAATCAGCAAGCCCAAGTCCAAAGCCTCACCCTCCACATGCTCCCGTCTCCATGCACCAACCGCCATTAGTTCCAACGAAAAGCCTAATCATCCCCATCATCGCCACCCTAAACCGAGCCGACTAATCACCACCCCCATTTTTGGCAAACGCCAACGAATCGCCACCCGAGCTTCGCTCATGGCCGCTCGCGCCCCCTATAAAGGCCCCGCCCCGCGCCCCGCCATCCCTCCCAAGCCTGCAGAAGCAATCGAGAGATCACCAATAATCATCTCCTCTTCTTGAGCGATCAATAACGCAGGCTTCTCGCGAGACCAAGCAGCCATGGAGATGAAGAAGATCGCCTGCGCCGCGCTCGTCGCCGCCGCCTCCGCCACCGCGGTCATGGCCTCCGATGGCCCCGCCGCTGCGCCCGGCCCGGCCACCAGCGGCGCCTTCGCGGCCGCCCCGCCGCCGGCGCGCTCCTCTTCTCCTTCCTCGCGTACTACCTGCACTGAGGAGGAGGGGAAGATGGCGTGCAATGCGACGCAATGTGTTGGTTAATTATTAAATTTTATTTATGATTATGATGTTTTTGTGATCGTGTGAGATGTTCAATTCACATTGTAACCGTGCCTAATCGTATCGCTATATTATGACTTGAATTGATTTGCTGTAATTCTTTCGATTTGTGTTACTAATCTGTTTGGTTAATTATCCTCTTCATTGATGCTTCGTTCCTTATGGTGGCCAGATTACACTGTGCAAAAGGCATTTCAAAACAGAGGATTGGATTTGGATTCAGTTTAGAATTGACATAAGCTGCACTCGCTAGTTGCTACATAATTTTTTTTTCATAATAATTGTTGGATCAGAATATACAAATTGGAATCCTCTATGTATATTGCACTAGTATACACAGTAGCAATATAGAATTATAGATGTAATATCAAAATCTTATACAACAAAACATAATAAAAGACTACATAGTTGAATTACCGCCTCACATGATTTTAACTATAAGAAAACAGTAGCGAAACAAAAATTTTAGCAGGTAACCCATCAACATGCTATAAGCATTTAACAATGTTTGATTGCCTCCTCGAGAAACTCCTCCTCTGTAGCGGTATAGATTCCTCTTCAACTGATGGATTTGTTGTGGCAAAGATAAATATGTAAAGCACTAAACGAGTTATGCACAAAATGCAATTATATTATAACTACATTCAAGCCTTATTCCAAAATAATTGCTGATATAACTATTTTGCATTAAAGCGGCATTTTTTATTAAATATAATAAATATATTAAAATAACAATAAAACAAATAGCAATAATAATAAAGTTCTAAGATATTTCTCGAAATAAATTGGCACATAGCCTAAACCAAATCTATAACTTCCATTAGCACACAACCTCTCTCTCTCTCCGATATTTTTTTCATAAAATCTAAATTGAGTGTGAAATTTTCAAGTATTGTTTATAATCAAGAACATAACTATTTGAATAGATTGATACTCTGCATATGTTATATACTTTACCCATAAGATATAATCAATATCTTATTATCATGCAATGACATACTTTCTTAGGCATGCGACAAGAAGATCATAATAAAATCTTTTAAAACTTTATACGAACATAGATACTCCCGATAAACGTGGTCTCACTATCCCTCTCTCATACATAGCAGAAGAATAAAGGGGACTCATGATTGGACTAGAAATCATCACTGCTTAAGATGTGGAGTCATTGCAACACACACCTTCCCTAACAGCGCACACAGTTTGGTTATCCTTCTGAGATATCATATATCAAGACTTGGTAACTTACTAAGCTAGGTCTAGCTCATAACAAATATAGGGTTGTTTGATTAATCCAGTTCAATGGGTTACAAGGTCAAGTTCTTAATTGATCGAGAAAAGACTTCTAATTGTTCTCAGTATCCACATGAAATGATTCATACAGAATCTCCAACCCAATGTCAAATAGACCCACCCTAGTATATAGCCTCTTGTTACTTGTCTCATCCTAGATTATTTACCACCCTAGTTGATTATCGTGCAACACGTGCCATCAACATTCAACGATATTAACATCATTGTGTGACAACACATTACACACCCTTTTCATAAATATATTTCACAGAACATTTGTTAAGTTTGAATCTATACTTTCAAAAAAATGTCAATTGTTTATGGTATGGCTAAACAAACTAAACATGATCTAACTAATCCATGTTGGCATATAATAGCAGCTAATTAATAAATATCCATCATAGGATGACAAATAATCATAGCATAGTAAATGACAAGGTAGGTATAATTTAAATGGGTCAAATAACTAATTTTCAAACTATTTGAAAACATATATAAATTGAAATAATATGCAATAGATTAAAATAAATTAGTTTTTTAAAATTGGATTCAATATGATCAAAACACAACATGCCTTGAAACAACTTTCTGATCTTGATGTGGACCTTGAACTTGAATCAACTCTTCGCCTTTGAACGCTCCTAGCACTCTAATGTCTAAGCGAAATGAACAGTGAAAACCAAAATAAATACCAAATTAACATCAAATAATCTCAAAAAATCAAATAAAACGTACCAAAAAGGTAGACTTGAATTTAGAAACATAAACAACCTCAATCGGAGTTCGTATGAAGAAGAAAAAACTATCGAAAGATTCATTAGAAAATTAAATATGTAAAAGAGAGAAAATAAAATATTCTTACAATATTTCCTCGTGAGAGATTGACATGCGACCTACAAGCATGCTCCTGGCTATTGGATTTAATTTTGAAAGAGTAGTCCGATCCGAACCAAATAAGGAAAAGAATCCTTTTTTGATATGGTTTGTTGAATCTTATTTTAATTCTTAGAGCTGTAGATTTGTGTATAAATTCTTAAATAGTCTTGAGTTTTTTTAAGCAACAAGCAAGTAAGAGAGAAAGAAAACAAGAAAAGGTGTTAGTTATGTTGTACCACTAAAATATTTGTATTCGTGAGTTATTATGTTTGATTTTTTTACTGTTATAACTAAAACCAACACCAACAAGATGATGCAGGCAGAACGGGACGTGGCGAACAAGATGGTACAACCAAGGGCTCAGAGGCAAGGATTGAAATCTTGTTTTCGCTCTAAATCTCATCCATGGTTGGAGAATGAAATCTCGGTGAGATTTAAAATTTCAGACAAATTCTGAATGAAATACAAAAACAAAAATTCAAATTCGGATTTTTTTCTACCGATAAAACCGAAATTTTGGCCGGTTTTGTCGAGATCTTGGCAAAATTACACAGAGAGAAAAATAGATCAAATGACGTCAAAAAATTTGAAATTTTTTTTGTATGTTCCTGACATATCAGTGATGTTAACATAAAAATTTTATATATCTGAGGAATTTTTAAAAATTCAAACATGGTAACTATTCTAATAAAACGCTAAAAATTCAAACATTGTAACCGGCAAGTTTGAACCGAATGAAAAAAAACAAACCATGTTAGAAATTTTTTATATTTTTTTCATGGTTATAATGCATCACTAATGTTTTTATAAAAGTTTTAGATTATGATCAAGCTTCATGAATTTTTAAAAATTCAGACAGTGCTACATTGCTACTGTCCTGATAAAATCCATACTGGCAAAGTTAAACCAAATGAAAAATGGTACAAACCATGTTAGAAAATGTTAAAATTTTTTGTGGATGTTTCTGATGTATTATTAATGTTTCTATAAAATTTTCATATGATGATCAAATATTAAGAAGTTCCAAAAATTCTGAAAGTGCTACGTCGTGATAAAAGTCTCATGATCAATACATAGATTTGGTTTAATAATAAAAAAGGTTTAAAATTTTTGAAAATTTTGCAGAAGGGTTCTAAGGAAATTATTAAGATATCATAAAAATTTTGAATCACTATCGTAGTCTAGTGAATTTATAAAATTCTTACAAGTGCACTGTACCATTTATGTTCATTCTGTTTTTATTTTGAAATATAACAAATGAAGTTCGATGCATACATAGATTTGATTGAGCAAACAAAAAAGTTAAATTTTTTGAGAATTTTAGATAATGGTAATGAGGAAATTATTAAGCTCTCATAAAAACTTTGGATCATGATCACACTTGAGAAAATTTATAAAATTCTGACAAGGTTACTGTCTCAATTATGTTTATTCTGTTTTTAATTTTTTAAAGATAACAAATGAAGTTCAATTATTTTGAAACTTTTTCTGTATGATCCTACACTTCTTATGACGGCACTATAAATTTTTCACAACATGATAAAGTATGTACAATTTTATAAAAATCTAAAAGTGTTTCTACTGTTTTTAAAAAATATATCAAAAATTCAGTTTTTCAACAAATATTCATAGGAGATGACTTTCTTAGGGGTTATTGGACCAAATCCGGTGAAAAAAGTAAAAAAACTGGTAAAAAATTCTGAGATCTCGACGAAATCTCGTTAAGATTTCTGAGATTACTATAACAATTTATTTATGTTTTACTCCGACCGATATTTAAAATTCATTTACGTTTGAAAACTAAGATCTCACAGAATTTCGACCAGATTTTAATCCTTGTCGGAGGCTCAGCGCGGTGTTGCTCTGTTCACGGGAAAGGCAGACAGCGTCTCACGCGGCAATGGACTGAGCGGGACTATGCGCTAGCGCTACTGGCACACACTACGGCTAGCTGGGCTAGGCCACACTACTTTGGGCTCGATGGCTGGCTACGGCCCGAAACTATTTCAAGGTTTTTATTTTATAAAATACAAATAGGCTTCAAGTAAATAGCAAGTAGACTTAGAAAAATCCCAAAAAATTATGTAAAATTCTCTAGAGCATATAGAACCCAAATAAAATAATCTTGATCAATGTTTACTAGAACATTAATTATATTAAATACTTTTAAATTAGTAAAAATCTATATTAATGTTTAACTAGCAATAAAAATCTTGAATTTTTTTAATAGGTTAAAGTACTTAAAAAAATTCAAAGATGCAAAAATTAGGATGTTACCGTAATGCCGCTTATAAGACTTTTAAAGGGTAGTTATTTCGGTTTGCCCGTCGAAATCTAGTTGTTCAAAATTATAAACTCGACAAGATGATAAGATATTAACGTGAGAAAAGAGATGTTTTTTTTGTTTGATTAGAAATTTCAACACTCGGATGGTATTCATGATAGCAATCAACTTGCCTGTCTGTCAGACCAGAAAATTAAAGGAGTTGATAGTTGGAGTAGCTAGGTACATCATGATTCATGCATGCCACGCAGCCACAGTTTAATTAGTGTTTATGATATGCCAAGTTTGGTGGCCAGATTAGAAAATTGGCAAGACTGTTGGGTGGAGTAAGCGGTAAGTCGCATCATGCCGTGCTTTGCTTGCGTGTCATTGTTACTCTTGTGATCAAAACTCAACACGTCAACAAACTTAAAGAGCAAATAGATGAATGCTATTTATATACTCTTCCATATCATTTAAAAATAAAACTAAAGATGACTTTTATAACAGTACAGTAGTTGCAATAATTTCATACGAAATCTTATAAGATTTTCTTTTCAGGGATTTTTTTATAAATCTTTGAAAATTCCTAAATGATTCCCGACTTCCAGCACCTTAAGAGTTATATATTCCGATGGTTCCTTCCATCCTTGTTTGCTTAACCGTCAGATCGAAAATCTATGACGTGGAATTCTTAAACCCGATGGCGTATGATTGAAAATTCCAAAAACAAGTTGCCAATTTGTCCTAAGGGAAAAAAAGGAAAAATTGGACAAATATCAAGATAAATTCCCCTCTTCTTCTAGTACTTACAGAAGCATGGTGATTAGTGATTACCGAATTCTGATTAGTATAAAGACCCGCTTCCCCTCTCTCTTCAACTGCTCACACAAGCCGCAGCTCATAGCAAGCTTCCCCCCTCCCACTTCGATCCCCAAACCCTAGCTCCCGCGCTCGAGCGCGAGCCGCGGCGGATGGAGTCACAGGTGGTGGTGGCGCTCGCCCTCTCGCTCGTCGGCGGCCTCAGCACCTCCATCGGTACGGTGCACTCCCTCCAAACTCCGCAGGCTCCCCCCAGTTCGGTCGCTTGCTGCCTGCGCGTTTGCTACCTTGCGGTTTCCGCGATCTGTAGGGTTCTAGCAGGATTCGTCTCGCGTTCGGCTGCTTCCAGTCCCTCTCCTTTTCGCGGTTTGCTTGATGCTTTAGTTGTTCGAGCAGTCGCTGGCGTGTGTCTCGGGCTGCGGCTTGAAGGAATCTCGAAGTGCTTAAGCATATCACATGCGTAGAAATTTAACGCGTAGGTGGATTCTATGTGGTGCTGCCGAATTCCAGGTTGTTCTAGGTGAATTCCATTGTCTAGTGTGCACGGGGGTTTTTGTAAACAAGGGTCAAGCAAACCCCTCTTTCCTAGAAACAGAGAATTAGATCTCAGAATCTATTGTCTTCCTGTACCATTTTGACTGTTAAGTGATGGAAATTGAGCTATTTAGGCCTCTAAACAGGAAGATTAATCAATCCAAGCAACTGGTCATATTATTTTTACAGTTTAGGAATAGGACCTAAGTGGCACAATTGCACATGTTTAGGGCCTGGGTTGTGATTCTCTATGTGTATTATGTTCAAATAGTAACTAGTAACTGGTCTTGCATGGTCACATGAAACATGATACATGTAGATAATATAGGCTTGCGCATTTTATTTGCATATGTTTGGTTAGCAATTTGGAACGGTGAACCATCTCATGATGTTCAAATCGATACCATCCTTTTCAAGCTCTGACTCTTAACTTTTCTGATATTTATGTGTTTTCCAGCAAGGCTTCTTTATTCCATTTCACCCACATCAGCTAAGCACAATTTTCTATTTCAGGTGCGCTGTTTGTCATTTTGAATCCTACCCCTAATCTTAAGATGCTTGGGCTTCTACAGGTGATAAACTTTGCTCTCTTAAGTTATTGAGTAACTTCATTATCTCTTAAGCAAACTCTGGTTTAATTGCTGGTGCTCCATGTATTGCTGTCTTGCTGATACTGAATACAGGGTTTTGCTGCTGGACTTATGTTGAGCATTTCCTTCCTAGACTTGGCACACAATGCACTGAATTCCATTGGTTTCTTGAAGGGCAACCTTTGGGTGAGTCATGCTTTGGTTATAATTCTAGAATCCATGTCCATGTAATGTAATGCTGATCTATCTCAGATAACAAGTAGCATGCTTTGTAACTTACCTCCTTTTGCAGTTTTTTGCTGGAGTTCTTTTCTTTGGTTTGGTTGTCAAGTTTATTCCAGAGCCAACCATTATGCTAACAACTGATGCAAGCAAGAAGCAGGTTGGAATTAATAATCCTTAATGACGTTTGTAGCATCATATCAATCTGTTTTCTCACTAAAATATCAAGGCTGAATAGAATTTAGTTCTCTATATTTGGTTTGAGGAAAGCAGACTGATGATGATGGGTCCGGTAAAGATATGATGAAAAAACATCGTCGGCAAGTCTTATTCAGTGGGATCATTACTGCTGTTGGTAAGAATCTAAGAATGCTTCTAAATCATTAATCACCCTTGTTTAATCCATAGTCACAAAGTTCCGGGTCGAAGGGGTCGAGGGACGTGGGTCGACACGTGAAAAAAATAAGATACGAAGGGGGTATACCCCTTTGGGACGAGAACCAAGGATTTGGTACGTGACCCCGATGCATATGGGTCGATGATCCCGGGTCGAATTCTTAATTAAATACTTACAAATTGTATATCATGCATGACTTCCTCAAAAACTTTAGCATTATCTTCATCTTCACTGCCACTATCAAATATTGATCGAGCATTGCGCCCAAGCCCAGCCCACCATGCAGCATTGCAGCCCATATTCACATCCACCAGTATATTCTTCGGTCTTCGCTACTCCCATGCACCACCAGGCGGCCAGAGCCCAGAACCAGTTTCGCACTCCCATCTTCTTCGTCCCGTAGCAGCACCGCCGGCTCCATCTTCTTCGTCCCTCTCCATCGATCGTCGCTCCGTAGAGCAAAGCACCACCGCTCTTCTTCATCCCTCTCCGGCCACCGCCTCCCCACGTCCCGCCGCCACTCCCGCCCAGATCGGCCAAGAAGCCCCGATCGGCCGCCGCATCAAGCCCGATCAACCGCCATTGTTGCCGAGCCGCCAGAGATGGGTAGGCTGTTGCTACTTGGTCTCCCGTTCTTCTTCTCCTCTTCCTCCCTTCCCCGGTTCCCCCTCACCTGCGTCCAGGACCATGCGAGCGCCTTGTTGCAATGGGACGGCGACCCACCAATTGTTGGGACGTCGACCCCGACCCTCGAACGGGGACGGCGACCCGGGTACGCGGAACGCAGCCTCGACCCCATATTCTGTGACTATGGTTTAATCTGACCTGCTCTCCTATTAAACTTACTTGTGGGTGGCATGTGGTGCGAGGTTCCTTAACGAGAGAATATCCTATGCTACCCCATCTTATGTTGCTACCTACGAATTACTATGGCGACCCGCCTAATTAACCCCGAGTAACGACAGTCATACGGCCATTGCCCTTGAGCTAATTAAGTGGATCTCAGTGCAGGAGCTAGCAAAACATCGGACATCCCGATGCTTTATTAGTAATTTTACCGTGTTCAGAGTATTGCAGCAAAGCAATAATTAGAGACTGTAAATGGAACTCTTAATTATATTCTATTAGCCATGCAGGTTATTGTATATACCTGATCTTACATAGGTTCTAATATAGCAAAAAGACATCTTACAAACCCCTAACTCCTGAAGGCTTGCTAGAGCATGGAAACAGCCTACTAATACCACTACTCCTGATAGTAGTAGTAATAGTAGTCATCCTCCGGCAAATCCTGGTCCGGCGAACAGCCCTCCACCTAGGCTTCGGAGGTGTGTCCATATGAGTATGACTCACCTTCTAAGCAAGGGAGATTTAAGCAAGGGTGAGTACGAATGTACTCAGCAAGCATTAATAGAAATACAATAAATGATTTTCTTTCCCAATCCAATCCAAATCCATCCAGCTAGTAATCACTTTCCTCCAAATACACCTTTACATAAATTAAGTTGTTAGTTTTAAAGGTGGTTATTTTAGATTTTAGAAAAACAACTACTAATACCTGTATATGAGACAGACTTAGCTTACGTAGCTTCCAATCCATGAGACAGGCATAAATTCATGATTTAACCCTGCGCAGGTTTGTACCACTTTACCTATAGTGACACCCATAAGAGATGCCTCAGAATGTTTATCACTAGTCCGGTACTAGATCTCCAACCCTGCCCTCGAGTTGGGGACAGCTCCTATGTTGCCCCACAACTCGTAGATACATTTGTATCATGCTACCATAGCAGCACTGATACGCAACCCAAGGCTTTATCTATATATAGCCTGAAAGAATCAACTGTAGCTGATTTCTGTATCCTTCACTAGTATTCGTGGCGTTCCCAGCTTCTCACTTCTGTGTCCGTTACTAGAACCCACGGCATACCTAACTTCTCACTCTGTGTCCTTCACTAGGACTCCCGGCATATCTAGCTTCTCACTCTTAATTATTTACATTTACCCAATGCGGAGATTCTAATACCTTCATAGGACAACCTTTTCTGGCCGATTTCACACACCATGGTTGGTACTGATTTTACGGTCTATTGCCCAAGTGTTAGTTGTTTAGACTTTATATTATATCTTATGTAGAGGACCCCACCGGTGACATCCCTTTTCATCGGCGCCCTCTACCCACCATAATAAACATACGCCAACCCATTCATTAACTAAACATACCAATCCACCACCAATTCCAATTATCCATCCTTCAACCCAATTCCCAATCCATCACCCATTTTACCAACCAAACCCAATTTAACCCTTTTCATTTGAAAATAAGAATTCCCATGCAGTGATGACACAGGTAATTACATAAAAGCAGTAAAAGTATTTAATAAAACATGATCAAGGATTGCTTGCCTGGAATAAACTCAGAAGGTTTGGCCTCGCTTGTAAACAGGTTCGGGCTGACTAAAGGGTTCTGTTCTGGTCCTGAAAACCAACTAGATTAATCTACAGCATTTTAATTAAATATGAGTTGCAATTTCCAACATTTCCAATTAATCAATTTTATCATTTAATGACATTGGTGTTCATGTTCATATGCCATGCACTATCAATGCTACTTCTAATTATTTATGCATCTAATGCAACTACTGATGCTCTTAATGATATGCAAGTAGGTGAATCCTCCATTTTCCAACTCTTCTTATTTTCTCTTTTCTTTTCTCTTCTTTCCTTTTCTCATTTTCTTTCTACCTTCTTTACTTCCCTGCCATCTCACTCTTTTCCCACTCTTTGGTCTCACTGACTTAGTTGGCCGAAGCCTCTCGGTCCTCCTCTACTTGGCCGAGTGGCCTCTGCCTTTATTCCCCTTCTCTGCCTTCTACTAGTTCTTCTCTTGCTAATGCTGCCGGCTGAAGCTAGTTTGGCTAGCTCACACTCATGGCCGACTCCTACTCGCACTGGCCAAGTACCACTGCCGGCTCTGCTGCTCTCCCTCACCTCCTACTGCGGACTGCTACTTCCAGCTACTACTCTCCAGGCCAAGTTCTCCTCCCTCTCCCTTTGCCGGCTGCTCATGCTGCTGAGCCCTACTCGGCTGCCTCTTCTACTGCTGCCGGCTGACTCCTACCCTGCGGCCTATTCCCTTCCTCTACTGCCGGCAATCGGCCCAATCGCCGCCTGGGTGAACTCAGCCTGGCTTGGCCGCCCATAGCCGAGCCTGGCCTCAACCTTACTCCTCCTCCCTTCTTCTATTGCTACACGGCTGACTGCAGCTCTTCCCTTGGCCGAGCCTAGCTCCTGGCTGAGCTGCTACTCCCCCTACTACTACTACCTCTTGCACTTTGCTACTTTTGCTTTTCGGGGATTTGCTCTGCTGATCTGCTATTTCTTCTACTACTACTTACTATACTGCTACTTCTACCACTTACTTGAGCTCCTGGATGGTTTCGGTTTTATGATGATGGAGGCAGTAGAGTGGCCGCGTTCTTCCCGCTTCTCCTCTTGACTCGGTTGCTCCTCCTCCTTGGCCAACTGAAGCTCCTCTTCTTCTTGTGAGCTCTCAGCTGGTACCTCTTCTTGCTCCCTTCCTGGCTCTGGTTCTTGCTATTGGTTTGGCTCTGGAAATGGACTGCTAGCTGAGCTCACTTGGGCTTTGGTTGGAATGAGCAAGAGGGATGGATGCCTGGTTGCTTGGCTAGCTTGCTTGCTTCGGTTGGCAGTGGAGCAAGTGGAGCTGCACTGGGTTTGCTCTCTCTGGCGATGGTAAATGAGCAAAGGAAGGGAAGGTGCTGCTGCTGCTTGCTACTTTGATTGGGAAAAAAATTTGGGCAAGGGGAGCCGAATCCTTTGCTTGCTTCTGGTTGGAAAGAAGGCTAAATGGAATGAATGCTTGGCTTCGGTTGGAGATGTGCCAGGGGAGTTGAATGGTTGGCTGATAATGGTTTTGGGGGGAATGAATCTCTTGTTGCCCTTATGGCTATGTCTATGAGAAAGGTGATGAGGGCTGCAGCCTTGGTTTGCCTCTTGCCGCGATCTAGCCAAGGGCAATGGCTGGCTGACTTGGGTATGGTTCATGAGAAAAGGGAGATGAACCTTGGCCAGCTGCCATTGACTGCACTACCTTCACTTTTACCATACTACCTTTTTACCACTTCACCTCTTTACCATTTCACTCTCCCTTTTACTGCCTTCATGCAGCATGCATGCTTATGATCTTTATGCAATGTTTATGCACATGATTAGCTAATGAATGCTCATCCTTATACTTAATGATGATGATTCTATTATATTATGCCTAATGATGTTTGATGATGAGAGGATTAGGGGGGTCCTCAAAATTACTTATGTATAAAAATTTTCATAAAAATTCCAAAAAAATTAGGATGTAGGGGAGGACATATTCTACAACCATGTAAAATTTCAAGGTCAAACTTGATGGTGTTTGGAAGATAAGACATTGACAAGCAATTAAAATGAATAGTGATGAGCAGTGAAAAATCACTATTCATGCAGAATTTGTCTTTTTCATATGTCTCAAATGCAATCAAGTTTGATCCTGAAATTTTACATGGTTGTATAATATGTCGTCCTCCTACATCCCCTATTTTTTGGGGAATTTTTTTAAAACTGCTATACATAGGTAATACAAAGTTAGCTCTGTAAGGGGATAGCACAGGATATCTCCTCATTACCTATGTTGTGAGCCTTTGCTTCCTTGAAACTACAATCATTTGACTTGATACTTATTTTGAGCTGCAGGAATTAGCTTGCACAATTTTCCAGAGGGGATGGCAGTATTTCTTGGATCCATGAAGGTATTGCTTTGTATATTCATGTCAGTATAGCGTCACCATTGATCTGTTGAAGAAGGGTTGGCTCTGTTCCTTGTGTATTCTTCTAACAGAGAAGTTACTGGGGCCTATCTTTGATAGCTCCGGTCTCTGTAACCTCGTTTTTCTGTTCTGAGAGTTGTAGTTACCATGTTTAATTATTAAGCTTGCTCTGATTGTATTTTGTTATAATGAAAAACTGCAGGGTCTTCACGTGGGACTGAACTTGGCTATTGCTATTGCTTTACATAACATACCAGAGGTACAGGAATCAACTTATCAGCCTTTCTGGTTAAGTATCTTGAGAATTGAGAATTATCATCTACAGTTTGATGTTGCATCTTTGTCACCTAGGACAGTCCGTGCTTGCTGTTTGAGCACGAAATAAGATTCAAATGCCATCAAAACTTTGCTTGTTATAATGCATCACGGATTCCACATTTGAGTTTAATTAATATTAATGCCCAATTTTCGTGGCAAACTAATTCATGACAAGGCAAAAGGTCCACGATGATTTTTATGTTCTGTGCAGTGCATATATGCCCTTAAGCTGTACCTTTTTGTCATTTGCTAGGTCTCAACAGTGGCAAGTTTTATATTCCTTTGATCTGTCTATTTCATATTAAAGCTGAATGAGGTTACTCGAATTCGGTGGCATCAGAAGATATTAGTATAGATAAGGGAGATATTTGCAAATAGTGTTAGCAGGGTATAGAATAAATACAAATTAATAATGGGGAAAATTAAAGAATCTCATTTTACGGAGAAGATGTAAGGAATCTATGGTTTTACAAATCATATAACTGAGACTTTATTGACTCATTTTCAATTCATCATTCAGGTTGATTGAATGTGTGCATTTGTTTCTTTTATTTGAATTACTGTTGAGTGCGGCGTAATTGCAAGTCTTGGATAACACCATTTAACTTCGTAAACTTTGTCATTTTGTGCAGTTCATTATCCTAACTAGTCGACACTCCTGTTACCTTTTCAGGGGGTTGCTGTAGCTCTGCCACTCTATTTTGCTACCAAGAGGTACCTGTTTTCCCCATGTAGAGATGAATGAAAAATGAAGTTTATACTCTATAGTTCACAGCGGCCTTTAGAAATGAATCCATTAACGGATATATGTTATGAATTCTTAATTTTCTATAGCCAAAATTTATAAGTGGGTACAAATGGTCATGGCTTGTTAAGATATCATATTCTATGGCATACAATTTGAGGACTAGTCATAGCTGCAGAGCACACTTAGTATATGTGAGCTTCACCTGTTTCTCCATAGTCTTAAAGGTGAGAACAAAGATTGGGATTCAATGTTGTACTTGCAGGACTACAAAGCAGAAAGAATTTGAAATGATTGTACTTTATTAAAAAGGCAAATGCTGCTTAACATTTCCCTTTTGCAGTGATGGCTCTTTTTTTTTTAATTTGTTCCTCTCAGTGTTCTAAACAATGGCCGTTAAGGCCTTGTAAACGGCCGTTAAAATGGTAAAGGACCCCTGTTCGTTACATTTATAGACATTTCAAGGTTTGTCTATTTTATTGGGCAGTTTATTCGGTTTAACGGCCGTTGATGTTTAATAGGCTTGTTTTATCGGACCGTTTATTTGGGCAAAGTTGCAAGATTGCCATGATATGGAACATTATGACATATATGAGATATATGAGATGAATGTTAGCTTTGCTTTTCTTTGCCACTTGAGTTGTTCATTCATTCAATTATGATTCTTTAATTATATTCACATCATCACATCATATCATCTTTTTTATTTATGTCACCATTGTGGACAATTGTTGATAAACTGGTAGTTCCATTCTGTATACATGA
This sequence comes from Guadua angustifolia, assembly GCA_036346375.1. Classification (NCBI taxonomy): domain Eukaryota; kingdom Viridiplantae; phylum Streptophyta; class Magnoliopsida; order Poales; family Poaceae; genus Guadua; species Guadua angustifolia. Next base: position 30,653,319 of record CM070503.1, read on the forward strand.
AAGAAGATGAATTAGATGCTTATTTTGTTACTTCAAACACATGCATATATTTCTTAGAATTTCAAATAGTAAAACCGTTTACAAGGCTGCTTACTGTATAAACACTAAAAGGTGGGGTAACCGTTCGTTAACCATTTACCGTTATTTGGAGCATTAATTGGTTCCTCTTGTGATTATCGGACTCTTTTTTTTTTGTGCTGCAGATAACACATATTTCTCTATTTTTTTTCATGTAAAAGCAAATGGCACGCATTTAAAGTTGCAACACTCTCTGGTTTAGCTGAGCCACTAGGAGTGATTGTTGTAGGTATGCTATTTTATATATGCTTTTCTGTGATTTTCCCCCTTTCAAGAATATCTACTGAGTACTGATGTAAATGTGGTTACTGCAGCTTACTTGTTTCCGCGCAGCTTAAATCCTGAAGTTCTTGAAGGCCTACTTGGATCAGGTTAGTCTATTTGTAAAGACAACTGGTATTGGTATTGAGTACTTTGTTGACCTCCAGTGTATTTTTACGCAGTTGGTGGTGTTATGGCTTTCCTCACTTTGCATGAAATGTTACCTTTAGCATTTGACTATGCTGGTCAGAAGCAAGCTGTCAAAGCTGTCTTTATTGGCATGGCCTTCATGTCTGCAAGGTTTGTTGATGTTTTAAATTAAATAATATGCTTCCATAGCGACTGATGTGGATTTTTTTTTTCAATAACTGATTTATCCGTAACTCTATAGTTTTTGAAGCACTTTTGCTCTGGAATATGAGAATATGAACTAATTTTAAAGATCACAGACAGTGGTGGTTGAGATCTCAGATGCGAGTTGATATGAGTTAGAGCTTAGGATAGTATCATAGTAAATTAACATTCCATGTTGGCACTTGGTATGCCATCAAGAGAATAGCCTATGTTGGTTCTATCGTCTTTATGGTGAATTTATAACATGAATGTTGATCTTTCTGCAATGGAGTTAGAATATGTTGTCAGAGGCTTAAACATATTTGACCTGAGTGAATTCGATCATTATAGATATTCACATTTGTCAAATGCATCAGCGTCATAAGCAATATTCGCATTTGTCAAATGCATAAACTGGGGCCTTTGGAGTACAGAGTTTGACACAAAACTAGGTCTGATTCTGTTGTACACGGCTTGATGCCTTGAAAGCAGTACATACTATTCTATTACATGCTCACTCTGTGATTTTGCATTGGCAGCTTGTATTTCCTGGAGATCAGCCTACCAAAGGAGATTAGCTTGTAGCATACGACAACTATACCGCTGCAGCTATCTTACAGATTCAGAGAATCCTCGAACCAAGTAGAATACATCTTTGAATTTTTTTAGCTTTGTCAGTCAGGCAGGGGGTGGGTGGGGATGCAGGATTCATCATCCACCATTGTGTTCAGGCAGGAGAGCAAGACATGCATGCGAACAGAAGAAAGAGTTATGGCTAGATTGGCCATGTGTGCGCTATTACTACTGGTCACAGTATTCGAACATTTTACAATGCAATGGACAACAATGTGTGGCTGGGGGAAAACAGCACCCAGAGACCAGAATGTAGCCATCGGATTTGTCGTCGGGCGATAGGATGCAGTTTTAGCTGATAGGAGCAAATTGCAGTAATTTGCCAGTTGCCACTGATTGGAACTGTTGTGAACAACCTAAGAATGCTTGGGCAGCCCATCTGTCAAAAACTGACTTCGCTTGAACCTTTTGCACACAATTATGACTGCAGTAGTTTGTTGTAAGAAAAAGAAAACTTTACCGTTGGATTTAGTGGGAAGCTAGACTACTGCCGCAGTCCAAAGCTAGAAGCTAATAGTCTATTTGTACTAAGAGAAGCTGAAAGTTGATTTGAGGTAGTATCTCACGGTTTTAGGGTATTAGGGTTTTGATTTTGTCACTAAAGTTAAAAAAATTACTCCTTTTATCAAATATAAAATTCCTAATTTCACCTCTCGCTATCATTCTTGACATGTATTTGCTCACACTTAAAAAGTTAGACGGTTAAGTATCAAATCTCTTTAGCTTAGTCGTTTAGTTATAAAGTCTAATCGAAAGTTATTTTTTTAAAAGCTACAGTCATACAAAATAGAAACTTAATATTTTCTATTGCTTCCTGTTTGGCTTGAGGCCAACGGAGAATGCAGCAGATCGGCTGGTCGCTCCTTAAGCAAATCGTGCTGTGCAACCACCTGTTATTCACCTCTTTCAACCTTTTGTCCTGCCCGTCTTCTTTTGCCCCTGTGCGTGCTTCCCACCATCTCCTCCCCTGTGACCGCCACCATTGGCCTTCACCTCCTTTGTCGTTGACGGTGAGGATTAGGGTTTTCTGGGTTAGAAGGTTTCACCCGTGTCGACTATAGAGGGAGGGAGGGGGGCGGTGGTGGAGGGGAAGACTGGGGACGGCGATGAAGAAGAAAGATAATGTTGGTGCTTGCAGCGGCCGCATGTAATCTCGACGGATTCCACGGCCGGTTGTCGCGCTCTCGGCTGCGGCCGTGGCCACATGTCCTGCAAGTCGCACGCGCACAATGACAAGGATAGATGGACGCTGCATATGGCATGTCAACCCGTCGTGCATGGATTAACAGGCGCTCTAGTCAGCAGGGCAGATCTAGAAAAGGAGATCATTGGGTCGTCGGGATAAATATAAACTTATAACACTAACATGTATCTTGTAATAAGAAAATCATATACTTATATATTAAAGAAACTATATATGTTAGATTGAAAGGTGTTGGTGTTATTTGACCTTGACCTATATACTATAGATCTGCCCCTCATAGTTGCTATTGATGACAAGCCGCGTTCGCACTGCACACATAACTAACCCGGCCAGGACACATACGTCCCATATAGATACTACTGTATACTTCTTTGATTATGCTCCAAGAAGCAAGGTGGTATGATCATTCTAGTACATGCTCTCATCTCCAATATACCGTTTAAATGATATTATTATACCTCTTTATCCTTTTGAGTATACTTTAATATTGATTATAAGATACTCCAAAATGAGTTCCACGAAAATTTCATCAAAGTCCACTCTTTACAACGTAATTTGTTTATATATTTCTTTCACATATGTAAAATTGTATATAGCAAAAAATAAAAGGCTCCGATGAATTTTTTTCAACCATGTCGCATTAGAGTATCTTAGAATTATTATTAAAGTATATTAAAAGTAATAAAGAAGTATAACACTTTCGTTTAAGTGGTATATTAGAGGTAAGAGTATGTACTCCCGAGAGTACGGAAAAGGCTTCATACATACACACACATAAGTTTTTTGAATTTTCAGATGTACCAACATATAATTTTAAAAAGTGATGATCAAACACATGTATTAGATATCATGTCAATGTTTAAAACGATAAGTAGAAAACAATAGATGGGCTAGTAATTAGTATGTGTAATGCTGCAATGCCGCAACATGCTGCAGTAACACAAATGAAATACGAGGAAATTACATTAAATCCCTGAATCATATAATAAATAATTTTTTAGCAATTTTCTCTCTCTAACTGTAACGCCCAACTTTTGAAACTAACATCTATTAGGGCATATATAATAGGGGGCATATCCTGTGCAATCACCTATGTGTGTGCAAGCATGCAATCAAATGATCTGGAGCACCCAATCTATATCCAACGCTGGTACTAGTAGGGGGTGTTCAGCAAATTTCAGGGAGAAGAGATGGAGGGTGAGGTGGGAGGGTTTAAACGTAAAACAGTAGTCAGCGTTGGATATAGATTGGATGCTCCAGATCACTTGATTGCACGCTTGCACATATATGGATGATTGCATAGGATATTTTTCCTATATAATAAGGCCAACTCAGCTTACTTTTAGCATGTCCACACCAGCTTTGTCCTATATAGAAGAGTGAGAAAATAAGAGAGAGAAGAGAGTTGGCTCTTATTTAGTAGTAAACATTGCACGGGAGTATAGGTAGATTAGTTATGTACAAGAGAGAAGAGATAGTTAATGCATGGTACTAGAGCCAACCTTTAGAGATAGCTATTCTACAATCTGGCTTTACTATTTACTCTAGATGATATAGATGAGAGATGAAGTAATTAAGAAGCTGACTTTGTTATTGTACTTGTTTCAGTGATTATTGCACCATTTATTGACATGCATAGGCAAGAAATTAAGGGCAGTTCCAATGGGTAATGTATATATAGCAGTGTTTAGAGGATTAGAAAGGAGAGAATATTTATTATATAATATTCATAGCAAATCTCTAATAGATAGTGTGTCTGTTTTAGTAATCCAAATACATTAATTAACTTGTATGCATGTTCTATGCATGCAAAAATGCTCGGGCTCCCAATGGCAAATTTTCGATGTCTATTCTTCTTGATCAAATACAAAAAGCGATTTCTTGCATCAGACATCACTTTCTTCTCTTTCGTCTTTTAATGGCCGTGCAGATCACCTTTTCACCTATGTGGTACAGTATACACACTGCTTAAACATCGCCTACGTGGCCCATTGGAACTGCCCTAAGGTGAGAACTAAGTGTTGGCTAGTCTAAGCGGTGTAGCATCCAAATCGTAGGGCCAAAGTCTACTGTTCGCGCGCGTTGCTCCAACTACGCATTACATGAGTTTATTTGTTGATTATTTGAATTTGTGACATGCGATCGAGTTCTGAGCCTTTAGGATGACCATGCTAATTAATTATCCAATTACAAAAAAAAGCAGATGAGGAAAATTAACGAGGGATTAATCATCGCATGCATCTTAATACGCAAATAATGCAATAATGCCATGTGAAATTAAACCCATCATATTGCCAATTGAAAGCTTTTTTTTTGCATTAGGTCTCTCCATATGATCACAAACAAATTCTTTACTCCTCAAGAACTGAATGTTAAAATTGATCTACACCTTGCACTAAGCATCGTATACATATAGAGTGCGCAGCAACATGTTTTACACTCACCCCGGCCCTCCTCGCCTTTCGGCAATCTTGATCCGCTTACACCCCAACAGCATCGCGCGCGCCGTCGTCGTGGTTGCCGCCGGCCTCGACGGCGGTTGGGTCCCCGTGTCCGTTGCCGAACGCGCGGGCGTGGTCGTTGAGGGAGCGCTTGTGCCTGAAGTCTGCGCCGCAGGCGCAGCGCCAGAGGCGGCCGCAGTTCTTCTCGTGGGTGCGCCAGTCGCCGCGGACGGCGAAGCGCTTGGCGCAGCGGCGGCAGGCGAAGGGGCGCGCGCCGTGGCGGCGGCGGTAGTGCGTCTGCAGCGTGCGGAAGTCCTTGAGCGGGCGCGCGCGCGGGTGGTCGATGTGGTTGCGGCATCCCGCCTCGCAGCAGTAGCACGGCAGCCGCAGCATCGCCGTCGGCTGCGCGCCCCGCAGCGACGCCGTGCCCCGCCGGTACTGCGACCCGTGCCCCCACATGTGCATCTGCACGCGCGTAGAGCAACATGCAAGGCACGCAGTCATCCACAGTTTCATCTTTGCTTGTCGCGTGCATTGCATGCCAACAAGCACATGCAATCAACACTGGAGAGAGAGAGAGAGAGAGAGAGAGAGAGAGAGAGAACCTGAAGGTTGTTGTATCTGTTGAAGGTTTTGTGGCAGACGGGGCAACTGAACTGGTTGGCACCGGCGAGGATCTGCGACGGCGTCGGGATCCAGTACTGCCCCCCGGCCTTCCGCACGCTCCCTACCTCCGCAGCCATGGCAGCCATACTGCTGCTTCTACCTTCATCTCCTCCTCTTTCTAGCAGCAGTACTCCTGCAGCATCTGCATCACCGCCAGTAGCAGTAGTAGTAGTACCACAACTAGTTGTCTCGGTCCTCGTCGCCGCGGCAGCCGCAGCTTCAAGGTTGATTGGTAGGCCGATGTGCAGGGATACCGTGATCTCTTCTTCTTGTTTGTTGCCGTAACAAGTACTGTAGGTGTGGGTGTGGGCGATGTGCAGTTGATGGCCGTCTCGTTGCAGCTGGTTGCTGCAAGAAGCAGCAGCCGTGTGTTGATGATGATGGGGTGAAGGGGTGAGGCTGAGGAGGGGAGGGCTTCTTTCATGGGAGGGGAGGAGGGAGGGTGTCCATTTCTTCCCAAGAAATGGGGGTAAGGGTCTCCCATGGCCATGGGTGCTTGGATCAAGGTGGTTTTGGGGTTGGAGCTCAAAGGATAGACAGACTAGGGAGTGTGTGATTGTGTGTGACCAAAAGAAAGACTACTAATTGGATGGATGAATGGGTGAGTGGATGCCACTAGGGTATCTCTTGTGAATAATAATTGAGATAACCTTGGTGCATGGAAACGAAAATATATATCCTCTTATTATTACCCGCGGAAGTATGGGATACCGTAATTAACCATCGGCTATAATATTCAACATGACCACACACACTAAACATGAACTTCTATTGGCCACTACGTACTACCGCTAGCTTTGTTTTTTTTAAAAAAAATTGCTTTTTTATGATCTCTGAAATGTGATTTTGACCATTATGTTATATTAGTATAAATTAATAAAATCATAATATTATGAAGTACTTTTTACGACAAATCAGATGATATAGTATCCATGATTAATCTACAAAGTTCTAATTATATTAATGGCCAAATTCAGAAATTTTGACTGCAAATATTCTAAAGCATCATTTTAAAACAAAGGTTGTGGAAAGACATAAATACTGTTGTTTCTATCGGTTATCCCTTGTGTGTACTTTTTAAGATAGTGCATGCACCTGTACTTTTTTGGTGTTTAAGATTTCTCTACTTCTACGTTTTGTTTGGATAGAAATCGGGTGGCCATCTGCTCTACTAGCTCAAGCATTGTGTATAACTTAATTAGTATTCCAAAACATAGTGAAAACAAGGCTATACCAAAAAAACCACGTAATTATCCAACCTGCTGGTTTTGTAACTTCCTAAACGTACCCATAGGACACTACACATAGCCACATGATACAAATAACAGAATTGCTATAGGAGCCGGACGTCTGGATATTATTACCCGCGGAAGTATGGGATACCGTAATTAACCATCGGCTATAATATTCAACATGACCACACACTAAACATGAACTTCTATTCGCCACTGCTACCGCTAACTTTGTTTTTTTTTAAAAAAAAATTGCTTTTTTTATGATCTCTGAAATGTGATTTTTGACCATTATGTACTACTACAGAACAGTACATTCTTACTAGCATATCACTGCCGGTTAGGCTAGAGCCGACAGCGATAACATATCACTGCTGGTTCAAAAGTTCGGCCAGGGGAGACACATATCACTGTCGGTTTATATCAAAAACTGGTTGTGACGACTCACTGCCGGTTCTGTTACCAACCGGTAGTGATATCAGAATTTTCACTGCCGGCTTTACTCCAGAATAGGCAATGACAAGTATTTTCCCGCGTCATAAGTACTTTTCCGCGCAATCCGATCTTATCACTGCCGGTTTTGCGCAGAACCGGTAGTGATAGGTTTCTTTATATAGGTGTTCTGCTCACCGTCTGAAGACTATTTATTTAATACTTTTTTGAAACTGCAACACAAAACTTTTATACTTTTACCCTATAACTTTAAGTATGTATTTTTCTATTTCTAATATCTTTTAACTATTTTTGTGTAACACAATATGGGACTAATGGGCTATGTTGCCATATATGTGCAGGTTTTATTGGATCCTCCTCGTCATCGAGTTAGATGCTATCAGAATTTTTGTCTTGGACTTAAGAAGAAAACCAACTAATCTGTATCAAGACTTTTGGGACATGCTGAACAAGTAAACTCGATCGATGTGTTATTGCTCTAGTAATATTCCATTGTATTGTATTTAAGTTTAATTACCATTCAAAATCATTCACAGGGCATTCACACGATATTGCAAGAAAAGTGTTCGGTATCGTCCCTACAAGAAAGATTTTCAAATAATAACCGACTTTCCATACATAAGACAGGACCCAGGAAACAATTTATGTGTATACTATGTATGTACAAATATATATTCAATTGTTATGAAGAGTGTCGGCTATAACAAAGCCATAGTATATAATTATACATTGATGCCTACTTTTCTTTCATTTAACATATATTAACTTTCTCATTTCTACAATAACAACGCTTCAAGATGAAAATCAATAAGTTACTACTAATAGAAATTTTAGCAATTTAAGAGCAAATCGCCGGATTCGTTCATGATGAAGTTATCAATCCAAACGGCGAGTTCCACGAGCAACCTTCTACTGGAGTTGGCGCAAAACCAAAGTGAATGAGATGTAGTCACACTATATTTGTAAACAGACTATTGTAAAAACTAAATATTGTGATGCTTTAATATATTTGAATTATGATTTAACGATGCTTTATATTAATCCATTGTAGAAAAAATATTGTATAAAAATATATAATGCAGAAAAAATATGCAATAAAAACATTTGGTGCATAACTTGTCACTGCTGGTTCGTAGAAGAACCAACAGTGATATATATATATATATATATATATATATATATATATATATATATATCATTGCCGGTTGTTAGTTCGAACCGGCAGTGATATGGACCTATCACTGCCGGATTTTGGTTTGAGCCGACAACGATAGTCCAATGTCACTACCAGTTGTACAACGAACCGGCAGTGATAACTCTTATCACTGCCAGTTCCTGAGCGTATCACTGTCGACCAATCACTGCCAGCTCTAATAACCGGCAGTGATGGTGTTTTGGAGCTGGCAGTGTGTTGAAAAAAATATTGCAGACGTTGAAAAAAGTATTACACCAAGTGTCTGACGCAACATACTGATCAGATCGAACGTTCGGCTGCTACTTCTCCCCCAACAAATAACTGGCCCTAAATTACAAGCCAACACATGGTAACTCTACAAGGCATGCAGTAGCAACCGTAGTATGCATGGACCAACCAAATTAAGACACACTTTTGCATAGCTTAACTGGCCACAGCTTGATTGAATTATCTTGCCTCGAAACCAAATGCCAAATTAGTAGTGGCTACTATGGAATTTTGTGCTGCTACCTCGTCGGCTTATGTATGGAGGCAGCCAACAAACATGCATATGCAGGGTTCAAGCTTCAAAGGTGGCAGTATAACTGAAGGAGAAGAACAGCGAGAGGCATAATGAGAATAGTAGGACAGTTGACGCACAAGAGAGAGATGTGAAGCATTGATGGGCTTGATTGGAACTGTTCATCGATCAGCCCCCCGGTGTGTACTGCTGCTACTCGACGCTACTCATGATCGCGATGCCATCTTTCACACCAATCGAAATCCAAGCTAAAATTTCCCTAGGAAGCTTTGGAAACGTGAGATAGTACAAATAGTACAAATCCTCATGACTCAATTTTATACAACACGGACCCCGAAACTTCTCCCCAAGGTTAAGTTGCTCGATCTAGAAAACAAATGGCTCAGATCAACCAAATCGATTCTGATCCGATCCATTCCAGGCAAGGCTCAGAGGGTTGCACTTCTAATAATTATCAGAAGCTGTACACACACAACATATCCAGTGAAAACCATCTTTACCGTAAAAACCCCGTGAAACTCATATGTAAAAGTTTAGAAAAAATATCAAAAAAATACCATATGTAGGGGAGGTGAGCTTCTACAATCCTGCAAAATTTGAAGACCAATTCAATCGCATTTGAAAGATATGAAAAAAGAACAACAAAATAGATAGTGCTAAATAGTGAAAAATCACTATTCAGGCTAAATTTATCTTTTTCATATCTTTTAAATGCAATTGAGTTTGGTTTCTAAGTTTTGCAGGATTGTGTATGGTAATTTTTTGAGAATTTTTTAAAACTTGTACACAGAGTTTTCACAGTAAAAATGGTTTTCACTGGATATGTTACCATAATGTGTGTGTGTGTGTGTGTGTGTGTGTGTGTGTGTGTGTATATATATATATATATAAGAAGCCTTTTCCGTACTCCCAGGACTACATACTCTCACCTGTAATATACCACTTAAATAAACGTTTTTGTTATGAATAGCACTTGTATTGATCATGGGGCCAATAGGCCAATATATATACATGTGCACAAGGGCATACAAGGAAGAGGAAGTATATGGTGAAAGTAGACATATGGTGAAATCATGAAAGTAGACAATCAGGGACGTTGGATCAAACTTGAATGGTTCAGATCTAGGTGGAATCCCACCTCCTCCACTTAAGTGGAGAAATTTTATAATTTTTCTAGGGGGTTATGCGTAAAACGTGTTTAAGTGAGGAGGTGGGATTCCACCTAGATCTGAACCATTCAAGTTTGATCCAACGTCCCTGATTGTCTACTTTCATGATTTCATTATGTGTCTACTTTCACCATATACTTCCCCTACAAGGAAAGCCTATACAAGGCAACATCTATACAAGGTATTAGCAATCTCATATATTAGGAAACCAGGATATTGTCTAACACCCCCCCCCTCAAACTCATGGTGGATCTACAACACTGAGTTTGGAGAGATAAAAGTTATGATGAGCTCTAGTTTATGTCTTCGTGAAGAAATCTGCCAACTGAAGCTCTGAAGGCACATACTGGAGAGCCACAACCTGATCTTGTACTTGTGACCGCATATAAGAAGCATCAACACTAATATGCTTTGTGAGCTCATGCTTCACTGGATCTCGAGCAATGCTAATAGCATATGTACTGTTTGATAAAAAAGGAGTCGGTGTAGAGACATAAACACCAAAATCCTCAAGTAACCACCGTAACCAAGTAACCTCTGCTGTCAAAAGAGCCATAGCCCGCAACTCAGCCTCAGCACTCGAACGAGAAACTGCTGTTTGCTTCTTAGTCTTTCGAGCAATGAGAGAACCACCAAGAAAACACAGTAAGTAGAAAGAGACCGACGATCAGAGTGATCACTAGCCCATGTAGCATCAGAGTATGCTTGGAGCTGTAAAGGGCTGGAGCGTGGAAAGAAAAGACGGTGAGAAATAGTTCCACGAAGATCTCGTAGAACACGAAGAAGATGACTATAGTGGAGCTGAGTAGGAGTAGAAACAAACTGACTTAAGATATGGACTGAATACGAAATGTCAGGACGAGTGACACTAAGATATACAAGACTCGATCCCAACAAGATGGCGATAACGAGTAGGATCCTCAAGAGGTTCACCATCAGTAGATCGAAGGTGAACATTGAGCTCCATGAGAGTCTCAGCTGTACGCTCATCAGTGAGAGAAGCACGATCAAGAAGATCCTGTATATACTTCTCTTGGGAGAGAAAGAAACCCTCAGATGTAGAAGAGACCTCAATCCCAAGAAAGTAGCGAAGAGGACCTAGATCGGACATGAGAAACTGCTCACTGAGACGAGCCTTTACAAAGGCAATATACTGAGAATCATCTCCAGTAATGATCATGTCATCAACATATAGAAGGAGAAGAGTTCGACCACGAGAAGAAGTGTGAACAAAGAGCGCAGGATCATGAGCACTTGCAGAGAAGCCAGCTGCAGTGATCACAGAAGAAAATCGCTCAAACCAAGCACGAGGGGCTTGCTTGAGCCCATAAAGAGAGCGACGAAACCGACAAACCATGCCCTCAGGAACAGAATACCCCGGTGGTGGCTGCATATAGACCTCCTCATGCAGCTCACCATTAAGAAAGGCATTTTTGACATCAAGTTGAGAGATAGACCACTCACGGACAGAGGCTATAGCAAGGAGAGTGTGAACAGTGGTCATGTGAGCCACAGGAGCAAAAGTCTCATCATAATTATGACCATGCTCCTGCTGAAAACCACATGCCACAAGATGAGCCTTGTAGCGCTCAAGAAAACCATCAGAGCGAGTCTTAATTTTATAGACCCACTTGCATGTAATGGGACGGACACGTGGAGGAAGTGGAACAAGATCCCACGTGCCAGTGCGCTCAAGGGCAGCAAGCTCCTCCGCCATCGCATGCTGCCATTCCTGATGGATAACAGCATCACGGTAAGAAGTCAGCTCGGCTAGAGCAGCACCAACAAAACCAAGACGCTCAGGAGGCCGAATAGACTGCCGATCGCGAAGAGCGTAACGGGGAGGAGACACTGAAGAAGATGGCTCATCAGAAGAGGATGGCACATTAGAAGAATCCTCAGCTCGAGGACAACGAGTGTAGTATAGAGGATAGGAAGGAACAATATCAGAAGAAGCCTTTGGAGGAGAGGTCGGTGGTGAAGGAACCGGCGATAAAGGAGACGCCGATTGAGAAAGAGGAAAAGTGACAACTGGAGTATCAGGAAAAGTCAGGAAAGACAATGGTTCAACAAGGGATATAGGTGAAGAAGAAGAACGAGGGTAGAAGGGACGAGGCTCATCAAAAGTGACATCCCGTGAGATCCGCATGCGTCGACCAACAGGATCCCAACTACGATATCCCTTATGCTCAAGATCAGATCCCCAGAAGACGCACTCAACGGTGAGCGATCGACAGTGCGTTCACGAGGTGCAAGAAGAACATAGCACACACACCCAAAAAGACGAAGTCCAGAATAATCAGGAGACATGCCACAAAGACGCTCCACTGGAATCCCACCCTTTAGAGTAGAAGAAGGTTGGATATTGGTCAAGTAGGTGGCAATGGAAACAGCCTCAGCCCAGAAGTGAGGCGGAACAGCGGAAGCAAGCATAAGGGCACGAGCTGTCTCAAGAAGATGACGATGTTTGCGCTCAGCCACACCATTCTGTGCATGAGCACCAGGACAGGAAAACTGAGAAAGAGTGCCCTGTGTGGCAAGAAAACCTCGAAGAGCTCCTGACAAATACTCCCCTGCCGAGTCAGCACGAAGAACTCGAATGGGAGAATCAAACTGAGTGCGAATCATAGTGGCAAACTTCTTATAGATAGATAAAGCCTCACTATGAGAGGACATAAAATATATCCAAGTGTGGAGAAAGAAATCATCTATAAAAAGAATATAATATTTATGACCCCCTTTTGAAACAAAAGGAGCCGGACCCCAAACATCAGAATGAACAAGATCAAAAGGACGTTGGGAGATAGACTCACTAGAATGGTAGAGAAGTTGTAGCTGTTTGCTAAGCTTACAACCCATACAGTGTAAAGAGGCATCACCAGACACAGAACCTAAAAGACCACGACGAACTAAAGAAGACAGACGTGAACCACAAAGATGGCCCAAACGGTGATGCCACTAAGCAAAAGTCCCGGTAGAAGAAACAACGGATGTTGAACCGGTAGAGGAAGCAGAGAGACTGGCAGAGGCAGCGGAAGGTAGATGAAGCCAGTCAAGCTCCCAAAGACGCTGAGAGTCATAGCGGTGAGGGCCAGTCCCAACTAGAGCCCCGTCGGCACGATCTCGAACACAACAAGAGTCAGAATCAAGAATAACCCGACAACCATGATCAGTAAGTTGGCCAGCGGATATGAGCTGCATGGTCAGTTTAGGAACATAAGAAACAGTAGGAACAAGAAAGGAGGACGACGAAAGAGTGCCTCGCATACGCAATGTAAAGAGAAGTACCATCCATGATGCGCGCAAATGGTAGGAGCAACAAGAGGACTAATGAAATGTAGACTCGTAGGATCAAATGTCATATGAAAAGAAGCTCCAGAGTCAAGAATCTATGGTGTGTTACCTGATGAGGAGGGTGGTCTCTCATTGGAAGACTGAGTAGCAGAACCAGTCGAACCTGTCTGTGTAGAGGCAGCCATGCGATGTAATAGAATAAGAATTTCCTGAGTGGAGTCAGAACCAATAGAAGTCTGCTGAGGAGGAGTCCGCTGAGAGGAGACGCCTGAGCCTCCATTGCTCTTAGGAGGACGGTTACTTCGACGAGCAAGATCCTTCTTCTTCCGGTAGCAGAACTGCTCCACATGGCCATTTTTGTCACAATAGGTGCAATGAAGACCCCCACCCCTAGTAGCCAAAACTGAAGTAGGCGCCACCGACGGAGGAGTAGAACGAGGTGCCGCCAAGACTGAGGGAGACACCAAGAGGTTCAAGACCACGAAGATGAGTCTCCTCAGTCTGAATAGTCAGAAGAGCCTCCAATAGAGTCACACGAGGATGACGAGTAAGCAAGCTGGGCACGAACCGCTCAAATTCACCAAGACGTGTCGAAGAAGTCGAGATGCGTGAAGCTCCAAATGAGAGTCTTGTGCCGACAACACCGGCAAGTCCAAGCAAACCTCCGGTCCTAGAGAATCAAGCTGACGCCACACCGAAGATAGCTGTGCATAAAATTCATCCACAATAGAATCACCTTGTCAGAAGCGATCGCTCTGTCGCTGCACAACAAAGAAGGTATGAGAGTCACCAAGAAGCTCATAGAGATCACGAAGATGCGCCCACATCAATTGTGCCGAAGACAAAGCAACAATGTCACCAGTAAGATGCACCTCCATGCTAGCAATCAAAATAGCAAAGGCACGAGCATCTTCATCAATCCATATCTTGTAAGCAGTAAACTGAGTCTGAAAAGACTCCACAGCATCAACATAGTCATCAGAGGCCTTCTGTCGAGCATCATCGGTCTCCTAGGAAAGAACAGGCATGGCAGGAGGAGTAGGAGAAGCGGACAAGATATCTCACCAGTAAGAAACTCCCAAAGACGCTGGCCACGCATGTGAAGACGCATATGAAGAGCCCAGTCTCGATAATTAAGACCATCGAAGATGACCGGCAATGAGAATGTAAACAGCCTCAAGAACCGAAGACGACATTTTTTTATGAACTAAAAAAAACAGTTTGGACTCAAAACAACCGAACCCTAAACCAGAATGAAAACTGAGGCGGCTCGAGAGTCGAGTAGACTGAGCAAGACGAGCGACTGCGGATGGCGGCGACCGGCGGTGTCCCCGGCGATGTCGGTGAGGCTTTGGCTGGCGGACGGCGGCGTCACCGGTTGGCAACCGGTGAGGCTTCGGCGGCGTGAGGCGAGGCGGCGAAGAAGATGGCGGCGGTTGGCGACATGTACCGTGAGGAGGATGCCGGGCGCCGAACGAAGGTGATGAGGTCAAGAAGGCGAAGTCAAGAAACGCCACGCATAAGCCGAGGTGGCGCCGACAAAAACCCGATCTTGCAGAGTTGCGCTCAAGCGTAGATGGCCGGCTGATGACGGCGCCGACGAAGTGCGGGTGAGGCAGAGGCGGCGTCGGCAGGGAAGAGCCCGACCAAGGCCGGAGTAGGGCCGGCTGTCGGGGAACTGGCCGAAGGTGATGGCGCTTGGAGGAGCGTGAAGTCCAGTGCAGGAACGACGAAGGTCGGCGCGGAAGACCGTCGAGGACCAAAGATGCGTGCCAGAGAAGAGGCGCGCCGGAGGACACTCAGGAACAGGCGGTTTGCAGAGCAGGGGAGAGGTGAAGCGCAAGTGCAACACCCATAAGAAAACCCTAACCCTAACCTAGGCTTTGATACCATGTTATGAATAGCACTTGTATTGATCATGGGGCCAATAGGCCAATATATATACATGTGCACAAGGGCATACAAGGAAAGCCTATACAAGGCAACATCTATACAAGGTATTAGCAATCTCATATATTAGGAAACCAGGATACTGTCTAACAGTTTTATACTCCTTTATCACTTTTGGTATACTCCAATAATAATTCTAAGATACTCCAATACAACATGATTAAAAAAAATCCATCAGACCCTTTATTTTTTTTTGCTACATACCCTTTTCCATATGTATAAGGAATATGTAAACAAAATATGCTATAAAGGGTGGATTTTAATGAAATTTTTCATGGAACTCACTTTGAAGTATCTTATAATCAGTATTAGAGTATACTCAAAAGGATAAAGAGGTATAATAACATCATTTAAATGGTATAGGGGGTATATTTGGTGCAAACCACCCTTACGGTGAAAACTCTGTGAAAACCACCTGTAAAAGTTTTAAAAAATTCTCAAAAAATTACCATATGTAGGGGAGGTGAGCCTCTACAATCCTGCAAAATTTGATGATAAAACTCAATCGCATTTGAAAGATATAAAAAAGACAAATTCAGCATAAATAGTAATTTTCACTATTTATCACTATTTATTTTGCTGTTTGTCTTTTTAATATCTTTCAAATGCGATTGAGTTTCATCTTCAAATTTTGCAACATTATAGAGGCTCACCTCCCCTATATATGGTAATTTTTTGAGAATTTTTCATAATTTTTATGGGTGGTTTTCACAGAGTTTTCAAGCCGTGTGTGTGTGTGTGTGTGTATATATATATATATATATATATATATATATATATATATAATTGTGTGAGAGTTCTCATGTAAGTGTTGCATGCTTAAGTACGTGTGGCCGTTGTAATTTTCTAGGTAATTAAAGAAATTTTTTCCCAGACAAAATCCCCGTGATGGCATGGTCAGATTAGTTTATTCTAGCTAGCTAGGAACCACAACAAGTGTTGTGCCGTACTTCGAACTGAATCACTCGAAGAAACCTATCCGTGCAAGCAATTCCTGCAGGACCAGCATCCAGCACTGTCGATCCGCATCACATCCGATCGATCCTTCTCGTCACGAGTCTAAACGAATCAAACACATACACAAAGGCTGTACAGTGTGCATGGTACACACTAGCACATGTCTATGTCCTTGAATTTCTGGAGATGAGGATGGCAATTATAGGTGCACGCTTTCTAGCTCGCTTCCTATTTAGGAGCCTCAATTTGCATGCACACGCACAAGATACCCACACCGGTGGCTAGCTAGCTCTTGCCTCTGATGGCCAATCTATCAAAGGACAGGTATGATGATGTGGATGAGGATCTAGATGTGCTTTGCATCCTTATGGCCAAAGTGCAACAGTGCCGGGAAAAAGTAGGTGTTGGAATACTAATTTTTGTATCGACCGAGTAGGCAGCATGTAGCAGCTTTAATCTAGCGTCTTTTTTCTTTTCTTCGAACCATCTGGCTAAATAGGGCAGCAGGTAATGTAGTGCCATCATCGATCTTCGGTTTTTTGTTGAAAAATAAAAGGACCTTTAGCTTTTTCTCTCTCTCACATTTTCTGTGACCGGTTAGTTACATGTAACATATTATGTGACATTGACCAACATGTGCTGCTCTTGATCCTGAAGGTGTCATGGTGTGTCGATAGCTTAGTAACATGGCCACTAATTCAATGGAGTGCTTCTGTACATCGTTGCAACATGAAAGTGTTCTTTACATGTAGCATATGACCGTAGCTGTGATTTCAACCGAAACCGAAAAACCGTAGGCTTGGGTCCATTTCATGTGCCTAGCCAGTAGCCACAAGGTACTCAATGATAGTAGGAATGCAATAGCATTTGCCTTAGTTGCAGTGTTGCAATTGCAGTTAGTTGGGAGGCCAACATCTCTCCCTATAAATAAATCTGACCTAGTTAGATCAGGATTTGAGGTGCATGGATGTGGACAGGTAATGGCAGGGCTTAATTGGCACAATCCAAGCATGCATAATGGCGGTTCTCTTAGGATACTGAAGTGACTAACAATGAAGTCTGACGCTGAATGGAAAGAGGATTACCATAAACAAACAGCAGAAGCATCCTCGCTGTCCTCAGATGTCTCCAAGGGAGATAAATCTGCAAGAAACCTCATGATCGCAAATGCGAAAATCATCGGTCGATCGGGCCGCTGTGCCAGTGGGGGTAACCCCAGGCTGGTCTCTCCCTCCCATCATGTGCTGATCACACACTGTTAATTCGTGGCTGCATCTGGCTTGTCAGCTTCTATCCGCATATGATCTCAGGAACTGGTCTCTTGGGTCTTGATTAGCTTGGACAACTCGTTCAAACAACCCCATGCGGGATGGCTACCTGCAGCCTGCAGGCAATGCATTGCAGCATGACTTGTTTGATTGGAGCCAAATGCTATGGCAGGCACACGTCAAGAAACTAGCTAGTTTAGGACACTCATCTCTGGTCCAGTGTGCAGCAAGACAGCTGGGTTGCTGCAAGTTTTGGAGAAGATAACGTGCAACAAAGTGATGTGATGTTTTTTGATCTGGAAAAACTGTTGCTCCATCATGCCTGTATTTGCTAGCTGAATGTGAAATACAAGTGTAGTACTAGTAGTGTTTGGAGTTACCCTGACTATGCAGGCATTTATGCTCATCCATCGACATTAACACCAATAATTCAAATGATATGAAGTAGAGTAGTAATGGGGAAAAACAACAAAGACAACATGAAAAATCTTTGCATGGGAATTTTTGCCTTGGTGGTGAAAACTGTCAGCCTAGATAGCTAGGAGATGTTACAGATAATCTTAATACAGAAAAAGGTTACTATCCTTTTCTTAGATGAAGGGATACTATATATAGATGATTATATCCATGAGACACTGCTTAATGCTTATGCTTATCTGTTAGCATGGCCCAAGGCATAGATGGAAGATTCTGTGAGTACTCACCAGTCCACCTTCATTGGTAGGCCCTTCTTCATCTTGAGGCTCTAGGAAAGCCGGTGCATGGTGCAACTTGCCATTACTCATGAGACAGGCCCATGCGTACGAATATAGCATTGGTCCCGGACGCAAAGAGGTAGGCAGCTTTGGTTGTTGCAAACTTCGTCATGAGACAGGTGATGATATCTTGAAATACTCGCCCATGCTGTTTAAGCTGAAATTTCTGACTCCCAAGAGCGGCTCAGATTTCTGAAGCTGAAACCAGTCAGTAGTACTCCGGACTCCAGTACACTACAAATAGTGACAACTGACAAGTGTACTGTTAGGGGGAAAAGTGAACTTGGCACATCGCTGGCACCAAAGTCCTCAGTTTTGATTCCTTTGACTCAAACTTCACATCGACAAAACTCGTTTCCAGCAGAAAAGGAAAAAAAAACTATATGTTACAATAAGGCAATATGGGCTAAACAAAATTTGCTTTGCAAAAATTTGTATTGACACCACAAATAAATGGAAGAGATGGCACTATTTCCTACCAGAGGCAAATGCTCAGGAAATCAAATGGAGGATCACGCAGACGAATATAACAGGCGCTAGCACAGGTTAATTTCTGTAGCCGACCCCAAAGTGAAATCGTCTTGCTTGTTTATCATTGAAAGCGTATTCGAGTCGCAAAGGTCCCAGTGGGGAGTCCACACGGATGCCAACACCGTAGCCATAACCAATTCCTGGCTTCCCACGGGCTCCTGCTGGATCACCTAAACAAGCAATCACCAGAGATGGTCCAAATGAGAACTCGGCTTAGCAAAAAAAAAAAGAGAGATGCTATCACTGCAAAATCTGGAACTGTATCAGACTTTTTCCACCAGCTGATAAATTACATTAACTGCAGTAAGAGGCAAATGCAATAAATTTCTAGATTCCGAATCTGAATAGCCTGCTTTAGGACCAAAGGCCACAGAAGTGGAACTACAAAATGGTCGTATGGGCAAAATGTGAGTAGAACATAACTTACCAGGAACTTTAGGACCAGAACCAAGATCGCTACCATAATCCCCAAAGACCACACCTTCCAGCGGCCCAAACTACATGCAAAACGAGTGCTGTGAGTCATCAAAATGAGGGTATAAAAGGTTGTTTTTTATGCATGAGATCATAGAGCACGCACGATGTGCATCAGAGTGGCACAGCAACAAGTGATCTTCACCTGGTGTCATTGCAGATAGTAATCTTTATATTGATATTTAATTAACTGTTCAAGTAGCCTATCTATGCATAGCCACATGGCTAAGAAGGTCCAAACATGCACAGCAAACAGCTAGGTTGCACATTTTCATTAGGCAATACATCTACATTCAGCACGCATTGGAGATATCACACTCCAAATCTTCAGATTGACCTGATCCAAGTGTTGGACCATATCTGTCTTAAAGAAAATAATTGATTGGCAGTTATACAACTGGCCTATTTGGCATTAGATGCAACAAAGAAATCGGAAGTTCGTATCTATTTCATATCTTGTGCATTTGTTAGTTTGCTTCACCAAGTTAACTACAGTATTAAATACATCCAATTCAACAAACAAAACTTTGTCTTAAATTGCTAACTAATTTCAAATGTTACCATTTGTTACTTTTTTCTTTATACATGCATATTCGTGTTGCCGACTAGGTATTTATGGGGAAATGCGTATTATTGTCTATATTTTACTTTTTACTGTATTGGTCTTGCATGTCAATTTCATTTCTAAAAAGGTAGAATTCGATACTCCAGGAAATAGAGGGAAAACCTACCATGCGGCAAGAGACTTCTCCACTACCAACTGCATATGAACGGCCAGAACCAACAGCACCTTCTTCATATCCTCTTACACTATTTGTCCCACCAATTGCAAATGCTTCGTGAGGAGAAAAATTTCCCTCCACATGACCTCCAGAAGCACTAGATCACATAAAAATTAGCATAGGAAATGGGTAAATTAACCCCCCCAAAAAAAGTGCAACTTGCTATGCAAAACCTTCAGGTCCCACTCGTATTTTTGTTCCATCAATGGCAAAGATATGCACTAAAACGTACCTTAGAAGAAGTCGAGCAGGACCAATTTCATAGCCCTGCCTCAAACGAGCTGTCACTCTGTTGAAACTGAGCCACTCAGGAAGAATAGGAAGACCTTGCTCAACGTTGAAAACGAACTAGAAGCAGTAACAATGGTAGGAGATAAGAGATTATGACAATATAATTACAAAGCAGCAGACTGGAGTAAATGCCAACCATTGTAGAGCTATTATCTCCAGAGTCTGTGTAGATACTTTCAAGCTTAGCAAGTAGTGTGTCATCATAAGCATTTCCGCTACATTTCATGACAGGAACGTCACATTTCAAATAGTAACTTAATTCAACAATTGAATTCATGGTGTAGCCAAACATATTTATGGTGAAAAATAAAGGTAAATGAGACATTGAGGTTTCAGACCTGGCAGTTAATTGGCTATTATAGAAATCTCTGATGACAGGACTGCCTTTGTCATCACGAGCACCAGCATGCTGCATGGAAAGTGTCAGTACTCAGCAGAATGCAGTTTGGCTTATTTTTCAAAGGATACGTAAGCAAAGGACACAGCAGATGTCAAACAAAAAACAATCCAACAAATGCTTAATTCACTTGTTACCTATGCTGGTACACATAATGCCCATGTACCTTTTTCTGAATTCTATTACCTAAGGGCTAAGGTAGTACTAACGTCACGTCATCACGTCTATTTTGGGTTGTCTCCGGGACTACAAGTAGGGAGGGAGAAAAGGCTACTTGATTAATACAATATACAATTCACTTGTTTACCTGAAATATTAATCCAAGTGTACTGCTCCATTTAGGCCTGAATGGTCGACTATATTCAATGCCAGCAGTAACTCGTCCAATTGTAAGGGTCCCATGGTCAGGATGGTTCCCACCATGAATAAGCGTTCCAGGAGTTGTAGAGTTCTGGCATAGAAAATAATTATAAGAACATATACATGATTCTCAACTGATGGAATCGTGGAACTGTAAAGAAGATATCATATCAAAGGTAAATACCTGAACCATGGTAGTTCTGGAGGTCCTCGTATTGTCGCTGTCAATCCAAGGGTCAGTGTAGTTTAATCGAAATATAGAATCTATTTGGCCCCTCTCGAGTGAGAGATTCAACTTCTTGTTCCTCCCCAAAACATTCCGATGAGAATATGCAAAACTGTTTGAAAACTCCAGTGTGAGAAATTTTAGGCATGTGCAATTTCAGTTTATCCAGGCACATCTATATCAGTAAATCAAATATGAGTAAATTTCACAAAATTGCAACTTTTGTGGTGAAACTATCAGATTGCTGCAACATTTGTTTTATGTTTCGTAGAGCTACACCTTTAGCAAGCCATATTATCAACGAACTGCCATTCCATCTCAAGCTGGCCGTGCTGACACATGGGGCCCACCTGTTATACGCTTACGCTGAGGAACAGCCGTTACCAGGTGCCACCCAGGACACCACGCATGCATGCCACATCATACTAGTGCCATGTCATGTCATGGCCCTTCTCTTCCTCTCCCTCCCTTACGAGCAGGCCGTTGCCACCTGTGTCCTCCTTGGCAGCCCACTGCGAGGAGTCAACACCTATGATGCCACATCCGTATGCCACCGCAGCCTTTGAGTGTTGCCATGCTTCGCACCATTTCCTTCGTCTTCTCCACCTCCTTGCTAGGCACCGCGTCGTTGATGGCCTCGCTCTTGTAGGTGCGTTGTCACCACACGTTAATTAGAATTGGGGTGGCCACACCGAAGGGGGAGATGCAGTTCACATAGATGTCGTGCTCGCCAAGCTCGCAGTCCACGTTCTTGGCCAGCCCCAACATGGCGTGCTTCATGCCAAGGGTCATGCGGAGAATGGCTGTGCTATCCTTGTCTTCCCTAAGTCCGGTGGAGGTGCTGCCTGCTGGATCTCCTGCCCCACTAAGGCACACCTTGAGATCGCTTCGCCCTCACCTTCATCTCCCCTTCGCTCCCTCCTCTCAGGCACCATACCAATCGGAACAGCTGTGCCATCCTCATCTTTCCCGAGTCCGATGGAGGCACCGCCCACACGATCTCCTGCTTCGGTGAGCCCATACAATTTCATTCACATCACAGCGTATTTCACACCATTGCCCTTGTTTCCCCTCAAATCAATTTCAGATATCCCCCGCTACCAGGCCATTGATTTGGAGTTGTCCTCCCCTCTGCCGATCCGACCCGCCGCAGCACCACCATGCTCGATCTCCCTCCTTCCTTCTCTGGGTAAGCCAACCATGTCACATCATGTTCCAGACCTAAGAAAACATGTTAGGCTAGCCATCTAATCACTTAGCTGGCCGAAGTGCCACCACTATGTTGGGCTCCACCGCACCGCCATCGGTCATCACTACTAGGACACCATGGGTCCATAGGGCACCTCAAAGTTCTCCGTAAGAGTCATCGGGTTCCTTTCGAGCCGCTGTGATTCAAGCCATGATAGATTTTTGTAATTCATCGCCATGATAGCAATGTCGCGTCGTCACTGCCATAGGCCATCTCCGTTCTCGCTGTTGCGGTCCTAGAGTTCATCATAGTCGTGTGCTCCAGATTTGGGTTGCTAGCCACCATCATTGCCTGCTTCGCCTGCATTGAGCTCAACCCGAGCCGTCCATGGCTACCTCCCCTACTCCCTCTCTCTGTTCAAGTTGAGGAGAAGAAAGGCGCTCATGTGGCTGTCCAGTTAGCAACCATAACAGTGTGGGTAAGGCTTTAGAATATGATAGGTGGGCCCAGAATGTCAGAACGTCCTATTCGTGACATAGTTGCAATTAAGTGAAAAAACGGCTCGCTAAATGTGCAGCTCCATGAAACCCCAAACAAATGTTGCAGCAAACCAATAGTTTTGCCACTAAAATTGCAGTTTTACTCATCTAAGATCAATTACAAAAATTTAAATAAACAACTAAAATTTTCCCAGTTCCTAAAGGCTGCATGGACTTTGGTGGGTCATCTTAACTTAGACCACTCCAAATATGGAGTGATGGTGGAGCCTCAGGACAGCTTGTCAGCTTCTATCATAAGCTTAAGCACAACTATAACTGGTATACTTTGCCCATATTTAATTCTTTATAGTTGATATGTCATGAAGCTTCTTGGGAGTGTTAAGTCCATCCAAAAAGGCTCAAAACCCAAGTGGCGTTAAGAAATCTAATTTCTAAATCACCATCGCAATATATTACATAAAGAAACAAGATACATTCCAGAGGAAACAAGATAACATAATTAACAATGACCCTTGACCCATGTGTTAACAGTAGGTTGTCACATCATCACATGGCAAAATCCTAGCATTTCAAACAGCACCAGAATAGCTCAAGACATACACATTAAACTGTGAAAGAACCTGCTGACCTGCCAATAAGTCCAGAAAGAGGTCCATTTGTAATCCTGCAAAAAACACAGCATGTCATTATCACATAATAGATGTCAAGACTAAAATTTGCAATTTAATTTGCAGATATGCTACATATGGTCTTTGAAATCATATTAACCACTTCAATAGCTTGCAGAACAATGGATTTTATGAAAGCATTCAATTCACTCAATTCAGTTCACTTTAGGGAGCACTACTAGTTGTACTCACCCACTCGAAATGCCACCACCAGCAGAGAAACCACCAGAAGGGCGTTCAACAAGATTCATGACAAGATCAACTTTATTAGAATCTGCAGAAGACCATAAGTAAGAACACAGATACATAAGAAAAGGAAGACCAGCTCACAAGAACAAATGAGATCTAAACAAATTAGCTTCACCTCCGACTGGCTGTGGAATTATTGTAACGTCCTCCATAATTCCCATCGTGAGTATTGTCTCAACATCTCTTTTCACTTGAGCTATATTGTAAGCCTATTTCATCATTAGAAGTTTAGACAGGTAAGATATCTGTCACAACATCAAGGATACAGGACATGACGTGTAATTAGCATCCAACAAAGTCTAAATATTTATTATGGTTCAGATTGTTTAAGTGCTCTTTCCATAGATTCAGGATACAAAAATTGTGCAAAGTTATGTTCGCGTATGCAAAAATTATATATAAATGATCACAGAGTTCAGTAGGTAGGCTCTGATCACACTTGTTTAGCACTGTAAGTCTGTAACAATAGTTCTTATCATTTTGGTTCTAGCATTTGTATAGCTACATCAATATCACATAAAATCAATGCTTCAACACACAGTACAGTATCATCAAGTGCCAAACAGAAATGGTTCTTAAAATAATATACCATGAAAATGGTGCAATAAGGACATAATCAAAATAAACATTTATAACTATCATCAATAGTACTTCTAAAGTAGCCAAAACACAAATACAGCAGGGGACTTTTGAAAATGCTCTGACCTGCCCCTTCTTGGTGGCAAGTTGCCGGAGTATGGTCTCTTGTTGCGTCTTACCAACAGTTGGTTCACCACTAATGACATTGAAATGGACAGATAAGAGAGATCAGAATATTATATAGCTATGAAACAGTGATCAGTGAAGAGACTCTCACTAAGTCAAGATATGGTTCTCACGTTCTTCTATCAAGAAAGCGAATGTTGATATTATTAACCTCAGCTTCAGAAACTTGTAGCCTCAGAATTCCTCCAGAAAGAATCTCAGCATATGAAACCTGAAGCCACGTCAAGGGCCTTTATTGATTTATCATTAGCAATCAAAATACTTTTTTGCAAGTTAAAACTGTAAAAAGGGGTTGCTTTTGACATAAACAAGTAGGCAACTAAATTTGTGGTAAATTCAACTAACCAATAGGTCATTAACCACCACACATTCACATTTTCCAACATCATATTTCTAGTTCTGTTAGGACCAAGATCACAAAGAGTCAGCAACATGATTTGAGAATGGAAATTCATAGCTTCTATATGTTCTACTTTACATACCAGGAAATACCGAAAACTATGTTGTATGCCCTGCCTATTTGATATTGGTGAGAGATATATGATGGCTTGTGCCTAGTGGGTTAGAGAAGCAGGAGAATAACAACCCAATTACGATGATAGTAAGCCTAAGGCCAAGAAGCTACCGAGTATGTTCTTTAAGACAAATGGGCACTAGACACCTATTATAGGCAAATGCTCTTAACAAAGTGCAATACAACACCATATAGCACAAAAGAATGAGTATTATGAAACTACATATTACAGTGGAACATGAATTATATTGATCATTTCCCCACTTACCAAGCCAGTTAGACCACGCTCCTGATACCATCCATTAACAGACTTGATCACTTGATCCAAATGCCTTATATTGATTATTTTCCCTGCATAATGTAACACCAAAAACTCAATTGGGTCTTGGCAACAACTTCGACAAGCTAACAAAAGTACATTAAGATTATACAAGGAAATGAGCTTTTCTCTATGAAGAAAGGATACCAAGAGATTAGGTGACGATATATTGATCTATGTCACCATGGATTTCTGTGGAGTGTGGAAAAATGTTACTAGTTTAAGACTGAGACTAAACAAACAATAATACAACAGTGAGATACTACAAAGCAGTGTGCTTTATTTGCTGACCACTTTTGCATTGTCAATGTCTCTAGCTATGCCGCATCATATAATCTAGTGAAATCCTATTACGACCAAAAGCTGAAAAAAATGAAGTGCTAATTCTCAATGCCTTACCATTCTAGACTAATGTTATACTGGGTCAAATATACAGGATACTAATCAATGTTATGTACTCTACTCTCGGTGACTTTTTGCCCAAATTACTAATAGAAACATTATATCAATTTGCATTGCCTAAAGCTACTAAGTACTAACATGTGGTACAAGTTGATGCAACACTGATATAAAGTAAATAAGCGAAATGTAACAGTTTACCCTGACAGGCACATACTCTCGATTAAATTAAACAAATCTGCAACAACATTCCACGACACAACCATAGCAGGCTCTTAAACACGAGATAAAATTCCTACCATGACGATCACGAAATGCGTCCCCCAAGAACTTGGACGGCAGCATGTTGGCACCCTCGCAGACAAGCCCATGGAAGTCCTGGTTCGGCTCCACCTAAACCACAAAACAACCCACCAAAGTCTGTAACCTTCAGTTCCATAAATAAGCATTGCGGAGGGGAAGTGGGAAACCAGCAAAAAAACGGACCTCAAAGACGAGGCGAATGCCGTCGCGGGTGTCGACGGCGACGGGCATGCAGGAGCGGAAGAGCCCGCTCTCCACGACGCGGTGCACGTCCTCCTGAACCTCCCGCACCGTGAGCGCCGCATTGGGGCGGCACGCGCGCAGAGCCGCCGCGGCCGCCGCCTCCAGCTCGGGTCGCTCCAGGGGCTCCCCATCCTTGCCCCGCACCGCCACCTCGCTGATCAGCACACGCTCCTCGCCCCCAACCCCACCGACGTCCTTCCCGTGCCTCCGCGGCAGGGGCAGGGGCGGGGCCACCGCCGTGTCGGCCCGCGCGACGGGGATGCGGGGGAGCGAAGCGGCGACCAGGCGAGCCGTAGCTTCGATGGCGCGGCCGATGTGCGCGAACGGGAGCGCGGCGGAGAGGAGGGCGGGCGCCGGGTCAGGGGCGGCGCTCGGGAGCTTGACGCCGGAGGAGACGAAACGGACGCCTCGTTGCGGCCCCATGGCGGCGGCCGAGGTGTGAAATAGGAACTAGAGTTGGGCTAGGGTTTAGGGTTTTGGTGACGAGACGAGGGAGGAGGAGGGAGCGAGGGTTTCGTCCGCCATGGGCGATGGGGGAGGACCCGGAGGAGGCAGAGGCGGAACGGTGGCGTGAGTCGGCACTTCGGCTTGACGGGCCAGCACGGCACAGCCCGATTAGGCTTGTTTCAGTTTGTTTTCCTGATTTTCAAATATTTAGCCGTTTTATAGCCGTGGGAGGCTAAAAAAAATTCAAAAATAATGCTGAAAAATCCCAATTTTTATCCTATAAATATTATTAAAACCCCTTATTTCTCCACTAGAAAACTTGCAATTCCTTCTTTGCATTCTCTTGTAAAAATTCTTTTACTCTCGGTGCTAATTTGGTAAAATTCAAAATAATTTTGCAAAAAAATCTGAAATTCAGCTATTAACTTCCGTCAAGAAATCAAGGTAACAATGCCATTTTAATTTTTTAGTGTTCTTATTATTTTCTATGATATGAAATTAATAATAGCGTAATTATTTCTTACAATTTTCTTTATAGAGCACAGGATTTTGTGTCCTTCCCATCTTTCGATTGTAGGATTTCACTTGAGAAGTTTCTTGCATCCTATCAATCTTAAGAAGCTACAGTACCTGTACAATCCTCAGGCTCTACAAGTTCTACTGCATCGGCAAGTGCCAGGGCAAAAAGATCAAGACACAGTACATCGGGAGTCTAGAAAGATTTCGAGCAAATTTTCGAGACATTAGACGGTGTTCAGAGCATATATGCTATTTGCAAATATTGTAAGTATAATTAACTGTGAAATCTTCAAGTGGAACGGGGCACTTGAAGAGACATACTGAGAATTGTAAAAAAAGCGGGTGGCTTTGAGACAAACGCAACTGTAGTACAATCCCGACTGTATGGTACATCACTGGGACTACAATCCCAAGGAAGCTTGTGAATCTCTTTTTGGTTTAATCGCTTCTCAAAATCTACATTTAAACTTTAGTGAATCACTGGCATTTGAAAATTACATTAGGATCGCTTATAATCCTAGTTTTCTGTAGTTTCCAGGTAGACAACAACTAAAGATTTGATTAAATATAGTAATAATTGTCGTAGTAAGTTAAAAGAGCTTTTTAATATCTATACTTTTTTGTGACTCTGATATTAGACATATGGAGTGATAGGGCTAAAAAGGATTATCTTAATGTAGTTGTTCATTATGTAAACAATGACCAGTTAGTAGAGAAGATAAGATTCAAATTAATTGATGTAGCACATACCGATGAAGATATTGTTGATTGTATTGTAAAAGTTATGGAATATTTTGGCATCATAGATAAAAATTTTGCAATAACATTAGATAATGTTGCAGCAAACACTTTTGCAACGACCATTCTTACTCTACTTTTTAATTCATATATTGAATCTTTCTTGTTATATCAGCATTGTGTTTACTATATTATTAATCTTATAGTTAAATCTGGTTTGAAGAGCTTAGACCAGTACTTTGAATATTTTCGCACTACAATATTTTATTAAATAATTCTAATCAACTAGTAGTAGCATATAAGACTAATTGTATTATAATAGAGGTACGTTCACGTAAGTTTAGTTTGAATATGCATGTTAGATAAACTCTACTTACTTGATGCTTAAGTCACTCATACTCTATAAGAGCACATTTTCTGTTTTTACTAACACACACTATCGTAGCTAGGATGGTCAACTGCTACTCACAGAACAATATTTGTATGTTGTTGAATACTTGCTGTCATTTTTAAAAAAATTTTATGATTCTACTGTTGCTTTATCTAGAATTTATTTCTCAACCTCTTCTTTAATTGTGCAACATATTCTAAAAATTCCTACTCACTTAAGAAACCATGAAAATAATAATATCTTATGTGAATTTGTTTATACTATGAAAACTAAAATTTTAAAATATTGGAAAGAAATTCTTATGTTATATGTATTTACATTTATTTTAGATTCTAGATCTAAAGGGGCTGTTTAGGGAGCTGTGCTTTAGATGTGCTTCAGCTTTGAGACAAAAGCCCTTCAAACATCCCACCTCGCTCGTTCTGCCTCCTTGACCTCTGCCGCATCCACATCACCTTCCCGCTCGGTCATCGTTGTGCTTCACTAGATTGCTGCCTCCTTGCTCAGTTGCCCCCCAAAAGCTACAGCTGCAGTAGCCAGTTTGCCAAACGGTATAACAAGAAAAGCCAAAACAGCCAGCTACAACTGCTTTACAACCCAACAAGCCAAAAGTTACTTTTCAACCCAGTCATAGCCCTCAAACAGGCCCAAAGTTCAAGGATTTGCTAATATTATCTTACTTTTAAGTGATGTGGTTGGTACTGATTATTCTAGTTATTTTTCAAATGTTCATGTTAACATATCTCAAGTTCATGCTAAGTACAATCAGAAGTTTGCTGGAGTTCACATGCAGCGACCTCCACCAATACCCACAACAGATAAGAAGAAAATTGTGTAGAGAAAGATATAGGGTGCAGGTGGCTCTACCTCAAGGAGTTCGAGTAAAATAATGTCAAGTGTGGACACAACAATAAGTGGTGGGGAGCTAACTGCCTATCTCAACGACACTGTCAACTACCAATAGAAGCAAGAGGAGGACTTCAGTATTTTGTAGTAGTGGTTCGAGCACAAGATAATATATTCAATGCTTTTCATATTAGCACGGGATATATTAACAGTTCCTGTCTCCACGGTTTCTTTGAAATCTGCTTTTAGTCTATACGGAAGAATAATCGAGGAAAGAAGAACAAATCTGACAAGTGAGATTATGGAAATATTTCTCAATGTGAAAAATTAGGAACAAGTTGATTAACAAGATCAACACACTGCAAAAAATGTTGAGTTAGCGGTGGCGTTTGAAATCTTTATCTAGAAATTCAGCAAGAATAATTGTAATCTTCACTTTTCTCCTTTTCACTGATCTATAGGTTGTACTCTTTTTTCTTTGCCAAGTTTTCTCATGTTGAGTTTTTATTTGGCAAAGATTTTAACGAGGCAGTCAAACATTAATAAAGTTTATTATTTAATTCCAATTATTTGTCTCCTTTTACAATTTTATTTTATATTTTTTGCTTTTCCTAATTTATATAGATTTTTAAAAAGTTTTTCTACGTTTCTTTCAGTTTTTAATTAATCTAGATTTTTTCCAATCTTTTCTGCATTTTTTTCATTTTTTTATGATTTTCTAATATATATATATATAAATTTTCAATTTTTTTTGAATTCTGCGGTCCAAACAAATCGACCTTCGTCTGGCACAGCCCGTTTGTACACGTGTCAGCACGGCACGGTTTGGCAACCACTTGAATCATGTTTAAGCCATGACCTTAGCCTGTGAGTCACACGGCACGACCCGTTTAATAACCAAACTTAAACAGGCCGTGTCAGGTGGGGCTGCCCATTTGGCCGCCACTAGCATGGTGCGTTTCATGGCCTTCGCATTTTCAACGTGCTAATGGTGTTGTTTTCTGGGGATGATGAGAACCGTTCGATGTGGGCCGAGATCTGTGGGAAGCCGATGCGTGGATTTGATCCGTTGGCTAGTTATAGACTTGTACTGTAAGCATACACCCGCTCTCTGCGATGCTGATGCAAGCGTATATGGATCATCCTTGGCTTACCACAGAGCATGTCCAACAGCTAGATTAAACCATGTGCGTTAAATTGGGGTGAAAAAGTAAGCAGCAACAGCCTAAGGGATGAAAACGGAACGGAAAGATGAGTAAATAATTGTTTCGTTTCTATTTTTTTAACTATAACAGAAACAAAATCGGAAATCTTAGAAATGGATATAGATGGAAACAGAAGTGGAACGGAACAGAGCGGATACAGAAACAAAAAAATTCATAAGAATGTAGTACATGATCTATCCAAAGTTCCAAACATACCAACGTTGAATGGTATTGTAATTACATAGAATAACATCTTAATAACATTAGTCAACATTGAGCATAGTATAAACAAGGACATGCAAACATTGTTTATCTCAAAACCAGCCAACACATCATAGTATAATAGCAAATATAGATAGTTCCATATCATAATATAATAGCAAACACATATGTTCTACGTTATAATATAATAGCAAAAACATATAGTTCCACATCATAACATAATAGCAAACACATATAGTTCCACATCATACCATAATAGCAAACATATATAGTTTTAAATCACCAAAACTCAGTTTTTTCTCAAGCTATTTGTCCCCCATATCAATCCATCATATTCTCCTCCATATTAGTACAATTGACTTCATCTTGCTCCTCTGACTACAAAGACAAGCATGAAATAATAGTAATGTTCTTAAGAAGACAAATAGAAGCACACTAAACTGAATTTGCAGTGTACAAATTGGAAATACAACAACCAAAGCATTTACAACGAAATGGAGAGCTACCAAAATATATCAGTATACAACTATCACATTAACTTGTAGATCTATGAATATTTTAAATGATTACATCTATCTCATTAAAATTTGTAGATCTAACAAAAACAAAAGTATAAACGGTGTTCACCCCCCTAAAACCCGAGGAACTTATCACCCTGAAGACTTCAAACGAGTACAAAAGAGAATTAACCATTTAGATCATCTGCACTGCTATTAAAGACATGAAATTAAGCATTTCAGAGCATTTGCACTGCTATTAAAGACATGAAATTAACCATTGCACTGCTACTAGTTCATTAAACTGCTAGCTCACAACTCTCAACTGTACCCTATTTTTCACACTTACCTGTTCCCTACTGTCATTGAAGAAACTACACAAAAGAGAAAATCAATCTGAATTACTGCAAAGCAGATCACCTTTCTTAGCGCCTATTTGTTTTAGTTTTTGATTCTGGATTCTAGCCCCAAATGTAGAATAAAAAACAAACAGTCCGATTCTAGAATCTGACTCTCACAATCCAGCCACCTATATATACTAGAATCCACAATCCACTTTATATGTGCACTATTCCAGCTTATAGAGAATCAGCTTCTGTACAATTACAATCCAGAATCAACTTTTAGAGAATCCAAAGCTGAAACAAACAGGTCTTTAATCCCTCCACCTTGTGCTGTCTCGAAAGGTAAACCTGTCTATGCAGAGGTAAGAAAACCAAATTAAACAATCATATAACACTGCAAAAATGTCATGGCAGTTATGTTATCCAGAGGTAAAGCTTAACACAATTGCACAGATCTAACAGACACACATATCAGATGAGATCAACAAAAAGCAGAACAAATAATCATCCATGCTCTCGTCCCCTCTACAACTTTTTTGTTCTCTGATGCATACACAACCAGCAAATCAGCATTACTCTCCCTCACTTAGAACATTCACTACAACAAAAAAAGGCCTCGCTGTCGCTGGAGCCTTCTCTCCCTATGCCTCTCAGAAGAATCAACCACCAGAAAAAGCACTCACCGGTAGGGGGAGGTGCGGTGGAGGGAGGCCATCAGTCGGCTGGTGGGGGGCGGCGCGGTGGGGGAGCCGATCTAGGGCGGCATGGTAGAGGGACTTCGGTCGGAGGGCCGTGCAGTGGAGGGACTACGGTCGGGGGCGGCGCGATGGGGGTGGTTTGGTGGACGGACTCTAGTCTGGGGCGGCGCGGTGGAGGGACTCTAGTCAGAGGGCCGTCGATCCGGGGGGGGTAGCTGGGTGGAGTCCGGGTGGCATGGTGGGGGCGGCGCTGCTGTGACCTGGGGTGGGGGCTATACTTCTACAGCCTAGGGTCGGGGGCGACGCGGTGGGGGAGGCACTACTGCGGCCTGAGGTGGGGGCGACGACGTCAACTAGGGAGGCAGGGAATCTAAGAGCCTAGGGTTGGAGGCTTGGAGCCTTAGACGCTTGGGCAGTTGGGCCTCGGTGCTTACTGCATTTGCATGGGCCTCAGTTGGTCAGCGGTTCAGTGCCTCAGCGGTTTAAAATTTTCGAATAGGATTACATAGAATTACCATTCTGTTTTCATTTATGTCGGAATCGACTCTCCCGTTTCTATTTCCGTTTCTGAAAAAATTACCATTTCCGTTTTCATACCGACACTTTCCATTTCCATTTCTGAAAATCAGCTTTCGTTTCCGTTTTTCTTCAGAACGATCGTAAAAGTTTCCATTCCATTTTCATCCCTAGTATTTAGGGCCTGTTTTGGGAGCTGTAACTTTTCTGAAATGTTGCTTTTTGGCTTTCTGAGTTGGAAAGTGGCTGTAGTTTTTTTTATAAGAGATCATTTAATAAATAGCTAATTTCCCTTAGTAATAAGCTGTAAAAGCAGATTCAGCCCAACTTTTAGTTTTTTTAGTTATATATGGCTTTTGGCTTATGCCAAAAGCCGCTTAAAAACTGAGCTGTTTGAGAGGTTTATTGACTTTTAGAAATTGAAGTTGGCTTTAAACTCTTCTAAGCAGGGCCTTAGCATGATTGAAGTAACATCGGACATAATAACTAAGTGTTGGGCATGAGTTAGATTTGTACTTACTTTGTGTAAATATATATATAACAACATTTTTTAACTATCTTGTCTATGAATATAAAGTGTATTTCATATTTTAATATAAAATTAATGTGATGTTCCCTCTATATTCCAAATAAATATCCAGCTTTACTCTACATTTATGCATTGAATATAGTGTTTTGTGACAATAATCAGTGAAATTTTAGTTATGTTAGATATTTTTTTGTGTATGTTCTAAGAAGAAATATGTCATATAAATTTTGAAGAAGAGAGCAGTAGCCAGCGCTAACTTACATGTATTATGCATCTTATTTCCACAGCTGATTGTAATCGTGTGCGTACCTCATCCATCACGATGAGCGCCCCCTTTCAAGCTCCATATGGATACATACTTATAGCAGGGTTAACAAAACCGCGGTAAACCATTCGGTTTTTACAGTTTTCGATCGTACCAATTTGGTTTAAAAACAGAAACCGAGCGGTTTATTGGTGGAATTCAAATTAAAATTCAAAAAAATTAAAAAAATTGGGAAAATTTATCCAAAAATTCCCTAAAATTAGTATTGATTGTTTTATGACCTCTGCTGTGAATATTTTTTAAAAAAAAGAAGTTTGGAGATATTTTTGAGTAATTCAAAATGTACAAATTAGAAAATAAAAAAGAAATTAGAAGTATTTTTAGTAGCAATAATTGTTCAAGTGTGTTAAGTAGCAATATTTGTTCAAGTATGTCAAGTAGCAATATTTACTTACACACTTTTTAGTAGCAATATTTGTTCAAGTATGCTAAGTAGCAATATTTGTTCAATTATATTAAGTAGTAATATTTGTTGAAGTACATTTAGTAGCAATATTTGTTCAATTATATTTAGTAACAATATTTGTTGAAGTATATTTAGTAGCAATGGACGACACCCAAAAATGGTACTATTTGTTCAAGTAGCGATATTTGTATGCATAGAAATTATTTTGTTAAGGTATATTTTAATATGTTAATATTATCTAATATTGACAAGCTTACTTCTCTTTGTAACAATATTTTGTTGTACAACGTGCAATTTGACATAAGCAATTTCTTGTAAATTATTTACATATGCAATTTATGTAAGGTATTAAAATGTGAGTGGTGTTGATATGTGAATGGTATTGATATGTGGTTATGTAAATATCTATTTTTGCACCTGTGTAAAAGGTTTCAAATTTTGGTATCGGATCATATCTCGGAGGTGATCGAAATCTGAAATCTCGGCAAGATCTCGGAAATTCAGACGAAATCCAAAAAATAAATTTTAAATTCAGCTTTCAAATCCTAGTTTACAACTTTCAATTGTCTAAAATATAGTAAAGGTCATGTCGAAAATTTTCCATATTTAGGAGAGATCATACTAGATTTTTTTTTCATGTTTTCACATACTTTATTTATATATTTATTATATTTTTACTCAATTTTAGCCTTCCCTGTATTTTTACAAATTTTACAATTTTTTTTTGCAATTTTCTTCTAATTTTTTTGGATTTTCCCCACATATTTCCAACCCGGCTCAATTTTCGCGGTTTTCTCCAAAAACCGTTTGGTTTTTCGCAAAAAAACGAGCTGTTTTATTTTGGGTCAAAACCCACGGTTTTCACGCGTAGGTTCGACCATAATTCAACTTTTTTGAATTTACAAATAGTTCGGTTTTTCACGGTTTTTGAGCGATTTCTCGCAAAAACCACTACCGCTAGGCCGGTGGTTTTCGGTTCCGAAACGAAATTGTGAACCCTGACTTACAGTATAACATTATACAACAGCGTATTCTTTTGTAGATCTATACTTAAAAAGGAATGATGGTAATAGGGAAAATACGTATTGGTTGTCACCTAAAATAAAAACGTGTAAGAAGTATACCTGCTATCAAGTTCTGCATTGAACAACTCTATTTTAGAGTGTCAGCACATAATTTTGACAGTATGATTTCACGTAAACTAAACTCTCCAAAGAAATATTAGTTTACGAGGACTGTGCCTATGTAATGCAATGTATGATTTAGCGAAGAATCAACTTGTGGTTTGATAGAACATAGAAATGTTTTTCTGCTTTGAGTGCTTCACTGCAGTGCTCAGAAGACACGCTTCAGCACAAAATGAACTAAAGCCCATAAAAGAAAAGCCCAGAGAGATTTTAGGCCCATTATGAAATGAAGCCCACGATGCAAATCTGGGCCAGAAAACCGAGACTTGAGGCCGTACAACCGTACAACCTCGTCTTAAATGTGAACAAATGCAGCAAAATACTATCATCAAGGAGAAGAGTTTTAGCGAGATCACGTGCGCCATAGACAAAATGGGGGTTACAAGATGGCTTGCCTTTAACGTGCAATGGCAGGTAGTGTTTGGCTAAGGCTCCTCATGGTTGAAGATAGTGCAATGGCAGAATCAATCAGTCGTATCAGTATGTTTCGATACCTAAACAGATCGACAGCGATTTTTCTAAAGCATATTCGCATCGAAAGCGAAGAAGAAGAAGAAGAAGTGCGAGCCGGGCAACGCCCGGTTGGTGAGCGAGCGAGGGACTCGCCTCGCCGGCCAGCGTTCGAGCGCAGCTCAACGCTGGCTCGCACATGCAGAGGTCTCCCTTGTTGCTTCCTCCTTAAAAAAAAAAAAAAAGAAGAAGAAGAAGAAAGCGTCCAATATTTTCCCGATAGCCTCCGCACTAACATCAAGTGTGCATCTTAGCAATTGGGCTACCAGCTCGCTAACATTTCGGCTAAATGGTTTGCGATAATCAGCATGTTGGGGGGCCTTGTACTGCAGCTTTGTTGATTCTGCCTCCATAAAGCCTTCGACTTTTTTTTTCTCTCTTTGAAGGTGAAGGAAAGCGAATAATTTAGTGGAATCTGACTAGGGTTTGCGCCCCTAGTGCTTGGAAGTAGCTCGGTGAAAATGATACCTTTTGATACTGTTCGCTAATAATTGAGGTTTATGTCGTAAATGTCACTCCCTCCGACGTATTTTTTGAATTAGTCAGTCCATAAATATACGTATTTTATATTCCAATACAAAATTAGTGTGATATTCTATTTTTATCCCTAATAAATATTTAGCTTTAATTTATATTCTTTATTATGCATGCACTCAATATAGTGCTTAGAAAGTAATAACTAGAGGTAGTTAAGGGTTTGTTTGGGGAGTTGTAGCTTTTCTAAAAAGAAAGGCTGCTTTTGACTTTCTGAGTCGAAAAGTGGCTGTAGTTTTTATAAGAAATCATTTAATAAATAGCTAATTTTCCTTGGCAATAAGTTGTAAAAGTAGATTTAGCCCAGCTTTTAGCTTTTATTAGTTATATATGACTATTGGCTTATGTCAAAAGCCGCTTAAAAGCTGAATTGTTTTGGGAGTAGGGGGCTTAAGCTATTTCTAATATGTTCTTAGTCTATGTGTTAAGAGAAATATGTCCTATAAACTTTAACAAAGGGAATACTTGATTAAAGATAGGAAACACTTGAATGTGTAATAGCATATTCCCATAAAAATCCATTTGTTCCAAAGTTGTACAAGTATCGAGGTTAGAAATCTCGGCGAGATTTCGCGAGATATCATTCTCCGGAGCTGGATGAAATTTTAATTGCTGGCCGAATTCAAAAATTCAAAAAAAATTCGTCTGCTATAATCTCATTTTTTTGGCGAGATTTCACCCTTACCGTCCGGTATCTCAGGATTTGAGCCCGGAATTCAAAGTTTAATACCCAAATTTGATCAAATTTATGTCAATTACCCTGGAAAAAGTGATCTTCCATGATAATTTATCAAAAAACCATTTTGAGACATTTTTTTAAAAACTGCATAAATATTATCGATTTTTATAAAATTGTACATTCTTTATCCTAATATAAAAATTTATGATACCATACTAATAAATTTAGGATCATACATAAAAATTTTAAAAATAATTCAACTTCATTTGTTATCTTTAAAAAATAAAAAATAGAATGAATATAATTGGGACAGTAACATTGTCAGAATTTTATAAATTTTCTCGTGTGTGATCATGATCCAAATTTTTATGAGAGATTAATAATTGACTCAGTAGCATTTTATAAAATTTTTAAAAATTTAAACTTTTTTGTTTGCTCAATCAAATCTATGTATGTATTGAACTTCATTTGTTATATTTCAAAAATCAAAAGCAGAAAGAACATAAATGGTACACTGTATTTGTAAGAATTTTATAAATTCAGTGGAGTGTGATCATGATTCAAAATTTTTATGAGATCTTAATAACTTTCTTATAACCCTTATGCAAAATTTTCAAAAATTTTAAATATTTTTTTGTTGCTAAAGCAAATCTATGTATTGATCATCAGGGTTTTATGAGGATGTAGCACTGTCAAAATTTTTGGAACTTCTTGAACCTTGATCATCAGATTAAAATTTTATAAAAATATTAATGATAAATCAGGACCATACACAAAAATTTTCAAATTTTGTAATGTGGTTTGTACTATTTTTCATTTGGTTGAAGTTTGCCGGTAAAGCTTTTATCAGCAAGTAGCATTGTTCAAATTTTTAAAAATTCATGAAGCTTGATCATTATCTGAAAATTTTATGAGAATATTAGTGATATATCAAAACCATGCACAAAAAATTTCAAAATTTTCTAATGTGGTTTGTTTCTTGTTTCATTCAGTTCAAACTTGCCGGTCAGCGTTTTATCAGGACAGTAGAAATTTTTAAATTTTTAAAAATTCCACAGGCATTATAATTTTCTAAATTTTTATGGAAATATCATTAATATGTTAGGAATCTCTAGAAAAAATTTCAAATTTTTTTGACTTCGTTTCGATCGAATTTCACTGCGCCCAAATTTGTCGAGATCTCTACAAAACCGGCCGAGATCTCGGCTATACCGGTGGCAAAAGAACCGGAATTTAATTTTTTTGTTGGTATTTCGGCCAGAATTTATTTGAAATACCGAGATTTCGCCAAGATTTTATCCTCTGATCACGAACAATATTTGAAGCGATATCGAGATTTCAAACCTCGACAAGTATACTCTAGTTAAGTAGAGTAATACCTAACCAAACAAGCTGGTACCCGGCAGTACTCCGTGTGGTGTTCTGAAAATTGTGCGTTTTCAGGGTGCAGCACGGGGACGGAGCAGGGGCGGTACAGAGGGGTGCCGGGTATGCCTCGGCACCTCCAAAATTTTGTGAAGTTGCATAAAATCATTTTTTTATTATGCTAAATTTGTTTATTTAATTGGTTCTGATTTTGATAGTTTGGGATTTTTAAGACCTTAAAACTATTTATATTGTGCTTTTAGTAAATTTCAACTATATGTATCAGATTTACGATGTTATGAAATAATTGTAAAAAACTATAGAGTTGTATGCGTAAAATGTGCATCCCAACAAAAAAAATTTAGTTCCGCTACTGGGACGGAGTACCTGCCGCTATCGTATTATCTCCTTCGACGCGGCGTTGGGAAGCAAGCCGCTTTGGGTTGGGGCGCACCTCTGCAGTGCAGGCGACAGAATCGCTTTTGGCTTCTCCCCACACCAGCTCCCAGCCCCACCCCTTTCCGAAAGGGATGCTGTGCAGTCGGAGGGGTGGTCCCAGCGTTTGCATGGTCCAGTACGTCGAAGCTAACGGGCAGTCTGAATTATTGTTGTTATAGCATATGCTATAGTAAAAAAATTAGTATAATATTTTTAAACAGTATTATTGAGAGATCTAGACGACCGTTTCTTAGTCCAGAGGTCAATGTACAACTGTTTAAGTTGTAGTCTTTGAAGAATTGCACTGGATTTCCTTTCCATGTGTTCCGCTTGAGCTGCCTATTCTCGTCGCGGGCAATAAAAGCGAACTGGCCTGTGTCTGAGTGTGCGCCCATGCCCACAGAAGCCTTCGCTTTTACGCGATTTTCATTTTGCAAATCCTGTCTCTAAACACATAAGATTAAAAAAAATAGCTATTTCTCTCACCGCAGAAGTAGCAGCACACATAAAATTAAAAAATAGCCATTTCTCTTACTGTAGAAGTAGCGGGAAGTGACAAGATTTACAATTTTATTCACGTATGGCCAAATTTGTTAAATAAATGCAAAGAGGATAAAAAAACTAATGCTTCACGCATGGGTCCCTCAGTGTGATCTTTCTTTTCCTTTGTGTCTGCAGTGCAGATAGACCAAGACTACCGTGGCATGACACGATATTAGTTGATAAGGATATCACTGCCAAGTAAGTCTCACAGCGTCGGTCTAAGCTTGCCACTTTCAGAAATATAAGACGTATTTTGATTTTTTTTATAAGAATTAAGATTACAACAAGTTTGAGAAAGTTATAAAAGAAAATGACTTAACACTTGACTTAAATGTCTTTGAAAGATAGGAGATGATACTTTGTGTGGATAATAATAGATAAAGGCAACGTATCCTATGCACACAGACCCTCCCGTGTACACACCGTGCACACCAACTAAAAAAAGTCATGAAAAATTCTAAAAAAAATTGTAGATGTACTTCATAGATTACTCTACATATGTATAAAGTTTTAAGATCAAATTCATTATATATAGAGAGTTACAAAAAAGAGAAAATTTTGACAAGTTTAAAGGATTTAAACTCGTTAGAATTTTCTCTTTTTTATAACTCTTGATACATAATGAATTTGAACCTATAATTTTATACATAGGTAGAGTAATTTATGAAGTACATGTACAATTTTTTTCAGAATTTTTTGCGACTTTTTTTAGTTAGTGTGCACAGTGTGTACACGGGAGGGTCTGTGTGCACAGGATACGCCATAGATAAAAGCATATCGGTGAAAAAATAAATAAAGATATAATATAAAAGTCTTATTAAATCTATATGCATGACTTATATTTTGAAATAAGATCATTCAAACTTATGTCTTATAGTTTTTAATTGAGGGAGTATCATAATGCAAATTCACTCTTTGAATGATAAATTACTAGCCCCATGGGATGAAACTCGGAAAAATTTCATGAGATCTCATATTTCGGTCAGGGACGGAATATAAAATCTCGTTCGGATAAAAAAATTGAAAAAAAAATTAAATTGCTATGGTATTTTAGAAATTTCGATGAAATTTTGCTAAATCTCATGTTACTTGACCGGATTTGGTCCAATAACTATTAAGAA
Source organism: Guadua angustifolia (assembly GCA_036346375.1). NCBI lineage: Eukaryota > Viridiplantae > Streptophyta > Magnoliopsida > Poales > Poaceae > Guadua > Guadua angustifolia. The sequence goes on from CM070503.1 coordinate 30,693,998, forward strand.
AGTCATCTTCCATGAACATTTGTTGGAAAACCGATTTTTTGGGACATTTTATAATTTTGGTAGAAACACTATTAGATTTTTATAAAATTGTACAAGATTGATCATATTTAAAAACAATTTATGATACTATATTTAGCAAGTATAGGATCATACATAAAAATTTTCAAATAATTTAACTTCATGTTTTATCTTTAAAAAATCAAAAATAGAATAAACATAATTGAGACAGTAATTTTGTCAGCATTTTATAATTTTTCTCAAGTATGATCATGATATAAAATTTTTATGAGAGCTTAATAATTACCTCAGAACCATTATATAAAATTTTAAAAATTTTAAGCTTTATTTGTTTGTTCAATCAAATCTATAGTTGCATTGAACTTCATTTGTTATCTTTCAAAAATAAAAAATACAAGGAACACAAATGGTATAATACCATTGTAAAAATTTTATAAATTCGCTAGAGTGTGATCATGAGCCAAAATTTTTATGAGAGCTTAATAATTACTTCAAAACCATTCTAGAATAGTTTCAAAAATTCTAACCCTTTTTTGTTTGTTCAATCAAATATATCTATTGATCATCACACTTTTATGAGGACAATACCATTGTCATAAATTTTAACAATTACTTAGGCTTGATCATCATATAAAAATTTTATGAGAATATTAATGATACTTCAAGACCATATAAACAATTTTTCAAAAATTTCTAATGTGGTTTGAACCATTTTTCATTTGGTTGAAATTTACTGGTCAGCCTTGAGTAGCAGTGTCATAATTTTTTTAAATTCTCCAGGCTTGGCCATCATTTGAAAATTTTATAGAAACATTATTTATGTGTTAGAACTATCCAAAAAAAATTTCAAAAATTTCTAACATGGTTTACACTATTTTCATTCGGTTGAAATTTTATGAGTTAGCCTTTTATCGGAACAATAGCACTGTCAGAATTTTTCAAAATTCCTTAGGTTTGATCATCATCTAAAATTTTTATGAGAATACTAATGATATGTCATGACCATCCAAAAAAAATTAAAAAAAAGCATTGTTTCGACTATTTTTCACTCGGTTGAATATCTACGAGATTTTAGCATTTATCAGCGAAATTTCGTTAATTTCGGTTAAAAATTCCGAATTTCAAATTTTATTTTTGAATTTTGACCATATTTCATCAGAAATTCCGAGATTTCGCCGCAATTTTGGATTTGGCCCACCTCCAAGATTTGAACTGAAAACAAAATTTGAAACTAGTCAGCCCTCAGTTTGAGCCAGCAGGTTTAGGTTCTGGTTTGGAACACTAGAATTTTCTTCTCGAATTTTGAGGGTGCAAATTCCTGCGTTTGAAACAAGCTATTCTGCAATCTGATTGCACTGCGTTTGGGGGAACCAAAAACCAAATCAAACTCCAAACCCCCAAAAGCGAACGAAACAGACAAAAAGGCTGCAAAAACCACGGCATTTCCATCCAAATTTCCACCAAACCCGAAAAAAGTATAAAACGCGCCCCGGCCTCGCGTCCTCCTCCTCCCGCGGGCGAGAGCCGACAGGCGGCCTGCTTCACGCCTCCGCGTCCCTCCTCCTCCTTAACTTCTAGAAGCTTGCGCGCACTCGCAGCGGAGAAACATGACCCTAAGCCCATCGCCGCCGCCGTCCCCGCCGCCGCGGCGATCGGCGGACCGAGGTAACGGCCACTGACCCCGCCGCCGCCGGTTCGTTTACTGTCATCGCTTCGCGGTTTTCGAGCTTCGGTGATGGCGTCTTGATCGAGTCGAAGTGTTCTTTTGTTTGTTTGCCTCGAGGGTTTTTGATTCCGCTCGTGGCGTTAGTTTTTTTTTATTTTTTTATCCTTGTTATTCCGTCCCTTCTGAATAGAGTTTGCACTTGTCAAGACATATCTCGAGGACACTACATTGCCTCTCTTTATTATATCTTTGGATAATATGTCTTATAGCTGAAGGAGATGGATATAGTAGGGAAAAGAGTAAAAAGATCATCTCAAGATTGAAATAAGAGGATAGGTATAGTAGAAAAAATGGTAAAATATTATTTTAAAATTGTAAAATGATGTGTATTTAGAAATAAAATTGGAAAGAATCCTATGTATTAGGAAACGGATGGAGTACTAAATTGGTGGAGTGCGCCAAGTTGTTTAGCCGTTTTGTTTTTCTATGGGGGAAACGCTTGCTGTCGTACACATGCTTGTGCTGCTGCGCGCGCGTCAGCAATGGTTGTTTGAAGGCTTGAAGCTTAAAGAAGGCGTTTGAGCGCATCTTACCGAGTAGAGCAACACTAGTAATCGCGTCCCATTGATAGTTTCTGGTATCTGACATGTACTTGACCCATGATGCTCTGTCCCTGTAGCGATCACTTCTGGAACAGGGATGGAGCAGAATGGAGAAGGCCATCTCAAAGAACCGCTTCTCCAGGCGGCGGATGGGGGCTCCGGTGCTTCTCCTGCCGGGGCGTCTCCGCGGAAGGAGAGGAAGACGAGGAAGATCATGTTCAATGTCCAGGGTATCTCGTGCGCTTCCTGTGCCGTATCGATTGAGACGGTGCTGGCAGACTTGGAAGGGGTTAAGAGCATCCAGGTCTCACCGCTTCAGGGCCAGGCTGTTGTCCAGTACAGGCCCGAGGAAACCGATGTAAGATTGTCTTGAGCTGACGGTGTTGTTCTCTCTCTTTCCTGTGCTTTAACTATTGATTAGTATGGAAATAAATGGATGGTTGTCATAAATGGGAAAAAATGGGATGTTAAATGCATATGGCGGCATCTCGTGGTCTGTCTTTAGTTCAAGTTATTATGGATCAATTTTGCTGTCTAAATAGCAGCATATGTGCACATGTACTTAATGGATGCGACATGGAGATTTTGAGTTTCAGGACATGAATTCTGCCCTATAAATCCTAATTTAGGTTAGACAAATTGATCTCAGCTTTGCGTTGGTCATTCATATAAGGTCCACGCCTGAGTACTACCAACTATTTTAACTACTTTTTGTTGGTGTGAGCCAATCTCTTGATAATGACTGGTAAATCACATAACAGTCAAATATTCTTAGACAGTTGTGTTCATAAATGAATTGCTGTTGAACCATGTGATCCTGACAATGGGTATACCTTATCAAATTTGTCTTCTATATGCCCAGAGTATTCTTAGTCAGTTGTGTTCATAAATGAATTGCTAAGGAACCATATGATCTCTATCTTACCACCTAACTGAATTTTTTAACTAGCAATTTGATTTGAAGTAGTAAATTTATATCTGTAAGCACACACTTTCAGTTCATTAAACTTGCATATGCTTCAATTCACTCTCATGAAGTAATGACAAAAATGTTACACCTTAGGCGTTATTTCCCATATTTTATCAGTTAAGATTTTTACTCTCCCAGGCAAGAACCATAAAAGAAGCTATCGAGGGCCTCGGATTTGAAGTCGATGAACTCCAAGAACAAGAAATTTCTGTATGCAGACTCCGGATAAAAGGGATGGCATGCACAAGCTGTTCTGAATCTGTTGAACGGGCACTTCAGATGGTACCTGGAGTGAAAAAAGCTGCAGTGGGACTTGCCCTCCAGGAAGCCAAGGTCCACTTTGATCCAAATATGACCAGCCGTGATTTTATAATTGAGGCTATTGAAGATGCTGGATTTGGGGCTGATCTGATTGGTTCTGGGGACGATGTGAACAAAGTGCACCTAAAATTTGAGGGTGTGAGTCCTCCAGAAGACACCAAACTCATTCAGTCAATACTGGAATCTGTACAAGGGGTGAATAGTGTTGAATGGGACACAGTAGGACAAACAATTAAAGTTGCATATGACCCTGATGTCACTGGTCCGCGATTACTTATTCAGCTCATTCAGGATGCTGCACAGCCCCCTAAACGCTTTAATGCCAGCTTGTACTCACCACCAAAGCAAAGAGAAGCTGAACGCCGCCATGAAATTATGAATTACAGGAACCAATTTCTTTGGAGTTGCCTCTTTTCGGTTCCTGTGTTCTTGTTCTCTATGGTTTTGCCAATGCTTTCTCCATTTTGGGATTGGTTGTTCCACAGAATCTGCAACAACATGACGATAGGTATGCTACTGCGGTGGTTGCTATGTTCTCCAGTTCAGTTCATTATTGGTTGGAGGTACAATCTCAACTCGCCAACAACTTTTACTTGATGTTGTTTCATTTTTTCTATCTGAACTGAACTGTTATGTTTCTTATTGAGTATAATTTTATTATGAAACATTAACCTCTTTTGTTTCGAAAATATTGTTATATAACATGATTGGAGTATCATATCGTTTGGGAACGACAGAAATACCACAATAGTCGATGAACTAATATTGCTTTTACAATGCCTCCTGTGCACACTTGTGCTACAAACTTGTGTCTTGTGTAATTCACTATGTTTTGTTTTACTTGTCAGATTTTACGTTGGAGCTTATCATGCATTGAAACGAGGATACTCTAACATGGACGTGCTGGTCGCTTTGGGAACAAATGCTGCCTACTTCTATTCCGTGTATATAGTTTTGAAGGCATTAACATCAGACTCATTTGAAGGACAGGATTTTTTTGAAACTAGTGCTATGTTGATATCATTTATATTGCTGGGAAAATATCTGGAGGTGGTGGCAAAGGGGAAGACATCAGATGCTTTGTCAAAGTTGACGGAACTTGCACCAGAAACTGCTTTTCTTCTCACTTTCGACAAGGATGAAAATGTCATTTCAGAAACGGAGATCAGCACCCAGTTACTTCAAAGAAACGATGTCATTAAGATTGTCCCTGGTGCAAAAGTCCCTGTTGATGGTGTTGTCGTCAAAGGCCAAAGCCATGTTAATGAAAGTATGATAACTGGGGAAGCAAGACCCGTTTCAAAGAAACCAGGAGACAAGGTTGGTATTTTTAGATTCTGATTATATTTATTTGGTTTCTTTATCATCTACTGTTCTGATGCTTGAATTGGCTCTGTTCTTTTTTAACAGGTTATAGGTGGTACTGTAAACGATAATGGTTGCATAATTGTTAAGGCCACTCATGTTGGGTCAGAAACGGCTCTGTCACAGATAGTTCAGCTAGTTGAAGCTGCTCAACTTGCAAGAGCTCCAGTACAGAAACTGGCAGACAAGATTTCACGGTTTTTTGTTCCAACTGTAAGTTACCTGTTGTTTTCTTCTGTAAATTTCCTTCCTGCTATGCTATCTCTGCACCAGCATTTGCAAAACTAGAGCCTGGTCGGATCCTACCTGCCCAAGCAGTTCATAATTGGTTACCATCGCAATTTCTCATAATTAAAGTTATGTACATGACAAATATGATTACGCAGCCTAGACTCAGCCAGCATTCTGCTGAAATCAATCACCCATGTTTCTACTGTACACCCATTCTATTTGGTAAACTGGTCAAAATCAAAGTTACTTAGTCAATTTGGTGAAGTAGCTGGTTTAACCATGCTTCTTACTGATCCAACAAGTTTCCCAGCAGTAAACACTAGGTTCATTGTGGGAAAGCTTACCCTGCTTGATAGTTGCAAATGGTCCGATGTGTGGTTGCTGTGAGGCTGTCTCTTTAGAGAAGAAACCTTTTTCACCTCATATTGTGCATTCTCATTTCTAGGTTGCAGTGGCTGCGTTTCTTACATGGCTTGGCTGGTTCATACCTGGGCAATTTCACCTCTACCCCCGGCAATGGATTCCAAAGGCAATGGATAGCTTTGAGCTTGCTCTGCAGTTTGGAATATCTGTTCTAGTTGTTGCATGTCCGTGTGCGCTGGGACTGGCTACGCCAACTGCTGTTATGGTTGCCACCGGAAAAGGTGCTTCTCAAGGTATTCTTATTAAAGGTGGCAATGCACTTGAGAAAGCTCACAAGGTAATCATGAGATGTTTTCTTTGTGTGTGTAATGAACATGCCAATGTAAGAAGTAAATTTTTGCCATTTCAAATTAACTCTAACATGGTAGATTGGCATACTGAACTATTCCCTTTTTTATTTCTCTATTTGCAGGTTAAAGCTATCATATTTGATAAAACTGGAACCCTGACTGTCGGCAAACCTTCTGTCGATCAAACAAAGATCTTCTCCAAGATACCACTTCTAGAACTGTGTGATTTGGCTGCTGGTGCTGAGGTTGGTTTGTTAATCACAATGTCTTTCCATACGAATGTTGGTGAATTAGCAAGATGTATTCCTACTTATTCTAACGTTACAAACCTTGGCTTCTTTCTGAGGTCTCTCTAATTTTTGTACCTTTGTCAGGCAAACAGTGAGCATCCTCTATCAAAGGCTATTGTTGAGTACAGAAAGAAGCTCAGAGAACAATATGGATCTCACAGTGATCACATGATGGAATCCAAGGACTTTGAGGTGCATCCAGGGGCAGGGGTCAGTGCCAACGTGGAAGGCAAGCTGGTTTTGGTTGGGAACAAAAGGCTCATGCAAGAATTTGAAGTTGCAATGAGCTCTGAAGTAGAGGGATATATGTCTGAAACGGAAGAGCTTGCTAGGACCTGTGTGCTTGTTGCCATCGATAGGATTATCTGCGGAGCCCTTGCTGTGTCGGATCCTCCGAAACCTGAGGCAGGCCGTGTCATTTCATACCTTAGCTCAATGGGCATCTCGAGCATCATGGTGACGGGCGACAATTGGGCTACAGCGAAATCCATAGCAAAGGAAGTCGGGATCGGCACTGCATTTGCTGAGATCGATCCAGTTGGAAAAGCCGAAAAGATCAAGGACTTGCAGGTACAATCTTTTGCCCTTTCCGCATGGATTAGGTCTCATAGATGTTAGAGAAGTGCTTCCATGTTTTTTTTTTCAGTTGCATAAATATTAAATCACGGATGAAGGGTAGATAGTGATTACTTAAGGGTCTGTTTGGTAGAGCTCCAGATTCAGTTTACCTGAGATCTGAAACTTATAGGCTAAAATAAAGTGAATTAAGTTTATATTTTTAGTCTAAAATGTAAACAAGATGATCCATTTAAACACTCTCAATGTACTCACAGCTCCAGCTTCATGAATCTGACGAAGTTAAAATTTTCAGCTTCACCAGATTCTCAGAATCTAGAGAAACTGAATCCCTGCCAAACAGGCCCTAACTCTTCATTTGCTTCAAAATTTGTACAACTTGTATTAGAAGGAAAATTATTGTAGCATCATTTGTTCGTTCACATATATATATATATAGATGCAAGGGTTGACCGTGGCGATGGTCGGCGATGGGATAAACGACTCGCCAGCCCTGGCCGCGGCAGATGTAGGCATGGCGATCGGCGCTGGCACGGACGTGGCCATCGAGGCCGCCGACATCGTCCTGATGAAGAGCAGCCTGGAGGACGTGATCACCGCCATCGACCTCTCGCGGAAGACCCTCTCAAGGATCCGGCTGAACTACTTCTGGGCCCTGGGTTACAACGTCCTGGGCATGCCGATCGCGGCCGGCGTCCTGTTCCCGTTCACGGGCATCCGCCTGCCCCCATGGCTCGCCGGGGCCTGCATGGCTGCCTCGTCGGTTAGCGTCGTCTGCTCGTCGCTGCTGCTCCAGCTCTACAAGAAGCCATTGCACGTCCAAGACGTGCCGAGGCCAGGACCCAGCAGGGATGGGTCGTCGAATCCGGTGTGAAGATGTCGCCGATCCCTCGCTCGATCGGTCTCTCCATGCTAGCAAAGCTTGGCGCCTCGCCTGCAACGTTGGTGTTGCTGCTACGCTCCAAAGCCAAAAACTATTGATCTGCAGTGGCCCTCCTGATTGCTTCGTGTACACAGATACCGGAGTTAGTACCTCGTCGCGTCGCGTGCCTTCCGTTGAAGCGCTTGATCCTGGTTTACATTAATCCTGTCTTCTCTCACGGGTCACGGCGAAACTTAAACCTGCTGAATCAGACCTCAGATTAAGGATTTTGAGATCTTGGTTAACAGGATTTCCAGAAGAGTTTCCTCCTTTTCTTCCCTGCTTTCGTATGGGGGAGGCTTCAGCTTGTCAACTCTGCCATATCTTCCATGGCCACATTTGCGTTATGTTCTCTTAAGCTTCCGGTCGCCGTCATTAACAGAATTGACAGGATCAGGAAAATCTCTTTATGGGGGAAAAATGAAATCAATGGCAGAAGCAAATCGCTCATTAAATGGGATAAGGTGTGCAGGCCTAAGATCAGTGGCGGTCTGGGGGTGCTTAATTTAAGGACCTTTAATAATGCCCTCTTGCTCAAATTCTTACACAAATTCTTCAATAAAAAAGACACTCCTTGGGTTCAGTTGGTTTGGACCTCTCATTATCATTCTAATCTGCCTAAGTCTCTGGGGAAAAAGGGTCCTTTTGGTGGAGGGATGTTTTACTTCTGTTGGATCAATTTAGAGGCATCGCCCGCTGCCACATTGGTCGAGGGGACACAGCTCTTTTCTGGGATGATGTCTGGAATAACTTGCATATGAGATCGACCTATCCCCATCTTTTCTCTTTTGCTAAGAATGATAATCTCAGTGTGGCCTCTTTTCTTCAGCATCCCGGGGTTTCACTGCACTTCCACCTTCCCCTCTCGGTTCAAGCTTTTGATGAGCTTCAAAATTTGCTCGGCAGGATCCAGTCTGAATTTCACTTGACTGATGATTATGACAAGTGGTTGTATATCTGGAATTCTGGTGACTACACCCCCAGCATGTTCTATAAGAAGATGTTCAATCATGTTGATGTTCCTAGGCCCTTCCTTTGGATTTGGAAAGCTAAATGTTCTTCTAAGTTGAAATTTTTCACTTGGCTTATGTTTTGGGATCGGCTCAACACCAGAAACTTGCTTAAGAGGAAAAATTGCCCTATCTCGGACGATAATTACAACTGTGTTCTTTGTTCGCATCAGGAGGAAGAGACTCGCGATCATCTTTTTTTCTCCTGCAATTTCTCCGGATCGTGCTGGAATGCTTTGCATGTACAATGGGATGTTCAAACTGGTATCTTTCAAAGAATCTCGGATTTCAGAATTTCGGCTGCTGATCAGTTTTTCATGGAGATCTTCATGATCACTTGTTGGGGAATTTGGAAGCAGCGTAATGACAAGATTTTTAGATCGGTTCCCGTTAATCTTTGATTCTCACTATGAGCAAAGGCCGGGCCTCTTGTGCCGCCGACCAGGTCCTCCGCTGCCAACACAAGGCCGTATGCCGCCGGCCCAAAGCCTCACTGAAACATAGACATCCCCGACAATCTGGATTGCCGAACAACTAGATTTTCTAGTCAACAGATTCTTTAGGCAACCGCTTCTCCAGTCGGCTGGCTACAATCTAAAATCTGTCCCAAATAGAGCCATACAGTATAATTAACTGGAAAGCATGTATACCTTCCCACTAGCTCCCACATTAGAAGACCTGAATTCTCGGACCTTGTCCATAGATGCTTGGATCAGCAAAGTGGTATTCATGCAAAAATTTCTGTACCACGATTTGCACACCACAGAATCCTCGTTGCAGAGGGTACGTACTAGAACAGAAATTTGGGATAGACAGACTAGGATTGTAATCCATTGATTGCAGCATTATCAAAACAACATGACTTAAAATAATTTTTATTGTCACGGGAGAACAATATTTCCCTCTTCTAAAGTTCAGGGAAACACATGCGTAATTATATACCATCACTAAGCCCTTAAAGATACACTGCATGATTTCTTTTGAGATTATTGACACACTGAATAATTCAAGACATGAAGACCATCTTCCATCTTGGTTCATGGAAGTGATGGCAGAATCTTCCCAGTGCAGGTTCCAAATCCAACGTTGTAGTCTTCACTCTGTAAACCAGTAGATGGCATCAAGATACAGCATAGCATCTTCAACGAGAACTAGATTTGATGCAAAGATGAGTTTACTGTACCTTGCAACAAGCTGTCAATATGACTTCATCCCCATCTTCAAGGAACTTGCGGGTCGAATTTCCAACTGATATCTCCTTCAGCCCGTTCCATGTTAGCTCCAGCAAACATCCGAGTGAGTCTGGTTCCTGAAAGAAGGCCATATGTTAAAAAATATAAATATGGACTCGAATTTCTAAATCGGCATGTTTACAATGATATTTGCAATTGTCACTCCATACAGGTCCACTGAGTGTGCCAGTTGCAAACATATCCCCTGGTCTCAGATTACATCCATTAACAGTCTGGTGTGCTAGTTGCTGCGTCAAAGTCCAATACCTGTAAAAATTGTTTACATGAATGCCCACAGGTTACATGCCGAGGTAAAAAAAGGAATTTCATAACTTAAAAAACAGATGGTGGTGCATTACATCAAAACACTACCAAATGCAATTAGAACCGGTGTCAAAACCAAGAGAAACCATATGAGTATATTACCATGACTACTCGAGCATAACAGAGTGAATATTTGCAAGCCATAAATGAAATGATGCATTCAATTAAAAAGTACAAAGATGCCTGCTACCGAAAGGCGTATAATCAGGGTTCTTACAAATGCTTGAAATTACTCTTTGCGACAATTGATGGGTCACTTTGCTCTTTGGGCTTAATCCAAACCTTGCACATAAAAGAAAATGCAATAATCCAATTGATTTTAATACAAAAAATACTAAGAGAAAAAATGTCAAAGCACCAACGGTGACAAAATCCTACTTCAAGAGGAATGTCGTAGTTCATGTGATTCTTTTCAGCTAAGTAAGGCAAAGGCTCAGGTTCCTGTAACATAAAGCAAATTAATTCTCCGCAGAACAATAAAATGCTTATTAGTCAAGAAATAATAATGATAACTATATAAAGACAAACTAATTACTTACCTGCTTAGGAGCCTCACAAGCAAAAGGCTTTAGGGCATCCAGAGTCACAATCCAAGGTGATACTGTTGTACCTAGACAAATTAAAATTGACAAAATGGAAAGGAAACCTGTTATATAGGGGGGAAAAAGTATAGTCTTCACAATGCACTGCAGAAATTATAGAAGAATTTCATTTAGCACTTCTTCAGGCCACAATAGAAATACAAAACTCATAATTGAAAATTACAGAAGCATCCTTGAATTTATTATGAACATTTCTCAAAGATAAGCAAGATATGTGCAGGACTTCAACTTTTCTACAAAGCATGGTTTAAAGCTTATGTTAAAAATAAAACACTATTGATGGTATCAGGTGTCGTACTGAAGCTTTTCCCAAGGAAAGGTCCAAGAGGTAAAGTCTCCCAGGCTTGGATATCTCTGGCTGTAATATTATACAAAAGTCAGTACAGCCACAGTATGCAACTAATATAAAGCAAATAAAATTAAAATAAGATACCTACCACTCCAATCATTCATAATCATTAGGCCAAATATATGTTCTTCAGCATCATTAATATCAATAGGTTTGCCCAATTCATTCCCTGGTCCAACGATGGCTGCCTGAAAGCAACAAGTATTATGACATAGTGAATCAAGGAAAGTCATCACTTAAAAAAGCACAATTTATCTGCAAATATACTCATAATCATAAATATGATAATTCTATATCAGTGACAACCATTTAACTGCTCAATTAGCAAAGTTGTGTCAAGGTAGTATGTCAATAATAGCTACAAGGCTACAAGAATATCAAGCACCACAGGCTGAGACGTTTTTTACGAAGCTAACCATCTCAAGTTCAAAATCAAGCTTCTGAGAAGGACCAAAATAAGGTTGAAGGTTTCCTGTTGGATGGCCTTGCCCTCTGAAAACAGAAAAAGATAATATTATAAACATATCAGGTGACAGTAACAAGTCATAAATATACTACACACATATACAATCAAATTACATTATTTCATAGCATGTGATAAAAAAATTCGAATGCAGCAAAAAGTATACAATAGGGAGTATTATGAGTCTATGACAAAGGGAGGCTGGGAGCACTAAATTAGCATAATAGACACATCAGAAGGTAAATGAAACTGGAAGTAGCTGATGCTCAACACTTAGGGTGTGTTTGGTAGAGCTCCAGCTCCACCAGATTCGTGGATCTGGTGGAGCTGGGTATTTCTAGCTCCACAGATCCGTGGAGCTGGAGCTGTGAGTACATTAAGAGTGTTTAGATGGATCATATTATTTACATTTTAGACCAAAAATATAAACTTAATTCACTTTATTTTAACCTACAAGTTTCAGATCTCAGGTGAAGTTAGGATCTGGAGCTGTACCAATTACCAAACAAGCCCTTAATTTAAGCATTATATTTAGATAATGATAAAACTTTCTCAGGACATTCAAATAAACATTTGATCAACTATTGAAATTTTTGGGATGTGTACCTGGGTCTAATAATGTCCGTCCCAGATATGATTATTGATGATGCCCGTCCATGGTAACCTACTGGAAGATGAAACCTGAGTGAAGCGAACAAACAGGTTAGTGATATAACCGATACCACATCTATGTATTATTGAAACAAAAGTGAAATAAGCAACAGCAGAAGAACATGAAACAAAACTTCAAGAAAATTTATCTATTTGTAATCCATGAAAATTGAGCACCAGTAACAGTTCATGATATTGACAGTCTTATAAGCCAAAGAGCAAAGAGTAACCATATGATCATAACAAGAATCTTCGCAGTAGCCAGGACCCATGCTGAATTCATTACTCATGCAGCACAAAAGCACAGTTCATGTGCAATCCAGCATACCTAAGCTCAACTGGTTGACATATTTAATCATGTGTTCATAACAATGATTTTTTGACGCAAGACATGGTCAAAGAAATACATTACCAATTTGGATTGACTGGAGTCTGCGGCCCACGGAAGATGAGCCCACAGTTCCTTGCATGGTGCACAGAACAAAAGAAGTCTGTGTAGTCTCCTACCGTGATTGGTAGAAGCATCTCTACATCACACTACATGATCAAAACAGGACATTAAAAATTTCCTCAATAATCCTTTTGTTTCTCAAGATAGATGTATCAAGCTCACCATTGGCACAAGGCATTTCTTCCTCAAAGCCTCATCGTCACGCAATACTGGCTCATCAGCTGATAAGCATTAAGGAAAGAAAAATTAAGTAGAAATTTCCTTCAAGATCTTTACAATTTCCTTTTCTACAATTAACTGTTCCATCGGAAATCAGATGATTATTATCAACAAACAACCATTTTTTTTGACAATCCTACCCATTATTGGAACTCAATTGGTACTTGTTTGCATCATGATAAATTAGAGCAGCATTACATAAACAACAGCATTACAACTAGCATTACTAGACAGCGTCCAAAATTCGTCACGGACGCCGTGCTTGTCATCCAGCAGTATTAAAAGAGTACCCAAAAAAAACCTGAGAGGATCCTCTGGAGCGTGGCGCGCGCCTCCTTCCACGCCGGCCGCCCCATTCCCAAGAACATGTTGAGCTTTTCCTGCGCGCACAGCAATTAATTAGCCGCACCATCAAATCGCTCACCAACAGCAAACACCCTCCCTACCAGCTACCACTGCTGCAATTGCCCAAATGTTTAATCCTTTCGCCCGGCTCAATTAACTAAGCTCACTCTAAACTCTTCGATGCCTCATCATCAGATCAGCCGCGATCTCAGGGCAGCGAGGTAGGTGGATGGGTGGGTAGGTACCTGGCGGAAGCAGGGGGAGTCGGAAAGGACGGGCCCGTCGAAGAGGCCGGCGTCGGACACGGCGGCGAGGTCGAGCGCGAAGTCCCCGATGGCCACCGCCGGGCGCGGCGGCGAGTCCACCGAGCCCTTCCGCCGGATGACCCCGAAGGGGAGGTTCTGGATGGGGAAGTGCGAGTCCCGGGACACCTCCACGAACGACCGCAGCAGCTGCTTCCCCTCCGCCGCCATTGCTGCCGACTCCTCCGTCCCCTCTCTCTTCGTGTTTCTCTCCGCTTGTTTTTCGTGTGATTATTACACCGCGCGAGGATGCAGTTAACGATGCTGCACGGCAGAAGGGGTCCGTATAAAATACATGTCGGAGCAGTCCGTATCGGTATGGGATACATGTACGTGTTAGCTACCCATACGATTTGATTTTCTACTTAAGGTGGTATTACCGTGGTCCGAAACTCTCACGTAAATTTAATTGGATTCGAAAACTCCTTTTGCATTATGTACTACACGTGTACCGGGTCAGCTAACCTTGTCTATCGAAGCGTTGCGGTACTCTCTTTGATTAAGTTTATAGCGTGCGTTTTCTTTTGCCATACAGGTTAATAAGATATTTAAAATAATCAAACTACCTTTAATTATTATCTCTAAATACTATTTTTAATATATGTATGTAATAAATATCGTGTAAATATGAATATTTATAAGAGTAAAAAGTAAACATCACACTAATTTGTATTGGAATATGAAATATGTTTTATATTTATTAACAAGGCTATTAGAAAAATGCGTTCTATAGATTTAGACCGATGGAACAGCAACTAGCATTAGAATTCTCATAGAAAGTAGCCATACTCCATCCGTTAATAGATACAACAGGGGATACGTGTAGAATGGAATTGCATGGTTTGCTTTCGAGAGACCAGACGGCAGATTCAAATTTCAGCGAAATTTCGCTGAAATCTCGGATTTTGGGCCTGCATGAGATCCAAGTTACCGACCGGATAAAAAAATTGAAATTGCTATAATAATTTTGTTTTTGGTGAAATTTCGCCCAAACAGATCGAAATTTTGTGCAATTCAACCGGATTTTGCTGTTTTATTATCGGATTTGACTAGAATTACATCAATAACCTATAAGAAACGATCTTCGTTGATAATTTATCGAAAAATTATTTTTGCGACATTTTGAAATTTCAGCAGAAACACTGTAGGAATCTTACAAAATTTAAGATGCTTTGTTATGCTACGACAAATTTATAGTAATATTTTAAGAAGTCTAGGATCAAATAGAAATTTTTTAAATTTATTTTAACTTCATTTGTTATATTTTAAAAATAAAGAACAGAATTTGCATAAACGACGTAGTCAAAGTCTCGGAATGTTATAATTTTTTAAAGTTTGATCATGGCCTAAAATTTTTAGGAGAGCTTAATAATTTTATCATAACCCTTGTGTAAAATTTTCAAAAAATTTAAATCTGTTTTCGTTGCTCAATAAAAAAATTGTATACGGTATAAGTAACTCAACAACTTCAAGTTCTCAACCATGCAGCACTTTCACAATTTTTGAAAATTTCTCAAGCTTGATCATCATTTGATAATTTTCTGGTAATATTAGTAATGCATCAAGACTATCCACAAAAATTTTAAAAATTTCTAACATGATTTGAACCATTTTTCATTCGGTTAAAATTTGTCTGTCAGCCTTTAGTTGTACTGTCTGAATTTTTAAAAATTCATAAAGCTTGATCATCATCTAAAAATTTTATAGAACATTAATGATGCATCATAACCATGCACAAAAAATTTCAAATTTTTCTAACGTGGTTTGTATCATTTGTCATTCGGTTCAAACTGGTCGGTCAACGTTTTATCCAGTGTTCGAAAATTCGGTACTTGGCGGCGATATTGCGGCCGATATTGCAGTTGGCGGCTATAAACGTAACGAATTCAGCTCTTGGCGGCTGAACCGAAATTGCGGTCCTTGGCGGGCCTTGGCGGTCCTTAGCGGGTGTGGCGGCTAGCACAAAATTATGAGAGAGACCATTTTGATCTACTGTTTACATGACCAGATGACCATAATTGAAAGATTCACGTCGTTGCCCTCAAAATAGGGTACACTAAGTCACTAACATAGTATTTACTACTTAGTTTATTACTTGATTAATTGAATAGTATGTGTTCAAGTATTTTAGTTTAATATTCTACTTTAATATTTGATGTCTTGCAATTTGCAAATAACTAGAAAAGAAAACTAAAAATTTTTATTCATAATAAAATCAATAATATGTATGAATTATATTAATTCTCGGCCGCCGAGGGCCAAAACGCCGAGATCCGCAATTGCGCCGCAAATACGGCCTTGGCGCTTGGCGGTACCTAACCGCCACGAATCCGCCAAGCGAACTCTTGAACACTGGTTTTATCATAACAGTAGTAATGTTTGAATTTTTAAAAATTTCTTAGACTTTATAATCATCTGAAATTTTTATGGGAATATCACTGATGTATCAGTAATCTCCACAAAAAATTCAATTTTTTTAACATCATTTGAGCTATTTTTCGTTTAGTTGAAATTTATCAAGATTTTAGCAATTATGGACGAAATTTCGGTCCAAAAATTCCGAATTTGAATTTGAATTTTTAATTTCGTCCAAAAGTAACGAGATTTTGCCAAAACTTCAAATTTCAGAGGTAACCAGATGTAAATAAAAACAAAATTTGGAACCAGGACGGCTGGACCAGACCACCGTCTACAGGGCGTGATATCGCTTCCCGTCAGCTCTCGTCCTCGTTGCATACGACCATCTGCAGTTTTATTCTCGGTTGTCTCGTGTTGTCGTAGCGAGTTTGGAGCAGGTGTTGTCCCTTCGATCCAAGAAGCAGTTGACACGTCCAAATACAATACAGTGGGGATAAAACTAGCTAGTTGAGCCCATTAGCAGCTGTTGCGTAGCCAAGTTTTCAGAGAACAAAAACCTTCAAATACGTCGTAGACTTGCGGTTCGAGCAAGTCACGAGTGATCCATGGTAGTCAAGTTCTATGATACTCTCTCCGGTCATAATAAGTTTTGCAAAAGATAGTTTTGACCACTAATTTTTATTATAATATATTTATAAACCTAATCTCTACTAATATAAATTTGTAGTTGGTAGCAGCGGTCCGTTCTTCCTAACCTCTCATATCTCCAATAATGGCAAGTCATTATAACTAATTTTTCTTTCCTGAATTATAGCTAGCTATATCTCTCTAAATATGGCTGATTATTATAGCAAAATCCCTGATTATTGCTGGTAATTAATAGCCGGCCAATCATTCCTTTTCTACTCTATATATGCTGTACAGTTTTCACAGAATCAATCGAGGAAATTCATTCAAGATCTCCCATATCATGCCGCCGCGGCGAATGAACTCGACGAACTGATCAATAAGTGACGGACCAACATACATGGCCGCGAGGCGCAGAAAGCCGAGCGCCGCGATCAGTAGTAACTGCGGCTAAAAGGACAGCCAGAGCGCGACGCTTACCGGGTGCCGTGACCCTAGCGCTAGCCAGTTGGACGTGAACAAATCTTACGACGCTTCGATGCGGTTGCTTGGCGACACCGGTGGGATGTTGTCGGCGGTGAGAGAGTCATTGGCATACCTCTTGGAGATAAACGAGTTGATCCAGCTGAATGTCGCGAGAGAGAGGAACGACGCGGCGGTGCACGGCGTGGGGGGCGTCTCGGCGCTGATGTTTTCTGGTTCACCTTTATGGGCTCCGGCGTTATGGCCGGTGAAGCTAATGATGACTAGGTACGCTAGAGACATGGAGACGAGTAGGCCGGCAAAGGCGAGAGGGTCATCTGGGAAGAGCAGCGAACCGTCGGCGCAGCGGACCATCGTCGAAGCGGAGAAGAGCGCTGCACCGAGGGCGGTGGCGATCCAGAAGACGCGGAGGTGTAAAAGCTGGGTGGCGGCGGTGGCCCCTTTCTTCGAGGCGACTGACCACGCAGCCATAGCGTACGCGACGAAGTGGGCGGCGAGGAAGGCGGACTCCACAGCGCGCCATGGCGTGTTTGGCAAGAGGAAGAACGCAAGCGCGAGGAGGACGGCGGACACCGCGACGAAGACGGCGGACGCCCGACGAAGACGGTGGACGCCCCGAGTGCAACCGCGTAGCGGCCAGTGATTCGGAATGGCGGTGGCTTCAGCAGCAGCGCCTCGTACTCGGGGAAAGCCCCCGTGTTGCCCCTGCGAAGGCGGTGGATAACAAGGACGAGCGAGGCGACGAGGAAGACGACGCCGAGGAGCGCGCGCTGCAGGCATGGCGAGAGGAAGAGGAACTCACTGGTAATATAAATTGCAAAAAGTGAAAAATGATTAATTGATTTTTGAAATTGGTAATTGTCGGTGTATTTTGCACCGGGGTACTCTCTCCGCCGTAGAAATAATAGGCCCAAGAAGCGGCCTGACCCAGCTTGGCGCCGGCGCGAGGAGCCCACACGCCTTTAGCGAGCAACTGGCGACACGCCGCCACCGGCGAACGGCCGCGTGGCGCCGGTGGGCGATCTGGTGATCACGCCGCCATCGAAGAAAGACAGCGTGGCGCTGGCGGCGGCAAGCGGGCGATCACGCCTGTTCACCGGTGGAGAGCCCACGTGGCTTCTGGCGAGTAGCCTAGCGATCACGCCGCCATCGCAGCGGCAGCGTGGCGCTTGGCGGCAAGATGGCGATCACGCCCTGTCCGCCGGGCGGAGAGCCCACGTGGCCCCCTAGCGAGCAGACTGACGATCATGCCCTGCTCGCCGGACGAGCAGCCCGTGTGGCGCCCTGGCGGGCAACCAGGCGATCACGTCTTGTCCGTCGGGTGTTGGTTTGTGAGGCGGCCTGGTGAGTGGGCGGGCATCTGGGCCCCCTTGTCAGGTCACAAAGGCAACCAAAAGAATGAGAGGAAGGCTTCGTCTCGAAGTTTTTCTCCCCTGGCACCTTGTGTCAGGGTCATTAATTATGAAGGATTCTACTGTCGACACGACGACGGCTCGTCCCTCTGACGCCTCTTACCAAACCCGTCGCAGGAGCGTCGTGTCCCGGACGGACCGGGCAAGGCCACTCACCGACATTAAATGAGGTTCGGAGGACAAGGCCACGAGGCATGTGTAATAAATGAGTCGTGGGTCGACGTGGAGGTTGGAATGATGGATGTAATTAATGTGCTATAGATAAGTATAGCGTCACCTTCTCCCCTGTCCAGGCCGGCTCGTCTATATAAGAGCGTCTCGGTGCATGGAGAAAGGGAGAGGAGAGACGAAAGACGAACGGGTGAACACACAGACATCGACGCACAGAACCACTGTAATCCCCTCCACAATTCCTCAACAAAGAACCGGCAGGACGTAGGGTTATTACCCGAGTTGGGGGCCTGAACTTGGGTAAATCGTGGTGTCCACTGGGTTGTTGATTCCTGGATCCGTCGTTGAGAGACTTTAGGGTTTCACCATGAAAATGCCCTCCACCGAACCATATCTTCCGTCTAGGGTGTAGTCAACGCCGCTCGTTGACGGGATTTTGTCAGGTGGAATACGCCGACAGTAATATATATTGCTACATACAATATATTTGGTTTTAATTCATATCGAAGAAGAAACCATAAAAACTTTTGTAATCGGTGTTTGATCTTGTAGCACAATTTTCTTTTATTACTTGACCTTTATGTTTCGTTACCAATTTTATTTTTTTTGTAGCAACGCACGGCCATTGATCTAGTAAAATTATAATATTATAAAAGTTTATTTAAGACAAATCTATCCATATAACTTTCATATACCTAATTTAAATATTTTAAAATATATTAACAATCAAACCTACGAAATTTTGATTAGATCTATATTTAAAACGGTAACTATCTGTGGCCAGACGGAGTAACAGCGCTTGAAAGAAGCTGATCTGTTCGACGGCCGAAGGCCAAACCTGACGAGGTGAAGGCTAAAGCGAGAGCGAAATAGAGTAGCGCATATATTGAGCTTTTACCTCCACACATGCAAGGCGCGTTGGTTAGCTCTGCGCCAACCGCGTGGCGCTCGAAGGTCGTAACGCTGGCTAACACCTGATCAAGAAATAAACGAAACCTCCTCTCTCTCTCTTCCGGTGAAGCACGATGGTTAGCAGGAGAATCTGCGCGTGGGCTTTTCGTTGCGTGTGGAGTGCTGCCACTGTTGAGGCAGCGGTGCCTGGTTTTGGTGGTAGTTAGCACGTGAGAGCGACGACCAAACCTTCGCCCGTCTCTCGTGCTCGCCGCAAGGCGTACGACGTGCCAACCAACCGCCAACATCCGATCCGACCGAGTGCCCCGCTGATCCAAGCCGAAAACTGCTCCAAACATATCATGGATAGATTTATTAAAAGTATTCTTATTACTCTGCTACCGGATATAGTCATTGATTTATTAAAGGTATTCCTATTACTCTGCTACCGGATATAGAAATCAGATATAGTTATCGATTTATTAAAGGTATTCCTATTACTCTGCTACCGGAGGAAATATAAATAAATAAATATTAGCTAAGAGCATCTAAGTTAGCCCCTAAAACAGGTCCTTATTTTGGATTTAGAGACTTCTATTTTTTGGGAATTGTTTGAAAGAAAGCAAGTCAAAGAACATCCCTTAAATCTCAAATTTCTATTTTACTTTTTTCTCCTATTTTGACATATCCGCTATATATAATCTTCATTTGACACCACTAAAATTCAATCAAAATATTTGTAATACATAAAACATAAGCATATTAACATTTACAATTTAAAAACATGATATTTAAAATTTAAATTTAAAATTTTCAAAACAGATATTTAAAATTTAAATTTAAAATTTTCAAAATTTTAAGCAGCGGATGCAGATGCAGATTGCAACTCATCTAGCAAAGACACGCCCAGCAATAACTAATGCAAGCCATCTTTCACTTAACTCCCTATTTTAAGATTTAGAAATTTGGTTTAGGGCCCCAGGAATTAATGAGGAGGCAAATTTAGGGCCTCCTAATTTTAGGGCTGGATTAGGGCTCACGGATCTCAGATTTTACTAAAGTCCCTATTTTAAGGTTTAGGACTGGTTTAGGGCTACAAGATGCTCTAATCAGATCTATTAGATAGAAAAGAATGAACCATACATATCATGCATATTCATGTACCTTCTGCGACGAGTTGATCCAATCTACTGGGATGGCTAATGCCCATTTCTCACTCAGCCACACGGGTGCGCACACGTGTTGGGATGAGGTGGAAAATGGACGTACCACTATCAACTCCTAATTAGAATTAGTAAAGATTATACTGGTAGTAATAGTAGGCAGTAAAAATCATATATAGCTATTGATTTGTTAAGTGTATTTTTACTACTCTATTACAGAAAATATGAATAAATAATAACAAACCTATCGTGGTATAAAGGGAAAAAAACTTCCCTACAAAACCAAGTACATGGCCATGCAAAATCCAGAGAAATGAAAGTTAACTAGAGTCAACAAAAATCTAACATATGTTTCTGTAATACAGCAAAGTTTCATTTCCTTTTTGGGCTGATATTTTTGTTCCCCACCTACCTCTCCTCACCTTTTCCATAGCTCCTGGCTTTCCTTCCCCAATCCCTGACGCATAGCCAGGCTTTCGAGCTCTCCAAGCCGAGCCTCTGGCGCCTGCTGCCTCTGGCTCGTCTCCCCTCAGCGCCGCCTTTCCTCGCTTCTCGCCACCGGCAACGCCTGGAGACCTTCGTCCCTGCTGCGCTGCTTCCCCAAACCCCAGACTCTCCACCTCCGGTTGGTGCCCTCCCAGTCCGATCCGCTTTCTTCCCTTTGGCGGTGTCTGGCCGTGGCGCCTCTCCTCGCCTTCCCGAGGCAGCGCCGCCTCCTCGCTTTTTCCTCTGTGCTCGCTCGCTGCGGCCAGTAGCGTCTCGGCCGGTGGCCTCCTCCAAAAGCGTCGGCAGAGCAAAGAAGAAGAATGGTGTCGCCTCGGGCCGAGCCCCCATGGTCGGCCTCCTCTGATGGCGCTACCCCAGAGCACCCCCATGATGGCCTCCTTCCTCTCCTCCTTTGGGGGTAAGTAGAAGTGAAGTTCTAGTGTGAATGAATGTTGTAGCTAAGGTGTTTGAGGAAATGCCTAGAAGGGGTTGTTGTGCATGCCATTGTCACAACATCCTAAATGCACTATCTTGTCCCCTGAATATAACTATGGTTCTTTAGTTTCTAATTAGACTATGAATACCATGTTCTTTCTATTTTCGGTTGATCATCCTGGGACGATGCATGGTTGTTAGGACAAAAATTGCTTCTAATAAAAGTTTTAACTTTAATCTGCCAGATAATGCTATTCATATGCTAACTGTTTAGGTTGTATGTATAGTGGCTGAAATGTTGTTCATGAGCCTACTTGCTAAATTAGTTTATTTCCTCCAATCAAGTTAGATGTTTGGATTATCTGTAGCATTGGTCAAAATTGTAGTTGGATACACTAATTCAGTATGTGTGGTTGCCATTACTCTTCTTGAATGCTGGTGCAGAGGTGGAGGTGTTATTGCCTTTAGACAGTGAGTAGTATTCATGTGATTGAAAGTGGGCAAGTCTATGCTTAGGATAGAGGGTATGATAAACCTTGTATTATTCATTGTGAGAATTCATATATACGAAATTATATTCACAACTAAAAAGAAGGTAAGGCTATTACTGACAAGGTCATGAAATCTAAGGATGGAATACTGCTGTTGTTACTCTTGATGCCTTTCTGATTAGATGTTATGCTTTATTTGTTTCGGTTGCCAAAATGGAATGCATGTGATCCAGGAATACTTGCTATTGAATTTCACATGAGAAGTATAAATGTTAGAGCTTGCAGCCATGTCCCTAATTAATTGTCTATCCCTTAGTAGATCTTCCAATCATTTAGTGCTACTATTCATGCTTTAGATTAGAGAGTATGCTAGAGTTGATTTTTGACACAACCATTTAATTATGCATTATGTCCCAAATTGATAAATTTGTTGGAGTTTTCCATTTAACAATTATACGCGCATGAGTCTGATCTCAATAGAGAGTATTATGACTGTATTATTGAGTCGTGAAACAATTTATGCGGGTTGTTGTCTTTATGGATAATAAGCTATATTACTTGTATGAGTATTCTAAATTCAGACTTTCCCTATTCCTGGTAAACTCATGTGAGTGCTAAGTTTACAAATGTCCTAAAGGTTTAATCATGCATTAGTATGTTTAAATTGGTTAGCATGCCGCACTGCCTATCCTAAGGTTTATAATTAGATTGTGGAGTGTTGTTTTGTTCATGATTTAGTTGGCATACAACTTTACTGAATGATTCATAAGCATTTGTCTACTAGGCCCATACATGTCATATGCTAAGGTTACCAGTAATGCTTGCTTAGCGTTCTAACTATATGCCAAGATGTTAAGTGTAGCTGCCATTTACTATCATGCATTCCAAAAATGAGAATAAAGGTATAGCTAGTGCCTTGCACCTTTATCTTGTAGGACGTCGGGAGTGGCATAGCATCTTCCTCACGCCACTCTGCTTCCTTCCTAGAAAAGGCAAGTACATCGAAGTGTGTGTCTAATTGAGTTGTTCGTTGTTATTTATCTGTTCATAGCTAATTTCTATTGATTTTGGCAAGTATGAGTTATATTGGTGATCATCCCTTCGCGGACGTGATTAGCTATTGGATTCGGGTGGTCACTAGTAAGCCTTAATCTCGGTGAGTTTACCGTACCTTTGTTAATATTACACTGAGTAGCAAGAATGGGGTACGGGGATACTTGTGGTTAATATACAAGAGATGTATTTAATTGTGCCTCGTCTAGGGAATTGAGTTGAGTATGTTGATTGAAATGTGTTTTAGTTGAGTATGTTGATTGAAATGTGTATTTGTTGAGAATTGTTGATTGAAATGTGTTTTAGTTGAGTGTGTTGATTGAAATGTGTTTTTGTTGAGAATTGATGATTGAAATGTGTTTTAGTTGAGAATTGATGTTGCATTCTTGCACTCATGATATGCATTCATAATGGAAGAGGCGCCCCATTCTGATGCGGACCTCTGTGTTCACATGTAGTGAACATGAAAGTCCTACCTCGTAGTCCCATTCATCGAGGTGAATGAGAGCGAGACAGTAAGAGTAGGCACCTTCCATCTACGGGATGGAAGGGACGTGAGGGTGCACACCGACGGTGGGCACTCTTCAGCACTGCAGACATGCATGGAAATGAGCATTCATGTGCATTGCATCTTTAATAATGAGTGTTATGGTAAATGGTGTGTCATATGGACGGTGATTATGGTAATTGGTGGTCGAGTCGTGGATTCAACCCAAATAGGGGAAATTGATTTGAATTGATGAATTAGTGCATTTCTTTTCTTTGCTATGCTAATTATGTTGTATGAATATCGTGGAGTGAAATTTGAGTTTTGAACTCGAATAAAGTCGATGAAAATGGTTTGAGTTGTAACAAGGGGTGGTTGAGTCGGAAGACGTGGTGAATTAGAGTCACGTGATGCCACTTTTACGTCGAATGGGTTTGTTATCGAGTTGATGACTTGATTGCGATAATTTTTGATATGGTCAAGTTATTGCTTAAATTGGGTATAAATGCGTAATTTTCTGGTAGTTGTTCCAATTGTATTCCTTGCTCTTATAGTAAAGCTCTTGTTTTACTTTTGATAAATTGGAATTGTTATTCTCGTGTACTTTGCTGAGTTTGAACTCACGCTTGTTATTTAATGTTTGTAGGTGTTTCGAAGCCGGCATGCATGGATGGGGGTAGAAGCACAATCACGTTCACATCATCACCATTCCATCCTAATGATTCATAATTCTGATCTTAATAGTTCGTGAAGAATTCTTGTAAAAGGTTGTCTGTTGTTTTGTTTAATGAGTTCCTGTCCTGTAATAGTCATGTGGTGGAGTTGAGTAATTTTCTATTAGATGTATGATAGGTTAACTAAGGACCTGCTATAATGATATCTTATAACTGTAAATGTTTTCTGTATGCTGAGTGGATGTCCTAGTTTTAGAGGAAGTGCTGCCGAAATTTTTTTAATAAGTCGAACAACCTCCTAGTTGTTCGCTTGTTTTGCTATTATTTAATCTTAGCGATTTGGAATTGTTGGTGCTAGAGAGGATAACATTCGGGGCAGAGGGTGCCGGGGTGTTACAGTTTCTTTCAAAAAAAACATCTACGATAAGTTGCAGACACAAATACACAATGCAGAGTTTACAGGTCTCAACGGTCAACGCCAACAAGTTGCGTAATGCTCCGGAGCTCAAGCGAGCGCAAGTTAACAGACTACAAGGGTGGGTCAAAGCCTGACACCTCAACTTCCGCTCAATGCAGATGGTGCCTGCCTTCCGTCTTTCATGTTCCAAAGTTTACTCATAAAATTCTCTGAATATTCTGGCATAGCCCTTCAGGGGAAAAAAAAAAAAAAAAAAAAAGGGTGCTGCTACGCTACGGCGGGCACGAGAACAGCAGCGACGTGTTGGTTCCACCAAACCCAAAGGAATTCGAGATGGCCGCTCGTATAGGCATCCTCTTTGAGGCAGTTAGAGGCATGAATGCGCCTTCGAATAGCGGGTCTGGCTGCTCCAGGTTGAGCGTAGGTGGCGCGACTCCCTGAAAACGGTAGATGACGTTACGCACAGGAGAGTTTTCCAAACTGAAACTACTGATCACTAACTGCAGATAACATACATGGTGGATTGCTAACACGGTGAAGATTGCTTCCACTGATCCAGCTGCCCCTAGCAGATGACCAATAGCTCCCTGAAGATACTTGTGTCACCGTCATAAAATGGGGTACCAAGGGAATTGCGATAGTTTGGTTGCAGTGTGGGACGCTACCTTTGTTGAGGATAATGCAAGACCCCCAGATGTTGCATGGTCACCGAAGACAGATTTGATTGCATTTGCCTCCACAGCATCGCCTGATTGGTTCAAGTCGAAAGCATCAATTATATTCATCATAATTCGAGATGGTACAGAATCAGCAATATGAGTAATACCAAAATAAGGACAAACAGAAATAGTGTAGATCCAGAATTCCAGATGTGCCTTGCCAGGCTGGCTATGAGCACTCACCGATAAGAGTTGATGTTGCATGCGCATTCAAATAATCAATTTGATTTGCCTGAAGCCCTGACTAGAAAAAGAGGAAGAACTCTATCAGAATGTCAAGTAAATAACTGTGATGCAGTTTATAATTCCTTAACACCTAAAAATAGAAATATCAAGTGTGTAAAACATGCAACAAAAAATTTGCAAAGCAGAATGATGTTGCACCTGCTCCAAAGCCCGCTTCATGGCTAAGATAGCACCTCTACCACCGTTTTGTGGCTGAGTTATGTGGTGTGCATCACCTGACAGAAACTGAGGTTCACAATGCAGTACATACTAATGACAGAATAAACAAACTTCTTTGTGGAATAGGAGGATACCAGACATTCCATAGCCTCGAACTTCTGCATAAATTCTTGCACCCCGATCCACTGCATGATCAAGTGCCTACAGATTGCATAGACCATAGAAAAGAAAGCAAACATCAGAGCACGACAAATGGAGAAATGAGTCAAGCCTGGCGAACAGACAGACCAAAGTCTTTAATCAAGTGCTGTCAATTTTACCAAGAAGTAAATTACTGATTTTAAATAACACTGAACCAGCAACTTCAAAACAGCAAGGTAAAAGACAAGTTTTTTCCCCTCCAAACTTACCTCCAACATCATGACCCCACAGCCTTCACCA
The DNA here is from genome assembly GCA_036346375.1 of Guadua angustifolia. Lineage (NCBI taxonomy): Eukaryota > Viridiplantae > Streptophyta > Magnoliopsida > Poales > Poaceae > Guadua > Guadua angustifolia. The sequence goes on from CM070503.1 coordinate 30,720,334, forward strand.
ATCCTATTGATTATTTTGAACAAAGATAAAAATGGGCACTAGGGGGAAAAACAAAAAGGGAAGAAATATAATGTAAAAGGAGTCAGACATACACAAATCCATCTCTACCACAATCAAATGGCCTTGAAGCTGATTGCGGAAGAGAGTTGTATTTTGTAGTCAATGCCCTTAACCTGCAAAACAAATAACATTATAATGATATAAGGTTGGCAACACTAATGAGAGGGGAAAAACAAATAAACAAATGCATTAACAAACAAAAAGAAAAGGTTGTGATTAAGTTTGTTATGATAACTATGAACCATAGGTGTTTTGTGGACATAAATGTGGGTTCCATTGCCTGCTACAACCCTCACACAGCAGGTGCACCATATAACCTCAGTAAAGCATTCAAGGCAACTTATAATGTTCAAACGCCGTATTTTGGAAGATAAGCAACACAAAACAAGCGCAAACATACTTGCCTAGAAAATCCAGCTATAGACAAAGCATCAATACTAGACTCTGTTCCACCAGCCACCATCACATCTGCATCTCCAAATTGAATCATCCGTGTAGCATCACCAATTGAGTGAGCGCCTGTCGCACAAGCTGTCACAGCAGCATGGTTCGGACCCTAAGTTGAAAGCATTAACTATCCATATTAATATCCATGCAATAATTGAATTATGGAATGAAAAGCCTTAACTTTGTCATGTGACAATAACAGAGTTCACCTGGAAACCATATCTCATGCTGACATGACCTGCTGCCATGTTGATCAAAATCTTGGGGATGAAGTATGGGCTGAGGCGACGTAAGTGCTGTGTTCAAATAAAAATAAATTCACATGTCAGTGCTGGTATGACTGGAATATTATCGGTTATGCCGAGCCCATGAAGGTGAACCAGAAACACCAGGCCGAGGCGCCTCCACGCCATGCGCGCCGCGGCTGTTCCTCCTCTCTCGCGACGTTCAAATTGAATCAACCGCTTTGTCTCCAAGGGTATGCTAATGACTCTTCACCGCCGACGACGTTCTACGGTGTCGCGGGCAACCGCACTAAAGCGCCAGACGTTTTGTTCACGTCAATCGCAGCGTGGAGTCACACGGCACCGTGGGCGTCGCAAGGCCTCGGTCATTATTCGCGCCACGTTACTTATCGACCACGGCGCGCCGCCTCCTACACCTCACGGCCATGTACGCCGTCGGTCATCACTTATTAATCGGTTAAATCGAGTTCATTCGCCGTGGCGGCACGACATAGGAGATCTTGAATAAATACAAAAGAAATGATTGGTCGGCTATTAATTGCAAAGAATAATCGAGGATTTTACTATAATAATCACCATATTTAGAGAGATATGGTTGGTCAGTAAATCATGATATTGCAAGCCATGTACAGAAATGCAGGTAAAAATGCTAGCAAAGAAATAAAATGTGGAGAGTAAGGGCTTGCTTCTGGTCTCAACCACGTTCTCAATGGACAATGAACTGATAAGTAGAGAGTTCAGCACATAGAAACACAATAGCAGTGACAAGAAATGATCTAAGTACTTCCATGCATCATTTGAAATCTAATTACCATATCTGACACTATGAGTCTATGACTAACAATGCTAAAAGAAAAGGAGCAATAAAAAATCACAGCAAGTGTGGATACTAACATTTTCAATGATCATCTGCGATGCATCTAAAATGTCTGAGATGCTTCCAATCCCCCCACCGATTGAGACTCCCTGATACAGATCTAATCAGATCCAGTAACAGAAATACAAAGAAAAAGGTATTCCACTGAAGGCAATCGGTACCGTTCTTTCCTTCTTCTTATCTTCCGAAGGCAACCAATTTGCATCTCTTAAAGCCTCATCAGCTGCACATAGAGCATAGGCTATAAATCCAGATATAGATTTGTTGTCCTGGAAAGAAGAACATTCAATCAACAGTTCAAAATGTGAAACAAAGCTTGACCATATGAGACAGTCACAGTCAGCATAATCACCATTACATATTTACAATCATTCAATAACATTAACATATTGAGTTCCCAATTGGAGAAGAGAGAAACAGTGGTGGAAGACAGCGAACAGACAATTCACAGCTTTTCTCTACTTTCTTTTGAGCTAGGAGGGGTTTTTCCTCTACTTCTAAAAGCATGCAATGCAAATATTTGATAGGAGGGAGGCCAAAAAAAATAGGTTCAAGAAAGTAAGCACTGAGGCAGTGAAGACATTGGGACTCTGGATGGCACTGAAGATAAGGATCATTACATCAGTAACACTGTAACAGTATCGGTTTTTGCACTATACTGATTTGTGACGTTGACTACTGGAAAATTTGTCTAGCATCGTAAGATGTAAACATCCACATTTCCCTTGCGCCAACTCGAAACAATTATATCCATCATGCAATCTACCAATGCGCATATGGGCCATAACATGTGGTTTAAATCTTCCTTGAAAGCCTAAACACACTACTCCAATGCTTGCACACCAATTCAGCACAAAGAGCAACCTATTACAGTAATCCATTCTCATAGTAACAAACTAACAGTGAGGAACGAATGGAACTAAGCATCGGTTAGTAACCTTAGTCCACGCCTCCTCGTCGAACTCGGCCTCGCCCTTCCCGCGCGGCACGGCGGCGGCGACCCTTGAAGGGAGCTGCTCCAGCGTCCTCCTGGACGCATCCCCGGGGAGGCGGAGGTCCTCGGCCGCGAGCGCGCGCACTGCGCAGCCACCGGCGACGAGGCGGTCCCAGGTGGGCCCAACGCCGCGGCCAAGCGGCGTGACGGCGCCGAGACCCGTGACGACCACGCGGCGGCCGGCGGCCGGGCGCGGCGGAGGTAGCACCGCCGCAGAGGAGAAGCCCCGGCGGAGGCGGCGGACAAGGGCGCGACATAGGCAACTCATCACGCGGCGCCGTGGTTTGTGCTCACAGGGGGCGAGTTGATGTTTCAGGCTTCGTTACACTCGTTGGATGTATCCATCGGACGGTGATCGTGCTTCTTCTAGTTTTTTTTTTTTTGAAAAGAACTCTACTTTCGTTCGTTCTGCAGTTTTGGATTGCCACTGTTTTTTCGGCTAATTAGTTTCGTTTCACTAAAATCATAAATTTCTTTGAAAAATACCATATTATTAAGGTCAAGTGTTAATTGACTCTATGGAAAGGACTCTTTTGCCCTTCCAAATATATTGAATTATCAATCACATGCCATCACAAATATGAAAGAGACTTTTTTTTTGGCCCCCGGGTCCAGGCAATTCTGAAATTTTGAGAAAGTGAGCTAATAATGGCAAATTAAAAAGAAGTGTGTGATTTCAGCAGTATGGCACTAGGATTGTAAATAAGTCGAGCTCTACATCTAGGCTTGAGCTCGCTCAAATAAGCTCAGTAATAGTAAACAATTCATTATGCACTGTTTTTTAATAATAAAAAATGTTTAAACTCGGTAAGAGTTAATATATATTAATATTTAATTTGTAAATTTGCCAAGTTCACATTGCTCGTGTGCTCGAGATCAAACTCGAGTTTGTCTCGATTGAAGCTAGAATCGAGCCTACAATGAACCGAGCCCAACCAGTTTACGAGTTTCGAGCTTTTTTTTAATAGCACTGTATGCGACCACTTAGGTAAAACTAGTATAATGCCCGTGCTAACGCTACGGCGATATATTTAGTAATACAATTCAAATAAGTAAAAGGTATTATATGTTTTGGTAATCAAGTGTAGTAAGATGTGATTATAATAGAAGCACAAAAGAAAGATACGGAGAGTTATTATATCGTTGAGGTACTATGCCTAAACAAAAAAAATTTACAACAATTTGAAACCCGACTGAAGAAAAGAACAGCGGCTTATGGCAGCAGCTGACGACCCTGATACTCAATCGGCAGCAGATCGGGTTTACTTCAGGAGGACCAAATGACAAACAACGGTTATCGTACAGCTCCCTGTCTGACCACTCTACAGTGTCTAGTTCAAAAGGAACATGCCAATTGCAAGTATACGTACACAAAACAATACATAGTCAGGTGACAATACGTCATCACCATTATTAAAATAGCTATCACTGGGTTCTTTCGGTTAAGAACGCCAGCAGAAACGCCCAAATCGCGAGATGCTAGAACTTAGGGTGACTCGTTGGAGGAATCCTCATCAGTTGTCATGTCGGACTGGTCGTCCGGGTCGTTGTCTGAAGAAGCCACGGTAGGCTTCGCAGACATCTTGCTCATGGCGGCAGTCTTGCTTGCTCTCTGAGAACGTGCCACGGTCATGCTGGGAGTGGCTGGAACCCTACTCACCGACGTAATATTCAAGTTCTCTTCACCCTCTGCGTCAAAGTCATCGCTAGACGACGGTTCCCGTCTCGTTCTTCTGGTGGGTGCGGCCCGGACTGATCGTGGTGCTGGTGTTGGTGGCACCACTGGATTAGTGTCCAAATGCAAACCACTGTTGTCCACAATTACTCACTTAGAAAACCGATGATTGTAAACTATAAAATAGTCCTAGCCTAGCTCTAATCCATAGGTTGGCTTACAAGCTATTTAGATTGTTTTCCCATTTTTTCATGCATCATGGTAGGGATCTCAGATCTGTTAACTAACATGTAAAAATGAAGGGCAAAAGAGTGTCATTCACTTGTCTGGTCTTATTGAAGTGTAACCTGAATTGTCTCAAATTGGGTGACCAAAGCGACTCCACCATCAATATGAGCGCCTCACTGAAAGATGAATGAGCTCCTCGACAATGGGCACACCATATCATGATAGTAGAAACAAATAACTTAGCTCCACACAAAAGATAGTTCTAGACAGATAAAAGCGTAAAAGGCGTTAACATAATAAGGAAACTATTGAAAAGCTAATTACAAAGTGCAAGGTGATTGAAGATGCTGAAAATGAACAGATTGAGGGTGGGCAGATCCTAGCATCCTGTGTTTTTGCATTTTCGTTCTCAAAACAAAGGACCAAAGCAAAAAGATCCTTAGCCATACAAATGAAGTGATCCTAAGACATACGGAAGTGTTCAAAGAAGTGATCATCACATGTCACTACAAATGAACTACCTAAAAACTTTTACCAGATGTGTGCGTGTCAGAATAGTAATACCGCTGCAGTGCAATACCAACTCCGACTTCGAGCCTCGCCTGCAGCTTCAGAACACAACACTAAAATATATATATAGAGATGGAAAATTATCCATTCCAATAGAAGTATACAAAATTCTGCATTGTTAAAGAGGTGTATAAGCCAAGTGCACCTGAAATCTGGTCCACATAAAAGGATGCTTACATAAACAATCAATCATACGGAAGACAACACTATGTTATCAAAAGAAAGCAAGTAGGATGTATGCTTATGTACAATAGCAACATACTGGGAGAAGTTCCCGACAACCACTTGGTCACGACGTAAAGGTCTTGACGCCATTCATGTTCACATTGCCGAGCGCCATTCATGTTCGACTTTCCACACGTGCAATCATACGCAACAAGAAAAAAACACCAAGATAAATAGTTCAAACTCTTCTTTGGATGACCCTATAGAGCATTCCTAACTCCCCGCTTTCCATGATATTTTCTCGCCATTAACTAATAGTTCAAACTTCAAAATGATATACATAATTTGTACAAGAAGAATGCGAAACCAATGAGAGATTACACGAACCTAATGTATAAATGGTTTGTGTAGATGGTAATGTATAAATGGTTTGTGTAGATGGCTTATCCTTACATTAGGTTTGTGTAGATGGTAATGAATAAATGTACATGGTTGAGAGAAAATAAATAAAGATACATAAGCAAAGATCTTATTAAATCTACATACAAATCTTTTATTTATGTATAAGGGCATGTTTGTTTTCGCTTTTGATTCTAAATTCGCCCTAAAAGCGAGAATAAAAACAAACAAATTTAATTTAAGGAATCGATTCTCACAATCCAATCCACCAGTATACATTAGAATCTAAAGTAAAAATAAATAGACCCGTATAAAACGACTTGAATACCTTGCCTTCCTCTTTTCTATATGGACAGGCAGTTAAAGCACGTACTGTGCATTTGCACGACGACACGGAGAAGAGCAACTACCTCATGCCGATTTGCGAATCATGACATGCGGTTTCTTTCATTCAAACGCGAGGATATCTATGACCCCCATTCGTTTCGCCATTTTCCTTTCCTTTTCTGAAACTCTACGAGTAAGTAACCTGACAAGCTTGAAAAGGACACGAGTCACACATGACAGGCCTGATAGATCATGTGCAGTTAACTGTTAACATCCAAAATTTCTGCAACCCTAAATTTATGGAGACCAACTATACAAGTATACAACATATCAGGCTATCAGCCATATTGGCGCGCGCTAGATAATTGCAATAGTTAACCCACGCCACAAGACAGAAGAAAATGATCATAGGCAGCCTAGCTGAATTTGTCACAAATATTAGATTGCCGAGAGGAGTAAATCGAGTAGAGGAAATGGAGATACTGTTCCTTCAAGTGACTGTATGGACTAATGGCCTTTAATTTTGAGAAATTTTACAGTGGATAACATAGGTTGTAAATAGTGGTAGTAGAAATAAAATTTAACCGTCCATTCCTCAAGGGTATTTTAGACTTTTTCTATTCATTCATCAGGGGTATTTTAGACTTTTTCTAATTCGTTCACAGTTTTGGATTCACCGAATACCTGGTGATCTTCATAGGCTTCTTATCCATTCATCCACCATTCATCAGGATCACAGGACGTGTTTTACCGTAAAGAACAAATAGTATAACGGAATTTTTTACCCTTTTACCCCTCTCTGAATTTTACTACCAATACTACAGGTGGTAGTATAATTAGATCTAAATTAATTTCAACCATTAGATTCAAAGAAATAGACGGCTTATATTAATTTTAATCCACTGTAAAAAAAAACTCTTAATTTGAGATTTGCCCTTTGTGACCACTCACCAGCATGTGACGTCGGCATATGGAAACTGAAAACACGATCCAAGGTTGTCCTCCTGTACATCTAATCGTACAAACAAATTCTTGAAACTTCCTACTTTTCCTAAAGAGAGGGGCCACATGCGTTCTGATTTCTGAAGCAGTCCCTGAAATACAATTGGCAGAGGTCAATATGTTAGATGTTAGTAAAAAGAAAACATTTTGTTCCATGTGCACACCGTGGAGACTTGCAGGGTCTCAATCAACTATACCATCTGTTCGGGGATCGACAACGTGAATACTAAATTCCATACACGGTTCACAACTCCATCTGACAATCGAAAATGCATCTTGTGAAGTTCTTTGTTGTGCTCTCAGAGTTTTGGAATCACCAAAGCTTATTTTTATGCTTCCAAAAGTTCAAATTATCTGTCACCAAGAAAACATTAGCATCGATCGGTCCTCTTATAGAATGAAAGAAAAGTAGTGCTCCTCACGAATGTTCAGATGTAAAAGAACCTATCCTCCCAGTAAGGACACATCACAAGCATCTTTGTTCAAAAGAGCAATCTGTGAAATTATGGTACGGGCCAACTCACCCTATTAAACATTTATACTACCACCCTGACTAATTTCTGGAAGTAGGAAGAAAGATAAGTCCAGAAACAACAAAAATACAACCACTCATTAGTCAACTAACCATGACATCAATTAGTTATGTGCAGGAGACAGTTATAAAAAAACACAATGCAAATGATGCACCATAGTTATGTTGTTTAAATAAACAGCAAAGTACAGAACAACTTGTCACCGGATTGATGACTAAAGGATTTATTTGCCAAATTCCAACCAAAGATATGATAGAAGCGCCCAACATGGGAACACGAAAGCCGATGCAAATCATGAAACTCTAGATATTCGATTTTGTCAAAGAAATTATGCAAATAAAAATAAGTAGACACCTTTGTCTTAGTTGAATAATCAAGAAGCTCAATTTCATATAGATTCGAGCACCACCGCTTCGATATCAAGATGGGACGGTTCATTTCAGCTAGTGGAGGGTTACGAACCCAACAAAGATTCTCCTTATCGCTTCTCACCGATACCCCTCGGTTTGAGAACGTTGCTTATCGGAAACATTTGGATCGCTCAACTTGTCCCTATATGAACAAATGGTCAATTATCGAAAATCTCCGATTGCATCGAGTAGTCCGAATTGGCATTTTTATTATCATAGAGCAAAGAACTAAGTACTATCATACTCTTATTTGTTTTACGTGTTTGAGGTTAACATGGAGCAAAATGATATGTAACCACGATTCGCCGATTTTTGATGCTTGAGTGGCAATATAAGTGGCAAGTTAAAAGTGATGCGTATGCAGAAATGGATCAATAGAACAGATGCATGAATAAATGGAAAATCAAAACACGCATCTCCCGATATCCGACAACGATGAGTAATCGGACTTTGCCTTTTGAGGTATTTATGCGCATATCTAATATAAGCTACATGAGAACATAAAAAACTAAGAAGACAAGTAATCACAGTTAAGACCATTGAAGAAGCTCACTAAACAATGCTTCAATATCAAGAGTTACAATTCTATTTTAAAAGGAAAGCGGTTCCATTTTCTTATCTTGCAAGGCCACGAATAGTTGAACATCAAAAGAGGCAAAATGAAGCATGTAAGCTAACCCGAGGAACTGTGTGTCCAAGAATTTCATGCCATGGCTTTATTTCGATAAAGGATGCTCTTTCGGTAGCTCATAGAAATAGCAAGGACATAGCATAAAAGCAACATAAACAATGCTCAGAGCGTGTAGAGCAACACAACACATCTTCAAGAATAATAATTGCATTCAGTTTGCTCGAGGTATCTCTTTCCCAAAATATTATCGAGGTATCCAAAGTTAGCAACATATAAAAAGAATAATGCGATCGTGAAGATGATCATCATAACAACGAAGAAGATTAACCGTAACACAAACTATGCAATATAGTTCTGCACTGAGCCTCGGGCTTGATTTCAACAATGTAAAAGCTTGCACTACATGACCCCAGATAGCAGAATAATCGCATCGGCTCCTAGCTTGTTAAGCTCTTTGTCCTGTTTCTTAACAACTTGCTGGAGCTTCGAAAAATAAACCTCAGTAAACCGATCACTTTGTAACAACGAAAAAACAAATAAAAGTATCGATCTCCAATCAAATGTGAAGTAAAAAGCATCCTGTGCAAATGAAACATATTCTAAAACATCACAAAGAAAGATATACCGAGTACTAAAAAACATTTATACTGAAATGCACAAAAGGTATTCTCTGCCACATACAAGAGCATGGAAGGGGTGGGGATGTATCATAGCGTATCTCAGATTACCTTGTTGAAACTTGAATTAACCAACATGAACTACCCAACTGGAGTAATATAAAGGGCAAAAGACATAGCACTTGATTCACCTTTCAATTTAACTTATTGGGGCGGTGATGTCTATAGTTCTTTGCATAAATTGCTGAACGGACCATAATTTTGATGATATTTGTTTAAAACACACAAGGTCCTTGAACTTAGTAGCAATAAGACTTTGGTAAAATCTATTTTTGATGTCATGCTTCGCTTAAAATCGAAGCGATCCCTCAATCGACCGTAATTGAACCACATGCAACATCGCACACAAATTCCACAATTTGACACACTAAACGAAGATGAGAGTCTTCTAGATCCCGAAATAGATAGCGTAAACCTTCCAGATCCACTAAAGTCCCAAATTTATGACCGAACCACGCAATCCAAATCCCAAGAAAAACAATTAGATACCATCAAATCGGGACGAACAGATCACCAAGAAAGCATCCATGTTCTTGACAATCAAGACCATCGCCCAAACAATCGAAAAATCCCAATTCATTGCCTCCCAAGAATAATTAGGTATTTCCGACCAACTCGACCTGCAATTCGATAAATTCACAGATGAAACGTATCCAAGTCGAGATATTTCACCTCTCTATGGCGTCCCCGAGCTCGGTGGTTGCCTCCTCGGCCTCCTCCCACGACGGCGCGAAGAAGACCTCGGCTTCCGACCGCCTGTCTCGCCTCCGCATCACATGGCGTCTCCTCCGATCGCGAACTCCCGGCCGTCCACCTTCCCAGACGCACGCGACGGGCGGCGGCGGCGATATGGCGACGCGGCGAGGACAGGCGGCGTATGGACGGCGAGGGGGAGGCGGCGTGATGACGGCGACGGGAGGGAACACTTGCGCGATTAGTGCGGAGGGTGGAGGGGAACAAAACTTGCCGCGATTAGTGCGGAGGGGGGGAGGAAAGCTATGCGGCGTCGCGGAGGGGGGGAGGAAAGCTTGCGATTAGTGCGGGAGTGGATGATCTGAAGCGATTAGTCCGGGAGGGCGGATGAACCAATTAATTGGGACCATCAGATTTGATGAAGTGATCTGAGAAAACATCTTAGCGCTTGATTTTGAGGAAGGGGGCTTTTTTGGTGCACATATTTGGGTGGATAAAGGAAAAGTACTCTCTGTGGAGGCAAAGGACTGTGTGGATTACGGTGTGGATGTAAAAAAGTTTTAACTGGTGAATTATAAAGGTGTTTAGATACAATTGCAAAATCCAAAACAACAACCATGGGTAGAGATCGATTTTTCCTCATTTCTTTTCAGCAGATATTCTGCATTTTGGCTCAATAATGGATGTGCGTCCTCTACCGATCTCTGTGCTACGTGTAGTTGGCAATGGATTGTCCAAACCACCGCGATCTGGCGGGTATGATCATGATCGTAATTTGAATGGAATTATCCATTCGCCTCATAAAGATAACATCCTACGTCTTGCGTGGCCATGATGTATTTTATCGGTGGTCAAGATTATTAGAATCAATAATGAGGTTCTTGCACCCACGGAAGGTACATAAGAATTCGCAAAATATCCTCATAACACAAAAGGCATCAAGTAGTGTTATCAATGGTCGGAAAAAAGCGAATGTCTGACACACTGTAAAGTGTAAACCATGTCTGTACAACGGCAGTTAGCAGGGTCCTTTCGACATTATTATTGTAAAATTCGTGTGGATCCTCTCGGTGAGATAGTACGATAAAAATGGAGGGATGTTTATGGGAAGCTAACATAAAAAAGCTGTATAAAAATGTATGCAATTCAAAGTACTCAGAGTAATCTAAATTCATGTGTAAATAAATAAGAACCAAAATAACAATGTAAAATACAACTAAGGTACCTTCGTAATTGAAATTACATGTTATCATTTTTATGGTTTTTTTAATTTACTAATGAACAAATATTTAAAATTACATGGTGTTATTTTACGGTGTCATTTTATCATTTTTTAATATTTACTAATCAACCAATAATTAAAATAAAAAACAAAAACCTTACCTTATCCTCTTGGCCGAAGGACAAAAGGAGTTGGTCCTCATTAGTCTTGTCCTTAGCTTGGCATCAGCTCCTCCATCACCTCCCGATTCTCCATCGGCGGCTGCGCACCGAGGGACCTCATCACTGGATTTGACCTCTGTCGCTGGATCTCCCCTTCGTCGCCTTACCCGGTGCCCCCATCAAGTCCGTGGCTTTGTCGCCGCTCGCCCGGATCCCACCTTCATCACCGGCTACTAGCCGCTCGAGGGACCGGGACGACGGAAATCCTCCATCGCCGTGCACCACTTGCCCTTCCTCTCCTCCTTCGCCACACGAGAGGCCTGCGGGTCCTCACCTACTCTCTGTCGCAGCGCGCTACGTCTTGCCTCCTTCGTCTGCCGTTGTAAGATCAAGGATAATAGACTAGAGTAGGGTGAATAGAAGGTTTTAAAATTCTTTTTTATATAACCGATTATGGGAAGAATGAAGAGAAATTTAGTTTTCCAAAAATAAGACAGAGATATTCTAGATTTCTTTAAGTGCACCAACAATCTATGTCTAAACAATTCTTGAAAATCTAGAGAGACAATCAAAATATATGATCATTACGAATGTAAATTGGCACAAAATAAATATCAAGAATGCAAACCATAATATGAACATAAGAGAATTTTTCATGTGGTCTTGGAGACTTGTGTGACTCTCCTAATCCACGTTAAGGAAGCTTGAATGAATCAAACCAGCTCCTTGCGCAATTAGCCTTCCTCAATCCACTGGAGGCACATCTTTCTTTCTTTGGGTAGGTGAGCTCCAACATTCACACTAATACTGGGCCTCTTCATAAAACTTCTTAAAGAGATCACTGGAAAATGAATACATACACTTGAATGCTCTGAACAACCTCAAAATCTGAATTTTAAAGCCCTAAGGTTAAGAGAGACTTGCAAAGACTCAAGATGTATTCAATGAGGTTCTAACCACCGCCCTTACTGCACAAGAAGGGGTATTTATAACCTTCAACCACTCAAATAGCTGTTTGGGGCAAAATCCAACAAAAAACAGTAAAATTTGGTACTACCGGTGTACAAAGTCAGCTAGTACCGGCCTTAGCTTCAACATGTAGGCTGACGCATTAATTGGACAGGGTTATAGCTATTGGTATAGTGACCGATACTACCGATGTACAAAGTCCAGTAGTGCCAAAAATTGAATTCTCAGATAAAACCCTACTACCGATACTACCAAAAATTGACCGATACTACCGATCTGGCGGGTATGATCATGATCGTAATTTGAATGGAATTATCCATTCGCCTCATAAAGATAACATCCTACGTCTTGCGTGGCCATGATGTATTTTATCGGTGGTCAAGATTATTAGAATCAATAACGGGGTTCTTGCACCCACGGAAGGTACATAAGAATTCGCAAAATATCCTCATACGTAACACAAAAGGTATCAAGTAGTGTTATCAATGGTCGGGGAAAAAGCGAATGTCTGACACACTGTAAAGTGTAAACCACGTCTGTACAACCGCAGTTAGCAGGGTCCTTTCGACATTATTATTGTAAAATTCGTGCGGATCCTCTCAGTGAGATAGTACGATAAAAATGGAGGGATGTTTATGGGAAGCTAACATAAAAAAGCTGTATAAAAATGTATGCAAATCAAAATACTAGTAATCTAAATTCACGTGTAAATAAATAAGAATCAAAATAACAATGTAAAATACAACTAAGGTACCTTCGTAATTGAAATTACATGTTATCATTTTTATGGTTTTTTAAAATTTACTAATGAACAAATATTTAAAATTACATGGTGTTATTTTATGGTGTCATTTTATCATTTTTTAAATATTTACTAATCAACCAATAATTAAAATAAAAAACAAAAACCTTACCTTATCCTCTTAGCCGAAGGACAAAAGGAGTTGGTCCTCGTTAGTCTCGTCCTCGGCTTGGCATCAGCTCCTCCATCATCTCCCGATTCCCGTCGGTGCCGCTCTCACAGCCCAACCTCTTTGTCATCGGCTACGCACCGAGGGACCTTACCACCGGATTTGACCTCTGTCGGTGGATCCCCCCTTCATCGCCTCACCTAGTGCCCCATCGAGTCCGTGGCTCTATCACCGCTCTCCTGGATCCCACCTTCGTCACCGGCTACTAGCCGCCCAAGGGATCGGGATGACGGAAATCCTCCATCGCCGTGCACCACCTGCCCTTCCCCTCCTCCTTCGCCGCATGAGGGGCCAGCGGGTTCTTGCCTACTCTTTGTCGCAGTGCGCTACGTCTTGCCTCCTTCGTCGCCATTGTAGGATCAAGGATAACAGAGCTAGAGTAGGGTGAATAGGAGGTTTTAAAATTATTTTATATATAACTGATTATGGGAAGAATGAAGAGAAATTTAGTTTTCCAGAAATATGACATAGATATTCTAGATTTCTTTAAGTGCACCAACAACCTATGTCTAAACAATTCTTGAAAATCTAGAGAGACAATCAAACTATATGATCATTACGAATGTAAATTATTGGCACAAAATAAATATCAAGAATGCAAACCACAATATCAACACAAGAGAATTTTTCTTGTGGTCTTGGAGACTTGTGTGACTCTCCTAATCCACATTAAGGAAGTTTGAATGAATCAAACCAGCTCCTTGCGCAATTAGCCTTCCTCAATCCATTGGAGGTACCTCTTTCCTCTCTGGGTAAGTGAGCTCCAACCTTCACACTAATATTGGGCCTCTTCATAAAACTTCTTAAAGAGATCACCGGTTCCTATTCTCCAAGCCATCTAGAAGTTGGCAAACTCCAAGAGTAATAAAACAATGGCGCTTGCTTGAAGATTTTCAAGTGTCACAAATGGTTCAAAATGAATACATACACTTGAATCCTTTGAACAACCCCAAAATCTAAATTTTAAAGAGAGATTTGCAAAGACTCAAGATGTATTTATAACCTTCAACCACTCAAATAGCTATTTGGGGCAAAATCCAACGAAAACAGTAAAATTCGGTACTGTCGGTGTACACAGTCAGCTAGTACCGGCCTTAGCCTCGACATGTAGGCCAACACATAGGGCTATAGCTGTTGGCATAGTGACCGATACTACCAGTGTACAAAGTCCAGTAGTGCCAAAAATTGAATTCTCAGATAAAACCCCAAAACACTCACTCTAGAAAATAACTACCAGCAACTGAGTAGCGGTACTACTGACTTGTGGTAGTATCGGCCTTTGAACCATGGTAGTGCTGGATTTTGAAACTCAGAGAAAGACACCCTCTTTGGAATAAAACTACTGGACTAGAAGGGGCAGTACTATCGACCGATGGTAGTACCGGCCTCTATATGGTTGTAGTGCTAGCTATTTTGGGAAAAAGGTTGAGATTTTAAACGAATTTCTTAATACAACTAAGATCCAGCATGTACACTATTTGAGTCATTTTGATCTTAAATAATTTCAAGTTATTAGCCATTGATCCCTCTTAATAGTATACCACCTATTTTCTAGCAATATGATCTTTTTCTTTAAACCCCGAGATTGATAAAAGTTATGAAAAGGTTTTTATATATATACACCTTGGCCTTCAGTTTGAATCAACCATAGTCATTTCTTTTTGTCTCATGCGTTCACGTGCTTCATCCATCATGAGGACCAAACATTTCTCATACACTTGGAGAGATATATTAGTACTTAAAATTTGATTGTCATTCATTATCAAAACAAATCAAATTAGGGGCCTAATTGCTTCAATCTCCTCTTTTGGTAATTGATGACAATCTCAACAATAATGAGAAAATGAAATTTGTTTTTAAGTACACATCAAGTCTAGAACATGTTGTATACTTTAGGATTTTGCATTGATAGATTTCACTTCTTTGATAAGCGAGTGAGTAAGATTTGAATTGAGGTGCTAGCAAAACTTCAATCTATTGGTGAAACTCACCATAGAAGTGTGCATAAAATTATTAAGATGAAATCATACACACTTTTGGATTTTAGAAAATTTTGGCAGAGTTTCCTTGATACATTGAATCCATGGAGATATGACAATACATATATCAATGAATATGCATGCACAAGTTATAAGATCCACAAACAAAACACTTTGGACAAAAAGAGATTAACATAAGAGATATCCGTCCAAATATGATCATCTACGTTAGCATCCACATAAAAACTCCTAAGAACCATATAAGATTCATTACAATACTTAAGAGGTTTCACATCATAAAAGAGATTTATAATCTTACAAAGATTACAAAGAAATATGTTAAGCTCATTCTCTAGATAATAATATGCATATACTATTACTCCAATTGCTTCTCTATTTCTTCTTATCCCCCACTAGCATCAAGTACCAAAAACAAGAAGCATCACAGAACATCTAGGAAGGGGGAGCACAAGAGCCACGACCATAGCGATGACGATAAGTGATGGGAGCCTACTCATCACGAAGTTGAGAGAAAGATACACTAAGAGCATCCACATGCTCTCGAACCTGCTCCACCATCTCACGAGTCTGGGCCTAAAAGGAATGCACTTGGGCAAGTTCATTCATCATATCAGCGTGAGACTCACAAGGCTAGTTAAATTGGCATCTTGAGGTGGCTCATGTGCAGGTTCATAATCAAGCTCCTCCTATTGTTCTTGAGCCATGTGTTAAAGCACTTGAGGAGGCGCCTCATGAGACTTGTAAGGCTTGTGAACCATGCCATAAGACCCATTATATCCCATCTTTCTCTTAATCAAAGCCATGATGTAGGGAGCTAAGCAAATAGTCTTTGCTCAATTACGTGCAGAAGAGGCCATATCTTTAATCATGAAGTCCACCACATCAAATTTCTATCGTTGCATGATCTTGCTAATAATGTTCCATGCATTGCCTCTAATCTCATCAAAGTTACCATTCTTAGGATGAATAGTGACCCAAATAATCCGGTTGATGAGGCTAGGCTGAGGAAGAAGACTAGCTAGCTTCCTAGGCCTTCTTCTTATGGTTGCTGGATCATAGAAGTTGCAAATGAGATTGATCCCAAGCGGAAGATCACCATGGATCAAGGGATAGTCATTGTGGAATATACCCAAGGCATGATTAAACTCCTTGGTGGTAGTGAAGGTTTGAGAGCCTGTCATTCAAAAGATGGAGTCAAAAGAGGTTGGGATGAATAAGGTGGCATAGAATAGGTGAATCATACCTTCCACATAGTCACATCTAGCAGTAAGAAGGTGATAGAGCCCAGCTCCCATAAATAACTCTGGAACACCAACAAATAGAGGAAGCTTGCTGATATGTTCTCATTTAATCCATTTCTTGTCAGCAAAGTCCTTGTCTTTGTATATCCGATAATATATCTTCAGTTGAAACATGGTGTGGAATCGGAGCTTAGAGGCACTGTGAGGAAGGAGATACTGATTTCCTCCCCTTAAGGCATAGTACTTGTCACCATTAATTTTCCTTAAGTCTTCCCTAGGTGAATCAACATTTGGTATTTCTTCTTCATCATCATCATCATTATTGTCCTCATACTCTTCCTCTTCCTCCTCTTCCTCTTCCTCTTCTTCTTCTTCTTCACTTAGTACCTCTTGAATCACTTCTTTGCCTTTCCTTGATCAAGAATTGCCCAAGAGCTCTTTTTACACTATCTCCTAGTTTCCTCATGCCTCAATGCGATAGTGAATGAATCATCATTGTCACTATCATCCAAGCCCAGTTGACTTGGTTGGTTCCTAGTAGCTTTGCGAAGAGAAGTTGCTCCACCATGAGGAGAAAGGGGAATCGAGGCATTCCTCCTTGACATGATTACTTAGTAGTATATAGAAAAATGGGATAAGCAATATATCAAAGGATTACTGAAAATGAGCTAGCATATAAATAGGTGTTTCAGTTCTAGAGTGCCATAGAACCAATGCCGGTAGTGCCGGAGCGGTGCTACCATGAATAAGTCTGATAGTATCAGCTCGGTGCTACCGCTACATGGGGTGCAATAGTGCTGAATTTGCTTAGAACCAAAAACCCCAATTCATGAAATCAAAGTTGTGATTAGATCGGGCCATGTGAATGCTCAAAATGACCTCTAATGTCACTGGTCTACCCATTTCAACAAGTGATTTCAACAAAAATGCATGCACTTCCCACATTTTCATCAAACCGTAATTTCTCAAATGAGATAGAGAGAGAGAGGGTATGAGAGGGGATGAATGGAAACAAAGAGGGCACCTTAGAGGATGATGAGATCAACTGGAGAAGGAGAGGTGCCCAGAGATGAGGAGGATGGCGAACCTTCGATCAGAGCAACTGATGGTGAGAAAGGAGAGGAAACCCTAACTTTGGAGGTCTTGAACCATCCAAATGAGGAAGAGAGGGGAACAACTGGCCAAGGCAAGGGAAAAAGAAGGAAGTATCCGGCCAAAAAGAAATCGTTCTCCTTGGACCTACTGATAGGAGTGGTACTACTGTTGGCCAAGGGGCGGTAGTGTCAGCTAGAGTGGTACTACTGTGATTATAATGCCCATAGTGTTGGGTTCAGAGAGAGACAAAGAAACAAAAGGAAAAGAGAGAGAGAGATGCGAATATGTTGTAATATAGCTCTAATTTACTTCACAAGGATAGGAATTGCATATTAGAGCATATCCAACTTGAGAAGATCTCAAGAACTTTGATTTTGTTAAATTAGTTATTATCAAAATAGATTTTGTTAGGAAACAAACACTTTGTGTAAAACAATGAGCTCAAAATAAGAGAAATTTATTTCAATTGACTTGTTTGAGTTGAAAATACTTTTAGAATACTAGAAATATGCAAAGTTCTAGTTCCCAAAGCTATTACTTGTGAGGTGCATTAATAAGGTCAAGATAGACCAAATTTTGGTTAAGGATTGATTTTCAAAGAAAACTTTGTCCAAACAATTTTTGATTTTAGAGCAAGGTGAAGTATTGATTTTGACAAATTAACCCTTTTAACCAAGGTTATATGAAAATACATTTCCTCTTTTTGATATAATAGGATTTAGAATAAAATTTTGAGAATACTTCAAAAATATGATAGTTTTTGAATAATTTGACCTAGAGTATTCTTTGAATAAATAATATTTACACTTGTTTGATATTTTCACATTTTTGAGATGTAATATACATAGAATATGTATAATATTTCCCTTAATGTGTTGCCCAAGAGAAATACAAAGAACCAAAAGAGAGCAAATCACACCAAATTAAGATTCAACCATGGTGCATGAGTTCATGCAACATTAGTGATATCTATGACATTTAATTCATTCCTCAACTTACAAAAATGCCATTTATCTAATGGTTTGGTGAAGATATCCACTAGTTGATCATCGGTCCTTATGTGGCTAATCACAATTTCATCTTTGCTCATATGATCTCTTAGCAAATGGTGACAAATATCTATGTGCTTGGTTATTGAATGTTGGACCGAATTGTTGGCTATGTGTATGACACTTTTATTATCACATAATAGAGGCATATTTTTAAAGCTAATTCTATAATCCATCAAAGTTTACCTCATTCATAACAATTGAGCACAACAATTATTGGTGGAGAATATTTGGCTCCAGCAGTGGATAGGGTAACAGAGTTTTGCTTATTAAAAACCATAAAATAGGGATTTACCTAGTAATGGTAACTTCCGAAGTGCCTTTTCTATCCACTTTACAACCCGTATAATCGGAATCCGAATATCCAATTAGATCAAATTTAGCACCTTTAGGATACCACAAACCTATATTAGAGGAATGATTTAAATATCTTAGAATTCTATTTACAGCCACTAAATGTCACTCTTTTGGAGATGCTTGAAAACACACATATATGCAAACATTAAACATAATGTCGGGTTTAGACGTGGTAAGGTAAAGCAAACTACTAATTATAGATTTATAAAGTTTTAAATATATCGGTTTACTTATCTCATTTAGATTGAGGTGACCGCTGGAAGTCATGGGAGTCTTGATTGGCTTTGTATCCTCCATGCCAAACCTCTTGATCAGTAGATCATTCACATACTTGGTTTGGCTCATGAATGTCTTACCCTTGAGTTGCTTGATTTGAAGTCTAAGTAAACAACTCAACTCTCCAATCATAGATATTTTAAACTCCCTAGATATCATATCAACAAATTTCTTGCAAAAGTCTTTGTCTTTGTTAGTGGAACCAAATATGATACCATCATATATATATATGACACACAAAGAAATCACCATCAATTATCTTTATGAAGATAGCTTTTCCAATTTTGAAGCCTTTTGAGAGTAAAAAGTCTCCAAGTCGCTCATACCGAGCTTGCTTAAGATCATAGAACGACTTAGAGAGCTTATAAACATAATGCAGCAGAAGTAGTTTTTCAACTTGGATGGAAGGTGGATCATTTTACTCATCTTGAGAGTCATTAGTTTCATCAAATTCAACATCACATGTTTCTTCAACTATACCGATGGTTAGGTTAAAGACACGATGTGCTTTACTATTGGATGAATACCTAAGTAGGAATCCCACATCGCAACGGCTTTGGAATTTTGAAAGACAAACTTAGAGAGCTTATAAACATAGTGCAACAGAAGTAGAAAGTTCAACTTGGATGGAAGAAGGTGGATCATTTTACTCTTCTTGAGAGCCATTAGTTTCATCAAATTCAACATCACACGTTTCTTCAACTACACCGGTGGGTTGGTTAAAGACATGATGTGCTTTGCTATCGGATGAATACCCAAGTAGGAATCCCACATTGCAACGGCTTTGGAATTTTGAAAGACAAACACATTTTCTTAAAATAAAGCATTTGCATCCAAAGACGTGAAAATAAGAAATGTTTGGTTTTTTTCCAATGAGAAGATCATATGAAGTCTTTTTCAAAAGACGATGCAAAATAAAAATGATTTATGCCATGACAAGCAGTATTAATTGTTTTTGCCCAAAAGCTATCAGAAGTATTATACTCATTAAGCATTGTCCTATCCATTTCAATAAATGTTCATCAAGCATTATACTCATGCTTTCACATGCTCCATCCATGATGAGGATCAAACATTTCTCATATACTTAAGAGAGATGTGTTAGTCCATACAACTTGATTGTCATTAATTACCAAAATAAATCAAATTAGGGACCTAAATGCTTTAGTCGTCGCCGACTCATCGACGCCACCTCGCCCCTCTGTCATTGCATCAGCATAGGAGCCGACTCGATGTACTGCCTGGCGGTCAATCACCGAGACAAGTGATTAGAGATATGAGAATGGGGAATTGGGGATTGAAGGGTAGAGATTGACTAAAGTCTGAGCTTGTCTAGTGCAAGAAAACCCAAACTATGGACGCACCAAGTGTGCTTGACCATAGACTAGATCTTTCTCTTCTTAAACCTTAGCTTGGGAACGCCTAGCGTGCTCTGCGTTGTCCACCGACCACCAGCCGATGCTCGGCCACTAGATATTGACAAAAACATGTCGCCGGTCTAGGGTGTTTGGGGGGCGCGATGGGGCAAAGCCGGTGCGCTAGCCCCCTCGAGAGCGCCGGTTAGGTCCGCCACTGGATCCTTTAGTCCTGCAAACCTTACGGCTCCACCACACATACAATATTGTTAGAGAAAGCACATTGATTTTTGATACTCACTAGGTTCAGAAATATAAGGTCTATAGTTTGAATGAGCTTATTTAGAAATACTTCATCCGATGACAAATAGTTATCATTTTGGACAAATGCGCAATCAAACTTATTGGGTTTAACAAATATATTATAATAGGAATTACTTGTTAAAGTTGTTTTGGAGATTATGTCGATGTCCACGACGATAACTATTTATGACTGAAGGAGGTATAAGGCTTGCATATAGATTTAATAAGGTTTTTTCTGCCATACCCCTATTTATTCTCTCAATCATATGTATTTATTCATTATCACCTATACGAAATATTATCTCTTATCTTCTAACATAATTAAATAGAGTATCTAAGCCTTTTTTTCTTGTACATTCTTCAGTTTCATGTAATCTTAATGCTTGTACAAAATCAATATGCGACGGAAGAGAGTACATGCATCCTTTTCACCGTATGTTACTCGTGCAACGACCAGACCACCTCGTCCACCCAACAAGCGTGGACATAATGCACCCAAGTCTTTGGCTATTACATTATCTCATTCTGTCGTCAAAGTCGTCATAGGCCCTACGCAAGCGGAACGAAATCGAAAGCGAGACAGATTTGGCGCCTCCCGTGCCGCGAGGCGCGAGGCGACAGGGACAGAAAGCCGTCACGTGCCGCCTCCGGCCAGCGCGCGCCGGGACAAACAGCTCCCTGTCGTGGCGGGGCTGGGGCGCCTGCGGCGCCGTAGAACCCACTAGTGGCGGGGGCCGCCGCACCGGTCGGTCCCCACCTCTCCCTCCCTCCCCCCGCCGCCCGCCTCGCCCTTTTAACACAGCCACATGGTGCCGGCTGTGGGTAGTAGTAGGCGGAGATGGGGCACGAGGAGGAGGCCCAGTCGCTGGCGCTCACCCCTACGTGGGTGGTGGCCGCCGTGTGCCTCGCCATCGTCGCCATTTCCCTCGCCGTCGAGCGCCTCCTCCACCGCCTCGGCAAGGCATGGCTTCCTAACTCCTCGCTTAGCCTAATTGATTTTCCTTCCTTTTGCTAATTACTACTGCCAATATGTTTCCAATCTGATTTCTGGTTTGCTTCTGTTTGTTACGGTTCATTTGCCGAGTTACTTCCTCCGTTACTTGTAAATGTTCATGCAAAAATCGACATAGTCTTGGACATAAACTTTTTGATATTGTTATTTTTTTCTAGTGTCGTGCTAGTATTTAAAAAAATGTTAAGGAAGTGCCTTTGATACCGGATACATTAATATTTTCATGTAAACAATCTAAAACTTTTGTTTGGATATGTTAGTGGATAAAGTTTAAAATTGTTGACTGCGAAACGACGTCTATTTAGTAATAGGGTAACGTTCAAGGAATATACCTTTTGGTTGAATTAGCGGTGTTTAGTACTAAGACATGGATTTCTAGAATCCAGACTTTCATAAGTGTGACTTCCGTTAATCTAACCATGCCATTTAGGGTGTGTTTGGCAGAGATTTAGAAGCTGAAAATTCTAGTTTCACCTGATTCGTAAAGCTGAAGCTGTGAGTATATTAAGAATGTTTAGATAGATCATCTTGTTTATATTTCAGACCAAAAATATAAACTTAATTCACTTTATTTTAGCCTACAAGTTTTAGATTTCAGATGAAACTAGAATCTGGAGCTCTACCAAACAGGCCCTTAGGTTCCCACCGCACCATTTTTGTATCCATTTACTGATGGATGGACTTGAGTGACACACTTGCAGGCTTGTAAAGCTAATTTCAAATATTAGTAACGAAAATGAGACAATTGGATAAGGAATTTTTTGTGCAATTTACTTTCTAGACCAATAGGGATTGAGCCCCTGAAAATGTCTAAAGCACGATAGTTCAGCCATACACTTCTCGATGGCGTATGACTCCACCCATGAGGTTTTAAATCATAGTGTCCACCTTTATACATAACTCCACCCATAAGGTTTCAAATCATAGTGCCCACGTTTATACATACATGAGTATGTTTTCAGTAGGAATTTTGTAAGGTCTTTGTCTTTCTAAGTGTGTGCTAAGAGGACGCACTCTCATATGCGTGCGTGTGTGCATGACAGTCTTCCTTGTATTGCAAAAAAAAAAAAAATCTTTACAGTAATAGCTGTTTGGGTTTGCCCTTTACTCAAGGTTTTCTTGTATCCTTGTGCAGCTGCTGAAGTTCAATGGACAAGAAGCGCTGTTTTCAGCCCTGCAGAGAGTCAAAGAAGGTAGCATTATCCAAGTTCTTAGTTAGATTGCTGCAGAACATTTTATCTGTTGGACATCACGACCTATTTTCACCTCATTTCTTTCGCACATTATCACTAGGCCAACCTTTTTTCGATAAAGGAAGCATTTAAATTAATACCAAGTACAGTACATCAAGCAGATACAAAGCCTTGGCACACTTCCGGCCTCTGCTTAGAACACACAGCCAGGATAAAAAAGAAGATAAAATAGAAAGTAAAAGACAGACAGACACTCTCTAGTGGCCCACAATCCGAAGACTAGACCGCCACCCAAAAGCACAGGAGAGAAAGCGAGTCGCTTGCACCAACAGCTTCACGACCCTTTGTAACCCACCCTTGTAAGTCCTTCCATTGGAGAAACAGCCCAGTGAAAGCAAGTATGATCTAGGACTTTAAGTTAGGTATGCGAGTTAATATTATAATATATAATTCGGTAAAATCCAATGAACAATTCGATAAATAACTATAAATATTGTCGAGAAATTCGTATCTGAGTATAAAATAACTAGAAACATGATAATACAAGTATAAATTATAATATAAATAGTTCGAACATTTTAAGTATGAAATATGCATAAAAGAAGTTTACGCACCTACAATAGTTTAAAGAATACAATATTACTTGTCCTTCTTGTCTGGCCTCCGCCTTCTAATAGCCATGAAACTCTTGATTATATCATTTTCATCAATTCGAAAGAAATTATCTCGTTCAATAAACGTTTCTGGAAAAGAGATGCAATATTTCGAAAAAGAGATGAAGCGGCGGCACTTTCTTTGCTTCTCGTTTTGCAATATTTCGGAAAAGAGATGAAGCAAAGATGACCTTCATTATCGCATGTTTCTAGAAAAGAGATGCAATGTCTCCGTTCCTCTTTATAATTCAACAACTCTACAAACAAAAAAAGCAATGCATCAACAAGCAACTCTCTAGTCTCTAGCAAAGTAGCAATTATATTTGTTTCTACTCTATAAATCAACTAGCAGTCTTGCACTCAAATTACATGTAGGATCGATATACACTAATATAGCAATCAGAGGGGGTGAATGATTGTGCGGAAGCTAAAACAAATTTTTATTGATTCTCAAATCACCCCTAAACAAATTATAAAAAACTGCTTCGGTTTCAGAAAAACAGACTGACACATGTTAACTAAAACAGTAATTCCTGAAGATCCAACCGTTGGATTGATGTGAAATTTTAACTGTAGAAACTAGATTCAATTTTGAAACTAACCCAACAAGAATTAGCTCAATCGGACATACGGATCTAAAGTTATGACCTTTACAAGCTGACTGTATAAAATAATGACGGTATTATAGACTGTATTAGGCCGAATCTACAGGGTATGCCGTGGCATACCGGGCATACCCTGTAGATCCGCCCCTGGCTGGAAAGCCAGTAAGCCGCTGAGTGGATAACCTGTAAAGGAGAAAACAAAGATTTGTTCTTGAAAACAGCATCATTTCAGCACAACCAAAGTGACCAAAGATGCAGTCGTCACTCCAAGTAAACATGGATTTCAAGTCCTTATTGAAACCATAAAGCCAATTCCCAAACAAATGATGCATGTTGTCAGGTTTTTTTAGCCCAGTTGCTAAATGGAAAACATTCCAAGCAAACCGAGCGAACCGGCATTCAAAGAACAAATGATTGATTGACTCATTTTTATGGCAGAAAACACATGATAAACAACCCTTCCAATTCCGCTTAGCTAGATTATCTTTTGTAAGCAGCACCCCCCTGAGGACAACCTGAGGACACATATATTATCACCAACTGCATATGTGCTAGTTTTTCCCTTATGGAAAATCGCAGTACTTCAATGTAATTATTCTGAAAAGAAGAATCAGATACCAACTGACAAAATGTTTGACATAGGGAGCAGAATACTTCATGCTACTTTACTCTTGTTGCATAGTACTGTTTCTTCACTGCCTGACCTATTGTTCGTTTCATGTGCAGAGCTGATGCTCCTGGGTTTCATTTCCTTCCTACTAAGCGTCTTTCAAAATTTTATCAATCACATTTGCATCCCGGAGAGTGTTGCCAATCTCATGCTTCCATGCATCAAAGAAATTTCCAAAGCCACAGAAGATGCTACCAAATTTTGCAAGAGAAAGGTAGACTCTGAACTATGAACATAGTGCTTCAATTGTGGGGGAATTTTGTTAAATGCCACTGCAAAGTTTCATTTCAGATTGTTTAGTGTTGTTCGTTTCCCCTAAGAATTTTTATGTAGTGAATATCTGATTTTTTATTGTTATTCTTTGGTAGTAAGCATTGCTTGTATTCTGAGTAGCCAAACCTTATCACTTTTATTGAATGGTAATCGAGAAGCATTGCCAGTCACAGGCATAAGCCAGAAATGCTGGTATGCACATGCTGCTCGTCATTTTTATGAGCTGGGCAAAGTTGGTGATAGGAGTGCTCCAAAGGAAGGAGCTTGCAATATTTCGGAGCTTATACATAACCTCAAAGAGTGGAAACAACAAATGCTTGCTATCTCCGAGAACATTTGCCAGATTGATCATTCTGAAATAACATTCTTACGCCCTTGCAGGGTGAAGTTCCCATGCTATCTGAAGAGGCTTTGCATCAGCTGCACATTTTTATCTTTGTACTTGGTGTGGTCCATGTTGCGTTCTGTGTTACAACACTGTTACTTGGTGGAGCCAAGGTATAACTATTTGTACTGCAAATAAATGTGTTGCACATGACATGGTAGTCAACGTAACTCATTTAGGATATGCTCTTGTAGATGAGAAAATGGGAGAAATGGGAGAAAGATATTCAGCAAGGAAGAGTGAAGGAGCGCACAAAGAGGTGGGGCTGGATGAAATTGCCTGCTGTAAGATGGATTGTAAGTAATCCGGCCCACTTATTATGCTTCTCAATTATTCTAATGACAGTGGTAGATCCTTAATTCCTTATACAAAGGAAGATGACATGATAATAAAATGAATTTCAGTTTGTTCTGTTCCACCATCCCTGTTCCCAACCAATGTCTTGTCAAGATTCACCCAAAGAAAACCAAACTACATTTAGAGTGGTATTGATTTATTTTTTGGAAGAGAAACGTTCTATTGAACTTTACCTAGTAAATCCCATGGTTACATGTAAAATCAAATTTTTGAGGCATTGTAAGTTGTCAAATATTCCATATGTGTGGTCAGAAATCAAATGTTATTCGTGAGAAATGAATAGAATACTTGCAGATGGTCCATTGTCAACTAAGGTTAAGTAAGGTCTCGTAAAGCTATTCTGACATCAAGATATGAATGGCATGCGCACAAACTGCAGTACTGCACTTCGTTATTTGAGGTGTCTCTTTGCAACAAGGCAGTATCATGACCACACACACATGTAGCCTCTAATGCAATGAACTGTGTTCAGTAAATCATTGTTTTCACTGCAGATCGTAGCATCTATTATTGCAGTATTTTGCAATTGAAGCATCCTTGAAGTTCGGATTTTGTCCCAAATTCAAATTATGAACTTAGTGCATATCTTTTTTTTTGATAAAGGAAGATTTTATTAATTTCAAGAAACATTACATCGAGAAGATACAAAGTCCTTGAAAACTCCTTCCGGCCTCTGCTTAACAAGAAGCACACAGCCCCGAAAAAATAAAGGAAAACACACACTCTAAACTTAGTGCATATCTGTATGATGATTCCAAAGGTTTAATTCGTATGTGATTTCAGATTGCATTCTTCAAGCAGTTTTATGATTCTGTCGGTAAACCAGATTATCAAGTACTCAGAGCAGCTTTTGTTCAGGTAAGATTTACTGTTTAGGAACTTGCTCAATCATAAGCGCCCCTGTACTAGCTAATAGGGCACTTACCTTTTTCCCCGTCCAGCGACACTACCCAAATCGTCCAGACTTTGATTTCCACAAGTACATGGTTCGTGCTCTTGAGCATGATTTTAAAGAAGTTGTTGGAATCAGGTCGGTATTTGGGTTAAAGTTCTAACTTTGTTTGCTTCAAAAATTATATCTTCGGTTGATCTAACGTTACTCATTTACATACAGCTGGTACTTATGGCTTTTCGTCATCCTCTTCCTTCTGCTGGATATAAATGGTAACCCTCATAAACCATGAAACAAGTGCCCTCATATATTTGTTTGGAACTTTGGATCATCCAATTTGCATCATACTGGTATCTCCTTAAGTAGGCGTACTGCTGATTCTAGAAAAATGCCACAATTTCGACTCCTAACCATAATAATCATCATCCTTTCCAAAACCATGAGTCATTTTACTCATTTAGAACAATTCATTAATCTGAGGAACCACAATAACAAGGTATTTGCGTTAGAATGTTGGATGAACTAGCATACTTTTTTTTTGTCATTGAATGCTGTCCATCCAGTTCCAGTAGCTTCTGTGGTGGCACTGGCTAGCCCCTAATCTCTTGATTTACTGGCAATGCAGGATGGCACACATACTTCTGGTTGTCTTTCTTGCCCTTAATTGTAAGCATGAACAACTCTATGCTACAGCAGTAAATACACACTTCAGTTTTCATGATGGAAGAATTCTTAAATTGCAGCTCCTGCTTATTGTTGGCACAAAGCTGGAGTACATAAGCACTCGGTTGGCCCAAGAAGCAGCAGACGGTCCAGATGGAACAACTGGAAACCCCTGGATGAAGCCTTGCAAGGAGCATTTCTGGTTTAGCAAGCCTAGAATTGTCCTCCATTTGATACATTTCATCTTGTTCCAAAACTCCTTTGAGATGGGCTTTTTCTTCTGGGTCTTGGTATGTTTTATAGCATTTTTCCCCTCTTTCTCTGCACTTTTTTGGTTATAAAAAATGTATAGAAGTATAAAGCCGTGGGGCTAACCAACTGATAACTTTACAGGCGACGTATGGGTTCGATTCGTGCATCATGGAGAACAAATCATATGCCCTCCCGAGACTTGCTATTGGGTTAGTAAATTATTCTCCTTTTTTTTTATCCGGAAGATTCTTGAGATTCCTGTTTGGGAGAGTTTAGCTTCCCCTATAAACTTGCTTCCCTGAGAAGTGAGGGAGTTCACAAAGTGGGCTTAATAAAGTTTCTATATATGAGAAGCTTAAAGCCACTAAAAGTTGTAGCTCCTCGCCTGAACCAAGATTACTAAATATGCATCGTAAGTTATAGAGAAGGATCTTTTGTTCTCTTTGCATTAGCATCATATATATGCGAGTGTATTGAACACATGCACGACAAATGATTGCCTCTAAATGACAATTAATACGAACACTACTATAAATCTAATTTCTGCTACTATTTCTTATATACGATATATAATTATATATAGTATACTAGCTGACATCTCTTCTGTCTCAAACTTTGCAGTATCGCCGTCCAGGTACTCTGCAGCTACAGCACCCTGCCGTTGTACGCCATTGTTACCCATGTAAGATAGCTCACTAGCTCTTACCAACAACACTTGCTTAAAAGTTAGAACCTGGCAAGCTTAATTAGCTTAGACTGTCTTAGCATTTAACTTCACGCGTCGTTCCCTTAATTTGTTTGGCTTCGATGGGTCATCAGATGGCCGGCGACATCAAGCTGCAGGCGTTCGGCGAGAACGTGCACGTGTCGGTGCACAGCTGGGCAACGGACGTGAAGAAGAAGAAGCCGCAGCCACACTCGCACCTCCGGATCCCCTTCCTCATGAAGAAGAGGCACAGCGCTCGCGGCGCCGACGCCGAGGAGGCCGCTGCCGAGGCGAGGGCGGAGGCACAGCGCGTCGGGAGCTCCGGCGCCAGCGTGGCCACCGCGCCACCGCGGCCGGACGACCTAGAGGAGATCATCACTATCACGCCGGAGGAGCACCACCACCGTAACGGCCACCAAGGGGAGTTCTCCTAGCTAGCTAGCTTGCTAGCGTGCTTGCATGTCGTCCGGAGGCCGACAGGAGGCGTCGAAGCAAGCTGGCTGCCGCCGCCGCCGCCGTGGTGGTGGTATGTCATGGCTCATGCACGCATGCATGCATGTGAGATGTTGCAGCCAAGCTAAGACATCTAGCTAGTACATTGCTGCTAACTAGTACTAGGCGGCTAGCTAATAAGCTAGCTATGGATTTCGTGAAAGGAGGGAATCTATGTACCCCATCCATATGCTATTGAAGTACTGATGGAATTGGACACTCCTGTTCGATGATCATATGGTATCTGCAAGCAGCATACATGATCGAGATATGATGTAACATTATTCTGGCATTTCGTTCCAACAAACAGAAATGACATTTCATTCCCATGCATGCATGCATTGCATTATATGAATTAGCCGAATAAAAGAATGGGGGATTAATTACTACAATATATCTTGCTAGGTTGGCAACAAACTACCGCTAACCCTATCGATCAGTGACCTGCCCGGCGGATGCACTACTACAGAACCAGCCTTCACAACCAGTCTATCACAAGCGGTTAGGTGCGCACCGCTTGTACTCTACGTGCCACAAGCGGTTAAGTGAGCAGCAGGCGGGAGGGTCTCTAGAAGCGGTTCTTGACACGAACCCTTTCGAGTCCCATCTCTAGAAGCGATTAGTGTCAGAACCGCTTCTAGAGATCTAAGCGGTTTGAGACACGAACCGCTTCTATAGGTGGGGATCCAGAAGCGGTTCGTGTGTAGAACCGCTTGTAGAGACCCCTTCCCGCCCAGCGCATTTAAACCCCATCTTCCAGCGCATTTAAACCCCATCTTCCTCCCCGAGCTCGCACAGGGACAGAGTGGTGGGCCGAGAGCGATTCATGGGGAGGTCTTGCCAAAATTTTCAATTGAGGCTATTAGCTCAATTAATTGTTCCTAAGGTGAGTAACATGTTGCTGACATCCTTCTCACCTGTATATTGATGTTTTTTGTGCATTGGATGTTGAGAAATCATGTTTTGTTCTTGTGGGAATTGTTAGTGTTTATGTTGTTGGCTTATTTTTTTGTTCTTAAGGTGATATATTGTTTGGTGTATGGAATGAAATGCAATAAATGTGAAACGATGAAAAATTACAAAGGTAGGGAAAAGGTAAAAAATAATTTTTATTTAGTAAAATTAAAATGCGGAATGATAGAAAAGGTTTGCATGAACATGTAACAATTAGTTAGTTTTATTTTAAAAAATGCAGTAGGATTAGAAATAATTAGTTGGCTTTAGTTAAAAGAATACAGAATGATTAAAAAAATACAAAACTATTAGACATAGTTAGCTTTAATTAAATATTGTGATAGATGTTGTTATTATTTTTATTGGTGTAGATGAACCGGCAATGGATGTACAATGCGGACCGTCGGTCAAGAGAGTTCAGAGATGGCATGAAGGAGTTTCTCGACGCGGCCGTTGCATTCTTGCCTCCAGGAAGCTTCATACGTTGTCCGTGCGTAGATATATTGCAAGAATGAGAAGGAGCACTCCGAACGATGGATGGTTATGAGGCATGTGATCACGAGAGGTTTCATGGCAAACTATACCTGCTGGACCCACCACGGCGAAACAGAGGCGATTCGACGGAAGGCGATGAAGAAGACGAAGAAGAGGAAGATAGAGCCAAAGATATCTGGGACACCACTCAATACGGGTCCGTGGAAGATCTGATCGGCGAGTTTGGCGATGATGAGCTAGATCGGATGCTCCGTGATGGAGAGGAAGAGTTCACAGAGGAAAGACAATACAAGAAGTTTCAGAGCATGGTAGAGGACCACAGGCGCTTTGTACCCAAAGCGTGGACGGGGCCACAAAAAGCTGCGTACTACACTAGAACTCATGCAATGGAAGGCCACAAGCGGTGTGTCGGACAAGGCATTCAATGGTTTGTTATCACTCGAAAGAAGTTGCTTAGGAAGGTAACACTCTACCCGAATCCCACGTATGAAGCGAAGCGAGTCCTCTGCCCTTTAAGATTGCAAGTACGGAAGATACACGCATGTCCTAACGATTGTATCCTGTATCGCAATGAGTATGCCGATTTGGAGGTTTGTCCAGTGTGCGAAGAATCCCGGTATAAGGTGCAGCGTGACGATCTAGGTAAATTAGATGGGAATCGTACGAAGAAGAGAACTCCAGCCAAAGTATTGTGGTATTTCCCTGCGATCCCCTGGCTGAAGCGTCTGTTTGCTAACGAAGGTCATGCCAAGATGATGCGTTGGCATGAAGAAAAGCGTAAGGAAGACGGGATGCTTAGACACCCTGCAGATGGCTCGCAGTGGAGGAAAGTAGATCGGGCTTACCCGAACTTTGCAAATGAGGTCAGAAACATAAGGTTTGGGTTGAGCACCGATGGGATGAATCCTTTCGGTCAGTTGAGCAGCATCCATAACACCTGGCCTGTGACGCTTTGCATCTATAACATTCCTCCATGACTGTGCATGAAGCGGAAGTACATCATGATGCCATTGTTGATCGAAGGCGAAGCAACACAGAAACGACATCGATGTTCACGAAACCATTGGTTCAAAACCTTGTGAAGTTGTGGGAGGATGGTGTACGGGTTTGGGATGAGTACAAAGAGAGTATTTCAACTGCGTGCATTGTTGTTTGTAACAATCAACGATTGGCCTACTCTCGATAACTGTCCTACCAAAGCTGTCAAAGGGTTTAAAGTCGCACCAAAGTGCATAGATGAAACAATTTGCATGTACGAAAAACTCTCGGAAGTGTGTGTACATGGGCCACCGCAGTTTCTTCTGGCGATCATGCTTTGAGGTGGAAAGGTAGTAAATTTAACGAGGAACAGAATTGTGTTAAGCCTCGGCATCGTAATGGGCGACTTGTGTTTGCTATGGTAAAGGATCTGAAAGTAGTATTTGGGAAGGGTCTTGGAAGCATACTGTGTTTAACGAGGATGGTCATGCACCCACATGGAAGAAGAAATCAATATTTTGGGACTGCCAGTATTGGGAAGTTTTGGAGGTTCGTTACTCGCTTGACTTCATGCACATCACGAAGAATGTTTGCTTGAACTCGCTAGGCTACATAGATATGTATGGCAAATCGAAGATACACTGCAAGCTCGGAAGGACCTTGAAGACATGGAGGTGAGGAGTGACCTACATCCAGAAAAACAAAGAAGGGACAAAACAACTTTTCTACATCCTGCGAGCTACACTCCAAGCAAAGAAGAGAAAAAAGCATAATTGAGTGTTTGAAGCAATTGTGAAGGTCTCTTGGATACTCCTCAAATGTAAAGAGACTCGTAAACACAAAAGAGAACAAACTCCAATGCCTAAAATCCCATGAGCGCCTTGTGTTGATGACACAGCTTGCTCCCGATGGTGTCGAGGTATCTTCGCCCGAGTGGGTGCAGGGACAATCACAAAGCTATGTTCCTTCTCAACGCCATTTCGCAGAAGGTTGTCGAACCACTAAACCGCCTAAGTTGGAGGCGATGTGGTACAAAGTTTGGTTAGCCTCGAGATGATATTTCCTCCTGCATTCTTTGATATCATGGTTCATCTCACCGTTCACCTTGTCAAGGAGATAGGTATCCTCGGACGGTGTATCTCGCACAACATGTTCCCTTTCGAGAGGTACATGAGTGTCTCAAGAAGTACGTCCGAAACGTCAAGCGTCTGGAAGGTGCATTGCCGAGGGCTACATGACGGAGGAGGTGATAGAGTTTTGTGTTGATTACATGAATGATCTAAATCCTATCGGCATCCCCATATCACGACACGAGGGAGGCTACGGGCAAAGGGACAATAGGAAGGCAATCGGTTGCATGCAATGATCTTGTTGCATTCAAGCAAGCACATTTCACTGCTCAAGCAATCAACTATAGTCGCCCCTATGTCCTTCAAAGACAAGAGTGTCCTCGCCGCGAGTTCACGGGGAAGACAGAGAGTTGGATAACCCCGAAGCACATGGATTCTTTTGGCGGTGGCTCTGTAGTACATCCTTGAGGAAGGGTCAAGCGATGAACTATTGCAACGCTTTTGGCTCGGGACCATCACAAGAAATCGTGACATTCAAGGGGTATGAGATCAATGGTTACACATTCTACACTAGATCCCGAGGATAATAGGAGCACCAACGAGCAGTGGTGTCAGTATAGACGCCAAGACAACAATGGCGAAGTTGGACACATATTATGGTTTCATAGAAGAAATATGGGAGCTCGACTATGGACCTCTGAAGGTCCCTCTATTTAAGTGCCAATGGGTCAAGTGACTCCAAAGCGGTGTGAAGGTCGACAAATCGGCATGACAACCGTGGATCTCACAGAAGTCGGCTATAGGCGCGAACCGTTTGTTCTTGCGAACGATGTGATCCAGGTCTTCTATGTAATGGACATGTCAAGCAAACCTAAAAAGTAGAAGGACAAGCAAAAGGTAATGCCAAAGCGATATGTGGTTCTCCAAGGCAAACGAAGGATTGTAGGAGTTGAGAACGTCACCGACGAGGAAGAGTATGGTCAGTTCGACGAGCTCCCTCCTTTTACAGTTGATGTCGACATAAATGTCCTGTGTGACAGTGATGTCGATGCTCCTTACATACGTCACGATCATAACGAAGGAACAATTGTAAAGACGAAGACTTAAGATGTACTACTTGTATACAAATTATTCCATATGATCATGTTGATATGTTGATGTTTAACATTGCTTGTACATAATTTCTACAAAATTATTTCTACAAATTTTAAAATGAAAACAAAGCCTGAAAACCATTTGTACAAATTTTAAAATGAGAACAAAGCCTAAAAAATTATTTCTACAAGTTATTCATTTGTTCAGTTCACTTTAAATACAAATGACATTTATTCTGTGATTTATATCCACTCTATGAAAGGACTGCATAAATTTTAGCATACCTAAAAAAGGAAATTACAGACATACAAAGATAAATTCAGCTTAGCATAGTTAGCTCATAAATTCCCATACAAAAACCCCAAAAGCGTGTGAAATTTACACAACCGACATACAAGCTTTCAACAATTTGAGCACTGAGGTTGTCTCATCGCTACTTACCTAGTACATCATATAAAATGAGCAACATTACAATGATAGCTATATTAACTAATTTCTTTAGCATGTCCTCTACTCTTTCCATCCTTTCTTCTAGCTTTTAATACTCTTGTTGTCATCGAAGCGGTGGGATGTGCATCTCTCGGCTTGCAACAGATTAAATGTTACTGACCAGTAGGCCATCATCACTTGGCGACAAATCTTCTTGGAATGCAGCAATTTGCATTGCAAGATTTTCAACACCATGGTGGCTTTATCATTAACTTGCCAATACTGGACATCTTTGTGCCCTTCAAGCAGAAAGAATGGAACGGAAGGTGAAAGTCAAGGAATATGAACAAATGAATAACTTCAAAACTTACCGACATATTGAACACTTCATGAACACTCGGGATGGATTCTTGGATGTATGGGAGGTGAACACATTTACTGAGGATCTCGTGATCGAGGACACGATAGCTTCATCCGCAATGCCTCTAGTTGTCTCTTCGTCTCGCCATTTGATGAAGCCGTCGACATGAATTAATAGCTTCAAAGAGTGAAACAAATTAGCATCAACAATATTTTTCATTACTCCAACATCAACATATCAACAAAACTCCTTGTGGGCATTTCACCGAACACCTTGTGGGCATGAAAACAGAGAGCAAGAGGAGTCTTGCGACGATGAAAGGAGGCGCCGAGGGACTTAGAAAATTTGAAGGTGTGGGAGAGTGCATGTGGGGACTTAGAGAATTTAAAGCTCTACCCACTTCTACAACCGGTTCGTAATACAAACCGCTTGTAGAAGTACCATCAACAAGCGGTTGGTATTATGAACCGCTTGTAGAAGGGTCTCTACAAGCGGTTCGTAATACTAACCGCTTGTAGATGGCACTTCTACAAGCGGTTTGTATTACGAACCGCTTGTAGAAAGCTGCACATAAAAAAAAGAATGGCAAGGGGGCGCGAGCGGGGTTCGAACCGGGGTGGACGAGCCCGCACACTCAAACGCCACGCGCTAGCCAGGGGGGAGGAAGAGATCTTATCGAATGATATGGGCACCGTATTGTTTTGAATATTATCCGGTCAGCACTTTTACAAGCGGTTGGTATTAATAGCCGCTTGTAGCTTGCGCTCTACAAGCGGTTGATAATACTAACCGCTTGCATAGGGCCTTTCCCACTCCCGCCCATCCATGCGTTCTACAAGCGGTTAGTAATATTAACCGCTTGTAGAAGTTCTCTTTACAAGCGGTTGAGAATACCAACCGCTTGTAGAGCACTTCTACAAGCGGTTCTTAGTATCAACCGGTTGTAGAAAGCTGCACAGTAAAAACGGCCAGGGGGTAATATGACCCGACAGCACTTCTACAAGCGGTTGGTAATATGAACCGCTTGTAGAAGTCCTACCTCTACAAGCGGTTAGTTCTAAAAACCGCTTGTAGAGATATTTTACAAGTGATTTGTAATACCAACCGCTTGTAGAAGTCCTTCCACAACATAAGCGATTTTTACTAGCAACCGCTTGTAGAAGTGAGTTCCCAGTATAAGTACGTAAAGAGACCAAATTTTCTAAGTCCCCGCTCTTAGACCACAAAATTTCTAAGTCCCCGCTCTCAGACTTCCTGTGTCTCACCGCCGCCGCCTCCGTCGAGACCCTGCGCCGCCGTCCTTGTCGACGCCTCCTCAGCCACCAAGCCGCCGCCACACCAACATTCCACCCCGGAGGACAAAGGTATAGCTGTGCGCGCTCTCCTCCTTCCTCTTTATTCTGCTGCCCACAAGGTGTTCGACTAAATGCCCACAAGGTGCCTTGTCCCTAGCTGATCCTGAGTGAGAGCGCTTGTGAATTCAGAATGGTTCTTTTCTTTTGTCCCTAGCTGATCCATGCAACTCGCAGATGTCTTTGGATGTTCCTTTCCCCATGTATTTTACGCAAGTTTGTCAATGAAATTCGCGATGTCTTTGGATGTTCCTTTCCCCATGTCTTTTCTCGCAAGTTTGTCAAAACACTCGAATCCCGATCCTTTGCCTCCATACGCTATTGGGGACCAAACAAATTGACCATGTGATTGTGAGGGTATCAAAATGGAAGTTTATTTTCCCCTTGTCTTATGTTTGTGTACTGGCTGCATTCATGAACTTAGGAGCAAGTAGCAACTGTACAAGGACTTGATATCAAATTTCTGCATCTTCTCATTGCCTTCTACTGTGCAGTTACCCGGCCTGTTGTTATTAATTAGCATCTAGTCGTGACACCATGTTGTATAGAAAGGAAATTAAGGCTGCGCAAGACCTGTGCATTGTAAAAAGATAGAGGGCCAATTATGACTAGGAAAAGGCAGGCAAATGTGTATACAAGATTATCCTTCTTGCGTCAATGTTTACCATTCCAAATTGTATGCCTTTCTTTTTGGTGACGAACAATTGAATCTTTCTTCTCATGTGGCAGTGAAGATGAATGCATGCATGCTTGTGTGTTTTGAACAAGTCATCTATTTGATTTCGATAATAGCCATAAGGATGTAGCCCCAAAACATAGGGATATATACTCCCTCTGTCTGGTAATATTAGTCTCTATTAGTGTGGAATAAGAATGATTCATTATTTTTTATTAAGTATATGTGAATTGTCAATTGTATATGTATCATGTGAAATGTGTAAGTATATGTGAAATGTAAAGTATATGTGAATTGTCAATTGTATATGTATCATATGAAATGTGTAAGTATATGTGAAATGTAAAGTATATGTGAATTGTCAATTGTATATGTATCATGTGAAATGTGTAAGTATATGTGAAATGTGTTATTATATTTTCAAGTCCAAATAATATTATATTTGTTTTGTGGTGCAGAGGAAAGGAATTTATTACAATATGCTTGTGTTGTAATCTGTAATATGGTTGTTTATGTCAACATTCATGTCAACATTTTTTCTAAGTCCCCGCGCTCCCTCACACCCCATGTCCCTGAGAACTATAGAAGAAATTGAATGATTCCACTAGAGCCGCTAGTTCTATGCATGAATATTTTCACAATACTAGCATTTCATATATTTTTTACTCCAATAGTTGCTAAATTGTGCGTTTTAGTCATTAAATTTTACTGCATTTGTCACGAAATTGTTGGGGATTCTTAATAATCAATATAGTAACACAATGTCAATGTATTGTTTACCTGAATCACCTGAAGAAAGGCCTTTCCCATGAACCATTTTCATATTTTTGAAAAAGTGCCGCCTTACGAAACTAAACCAATATGATTGCATGCGTAAAGTAACCCAAGGAATGTGATCTCATCGAGGCACAAACTGTTTTACATCAAGCTGCTCAAAGAGTTAAAATTTGGCGATCTTAAACTATGCTTTCAAACTCGAATTGTTCTCAACAATCTTGTCTTCATATATAATCTAAGCCTCGAGATTTGCTCTACTCTAGATGGCGACACCAAGACGTGGTGACCCGGCTTTCGATGAGGCGGAAAATCTGCTGTTCGAGACCATTGCGCTGGGTAGCATCTTAGCCAATGAGGCCGTTAACACTGATGCGGAAAATCACGATGGTGCTGCCAACGCTGACGATGAGGCCGCTAACACTGATGTGGAAAATCACGATGGTGCTGCCAACGCTGACGATGAGGCCGTTAACACTGGTACCGAGGTATACTCTTACCCATTATAAAATCACCGTAAACATGTTAATTATTCTAAAATCATTCATATTATATGTGTTTGTGTATCCAGCCCGGTACCTCATCGGCCACCCAGTCCGGAATGAACCGAGGACCTAAGAAGAAGCCTTCGACAAAGTACGTGATAACCGAAGTCGTCAACGACGGGAGTCTGCTAGCCCCGAAATCAGCAATTGACCCTTTCAACAACGCTTGCGGCTACCACGTGAGGGATCACGTCCCAATCAGCATCCATAAATGGGCCGAAGTCCCTGCAGCTACCAAGGAACTGCTCTGGAATGATATGAAGGAAAATTTCACTTTTCCAGAAGGGTACGAACAGAAGGCCAAGGGATGGACTTTGAAGAAGATGGCAACTTCCTTTCAGCAGTGGAAGTCGTCCTTCACCCGCAAGTACATCGACAAAGGAGAAAGGCCAGACTTCAATCAATTTCCTAAGCTGGCCGATCATTGGGATGCTTTCGAGGAGTACAAGCTGTCGGATGCGTGTGCCGCCGAGAGAGAAAAACAGGTGAATGCACGAAGAAGAAATACCACCACCATCTCGGGACGGTGGTTACATCAAGGTCGCAAATAAATGGGACAAGCGGGAAGAGGAACTTGGCAGCAGGATGTTATACCAAACCGAGAATTGGGAGCCCCCTTGCGCAATTGGTTCTTGGCTCACGGGCAAACTTGCGATGTGGTAGCTTGGTGATTGCAACCGGTACCCAAGAAGTTGGTGAAAGGATTGTAGAAGCCATCGGCGAGACTCGGTCCAGATCCTTGGTGACGGACGGGGAGAATGACAAGCTAACATATGCCCTTCAAAACCCCGAGCACCGGACGGACACGAGGTTTCGAGAAGGTGCCATGGAGGCACTGAGCTTTGCCAAAGACTCAAGCACTTACGGAGCCGGGGCGAAGCAAGAGGAGAGATCAGGTAGAGTGGGCCCATTGGAGGAAGAGCTTAGAGCTACGAAGGCTTCCATCGATGTCACGTCACGCAAAAGTGTCCAAACAATCACCCCGGCCGAGGAGCACTACGTTCGACCAATGTTCAGCGGCGCCGAATCCGTGATTAGTCCGACCGCGCAAAAAAGAGTAGTTCTTGGCGTCCGCCGTGGCCTATGTAGAGATGACCCGCAGTTCGTCATCCGTGGGCAACATCAAGGTTCGCCGCGGTCGAAGCTACACATTGATATCGTAACCTCTCCTTCAAGATGGCTTACGGCATGGCTTATCCGGTGGAGGCGGGCCAGACGTTCCACTGCAACCAGATACCCTCCGGATACTCGAAGGTCACGGTGGAAGAGGTGGTGGGGGGCTTCGAAGATCTCATACTCGAGATTGCTGGAGGCGACGACGTGACCAAGCTTGGACAGGCCCTCCATGGCACATTCAACCTCTGGCGCAAAAAGTACATCATATTTCCAGATGGTGTGGAGGTTATATCTCCAAGCAAGAGAGGCCCTTGATTTGAGCTAGCTGCAGGAGCAAGCACGCCTCCTCCACATCGACAACCCACGACTCCTCCAGCGTCGCCTGCACGCAATGCTTCCCTGGTGGTTCAGGCCACGCCTCCTCCCACGAAGTCGGCATCCGGCAGCCAGAGAAGGTCAAAGGAACCGCCAAAGAGACCATATGATCTGACTGCGGAGGAGCTAGCTGCATCCGTAAAGACGGATGTGGCGTGCGACTTCGCCAAAGAAGCGAGCCCAAGGTTAAAATAGATAAAAAAATGTGAAGCACTTTCGGTCATGCGGAACGGCGCCGCTTTGTGATGGCGACTACAAAGGACAATAAGAAAGGCTACGATGAAAAATACACGGGCTCTGTCGGCGGAAAGAAGAAGAAAGTGGAAGATCGCAGAGGCCGAGGAGTTGAGAAAATGGCATTCTGAAGGAGGCGGACTCCAATCAATAGACCAGATCTTCGATGGCACCAACCGGATGGAAGTATGAGTTGGGCAAATCGCTAATTGATCCAAGTGATATAAAAGATCTCCCAACCAAGATCGTCAAATGCATGAATGGTACATGGAAAGGGCATCTAAAGGAGAGCAAATGTTCCTCCTCCGTTTCCAAGATGAGCATTTCTTCGCGGGAACAACAGAACTATGGTGGAATTCGATGACTTGTACCATGTGTACCAAGGAGACGAGGTCAACGTGTCTTTCATGTCTGCTTTGGTGTCTGTAAGTGTCGATCTACTAAGTTTACCGTTTGCTTCCTCTCGCACCACAAAATTGAAAATCTAATTAACTTAGTTATCCTTCTTATGTAGAATGGAGATACAACGATGTAGAAGGCGGGCAAAGCAGAGCGTTGGCTTCATCGACCCGAGATTGTCAACGAGAAAGTCTGGTCATCGACAAGCAAAAACCGCTAGTTGAGGCATACCTTTTGCATGCAATGTTGAAACAGCACTACAAACCGTACATACTTCTGCCCTTCAACTTCAAGTACGTGTTCTCACAAACCTCTTGTTCGTGTATTTCTTAAGCCATTGATAGTACGATTAGCTACTTACGCATATGTTGCAATATACGAATAGGTTTCACTGGATCCTTCTAGTCATCGAGCTTGACAACATCAGGATTATAGTTCATGACTCAAGAAGGAATCCAGTCCAAAAATACCAATGGTTCATTGACATCCTTAAAAGGGCATTTGCAAAGTTCAAGAAGAAGCAAAAAGGAGAATTCAAGAAAGAATTCGAAGTCATAGTAAGCACTCAGGTACGTACTACAAAAACTATTATTAATATACATGCGCCATATCGGTTCTTCATCGATATTCTAAAATTTCTCCCGTGAAGGTTAAACGCCGCACTACCGAAACAACTTATGTGGCTACTACGTGTTCCACTATATTCAAAGTTTTATCCATGGCGATGAGTGGAACATTATGCCGAGGTTCAGTATATGCATGTCAATTTGTTAGCTACAACTTACATTTTAATTAATTGCATGTGATCGGATATTTATATACTTCCCGCTTAATTAATTGTCAGCCCAACATCGATGAGCACGTTAACATGCTCCCGCCTCACCGGGTGCGCGCACTCCAAGAATAACTCATCGGCTTCATTATCGACGAGGTTGTATCTCCAAATGGCGAGTTCCACGTAAGGTTTCCTGCGTTGAACACCGCTGAACTGATGACGACATCCACATCGACCAAGAACATAAAGAGTGACGCATGCAAGAAATGAGTTCGATAATCATTTTTTTAATCATTCAAACTTGTAAACGTCGGTTGCGTGTATGTACTTGTCCATTTTTACACTATTAAGTTCGTTTTTTGTGTCTTGAGCTAGCTTGTGAACATGTGTATGAGTATGCATATGTAATATATATTTAATTGCATAAAAACTCCTCCACTCATATTTAATTTTATGGTAAAAAACGATATACAAAAACACCGTAAGAACATATTCTAAAATACATATAATCGAAAACTCTCTCCAAGCGGTTGGTGACCCCAACCGCTTCGAGTCTTGCTCTCACAAGCGGTTGGTAAGACTAACCGCTTCGATATCCTTCTCACAAGCGGTTTGTAACACGAACCGCCAGGAGTCCCCAATGGCGGCTCCTTGGCCTTCTGGACACCTTCCTAATGATACCCGACGCTGTTGCTTAGAAACGGTTATAAAACCGCTTCTAAAGGGGGTTACGAGCCGCTTGTGGTAGCTGGTTCTATAGTAGTGATGGATGTACATTACCCTGTGGCATGTATTATGGCGGTGCCCATATGCATAAACAACTTTTTTTTTCTCGAAACAAATATACATAAACAGCTCTTTAAGACAAATTTGCTGTTGACACAATGCAAATTGGTTGGGGAGAGAAAAATAGATATAGGTCCCTTTGGGACAGCTTCTGATTGTGTAGATTCTTGATTGTAGTCAGTTGTTTGGAGAAGAGCTATCTGAAAAATGTGCTAGCTGGAGAATCTGGTCGTTCGACAATCCTGATTGTATGTGCTAATCGTCGATCCGAGTCGGCGGCGGACGAGCGGGCGAGGGTGGCGGAGGGGGCGGGCAAGGGTGGCGGAGGGGCCTAGAGCCTATGGCGAATGCCCTTGGGCTTGCGGCTACCCGTGGGGAGGCAAAACCCACAGAATCAGGTAGATGACATTTTCTAATTCTGTGTATAAATCAGCTTCTGATTGTGAGAGAAGCTGTTCTGAATCCTCCCGTTTGACAAACAATTCGCTCTTGTTTTAAGCAGAAGTTGTCATAGACGGGCCATAGTAGATGCTGTTACTTTTCTAGCCTCCATGACCTCATTTTTTTGCAAAACTAGCATGTCCCCTCGAGCGAAATTACAAATCTAGCCCTTCCTTATCACAGAAGGTGTGGGAGCCATGTTGGTGCACCCGGGGAGCATGGAAGTTGGCAAGAACAGCTGCCAGGTGTGAGTAGAGAGCAGACCGGCCACCTACCACGGACGCCAAGCGTGGATACATTGATGGCGGGCACAGGAGGCAGCCTCCCACGGTAGGGGAGCGAGTGGGAGGACCTGCCGTGGCCGGTGAACGTAGTAAGTACCTTTCGAGGTGAGTAGAGGACTAAATTTGTAATCTTGTTCGAGAGAGTGCTAGTTTTGCAAAAAAAAATAAGATTGTGAGAGCTAGAAAAGTGATCACCTCCAATAAGGTACCAAGCTAAGACCTCTTTGCTGGAACTTTGGTGATCTCCTTGTACATGCAGTATATATGTGGCATGCACGATCTCGTCTTGGTTTTTTTAGGCTTCACCCCCACAGTTCCACTAGTGCCAGACTAATAGGCATGCCATGCATGACTGTGGAGTTTAAGTAACTAGTGTAGTCATTCACTCA
Organism: Guadua angustifolia; assembly: GCA_036346375.1. Lineage (NCBI taxonomy): Eukaryota > Viridiplantae > Streptophyta > Magnoliopsida > Poales > Poaceae > Guadua > Guadua angustifolia. The sequence continues at coordinate 30,762,947 of CM070503.1, forward strand.
TCCCTGCACACTACTAGACAACCACCCATAACAGGCGATTCACAAACCACATTAGAGACGGTTTTGTGAATCATCTATATCGAAGTGTTAGTGATGACAATAGGCCATCACAGACAGTTTTGTAACTGTCAGTTAAAAAACCCATCCCAAACAGTTCTAGTTTGCAATCGTCTGTGATGAGCAGACATCCCAGACAGTTCTGGTTTAGAATAGTTTGTGATGAGCCCCATATCCCAGATGGTTCCAGTTTGTAACCGTATATGATGTTATTTTCTATTTTTTTACTTAATTTTGTTTTATTGGATAGCCTTAGAAAATACTAACCATGCCCTCTGAAATAAAAGACAAAATACAGAGCATCACTAGCATTATTATAACATACATTTCAGAAATGAGCTTTGATCACATAGCAATATACAACGTATCTATTTTAGAACTCAACTTTGATCGCATATTTCAATGTACAGCACATCCATTTAAGAAATGAACTCACATATATAAAAACCACTTGAATTGAGAACTACAACTTACAAATTCACATCACAAGCTTCACAAATTAATCAAAACTGTATCTAACAAATTCACAACTCTTCACGTGAGGCTCGAGTGTTGTTCGCCTTTTGTATTAATGACCTCATGTATCAAGAAGGTACAGAGCTATCCTCGAATACCTAGAAGGTCAGCCTGTTCTAACATAAATTTAGCGTATTGCCAAGCCTGTCGATGGGAAGAGTAAAGTATTGCGTGTATATAAATTAATAAATAGAAACAATTATTGCAAGATTGACAAATCTCTATAATATTGGTCATCCTTGAACCAATGAGGAGTTCCATGTTGTGACAAACGTAGAATTCATATTGGTTAGTGCCCTTTGGTTGCTGGTGGCACTGCCAAAATATAATAGGTTAATTAGTTCCGAAGGTATTATTATGGAGTGTGAAGAATCATTGCATACTAGCGGATACCGGTTATAAATATACTTCAGTTTCGCTAGGTCCTTCTTGTGTGGACCTCCACGAGTTTTGTAGACACTGAACGACGTGTTGAGTAAATCTCTAATAGGCTTCAAGTTGTAGATGCCGTCATTTTCAAAATCAAGATAAATTATCTGGTTTTGTCTTGGTATAATTACGAGTAAAACCCAATAAAAGCTACACAGCCATGTCGCCACTGTTATTCAACCTAACTTCAAGCTACGTTATATAGTACAAAGCAATAAGTATAGCAACTGGATGAAACACTTACCTTGGGTTGCGGGGTAAAAGTTTGAATTTTTTGTTCTATTGAGCCAGCAATACTTTTTCCACGTACTTGTGGACGACTTCTAAATTTTCGTCCATGGTTTGCTTGGACACCATGTGTGGGTCGAGAAAAGCCACCGGTTGTTTCCTTACTTTTCTTCCATGATCATGTACCTATATAAACAAAATTAAGTATCATATATATATATCTCTGACATTTATTGGTACAACACGCATGTACACTATGATTGCAGATATTTACAATGTCCAATATCTCATGAGTGACGCGTCGAGGGCGTTGAGGTTGTACAGTTCGAACAAGTCATTGAAGCCGACCATGAAATAGCCATCCAAAAATCGGGGTAAGAAATGCTCCTTTTTGAAGTTGACCGAGATACTCGATGCACGTTGTGCCATCGACTTGTTGCCTTGTTCCATGCACCAATCTTGTAATCTAACGCAGGCTAATGTAAATGTCTTCTGGCGCTCTTTTAGTATGAACAGCTATCCCAGCTCGAATTACCGCGCCAACGGGGCAAACGGAAACTCATGGGCTGACGTGGTCATCCCTTTCGATTTTCCTTTGTCGTCGTCTCATCGTCTACCAAATATCGTCTTCACGGGAGATGAATTGACTCGAACTGTAGTATCGGCCTATGCCTGACAGGACACGATAGCCGATTTAGCAAGCTCTTTTGGTGTAGCACATGATCCGTAATGCTGGTAGCTCCGGCGTATCACGTGGCACCAGTAGTGCTTGTAGCTTCTGTGCTTCTAGGCGAGCGTCAATGGAGATGTCCTTTTTGGGCCACTGGATAAATGTGCCGATGGCATCCCCTAGTGTGACAATTTCATCATTTGGGGGCATCTCTAACATGACGGCCTTGCAAATTTATTTACTCTGTCGACACGGACCTCTGCGTAGCTCGACTCTAAAGTACGACCGTGCACAAATGCCCCTACACTAGATGCATACATTCACCCCTAAGCAGCCTGTAGGGGAACAGAGCCATTGGCAAGCCTCACATGTAGATTTCACGGCGAGGCCACCTACATAAGGGTACACAAGTAATTAGTTGACACGTTCAACAGGTCTATCTAAGGAGCATTGCATGCATGTATATTACCCAGGTGTCGTCGGAAGGAAATCTGGCTTCATCCACGTCTGTCTCAGGGGCGGATATGTAGTTGCTCTGACAGTTTGTTGGGCTGAACTACGCCTATACTTCTTGGGCTTGCACGTTCCGTGCCTGCCTCTCTGTAGCCACCCTTTACTCCATCCTTTCCTCAAAACTTCTTAGCTGACTATCAAACTGCGCTCTCAGTCTTTCCTTAACCCTTTCCTCAATCAGGGCTATTAGCTGTTCCTCACGCTTGGCTTTGCTTTTCTTCCTACTCTAGTATGTATCGGATTTATGTGGGAATCCCATTTTCCAAAGAACGAAAACCCTATAACTCGGGTGTGACTTGGGTGCTCCTTGTTTCCCAAGGCCGTGGAGAGTATATCTTTCTCTCTGTTCAAAGTAAAAGGACCTTGGAAAGATTCCGTCCATACATATGCTGCATATAAGCTACATTTAAACTTGTCGATTAACTTATATAGTTCCTAACATAAAAAATAATGAATAGATATATAAACATATGTAAGCTACATTTAAACTCAGTATCTTCAATTCTCTCTTTACATGGCTAGCTACATCTTGGGTATAATGCAATTAGAACCAATTACTACTTTAGATCAAAAAGAATAAATAGATCTACATCAAGCTATATCAAAACCATCTTCAATTCCCTCTTTACTAAGCTAGATGTATTTACCTTGAATATAATACTATTACAACCAATTATTAGTCTAGATCATCTTCCTTTAAGTAACTATCTACATATTGAGTATAATACAATTAGAACCAATTATTACTTACATCACAGAGAACAAATGGATCCACACCAAGCTAGATCTAGAAACCAACTTTATTTCCCTCTTTTCCAAGCTATATCTTAAATATAATACAAATTTAAAGCAATTACTAACCTTAGATAACATAGAGCATAAGGATCTACAATTACACCACCAAATCTATGGTCTCTTTCCACTAGATCACCTCTCAATCGCAACCACCTCAAAAATAGCTTGAAAACCCTAAAAAATACATAGAAGGTCGAGGCTCTCTGTTCTTATTTACTAGAAATGATCATGAAAGACCATGTGGAGGTCTATACCTTTGTGTGATGAGTAATTGACTAAATTAAAGGTTGATCCGATGAGTAGAAGACTAGATTAAAGGTTGATCTGACCTGGAGCATTTTGATAGGTTTCCAACCAAGTCGTGTTTCCTTTTAGTCTCTCGACCGGTTTTCTTCCTTGGCTGAGTGCTAAGTGCCGAGTGTTGCCAGCCTTTGCTGAGTTCCTCTAGCCTTTCGACTGGTTTTTTTGCTAAGTACTGTGTTCCAAGTGGTTCCTGCCTTTGCTAAGCACATCTAGCTTTTTGACTGGTTTTTCGTCTTTTGGTGAAAGCCGAGTACCGAGTGCCTCTAGTCTTTGCTGCGTGTGTCTAGTTTCTTGACTGGTTTCCTTTTTTGGTTGAGTACACTGCTGCGGGCAAGAGTTTTATCAAGGACTCAGTAAAGTTGCTATGTCTGAGTTTTAAAAAATTCTCTCTCAAAATCTTTGGGGCGTTGGTAGTCGTCCTTAGAGCGTTTGGTGTTCAGCCAAGTAGTTAACCAGGTGGTTAGCCAAGTGGTTAACTAGGTAGTTAGCCAAGTGGTTAGCCGAGTGGTTAACTAGGTGATTAGCCGAGTGGTTAGCCATGCGGCTAGCCAAGCATTTTAGCCGAGTGGGCTAAAGTATATGGGTTTGCCGACTGGTTATGATTAAGTTGTGTTTGACTATTTTGAGATTATCAGCAAATATTTTTGTGGGCATTGCTATGTAAAAAGTTTCCATGTCTTTGATGGTTACAGGACGACGGTGCTGGGTCATGGTGAGGCAAAAGTTGACCGGGACTAGGCGAAGTGCGTCGGAGGTTGAACGGTCGGGAGATAGCCAGAAGATGACCAGAGACAGAGTTCGGGCAAGCCAAGAAGGCAAGGAAAGGAGCAGATACTAGCTAGATGCCGCGCGGATCAATGAGGACTGTCGGAGTACAGTCTAGTTGATAGGAATAGCGGGTCTAGTAGTATGCTTTGAGAGCCATGCAAGAAAAACCCTGTGTTAGCGGGTTTAGGGTTTCCCCTTGCAGGCTGTGTGAGTGGGCTCTTCCTAGCCCTTAGATGAGACCCTAGGGTTGAGGGCTGCATCTAAGGGTGGTAGGTGGCCCGAGAGTTGTATAAATAGGTGTGGAGGGGTTGCCTTCGTGTGAGAGAGGGATCCGAGAAGGGTTTTAGAGGTTTTTGAGCGCTCTGTTGAGCTTTGCCCACTTTTTTGTGTGTGGCTTTGTAACCTCCTTTCCAGAAATACAAATTCCACTCAAGGATTTCAATTCTTGCATTTTACTTCTTGTCATTTACTTTATGTAAGTTACTTTCTGCAATTTAAGTTACGCAAATTTACTTTACGCAAATTGATTCATCTCCTTCATGCTTTTCTTCTTGCACCTTTTGCGTTCTTAAGTTGTTGATCTGGTGTTTCAATTCTGTGCATTCTTTGCTTGCTGTGACAAGTTTTCAAGATCTTTCCGTTCATCAAAGATCTCAAGAGCAAGCCTTGAACCGAATTTCCTGTTTTTCTTGCTTTTCTTGATGTGCTCTCTTTTCAGGCAAAAAGGTCGAAACTTTGAGGTTAGTCCTGGAAATCAGTTTATGAATCAAGTTTCTGACTGTCCCAAGATCTCATCTACCAAATTTCTTAGAGTTCTGTTAAGCCGATCAAAAGTTGCTTTGATTCTTGTTTTGGGTCGAGCCGTCTGTTCTTGAGGAGCTTTTGAGTCTGGCACTCTCACATACTCCAGAGGGGTACTGCTAGTTTTTCTAATCAAGAACTTTATCTTTTTGGGTGATCTTTTATGTTAGTCTTTTGGAATATTGTGAGTGGGAAAATTTTATTGCGACCATTCACCCCCCCTCTATTTGCCATCCCGATCCCTCAATTGGTATCAGAGCCGATTCTGCTCTTTTTTTATAGATCTTGATCGGTCTCAAGAGCCATAGCGACAGACAAATATTCCACCAAGCCTCCCATTTTTTGCGGTATTGATTTTCCTTTTTGAAAGTGAGGGGAATCATACATCACTGCCTAGGGCTTCCTGATTTGGCAGAAGGTGAAACTCCCGTGTGATGTTCCTGCCGATGAACACGTCACAGCTGGAAATATGGGTGATGTGGAGGCGAATGCTAAGGCAAGAAACATCCTCATACAGGGACTTAGCCGTAGTGAGTATGACAGGATCTCTCATTTGCAATCCGCTCATGAGATTTGGGTGACCCTCGATGCTTATCATGAAGGTACTACCCAAATCAAAACCGTGCGGCAGGATCAACAAAAGCATGAGTACAACAAGTTGAACAACACATCGGTGAGAGTCTTGACGAGTGTTTCGATCGATTTACAAAAATTTTGAGCGATCTCCGGGCAGTTGGTTGTACACACCCTGACTCGGACAATACTTGACACTTTTTGACCGCGCTCGATCTTCGCGTTTGGGAAATGAAAGTGACCACCATCAATGACACTACCGACTTATCGACCTTGACTCTTGACGGGCTTTATTCCTGACTCAAGACTCATGAGATCGACGTCGTCTCTCGTAAGACAAAATCTTAGTCGATAGCCTTGGTCACAGATCCCATTTGTTCCTCTTCTCTAGATTCTGCTGCTGGCCTGTCTCTCTCTGCCCTTTGCGAACTAAGCGATGATCGTCTGAATAAGTTTCCAGAAACTGAACTTGCTCTCTTAGCTCATAAATTTTCTCACGCCTACAAGAGGGTGAGGGAGTGGAAGAAAGGAGGTGTGATCACCTGCTTCGAATGTGGTGGTCCCAACCACATTCAAGCAAATTGTCCAAAACTGGAGACGGGCAAGAACGATTTCGGTAGTTCCGGTAAGAACGGCTACACCGACAGGAACCACAACAAGAAGCCTCCGGTTCGTGAGCCGACGCACGAGAAGAAGTACCACAACTTCTCGAAGAATAAGAAGTTCTTCCACTGTGTCTTTGCTGCCCTCGACGACATCAACCTCTCCGATACAGTGACTTGGAGCGACGAAGGTGAGGATGATCCACAAGAGAAGAAAGGCGGCGATGACTTTTCTGGCATGTGCTTCATGGCGGACACCAATGGCATCAGTGATTCCGAGCTCTACAGCGACTCGGATGAGGTACCTTTCTACGACCAGCTCAATGAAGCTTTTTGCAAATCAGGAAAATTTCATGCTAGAGCTAGAGCTAGGTGTGTGGAGCTTGAGAAGGAAGTAGGTACTTTGACTCGGGAGTTAGCCTCTCTTAGATCTTCTCCCTCCCAAGTCACTGATGACTGCTCTTTGTGTGATGCTTTACTTGTGGAGCTTGAGCACCTAAGGACTTTACATGATAGTGTGCAAATTGAACTTGAAAGCCTTAGGTCGAAGAATTCTAGCACTCAGACTGATGATGCTTCCTCTCTAGATGCTAGTTTTCTTCATGCTCATGCTACTCCTTCATGTGATAATTGCCCTAAGTTACTTGCTGAAATAGATGCCATGAGCGTTCACTTCAGGAAGCTATCTTGTAGAAACGATGAGCTTGAAATGTACACTTCTAAGGACCCTGTCAGCTCATGTGAGGGCTGTAAGCAACTAAAACTTGACAATGAAGTTTTAAGTGTCAAGCGTGCTAAACTTGTTAAGGACTTACTAAATAAGTCACTTAAGAGTTGCTTTCATTGTTCTGTGATTGAGGGGGACTTGGATAAAATCCAAGTCGAACTCAGGAAGAAGTTAGAAGACCAAGTCCATAGGATTAGAGAAGCTCCTTGCGTTTCTTGTGAGGCCCTCAAGATTGAGGCAGCCGTGCTGAGGGAGAAAAATGCACGTGCTGGTGTTTCTTCTCCTCTTTCTGGTTCTTCTCCTTCCTCTCACCCCTGTTCTTCTTGTGCCTCTCTCTTTCGGGAGTGTGAGTATCTCATGAGCACTCTCGAGAAGTTTGTAAGAGGCAAGAAGAAGCTTAATCTTATTCTAGACCAGTCAAAAATCAGCAGATTTAATCAGGGTCTAGGATTTGACTACTCGGAGCAAGTTAAGACTCATCTTCCTACCATTGTGCATGGCTCCAAGAGTGGAGAGATTGTGGCAGCTCTCAGGGTGAGTACCACTATTTTTAAGTCTGCTAGGGTTGTCCATGGGACTTTTGAGCAGAAGGGTGTTTCTTTTGTCACTTCTGCCTCAAGTAAGGCGAAATATTCTTGCACCTTCTGTAAGAAGGATGGTCACCCAGTAGATTTCTGCTTTAGGCATGCCAAGATCACAAGGCATGAGCGTGTTGCTACTTTTAGGGGTATTCAAAGTCATCCCCAGACTCTAAGTGCTCTTAAGGCACACACTTCTTCTAGACAGGCTAGAGAATCGCCTGTTTTTAGGCAGTGTCCAGGACTCGATTTTCATGCTGTTCAGTCGAGTTTTAGTCCTGGAGCTGCTCGTGGTTAGTCTTTTCATCGTCCTTTTGATATTTCTCTTTTTTCCATCGAGGTAGATATCAGTGGTGTGAGGTGTTTTCAGGTAGGAGATTTTGGCAGCTTCATTGGGATGGTCCGGCCTTTGCACCGCGGCGGATCAAACCAATGACATCTCCCAAATCTTCTACTATAGATGCTTCTTCTGATCTTGTGAGAGTCGAGCGTCAGAGAGACACTAGAGTCCAGTCTTTTCCTTCTGTAGCTGGTACTTTGAGACGTTTGTGTGGTTCAGTATTGGGTTCCCAGGTCTTCACTTTATCCCAGTACAGAGTCCTCTCTCTCTTTTGGCTTGATCAAGTCCGTCGGATGGGGAAGGGAGATGTATGGATTGTCGACTCCGGTTGTTTTCGCCATATGACCGGAGACTCTCGGTGGTTCTCTTTCCTAGTTCGAGTCCCCGGTGATGAGTTGATCACTTTTGGGGATGCTTCTTCAGGTAGAGTCATTGCCCAAGGTACTGTTTGCATTAATGAGAATGTTATTCTTAAAGATGTAGCCTTGGTTAGTAAGCTGTGTTATAACTTGCTTTCAATCTCTCAGCTTATTGATGACACTTTCGAGGTAAGCTTCAAAAGTAATGCCTGCAAAATCCTTGATTTTTCAGGAAAGTTAGTTTGCGGGATTTCTAGATTTGGGAGAGTCTTTCGTGCTAATTTCTCTTCTTCTAGAGACTCTCTTCACTGTTTGTTTGCTTCCGAGTCCCGTGACCTCTCTTTCTGGCATAGGAGACTTGGTCACATTAGTTTTGATCATTTGACTAGAATTAGCGGCCATGATCTCATTCGTGGTTTGCCTAAACTCAAAATGGTCAAAAACTTAGTTTGCTCTCCTTGCCATCATGGCAAGATGGTTACTGCATCCCATCCTCCAGTCACCGTAGTGATGACTGATGCACTAGGACAGTTTTTGCATATGGACACTATTGGTCCGGTTAGAGTGCAATCGGTAGGTGGGAAGTGGTATGTCCTTGTCATTGTTGATGATTTTTCGAGGTATTTGTGGGTATTTTTCTTAGCCTCGAAAGATGAGACATTCTCTCACTTCAAAGGTTTGGTCAGTAGGTTATCTTGCGAACTCCCAAGTGCATTACGAGCTATCCGCAGTGATAATGGGACAGAGTTCAAGAATTCCTACTTTGAGAGATTTTGTGTGGAATCTAGTCTAGAGCATCAGTTCTCTTCTCCTTACACCCCACAGCAAAATGGCGTAGTGGAAAAAAAGAACATGACCCTGGTTGAGATGGCCAGGACGATGCTAGATGACTACAGTACTCCTAGGAAGTTTTGGGCTAAAGCTTTAGCTACTGCTTGTCATATTTCCAATCGCATTTTCTTGAGAGCACATTTGCATCGCACCTCTTATGAGTTAAGATATGGAAGAGTACCCAATGTCTCTCATTTTCGCGTTTTTGGCTGCAAGTGCTTTATTTTGAAGTCTGGTAATCTGGATTAGTTTGAGTCTCGTTCTTCTGATGGTATCTTTCTGTGTTACTCGACTTCTTCTCGTAGCTATAGGGTCTGGAGTTGTGATGCGAATAGGATCATAGAGACCTATGACGTGACTTTTGATGAGGCTAGCCCAGGAGCTAGACCTGATATTTCAGGCTCTTCTTATCTCGCCGAGACCATCTTTGTAGAGGATGAGGATGATAGAGATGATGGTGTTCCACCTGATCCAGTCCCCTCTACACCTGAGGTGCCTTCTATTTCCATTTCTGCACCTCAGGGAGACTAGCCCTTGCCTTCGGACTCTCCTTCAGTGAGTGGCTCTGTACCTACCTCTTCTGCTTAAGAGGTAGAGACCACTTCTGCTTCTGGTCCTCCTCGCCACATTCAACGTTCTCATCCACCTGAGCAGATCATTGGTGATCTATTTGAGCGTGTAACACGCTCAAAATTAGGCTTATCTTCTTTCTGCTTTCACTCTGCCTTTGTTGCCTCTTTCGAGCCAAAGGATGTTACTCATGCATTATCCTATGAATCATAGATTAACGCAATGCATGAGGAACTAGAAAACTTTGAGAGGAACAAAGTCTGGCAGCTTGTAGAGCCTCTATCTGGTCATAATATCATTGGGACCAAGGGGGTGTTCAAAAACAAGCAGAGTGAGGATGGGGTTGTCATTCGCAATAAGGCTAGGCTAGTTGCACAGGGCTTCACTCAGGTTGAGGGTTTTGACTTTGAGGAGACCTTTTGTAACATTCTGAATTTTTCGATTTCCTGAGGTTGAAAATTCAAAATCTGAACCGTGACAATTTTTTCGAATTAAATACAACTTAAATTGAATTTTCAAAGTCGTCAAGAATTTAATTTGATTAAACTATACCTCAAATTAATTATTTATTATTTTATTTGGGTTCCGCGTGCTTTATTGAATTTTTATGTATTTTTGGGGATTTTTTGAATTTATTCGCTATTTATTTGCATTTGTTGAAGTTTATTCGATTTTCTGAATTTCATTTAATTCGGAAATGTAATTTAAATCCTTAAACCGTTTCGGGCCGATTCACTGTTCATTCGTGCCCGGCCTGTTCCTATTCCACTTCTAACCGGTCCACTCTATTTTCAGCCGGCCCAAAATGCCAGCCCAACCCATGACACCAGAAACCCTAATATTCTCAACCGTCCGATCCCTCATCCGACGGTCACAAGTCGTGCCGCCTCTCACAACCAAACCCTAATCTTACCTCAACCGTTCTCCACCGCCGGATCATCGTCGCATGGACGAGAGGCTGCCACGTCGTCTCGATTCACCACCATGCAGTAGCCAGCCGCCAGACCAACCTCGACTTAGTGTCGTTTTCCGCACCCTAGGGTACTTAAAACCTCAGAGTGCATTGTCTCTAGGGTTCCCTCTCCGCGTCGCACCTTTTTCCTCTTTCTCTCTCCGGCGGAGACGCCGTCTGGAGGAAGCTAGACCTCGCCGGAGTACCTCCTCTCTTCCGAAGCTTTGCGCCGCTGATCCTTTCCCCTCCGGTGAGTCTCCACTGCATTTCGGGGTACCCTTTAGTTCCTCGCATCACCCTTCGTCGAATGCACCAAGTTTTGCGTCTGATCCGGTTGTATTTCACCGCGCGCCAAGGCTTCTTCTTCGTCTCCGACGGGTGTGCTCTGCCACTTCATCGCCGTCATTTCTTCTCCAACACGCTCGGCCGTCCGATCGCCCAGCGACGGATCAGATCTGCGCGCGCCCTCTTTGGTAAGCTCTGAGCCAGCCGTGCCTTGTCACCGCCACATGGCGCTCCGTCATCATCACATGTACGCCACGAGTCAGCCACCTCACCGCCGTAGCGTGCGTGTTCGCCACGTACATGCCACATGGGTGCACGTCAGTGCCACGTGGGCCCTAGATGCTCGCATGGCGCCCACGTCGCCTCCACCGCAGGTGCTAGATCCGCGTGGCGCACATGCAAGCCATGTGGCCGCCACATCATCGCCGCGTGGCGCCATGTCGATGCCACATTGCGCCATGTGTTCGACACGTCACCCGTGCGCCCCTCGGTGAACTGAGTTCACGTGAGCCGAGTCTATGACTCGCGGGCCCCGCGTGTCAGCGCATCCATTTTTGGTATTTTCGATTATTCCCGAAAATCCGAATTTCCAGCCAATCATATGCCGACACATGTCACCCTCAATGTTTTCTGATTTTCTCTCCATTGAAACTTCGGAAGCCCTGTTCTCCTCCGTTCGAACTCCGATTTGAACGATTCAAATTTCTAAATTCATATAAAATCAAGATCTATCTGTTGGTGTCATTTTTATGAATTTTTGAATTTTATTTATTTTCGGTTTTATTTATTTTTGCCTCGTTTTGCGTGTTGCGCGTGTAGACGGCATAGCGGTTGAGCAAGAGGAGTATCCAGCGGAGGTTGCAGCAGCGGTAGAGGGTGAAGGCAAGTCTCCCTTGATCATTTTGAACCCAAGTTTATGAAATGCTATTTTGTCGTTTAAATTATTGCATGCTTATTATTTGCGTACTGTACTTTAATGTCATTTAAAATGCTTAGATAGATGCCAAATTGTTATACCCACATTGATATTCATTTTGACAACCATTGACACCCTAGGAAAATTAATTACTGTTAATAATAATCATTTTCGTAGTATGGGACGGTAGAAAATGCTTAGCCATGCTTAATCACGTCGGTACCTTACCATTATGGAAATGCTTTCAATCTTTGATTCAAATGGAATTGTGAAAATATGGCAATTGGTGTTGCCGGTATTAATTTGAGATTAAAAGTGAAAAATGATTTAGACCGGGGCGGATTGGTTGAATGGCGGGTGCGGAATGCACAAAATTTTGGAATGTGATTGTCCGCCCTAGTCAATTAAGGACCGGTCGTGTGTTACCTTGGGCCATGCTATACAGTACAACCACATGTCTATATGGGTACGACCTGGCTAAGTAATTTGCATGTATCGTTATTTGACTTCGCCAGTGGGCTGTGCGGGTTTGTCGGGACGACACTTGCAAGGCGCAAGAGGGGGCTTCGGATCGATTTGAGGTAGCCCTACCAATGTGGAACCTTAGCGGGCGGAGTCGGTAGCGGTATATGCATTGCAAAGGCCTTGTCATGATCTCCTTGCCGACACACCAAAGGAAGTGTGTTCTTGGCACAGCAAAACAAGTTGATCATGTCGTGTGGGTAAAGTGTACCACTCTGCAGAGTCTTAAAACTACTTGAGTAGCCGTGTTTTACGGATAAGCAAGCGTGGAACACTTTCACATAGTAGATTTTCGGTTTTGGTTTTAAATGGAAAAATGATGATTTGGTTTAAAATGAAAATGTGGTTGGGAATCATGAGCTGCTAGAGCTCCGGATTTAGTTTGGTGACTAGAGCCAACCGTAGTTGAAACACGGAAAATTGTTATACTTCAATTTAATTAATTATGCTATTTACATTTTGTGAAATCTTTGCTTTATGAAATTATTACTTGTATTTAAATTTCAATTTTCGCTTTATGCAAAATGAACCCTATATGCCATCCTTTGTTTAAGCCTTGCATTTAGTTATTTGCATTAAGTTTTCGAGACTTGCTGAGTATGTTGCATACTCACCCTCGCGTTTCAATGCGGGGCTGCTTATTCCATAAAGCAGATGATGGGAGAAGAGGCTATCAAAGAGCCTGCGATCCACCGTTCGACATCTGTGGTGAAGACTTTGATGAGGAGGATGACGCGATCTTCTAGGGAGCGTACCCCAGTCGGTTGCCTGTGGGCACACTGATTGGCCCTTTTTGATTCTACTTTTCCGCTGCTACATTTTCACTTTAACCGTAAGGCTCCATTCTTGTAATAATGTGATGATGTTGTTACACTCTTTTGCTTATTACTGTTGTTTACTTTATGATATGTTTGTGTTATCATCACTGTATGACTGTGTGCGCTAGCTGTTCCTGGACTAGCGCGGTTGAAACACAGAGGGTTCGGATTTGGTAATCCGGGTCCCGACAGAGGTGGTATCAGAGCCATATCGACTGTAGGTCGCAACCCTAGTTAGAATGGTCGTTAGCATTGGAATAAACCAATTCAAAATCATTTTTTCTGAAGCTAGTGTATTTGCAAAATGTGGACTTTGCTATTCTTTCCTCATCCTTAAGATGCTACTCTTACCCCTACCTTCAATTTGTTTTGTAAACAAATACCTCTTTCCTTAGAAGTAATTCTCGCCAGTGGTTTATCTTCGCTATTGCTTCGGAAGATGTTCGAGACACGTCGCTGTCATCCTTCATGCCAGTCGATGAAGACTACAATGTATGCGACAACCATCTCAAGGGAACATGCAACATTTCGCTACCCTCGACAAAGCAGAAGTAAAGCTTGAAGATTTTACTTCATGAAGAGACCACGTCACCCAACAGAAAAAGGCGGAAGATTAGAATATATTAGAACCTACCATAAGATAAGCACCCTTACGTGTAGCATATTATTCCGCTCTAGTTATATAGAGCAATTTACGTTGTCGTTATGTTTCGCTACTTGAAATTGGTCTTTATCCTGAATGTCAGGACTGATTTATGTGTATACTTAACCTCTTGGTTAAAGTTTCACAATAAGTTGTCCTTATGTGTGAATATGGAAAATTTAACCCATAGGATAACTAAGAAATTATAAAATAGTTTATCTCTTATCTCTATAAAACTTCCACAAAGTTATCTCCTTTTCATAGAACTTCTTACCAGTGTAACCATTATGGTCATCAACCTTTCTTAAAATAAAACCTCAATGAGATTAGTAATGGTCTCCATTACTACTCTTAGCTTTGCTTGAGATCACACCATTCATATATAAACCAAGTTAAGATCTTACCACATTAGCAACACCAAACTAGCTTATGCTGCTTTAGGCTAGTTAAAACTTAATGATCCAATAATAATTTCTAATCATGTTTTAAAACTCACCTCGCTTATCTAGATTATATACCATAAAATGAGCTAGAACCGTAAAAGTTACGTATACGAATGGAAAGCTTCAATGGTTGTTTAAATGAAAACTGGAAGAATTGAAAGTCCTATTTTTCTAAAAGAAATATAAAGAGAGTTGCATCAGTTATACATATACTCTTTTCTAATCTATAGAATTTAGTCTCCTTATTTATGTACTCGTTTCCCTTGTGTAGAACTTTCTTTCTCCACTCTTAAGTTATCCCTTTTAGAAGTATTTCTTTCCTTATTCTGTTTGCGAAATGAAAACCATGAACAAATCTTTTGAAAAGAATTTTGGTAACAAGTCAGCAACATCATGACGTCTATATCAGCAACTTCAAGAAGATGGGGATAGCGAAGCATCACAACCTCTTCGACTTCATAGAAGCCTTGGAAGACTAACACAACAAGTGGTGCAAAAATTAAAAGAAACTCGTTGTTTAATAGCCTACAATAAAAGCTAGCATTATGCGAGCTACATATTATTCTAGCGATATAGTAAACCTCTTATGCGTAAATATGTATGATTCGCAAGTAGAAGAAAAACCATAGATACCCTTCCTACATACTAAGCAAAATGTATACATATTGTTTATGTGTTATTGAAATTTTGTTGTAAATCTTTTGTATTGTTTTCGGGTTACTCTCGTGAATGTTAAACCACTAGGTTGAAATTTACGATGTGTTAACCCTACCTAATAAGAAAAATTTAATTAAGGAAATTTTAAAGAACGAAACGTTGCCTTATAACCCAAGCCAAAAACTACTTAATCCGCATAGAAACCTTTCCTAAAATAAGATTTTAAAGGACGAATTGTTGCCGTGTAACCCAACAGAATTCCATCTAAGTAGCTTTACTCTAATAAATATTGTTGCAGAATGTCTGCGACACAATTCATTAATACATCTACTAAAGTAATGAGTAATAAAATTTTTTAGCCTTTATAATTGACCTTCAGCCCTCCTCAAATATTTTAACATGCTCTATATATCTCTTTAAATTAGCTTATTCTTACTAATGATTCTAGGTGTAAACTACTAACACTCCTCATCTAATTCGCGAAACCCCGCAAGACACTCCACTGCCAAGAAATGATAATCCTACTATAGTTCAACCAAATCCGTTGTATTTAGCTAGAGCACTTCCTTTTCAACATAGCAATCGTCATAACTCTCCACTTTCTCAATGTTCAAAAAAATAAAAAATAAAAAAAATAAAAAAAATGTTAGAATCTGTAACCATGGTGTAAATGCTCACCATAATTGGACCAATTCACCAAATGCACACCTTTCTGTTCTAAAAACTCGCACAAGATATTTCTAATATTGGTGCAGCTTCTATCAAAAAGGAAATGGTTTAAACTAGAAACCTACTTCTATATCTTATTTGATACCTACACATTGTTCTTTGAAGTATTGTCAACCCAGTCAGTCCGAAGTTCATGCTTGCACTCGCTATGGAGGAATAGGTCATGTTGTTGATGAGAGTGCAATCAATTGCTCCGGCTGTGAAAGAAATCATTCTCCTAGAAAATATCCTGTAAGCAATATCGCTTGTTACCCTTGTGAATGTCAAGATTATTGTCTAGTTCAATGCCCTTGATCTGATAGTCGCCAATACAATTTTGCTCAAGATTTGGTGATCAAAAGAGGAAGAAAACCAGCCACACAAGAAATATCACTTAAGGAATTATGGAAATAACACTTGATCCTAACTACCTTCACTAAGAAAGTAGTAAATGGTAATCTCCAATGGCATGTTCCTTGTCTGATAAAGAAAGTCATTAGGCTAAAGAATGTTCTGAGAAACAACAAATTGAAATTCACAAGATAATATTAAGTATACAAATAACTGAACATGACATCATGAGAAAAGCGTGAATGCTTCAACATCACGAAAAGAACCAAATTCCTAAACGATGTCCACAAGTGAACAAATATCTCCTATAGTCATAGACATACCAAGAATTTCAGCAATCAAGTTTATAACTTCAAGAATAGAAGAAATAAAATCAAGCGGTTCAATTCAAGAAGCGAGATAAAGAAAAGGCGATTGAACAAAGATGCTTGTCCTAGAAGAATTCTGCTCAACTTTATCCTCAATCTCAATCGTCATCTATTCATCTTTCTAATAACACCAATGAATAATTGTCTGGTACAAAAAAAAATATCGAAAAGTCAATATTATTTGCCTTTGCTATGAAAAACATAAGTATTATGCCAACTGTTGCCTTAAGCAAGAAGCAAACTCCACCTCGTTCTCAACCCCGACAAGCTACGTAACATTCTCTAAGGCAACCTCAAGAATTTGAAGACAAACACTTTCTTAGACATATATCAATCCAACTCAAAATGTTAATCCAATCATTCGTGGCATTCACCTACAGCATGAATTCGCGAAAGAAGTTTATGACCTACCAGGCGTAGTGCTAGGTACGATATTTATGTATTTGAACCTTACCAGGGTGTAAGTTTAATTTTAAGATCAACTCTTTGATCCTAGTCACTTCCTGATCATCTATTTTATATCATTAGCAAACAACCTTTCTGTTGTTTCAAATAAAATGGGTAATGTCACTTGTATCAACCGAGAAGAACTTGAATACCTCACCAACACCTACCCAAGAAGAATTTTACTTCACCTCGACAAGGAAAACATCAATAATTTCCAAGCTATATCAAAGACCTAGGAAACATCAAGTGTCTAGAACAACCCCTGCCTCGATATCGCTCGAACGTAAACATCTTTCTTATGTGATTGTACCAAGACTTGTTGTGGTATTGAGTACGCCCTTGTGTATTCAATTCTGCAATCAATCTTTTGAGTCTATACATGTTAGTCCTTCATAGTTTTCAAAACCAAAGAAAATGAAAACCCTTTGTTTACCAAAGTGAGCAAACAAGTTAAATCACCATGAATCATCTTATGATCCTCTTACCTCAACCCAATACTTGAATTATCTATACATGTTTTCCAATTTAAAGTCAACTCGAAATGACATTTATTCTCAGCTCATTTCCTCAGCTAATGTTGAATTATACAGATCAACCATTGTATTCAAATACCTTTCTTGATATTAAACATTCAGTTTTCCCCAAATGAGAGTAATGACAATGCATATTTCTTTCACCTCAAATATTCTAATCATACCACATACCACTATATAAATTAGATTATTAACAATACTAGTTATTTAAACAAAAGAGACATGTAGAAAGTATTAGTATCTCTCATCTGCTTAACTAAAAGTAAAATAGAAGTCCTCTCTATTTCTCGCACATCAACTAGGAGTCACAAGACGAAAGTCCAGTGGAGCAATCATCCGGAAGAGGAAGCCACCTGGAAGCGCGAGGAGGATCTTCGAGCGGACTACCCCAACCTTTTTCCCTGGGTAGTTCCAAATCTCGGGATCGAGATTTCTTGTTAGGGGGGGAGGTTTGTAACATTCTGAATTTTTCGAGTTCCTGAGGTTGAAAATTCAAAATCTGAACCGTGACAATTTTCTCGAATTAAATACAACTTAAATTGAATTTTCAAAGTCATCAAGAATTTAATTTGATTAAACTATACCTCAAATTAATTATTTATTATTTTATTTGGGTTCCGCGTGCTTTATTGAATTTTTATGTATTTTTGGGGATTTTTTTGAATTTATTCGCTATTTATTTGCATTTGTTGAAGTTTATTCGATTTTCTGAATTTCATTTAATTCGGAAATGTAATTTAAATACTTAAACCGTTTCGGGCCGATTCACTATTCATTCGTGCCCGGCCTGTTCCTATTCCACTTCTAACCGGTCCACTCTATTTTCAGCCGGCCCAAAATGCCAGCCTAACCCATAACACCGGAAACCCTAATCTTCTCAACCGTCCGATCCCTCATCCGACGGTCACAAGTCGCGCCGCCTCTCACAACCAAACCCTAATCTTACCTCAACCGTTCTCCATCACGGATCATCGTCAGATGGACGAGAGGCGCCACGTCATCTCGATTGGCCATTGCCACCAGAGCCCAGCCGCCAGACCAACCTCGACTTCCGTGTCGTTTTCCCGCACCCCTAGGGTACTTAAGGCACTGTAGCCGCCGTCTCTAGGGTTCCCTCTCCGTGCTGCACCTTTTTCCTCTTTCTCTCTCCGGCGGAGACGCCGTCTGGAGGAAGCTAGACCTCGCCGGAGTACCTCCTTTCTTCCGAAGCTTTGCGCCGCTGATCCTTTCCCCTCCGGTGAGTCTCCACTGCATTTCGGGGTACCCTTTAGTTCCTCGCATCACCCTTCGTCGAATGCACCAAGTTTTGCGTCTGATCCGGTTGTATTTCACCGCGCGCCAAGGCTTCTTCTTCATCTCCGGCGGGTGTGCTCTGCCACATCATCGCCGCTGCTTTTCTCCAACACGCCGGCCGTCCGACGCTTCAATGACGGATCGATCTGCTAGCGCCCTCTTTGGTAAGCTCTGAGCCAGCCGTGCCTTGTCACCGCCACATGGCGCTCCGTCATCATCACATGTATGCCACGAGTCGGCCACCTCACCGCCGTAGCGTGCGTGTTCGCCACGTACATGCCACATGGGTGCACGTCAGTGCCACGTGGGCCCTAGATGCTCGCATGGCGCCCACGTCGCCTCCACCGCAGGTGCTAGATCCGCGTGGCGCACATGCAAGCCATGTGGCCGCCACATCATCGCCGCGTGGCGCCATGTCGATGCCACATTGCGCCATGTGTTCGACACGTCACCCGTGCGCCCCTCGGTGAACTGAGTTCACGTGAGCCGAGTCTATGACTCGCGGGCCCCGCGTGTCGCAAGATCCATTTTGGTATTTTCGATTATTCCCGAAAATCCGAATTTCCAGCCAATCATATGCCGACACATGTCACCCTCAATGTTTTCGATTTTTCTCCATTGAAACTTTGAAGCCTGTTCTCCTCCGCTCAACTCCGATTTGAACGATTCAAATTTCTAAATTCATATAAAATCAAGATCTATCTGTTGGTATCATTTTTATGAATTTTTGAATTTTATTTAATTCGGTTTTATTTATTTTTGCCTCGCTTTGCGTGTTGTGCGTGTAGACGGCGTAGCGGTTGAGAGAGAGGAGTACCCAGCAGAGGTTGCAGCAGCGGAAGAGGTGGAAGGCAAGTCTCCTTGACCATGTTGAACCCAAATTTATGAAATGCTATTTTGTCGTTTAAATTATTGCATGCTTATTATTTGCGATCTTGTACTTTAATGTCATTTAAAATGCTTAGATAGATGCCAAATTGTTATACCCACATTGATATTCATTTTGACAACCATTGACACCCTAGGAAAATTAATTACTGTTAATAATAATCATTTTCGTAGTATGGGACTGAGAAAATGCTTAGCCATGCTTAATCACGTCGGTACCTTACCATTATGGAAATGCTTTCAATCTTTGATTCAAATGGAATTGTGAAAATATGGCAATTGGTGTTGCGGTATTAATTTGAGATTAAAAGTGAAAATGATTTAGACCGGGCGGATTGGTTGAATGGCGGGTGCGGAATGCACAAAATTTTGAATGTGATTGTCCGCCCTAGTCAATTAAGGACCGGTCGTGTGTTACCTTGGGCCATGCTATACAAGACAACCACATGTCTATATGGGTACGACTGCTAAGTAATTTGCATGTATCGTTATTTGACTTCGCCCGATGGTCGTGTGCGGGTTTGTCGGACGACACTTGCAAGGCGCAAGAGGGGCTTCGGATCTGGCGAGGTAGCCCTACCAATGTGGAACCTTAGCGCGGAGTCAGAGCGGTATATGCATTGCAAAGGCCTTGTCATGATCTCCTTGCCGACACACCAAAGGAAGTGTGTTACTGGCCTGGCAAAACGGGTTGATCATGTCGGGTGGGTAAAGTGTACCAGCTCTGCAGAGTCTTAAAAACTACTTGAGTAGCCGTGTTTACGGATAAGGGCAAGCGTGGGAACGCTTTCACATAGTAGATTTTCGGTTTTGGTTTTAAATGGAAAAATGATGATTTGGTTTAAAATAAAAATGTGGTTGGGAATCATGAGCTGCTAGAGCTCCGGATTTAGTTTGGCTGCTAGAGCCAACCGTAGTTGGAACACCGAAAATTGTTATACTTCAATTTAATTAATTATGCTATTTACATTTTGTGAAATGCTGCTTTATGAAATTATTACTTGTATTTAAATTTCAATTTTCGCTTTATGCAAAATGAACCCTATATGCCATCCTTTGTTTAAGCCTTGCATTTAGTTATTTGCATTAAGTTTTGAGACTTCTTGAGTATGTTGCATACTCACCCTCGCGTTCAATCTTGGTCGCTTATTCCATAAAGCAGATGATGGGAGAAGAGGCTATCAAAGAGCCTGCGATCCACCGTTCGACATCTGTGGTGAAGACTTTGATGAGGAGGATGACGCGATCTTCTAGGGAGCGTACCCCAGTCGGTTGCCTGTGGGCACACTAATTGGCCCTTTTTGGTTCTACTTTTCCGCTGCTACATTTTCACTTAAACCGAAAGGCTTCATTCTTGTAATAATGTGATGATGTTGTTACACTCTTTTGCTTATTACTGTTGTTTACTTTATGATATGTTTGTGTTATCATCACTGTACGACTGTGTGCGCTAGCTGTTCCTGGACTAGCGCGGTTGAAACACAGAGGGTTCGGATTTGGTAATCCGGGTCCCGACACCTTTACCCCTGTAGCTAGACTAGAGGCAATTAGAATCCTGCTTGCATTCTCTGCATCCCAGGGCTTCAAGCTCTATCAAATGAATGTCTAGAGTACATTCCTCAATGGCTTCATTGAGGAAGATGTTTTTGTCAAGCAACCTCCAGGATTTGAGAACCCCAAAAACCCAAACCATGTCTACAAGCTTTTCAAAGCCTTATATGGACTTAAGCAAGCCCCTAGAGCTTGGTATGAAAGGCTTAAGTCCTATCTTCTCAGTCATGGTTTCAAAATGGGTTTAGTAGACAAAACTCTATTCATCAGACACCAAGATTCTCATTTCCTTCTCATTCAGATTTATGTGGATGATATTATTTTTGGTGGCTCGTCTCAGTCTCTTGTGTTTCATTTTTCTAAAGTAATAAGCACAGAATTTTAGATGAGTATAATGGGTGAGTTGAGCTACTTTCTTGGCTTCCAAATCAAGCAAACTCGGGATGGTACTTTTCTTCACCAAGGGAAGTACACTTGGGACCTTCTAAAACGGTTTGATATGTCTGATGGAAAGCCCGTGATGACTTCTATGGCCACCACTGCTGTCCTCGAGCTCGACGAGGATGGTGTGCCTGTTGATCAAAAGGAGTATCGGAGCATGATTGGCTCTCTCTTATATCTAACTGCTTCTCGTTCGGACATACACTTTGCCATGTGTATGTGCGCTCGATTTCAGGCTTCTCCTCGCGTCTCTCATCGCCAGGCGATGAAGCGCATCTTCAGGTACATTTGAGCTACCATTGATTATGGTATCTGGTATATTCTTCTTCCTCTTGTCTATCTCTTAGAGACTTTTCCGATGCTGACTTTGCTGGCTGTAGGATAGATAGGAAGAGCACTTCTGGCACTTGCTAATTCATTGGTACTTCTCTTGTTTCTTGGTCATCTAAGAAGTAGTCCGGAGTTGCGTAATCCACCGCTGAGGCCGAGTATGTAGCTGCAGCTAGTTGCTGTAGCTAGGTGCTTTGGATGAGATCGACCTTGTGGGACTTTGAGTTAGAGATAGAGAGTGTTCCACTTTTCTGTGACAACACTTCTGCTATCTACATTGCAAAAAACCCAGTGCAACATTCTCGGACCAAACACATTGATGTTAGATATCACTTCCTTAGGGACCATGTGGAGAAAGGAGACATAGTGCTTCAGTTTATGGAGAGTGACCGTCAATTGGCCGAGATCTTTACCAAACCTTTGGATAGTTCCAGATTTGTTGCCTTGAGGAGTGAGCTTGGAGTCTTGTGCCCTTACGGCCTATTCTGAAGGGGAGCTGATTTGTATGGTGTGTATTATATCTTATTTCAGTATTTCCTTTCTCCTGTTTTCTCTCTGGATGCTTATAGGTTCTTCTTGCATTATCTTGAGTTCCCTCCTCTTTCGCTACCTAGGAGTCGGTTTCTTATCTTCTCCTTCCCGTTCTGAGTTTCTGATCTTTTCGTTGAGTTACCTCTGGTTCCTACAATTGATATCATTCTTGAGCTTAATCTTGCTAATAACTCAATTTAAACCAGATTTGTACTTAAAATTGAATCACATGTTGAGGGGGAGTTTAAGAGTCTATCTCATGCATTGCATATAGACTTGATTTTTCATTTTATGAGTTTTGTCTATTATGCAAATGATCTATGTTTCATTTTATACACCATGCTATATTATGAAGAAAATTACTTGCTTAGATATGTCTAAGTTCATTTATCTTGCTAAGTTTGCAAAATTGAAAAATAAGCTTTAAAAAAACTGAATAAAATATGTTGCGTTTGCTTACTAAGTTTCTTCTCTAGGTGCATTTGCCATGATTTGTGAAATTTTGGAACTCTCTAGAGTCCCTATAGTAACTTGGGTGAATCTTGTTTGATCCATACTCGAGTCCTTCCCTAGCTTAACAATGAAAATGCTAAAATGAAAGTGAAGCAAAATTGACTCCTTTTGTGTGCATTAGACTTAACACCTCACATTCACAAGACGGCTTCTCGTTGCACTTGAGATGAACTTGGAATGTGTTGTGTATGACCAAGATCATTCTCTTAAGAGTCACTCTTGAGATGATCGAATATAGCTTGAGTCAATTGCTTTAAAAAAAGGAACATATGTGGGTAAAGAATGGAAATAATGTCAAACATTTGTACCCCACTGTGTCTTTCAAAGATTCAAAGAAAAATTTGCATACAATAAAAAAATATAAGCTCGAAGGACCTTCTATGAACTTCTAGATTCTCCAAAGTGTTGAGTAGGTTAAACTCTAGGTTTTCTATTTGATCCTTTGAATGGCTTTGCTTCTAGTTTTGAAACTAATGACAAATGCTGCTCATGTTCATTCTTGCTAAAAATGACATGGTTTCAATTAAATCTTGCTAGCAAAATATTCATTTGCTCTCGGACATGCCTTAGATTAGTCTATTTTTACCATAACTTGTCTTGTTGGTCACTTAGATAATCTCCAAAGCTCTCTTAGGTTGCATCTCTTGCATAAAAATAAAAAAAAGGGGGTGGGGAAGAAAAGAATATGCCATCTTGATGCCTATATTGCCAAAATGGGGAGAAGTTGTCCAAAAGGCATCTTGGCATCCTCAGTGTGTTTAGGGTTTCTTTTGTTACCGACTTGGCTATGGTCCTTCCTTTTCTCCTCTTCCTTAGTCAAATTCGGTTTTGTAATCAAAATGCTTTCTTTGTGATCTTGATGCCTTTTCTGCGTGTTTGTCAATATACTCATCAAGGGGGAGATTGAAAGATTATGTGGAGGTCTATACCTTTGTGTGATGAGTAATTGATGCGCACGGTGGCCCGATCTTCCGACAGGTAGAGGTAAGTCGATTGGTGGAGACTCGACGTTGACGATCCGGCTTCCGATCAGAACCGATTCGAACCCAGCAATCGCTACACCACGGCTCCGTTGGTTATCAACCTTGCACAAACACGGTTGACCTCGCTAAGAAGGCTTATCCCTGCATGCAAATCGAGAACACAAGCAAGAACGTAGAAGAAGCAATCTGAAATTGCGAATTATATTAAGCATACGAGTTGGGGTTCCACAAACCGATGAACGGCGATACTGTTCAAAGACAGAATTGATCTAAGCAAAACCCAAGTCCTAGATGAGGGTTTGGGTGGTTATTTATACTAGGGGAGTAGGAGGGGGTCGTCCATAGCATTGGAGATCTAATACAACTCAAATTGAAAACACCAAGCCTACTTTGACTAGAGTTTGACTCGGACTGAAAAAGCAATATTTGGTTTTTGGCAGTTTTCGGACGCATCTGAAGGAATTTTGAGGTGAGGCTGGATCCTTTGGAAAGTAGACTCCAAGATCTTTCAAACGTGTACTCATGGGTCTCCAGAGCCCTCCGGAATCAAAAGTTATGGCACTTTAAAGTCAGTGCTGTTGCTGAGGCCGAACTGGACTCGAACTCGGACTGAAAAAGTGTTCTGAATTGTTTTGCGTATTCCCGTTGACTCCCAAGTCCAATTGACCTGAAACTGATGCCATTGGAAAGATTATCTTCTTAGCTTTCAATACATATGTGGATCATTGAAATCGGAGTCCATTTGTGGCCTGGGCGACGATTTTAGTGAGCACTGCTCCTGGTGGCCGAGGTAGTCGACTCCGAGTTGAATTGGGACTCCAACTTGACTTGGACTTCCTCCTTGCCTTCGTCCTGGCCCTTGCTGGTTCCCAAGGCCTTCATGATCCTCTCCAAAGTTCCTAAGTACAATATAATCAATAATATCATTAGGTAGCATACCATCCTCACAAGTATATACACAGGCACTTAGGAACGAGCTCACCTGTTGATTCAATTGCCGTGCTCGTGCTCTTGTGATGGGTCCTTGCATCACAACTGGAGGAGTCTCGGGCGTATGCATAGGAGTGATGTCCTCATCATCCTCCCCCTTTTGAAGTGGAGTCGTCCTCGACTCAAGCTCATCTTCTTCTCCCATGAACGGTTTCAAATCTGCAATGTTAAATGTGGGACTAACCCCAAATTCGGGCGGCAACTCAAGTTTATATGCATTATCATTTATTTTCTCAAGTATCTTGAAAGGACCATCAGCTCTAGGCATTAATTTAGACTTTCTCAATTCTGGAAAACGATCCTTTCTCAAGTGTAACCATACTAAATCACCCGGTTCAAGTTTTACTTCCTTTCTACCTTTACTTCCCGCAGTCCTATACCTTTCATTCATCATTTCAATATTTTCTTTAGTCTTTTCATGCGATTTCAGAATTAATTCAGCACGTTCCTTAGCATCATGATTAACTCGTTCACTAGTAGGTAAAGGTAATAGATCAATAGGAGCACGAGGATTGAAGCCATACACTACCTGAAAAGGACTTACCTTGGTGGTGAAGTGTACCGCCCTATTATAAGTGAACTCAACATGCGGCAAACACTCTTCCCACATCTTTAAATTCTTCTTCAAAATAGCCCTCAACATAGTAGATAATGTACGATTTACTACCTCGGTTTAGCCGTCGGTTTGGGGATG
Organism: Guadua angustifolia; assembly: GCA_036346375.1. NCBI lineage: Eukaryota > Viridiplantae > Streptophyta > Magnoliopsida > Poales > Poaceae > Guadua > Guadua angustifolia. The sequence continues at coordinate 30,788,464 of CM070503.1, forward strand.
ACATGTTGAAAACAGCAGCTTGGTTCCCAATTTATTCCATAGAGTTCTCCAAAAGTGGCTCAAAAACTTGGCATCACGATCTGAAATAATAGTAGAAGGCATACCATGCAAGCGAACGATTTCTTGAAAGAAAAGGTTAGCAATATTAACAGCATCGTCGCTCTTATGACAAGGAATAAAGTGAGCCATCTTAGAAAATCTATCAACCACCACAAAGATACTATCCTCCCCTCTTGGTCCTAGGCAGCCCTAAAACAAAGTCCATAGATATATCCTCCCATGGAGTGCTAGGAACAGGAAGAGGCATATATAAACCATGTGGATTCAATCTTGACTTAGCCTTTTGACATGTAGTGCAGCGGGATACAAACCTCTCAATGTCTCGCCTCATCTTCGGCCAAAAGAAGTGAGCGGACAGCACGGCCTCCGTCTTCTTGGCACCAAAATGACCTATCAAACCTCCTCCATGAGCCTCAGATCAAAAAGAAAATGAACGGATCCAACTGGAATGCATAGGCGGTTAGCTCTAAACACAAATCCATCATTTATCACATATTTGTCCCATGTTCTTCCCTCTTTGCAATGCAGCAAGATATCCTTAAAATCATCATCATTAGCATATTGTTCTTTAATTGATTCCAATTCAAGTATACGACAATCAAGTTGGGACAACATGGTATATCTCCTAGACAAGGCATCAGCAATCACATTATCCTTCACTTTCTTGTGTTTGATAACATAAGGAAAAGATTCAATAAATTCAACCCATTTAGCATGTCTACGATTCAGTTTCACTTGACTGCGAATATGTTTTAGTGACTCATGATCTGAATGAATAACAAATTCTTTGGGCTAGAGATAATGTTGCCATGTTTCTAAAGATCGCACAAGAGCATACAATTCTTTATCATACGTGGAATAATTCAAAACAGGACCACTCAATTTTTTGCTAAAGTAAGCAACAGGTTTACTATCTTGCATCAGAACACCACCAATTCCAACCCCACTAGCATCACATTCAAGCTCAAAGGTCTTATTAAAATCAGGAAGTTGGAGTAAAGGTGCATTAGTAAGCTTATCTTTCAAAAGGTTGAAGGCATTCTCTGTGCTTGCCCCCAATGGAACACAACTCCTTCTTCGTCAACTCGCTCAATGGGGCTGCAATGGTGCTGAAATCCTTCACAAAGCGGCGGTAAAATCCGCAAGTCCATGGAAGCTCCGCACTTGTGAAATAAATCGTGGGTGTTGGCCAACTCTTAATCGCATGCACCTTGGCTTCATCCACCTCAATTCCTCGGAGTCACAACATAGCTAAGAAACGATACTCGCTCGTGCAAAAGTGCACTTCTCGAGGTTACCAAATAAACGCAAAGACGCAAAGCATCAAAAACAGCACATAGATGATCAAGATGTTCATGTAACGACTTCTGTAAATCAATATATCATCAAAATAAACCACCACAAATTTTCCAATGAAAGCTCAGAAACCTCATTCATTAAGCGCATGAAAGTGCTAGGTGCATTAGTTAAACCAAAAGGCATGACTAACCACTCATACAATCCAAACTTGGTTTTGAAGGCTGTTTTCCATTCATCTCCCAATTTCATTCTTATTTGGTGGTATCCACTACGCAAGTCAACCTTAGAAAAAATTATAGAACCACTTAACTCATCAAGCATGTCGTCTAACCTAGGGATAGGATGACGGTACCTTATTGTGATATTGTTAATGGCTCTACAATCTATGCACATACGCCAACTGCCATCTTTCTTAGGAACCAAAATAACAGGAACAGCACAAGGACTAAGGCTCTCACGTACATACCCGCGGTCCAAAAGATCTTGGACTTGGCGCTGAATCTCCTTAGTCTCCTCGGGGTTGGTCCTATAAGTAGCTCGGTTTGGCAAAGTCACTCCCGGGATCAAGTCGATTTGGTGCTCAATACCTCGAATAGGTGACAGCCCCGGGGGTATCTCAGCTGGGAACACATCCTCATACTCCTGTAAAAGGTTAGTGACAGCAGGAGGCAAAGAGCTAGACATATCATGAAATGAAAATAAAGCTTCTTTGCATATCAAAGCATAGCATGGTGCATCATTCTCATTAATTTCGGCAAGGTCAGATTTTGTAGCAAGCATAACACCACCCTTCAATTTAATTCCCTTGGACCTAGAACTAGGTTCTTTCTTGTCTTTCTTAGGTGGGAAAATATTTTTAGCCACTTGCTGATTTTCAGATTCTAACGCACTCTCATTTCTCTCATTTTCAGCTCTCTCTTTGTCACATTGCACAATTTCAGCAGGAGTCATAGGAAGTAAAGTGATTTTCTTCCCCTTGTGTATAAGAGTGTATTTGTTACTTCTACCGTGATGAATTGCATCAGTATCAAATTCCCATGGACGACCTAACAAAAGAGAACATGCTTGCATAGGCACTACATCAAAATCAGCAAAATCATGGTATGTTCCAATGGAAAATTGCACTCTCGCAGTTTGTGTTACCTTCACCTTATCGCTGTTATTGAACCATTGAATATGGTAGGGATGAGGGTGTGCACGTGGGCAAACAAAGCTTCTCCACCAGATCTGAACTCACCAAGTTATTGCAACTCCCACCATCAATTATGACACGGACACGAGCAGGTCCTTGACGATGAGGTACATCTGAAACAAATTATGGTGTTGCAGCTTGTCCGCTTGCTCCATTTGAGCGCCAACACTCGCTGCACAATGATTGTCCTATAATTCTCGGTGGCAGCGGTCCCTAAAATTTCCTCATCATCGCCGCCTGCCTCATGGTCATCCTCATTATCTGCAAGGTTAGCTGCAAGAGCATATTCATCCTCAACATCACTAGCACTAATGTACCCACCTTCTTCTATTGCAATGTACGCTCGACGACTTGGGCAATCCTTCATGACATGGCCCATCCCCTTGCATCGGTGGGACACAATTTCCGTTGTTCGACCCGTGGAAGCCACCGATGAAGAACTCTTTGTTGGTGCCTGCACATGGTTAGATTTACTCACCTCGGGTACTCGTGATAGCGGTGATGGTGATGGTGCTGCTGAACGCGCCCTACTCATGGAGGGGGCAGCAGACCGAACAGAAAGGGGTGGAGCTGATTTGGTTGTCCCCGGCGTCGTCTTTGGTGTGGGTATGTTGCCGAAATTGCTCCTTGGCCTTTGCTGTTTTCCCCGCAATTCTTTTTCTTGACGGTTGTTATTCAGGCGTTGTTGTTGTCGCACATCCTGTGCAGCGGCGCGAGCGGCAAAGGCATCGTGGCCTTCTCCATCCACATCATCTCCCGCGACAGACTCTTCTTGATCTTCCACTCTGCGAGCTCCATTGGGAGGCGGCTGTCTCTCAAAATTTTCCAACCTGGTAAGAAGATTGGCGATGCTTCGCTCTATCCTCTCCAATCTTTGGTCGTTATCTTGGCCGATCCTTGCGATGTTTGCGTTGATGTCATTGAGAGCGTTGTTAAGCTCGTTCCGTGTAACACACTCATCTTCCTCATTACCTGCCATTGTTAGTTGAAAGAAAGACAAAAGAAACAAAAACAACCGGTGGTATAATCCCTATCAACTACTTTGGCGGCAGAAGGTGGTTTCACTCACTCTCAGCGCCTTACCACGCTCTTACAAGTGTTCTTACCAATGCAACAGGTGGTACAACCGCGGGTGGTTCGTGATACCGTGATAAGCTTGAGTGTAGCGATTGCGAATTGAACTCGAATCGATCGTAAGAAAGGTGGAGCTTGGAAGGCAAAGTATAGTAGCAAGGATTAGCAAATTTCAAAACAGTTAGCAAAGCTGAATAAAGATTCAAAGTTCTTGTCACGATTGCTGGCCTAAGCGTGCTCCTAGAACTAGTTCAACCTAGCAAGGGATATATCAAAGCACAAAGAACTCAAAGGATGCGAGCAATTCGATTTTCTTCTTCTCTTTCTCTTCTCTCTTTTTTTTGCGGTTTGGCTCTTTCTCTCCTCTTTTTTTTTTTTTTTTCTCACTTTTTAACACAAATATATACCTCTTAACTCAGAGGAGAAACAAAAATCTCACAATTTGGAGCAACGAACGACAAGAAACCGATGCGAAAGAATTGACAAACAGACAAAGAACTTCCGGCGCCAAACTCGGACTTAGAAGCTTTTTTGAGGGTAAAAAATGCACTGTGGAATTTTCAGATGCGCGTTGTCGCCCCTTCAAACAAAAAAAGTAGACCCAAATCGAGTTCAGATGCAAAAGTTATGCCGCTTTTAGTTAACCTCGCATAATCTGGAATTGCTCATGAATTCAGATCTTTTTCCTGTTAGGCTAGAATAGGATTAGGTTTGCGGGTGAAAAGGATGGCCAGCGGTGCAGGGCAATTGATACAAGGCGTGCTCGCGACCTATCTAGGGTTTGCGGAATAGGTTTTATAATGCAGAAGCGTGCAAGGACCAACCGAGAAGAATTCGGTTCGGTTCTAGGATTGGCGATTTATGGGTTGATAATTGATGCAAAACAAGAACTAGGGCAACGGACAGGACAACTAGCAACTAGAATCGCGACCTCAAACCAGCAACAAGACGATGACTATGGATCAATACTCAACAATACGATATTGAAAACGAAATTGCAAGGCTCAAAGGGTTGTAGGACAAATGGAATTGATGATGAACTTTTGTGGGGCGTTTTTACGGACTCTAGGACGATGGCAAAACAAAACTAAAGGGATACAATGATACCGATGGGAAACCGAGGCTCGATACCACTTGATGCGCACGGTGGCCCGATCTTCCGACAGGTAGAGGTAAGTCGATTGGTGGAGACTCGACGTTGATGATCCGGCTTCCGATCAGAACCGATCCGAACCCAACAATCGCTACACCACGGCTCTGTTGGTTATCAACCTTGCACAAACATGGTTGACCTCGCCAAGAAGGCTTATCCCTGCATGCAAATCGAGAACACAAGCAAGAACGTAGAAGAAGCAATCTGAAATTGCAAATTATATTAAGCACACGAGTTGGGGTTCCACAAACCGATTAACGGCGATACTGTTCAAAGACAGAATTGATCTAAGCAAAACCCAAGTCCTAGATGAGGGTTTGGGTGGTTATTTATACTAGGGGAGTAGGAGGGGGTCGTCCATAGCATTGGAGATCTAATACAACTCAAATTGAAAACACCAAGCCTACTTCGACTAGAGTTTGACTCGTACTGAAAAAGTAATATTTGGTTTTTGGCAGTTTTCGGACGCATCTGAAGGAATTTTGAGGTGAGGCCAGATCCTTTGGAAAGTAGACTCCGAGATCTTTCAAACGTGTACTCATGGGTCTCCAGAGCCCTCTAGAATCAAAAGTTATGGCACTTTAAAGTCAGTGCTGTTGCTGAGGCCGAACTGGACTCGAACTCGGACTGAAAAAGTGTTCTGAATTGTTTTGTGTATTCCCGTTGACTCCCAAGTCCAATTGATCTGAAACTAGTGCCATTGGAAAGATTATCTTCTTAGCTTTCGATACATATGTGGATCATTGAAATCGAAGTCCGTTTGTGGCCTGGGCGACGATTTTAGTGAACACTGCTCCTGGTGGCCTAGGTAGTCAACTCCGAGTTGAATTGGGACTCCAACTCCGAGATGAATTGGGACTCCAACTTGACTTGGACGTCCTCCTTGCCTTCGTCCTGGCCCTTGCTGGTTCCCAAGGCCTTCATGATCCTCTCCAAAGTTCCTAAGTACAATATAATCAATAATATCATTAGGTAGCATACCATCCTCACAAGTATATACACAGGCACTTAGGAACGAGCTCACCTGTTGATTCAATTGCCGTGCTCGTGCTCTTGTGATGGGTCCTTGCATCACAACTGGAGGAGTCTCGGGCGTATGCATAGGAGTGATGTCCTCGTCAGTAATTGACTAGATTAAAGGTTGATCCGATGAGTAGAAGACTAGATTAAAGGTTGATTCGACCTGAAGCATTTTTATAGGTTTCCATCCAAGTCGTATTTCCTTTTAGTCTCTCGACCGGTTTTCTTCCTTGGCTGAGTGCTAAGTGCTAAGTGCTGCCAGCCTTTGCTGAGTTCCTCTAGCCTTCCGACTGGTTTCTTTGCTAAGTACTGTGTTCCAAGTGGTTCCTGCCTTTGCTAAGCATGCTTAGCTTTTTGACTGGTTTTTCGTCTTTTGGTGAAAGCCGAGTGTCGAGTGCCTCCAGTCCTTGCTGCGTTTGTCTAGTTTCTTGACTGGTATCCTTTTTTGGTTGAGTACTCTGCTGCGGGCAAGAGTTTTGTCAAGAACTCAGTAAAGTTGCTTTGTTTGAGTTTCCAAAAATTCTCTCTCAAAATCTTTGGGGCGTTGGTAGTCGTTCTTAGAGCGTTTGGTGTTTAGCCGAGAGGTTAACCAGATGATTAGTCAAGTGGTTAGCTGAGTGGTTAATCAGGTGGTTAGCCAAGTGGTTAGCCGAGTGGTTAGCCATGTGGCTAGCCAAGCATTTTAGTCGAATGGGCTAGAGTATATGGATTTGCCGACTGGTTGTGATTAAGTTGTGTTTGATTATTTTGAGTTTATCAGCAAATATGTTTGTGGGCATTGCTATATGAAAGGTTTTCTTGTCTTTGATGGTTGTAGGACGACGGTGCTGGGTCATGGTGAGGCGGAAGTTGACCGAGACTAGGCGAGGTGTGTCGGAGGTCCAGAACGGTCGAGAGATCACTAGAAGATGACCAGAGATGGAGTTCGGGCAAGCCAAGAAGGCAAGGAAAGGAGCAGATACTATCTAGATGCCACGCGGATCAATGAGGACGTCGGAGTATGGTCTAGTTGATAGGAATAGCAGGTCTAGTAGTATGCTTTGAGAGGCGAGCAAGAAAAACCCTGTGTTAGCGGGTTTAGGGTTTCCCCTTGCAGGTTGTGTGAGTGTGCTCTTCCTAGCCCTTAGATGAGACTCTAGGGTTGAGGGCTGCATCTAAGGGTGGTAGGTGGCCCGAGAGTTGTATAAATAGGTGTGGAGGGGTTGCCTTCGTGTGAGAGAGAGGGATCCGAGAAGGGTTTTAAAGGTTTTGATTGCTCTGTTGAGCTTTACCTAGTTTTGTGTGTGTGGTTTTGTAATCTCCCTTCCAGAAATACAAATTCCACTCAAGGATTTCAATTCTTGCATTTTACTTCTTGTCATTTACTTTATGCAAGTTACTTTCTGCAATTTAAGTTACACAAATTTACTTTACGCAAATTGATTCATCTCCTTCTTCATGCTTTTCTTCTTGCACCTTTTGCGTTCTTAAGTTGTTGATTTGGTTTTTCATTCTATGCGTTCTTCACTTCCTATGACAAGTTTTCAAGATCTTTCCGTTCATTAAAGATTTCAAGAGCAAGTCTTGAACCGAATTCCCTGTTCTTCTTGCTTTTCTTGATATGCTCTCTCTTCTCAGGCAAAAAGGTCGAAACTATGAGGTTAGTCCTGAAAATCAATTTGTGAATCAAGTTTCTGACTGTCCCAAAATCTCATCTACCAAGTTTCTTGGAGATCTGTTAAGCTGATCAAAAGTTGCTTTGATTCTTGTTCTGGGTCGGGCTGTCTGTTCTTAAGGAGCTTTTGAGTCTGGCACTCTTACCTACTCCAGAGGGGTACTGCCAGCTTTCCTAATCAAGAACTTCATCTTTTTGGGTGATCTTTTGTGTTAGTCTTTTGGAATACTGTGAGTGGGAAAATTTTATTGCGACCATTCACCCCCCTCTGTTCATCATCCCGATCCCTTTGATCATCACAAACGGTTTTTGGCCAAAACCGTATGTGATGTTGCCTTCATCACAGATGGTTTTAGCAAAAAAAAAACGTCTGTGATGTTCTTCCCCTCGCCACAGACAGTTTTTGGCTAAAATCGTTTGTGATGTGACCAAAAACTGTCTTTGATATGCTCGAGCCCTATTGCAGACGTTTTTCATTTTAAACCTTGCATTCGTACTGGTTTATTCATATCGCCTACTGTAGCTGCATATAAACTTACTTCACATGCAAATTACAGTTGTTAAGCTTTATAGCAGAGATCTGAAGGGTGTAATAATGCCACAAAAACTCATTTGGAATGCAGGAAATTTCGAGGAAACAAAAGCATCGACTCTAGCTTTGATGGATGTGGGTTTTCCTATGAAATTCCTGTGAGTTTTGCATTCGAAATGGGTGGAGGGTTAACGATCAATTTGGTAAATAGTGCAAGCCAAAGTCTTACAAAATCAGAGACATCCATGTGGTGAGCAGGCAGAGCACAAGATTGCTGCGATAGAGGTAGGGGTGAAAATGGATCGGATATTTCCCGTTCGATCTGGGACCAGATTTAACTATCCAGCCAGATACGAGACGGGATTCGGATACTTGAATCCAAATCCGGGATCGGATACGAAGTAGTCAATTTCTGGTAAATATAGGATGGGATTTGAATATATGGATTTTTTCCTATTCAGGTATTTGGATTCGGATATCCAGACTTTTCCTATCGAATATCTAAGGCCCAACTCATTTTCTTCACCTTTTTTTTATGGCAGCCCATTTATATTGACAATTAGTTGGTTCTATTTATCCTCAAGTAGCGTATTTTTTTATGACGTCTATTTGGTTTGATTGATATATAACTAGTTTCTCCAGTCATGTACTAATATGGTTTTAATTCAACATATATTACTCTATATATGCGTGCATTATCCTTATATCTTAATCCATTTCTAACCCGAATCCGTCACATATCTATCCTGCGTCCATATCTCGAATCACCCCGATTCGTATTCATACGTATCCGGTTCCAAATCCATAAAAAATATGGATTAGGATACGGAAAGAGCAATATCCACCCGTATTTGACCCGTTTTCACCCCTAGATAGATGTTACACTAGTTTAGAAAAGGCCAACACAAACGGTTTAAAAACGTCATCACAGACGATTTTATGAACCGTTTATAAGCGTGTGTCAGTGATAGGTGTATCACAGATGGTTTCTGAACCATCTGTGAAACATCTATCACAAACGGTTCTTAATATAAACCGTCTGTGATAATAGGCTATCACTGACAATTTGTATATAGAACCGTCTATGATCCATATGTTTTTCTACCTCTCCTAATAGAACTTCTATGATTATTATTTATTGTTGAAAATTTTTCTCTCCTTAGATATTTCTGCAATGATATTTATATGGCATAATTAGCTATAGATTTTATAATTGAATATCTAAACATCTGATATGCGTAGAGGTAACAGCTTGTCTAATGAGAATCATCTTAAAATATGAACCTTTGTAACATTTTCATCTCCTTTTTTATTCTAATGTTGATGGATTCTAGGCAAAATCCAATTTCATCCATTGTTCATCCTGAAAGTTGTCATGCTCTGATTTATCTTCCACTTCATTCTCATTCCTGAATGAGAATATCATAGGCAACCTATTCCCACTCTAGTCTTGTGTAGAAATAAGATCATTTTGATAGTTCTATATTTGATGAACTCAATATTTGATAAACTCCTTCCTTTGGGCCCTAAATTTCTCCCTCACAAGAAGAGAACGAAGAGAGTCTCTTAAGGGAAAAATTCACAAGAGAAGGAGTTTATCAAATAAAGAACTATCAAAATGATCTTATTCCTACACAAGACTAGAGTGAAAATAAATTATCTATGATATTCTTATTCGGGGATGAGAATGAAGTGAAAAATAAATTAAACCATGACAACTTTTAGGGCAAAATGTGGATGGAATTGGATTTTTCCTTGGATTTCATCAACATTAGAATAAGACTAGATCAATGCCCGTGCGTTGCTACGAAAAATAAAATTGGTAACAAAACATAAAGGTCAAGCAATAAAAGAAAATTATGCTACAAGATCAAACATCTATTTCTCATGATTACAAAAGTTTCTATGGTTTCTTCTCAGGTATGAATTAAAACCAAATATATTGTACGTAGCAATATATATTACCAATCTCAAAAATCAATCAATTATTTTTATCCCTTTTGCAATTTATATTACCAGCTCGTGTTCCTCTTTCTCTCGCCATGCCCGCAGCGCGTGCTCCTCGGTGCCGTCGATCTCATCTTCCTCGTCGCCTCGCTCGTTCTCGTCATCCACCGCCTTCGCAGGGGCGACACGGGGGCTTCCCCCAAACACGAGGCGTTGTTGCCGAAGCCACCGCCATGCTGGACCACTGGTCGCTACGCGGTCGCGCTCGGGGTGTCCACCGTCCTCCTCGCACTCGTGTTCTTCCCCTTGCCGAGCACGCCATGGCGCGCTGTGGAGTCCGCCTTCCTCTCCGCCCACTTCGTCGCGCACACCATGGCCGCGTGGTCAGTCACCTCGGAGAAAGGGGCCACCACCACCACCCAGCCTTTGCACCTCTGCGTCTTCTGGATCGCCACCGCCCTCGGCGTCATGCTCTTCTCCACTTTGGCGGTGGTCCGCTGTGCCGACGGTTCGCTACGCTTCCCAGATGACCCTCTCGCCTTTGCCGGCCTACTCGTCTCCATGCTTCTAGCGTACCTAGCCATCACTGGCTTTACCGGCCATGACGCCAGAGCTCACGAAGGTGAACCAGAAAACACCAGTGCCGAGGCACCCGCCATGTCGTGCGCTGCCGCGCCGTTTCTCTCTCTCGCGACATTCAACTAGATCAACCTATTTATCTCCAAGGGGTATGCCAATGACCCTCTCACCGCCGACGACGTCCTACCGATGTCGCCGGGCAACCGCGCCGAAGCGTCATACGCTTTGTTCACGTCCAACTAGCTAGCGCTGGGGTCACGGCACCCGGTGGGCGTCGCACTCTGGCTGTCCTTCTGGCCGTACTTACTACTGACAGCGGCGCTCGGCCTCCTGCGCCTTGCAGCCATGTACGTCGGTCCGTCACTTATTGATCAGTTCGTCGAGTTCATTCGCCGCGGCGGCACGACATGGGAGATCTTGAATGAATTCTCTTGAGTGATTCTGTGAAAACTGTACAACGTATATAAAGTACAAAAGGAATGATTGGTCGGCTATTAATTACCAGCAATAATCAGGGATTTTGCTATAATAATTAGCCATATTTAGAGAGATATGGCTGGCTGTAAATTAGGAAAGAATAATTAGCTATAATGACCGATCATTATTGGAGATATGGCTAGGGGGGAGGGGGGCTAAGAAGAACGGACCGCTGCTACCAACTGCAAATTTATATTAGTAGAGAAACACTACTACACACAAAGTCATCACAAACGGTTTTAAAAGGTCATCACAGACGATTTTGTGAACTATCTGAAAACATGAGTCAGTGAAGACAATGATGTAACACAGACGGTTCATGAACCATCAGTAAAAACTCACATCACAGATGGAGTACATCATAGACGGTTATGGTAAAGAACCATATGTGGTATGTGATATATGTATATATAGCAAATGTGATCATGTCTGCTAGCGCATGCATGCAATGTCAGATAAATGGGGCCGACGGAAATGCAATCGGGCATTAGACTAGTGACGCATTTAATAAAATTGATAAGAATATAAAGAAACAAATAGGATGTCAGACAAAAAAAATATTCGAAACATTTGGATATAGATTCAACTTGGCCATCGTTTCGTATGTCATCTGCGAATACCTTGTGATTAATCAGATATGGTTAGGTTAAATAGCTAGGCTGCTAATGTGCTAAAAGTAACTACAAGTGATCCTGACGAAAGAATGTAATCAACTGTGATTCTTTCTTCCCTTTTTATTTGAACATCGGTAAAGTATGACTCATATCCAAAGGAATATATGATCTTTAAAGAGCTGTTGATTTATCATTGTGTCACGTTACGTAGGCATTACGCTATATATTAAAAAACTAAAACACCTGAATAAAATCCAATCCCTGGATTTGAAAAAATGGATATTATTCCTAAACTTTAAATAAGTTGTTGGTAAGGACTAATTCAGAAGAGGACAGTTTCTGCAAAATTAGTACCGTTATCCTAACCACATAAATAAATTTGCCATGAACATGACTCTGCTAAAGAAGTAGAGGAGGAATCTAAGGCCAATTTTAGTAAGTTGAATTTGATCTAGGACAACTTCAATATTTTTTGAGAATTCATTCATTAATTAACCTTGTGTTTTGTTACCTCTAATTAATGAACAGAAAAGGAAAAAAATCTCCCTTTTTCCCTCGCAAAACAAAAGGATAGGAAAAACTTATAACTAGCCAGACTTAAGAACTTTGGAGATAAAATTGACAATGAGTATTCCCTTTTCGCTCTTCCTTTTCGTCAAACCAAATGAACTGGCCGTGATGCAAGAAAAATGGAGGAACCGTTAATTACCAATATATTCTTATTTAAACAAGAAAGACAATCCACCATGGAATCAAGTGCTGCATATGGCATGGTTCTCTAGCTTTGAGACGAACCAATTAAGAAGCAAGGCATGCATGCAAAGATCCCAATGCAAGGCAAGGTAGTGGGGAAAGCTAGAGAGAGATGCATGGGTCCATACATCCAAAAGGAAAATGATCTTTGTTGAGAGAGAGAGTGAGATTTAAGGATCGCAGGGTTTGCCACCAAAAAGGGGCGCTTGGTTTTGAGAAATCCCATAATTTTGTTTGAGGGGACAAGGGGGCAGGAATTAGGGTTGGCATTGATGCATGGGATCATGCCATCTCCATGTGCCCTCCCAGTAAGGACACTTTTAAAATCATATTTGGGGGCAAGAGGCACAAAACAAGAACAAAAATCCTTTGGAACTATCTATTTTTTTCTCCATTTGCCAGGACTGTGGAACCATTTCACACACACAGTTTGATGTGTTACACCTTTTTATCTTTTTGAGCATACTCTGATACTAATTATAATATACTTCAAAGTGCGTTCAATGAAAAATTTCATCAAAATACACTCTTTATATTATAACATGTGTACATACTCTTTTTATACATGGAAAAGGGTATATACCAAAAGTAAAGGGCCCCGATAATTTTTTTCAAACATGTCGTATTGGAATATCTCAGAATTAGTATTGAAGTATACCTAAAGTGATAAAGAGGTATAATGCATTTGTCTAAGTGGTATATTGAAATATGTGGGTATGTACTCCCAAGAGTACAGGAAAGGCTTCCTGTGTGTGTGTAGACGCCGAAATGGGACACCATATAAAGTGTCCAGACACCATGATTTCACATGCACGCATTTAAGCCAAATTTAGGTATATTTTTCAAAAAAATCAATTTTAGAGTATGTACCTGGCGAGGATTAAAAACATCTTTTTTCTAGGCCCTCAACGGATAGAAAATATACTCTATTAATGGGCCTATAATCCATGAAGCCCATAAAATAGAACGAGGCCCATGCTTAACTGGGCGGTTATGTCTCCGATCATAGTTAAGATGGCCTATCACATTGCTTTACACTGGTCATCTCCGACCAGTGAAATAGTCACCTCGACCAGTGGAACTGGTCGAAGCAAGCGGTTATCCCCCCACATATCTTCGGATAGACAATTATTTGACAATCACGAGCAACTACCCGAAAGTTATCACTGGAAAAGGCACCATTTGACGAGAAGACGTCGTTTAATGTGAAGGTACCTCTTGGTTACACGACGCCTTTTTGGAGAACAACTGCTGCATTTTTATTCAACAAAAATAGGGAGCCCTATCGTGCTATCAAGGCAAGGAGAGCAATAAACACAGGTAATTGTAGTTACAATTATAATTAGATTTTTTATTCTTTTTAAACATTATACTCTGTTAGACTGCTTGGCTAATAAAGAAGCAATCCCTATATTCTCTGTTTTTCGCAATCTTGTTCACCAAAAGCCCACAATCATCTTTTCATAAGCTTAATTTAGGAACTCTAGGTCTTGAACATCGATAATTGACGCTAGAAGGAGGGCCCGTGGTAGTTGAAATTATGAAAAGCATGTCCTACCATTCTTAGTGATGGATAGAGAAAACTCATTCGGCCTCATCGACTACGCCAGTCTCAACACCAGATAGTATCGAAAGAACAATGTAAGTGTGATTTCTATTCTGAATATGTTATTGAAGCAAAATTATTAGCAATTGAAGCCAGTTTGCATGAGGTCAAAGCGAATGTACCACTATCTCAGAAATCAGAAAGTGAGAACAACCCACTTCCTGCCCCAATATCAGAGGCAGATGTCCATGAAGCATATCCCATGGAGGTCGATGATGATCACACTCTCCAAGATGATGATAACATTCTAAAGAGCAAACCTTTTGAAGATTGTCTCTAAGGACTCGAGTACAACCCTTCTTCTGATGAAGATGGGGCAATTTTGCCCTCTGTCCACTATGGGTTCCGCACCTATGCGATCACAGGTGAGATAGACGAACAACGAGCAGAACACGAAGCATGTGACGCATGTGAACCGGCAGAAAAGGTCATTCATGATCAACATGAACAACTCATGGCAACAAAACAAAAAGGCGTGGATGAGGCCAAACGTCTATACTATAAAAACCAGCCAGAAACCTTGCGAAGACCCGATGTCTCGGGAAGTTGACCCTGGCGTATGCTCCTGATCACACCACCACACCCCCAAGGGCGATGGTGAGGGACCTCAACTTGGTTCCTAGCCGTTCATAGGAGGCTACCCTTATAGAAAGAATTTGCATTTTAACCAGTGCAATTCTAAACCAACCAATGGAGGTGGATAATGCACTTAATGCAACAATTATTAAATCCCTAGCCGTTGATCTGCAAGAAGCTACCGATGAGGTACAGGTTGTGTCTTTATCCGTAAGATCTTAAATTGATTCCTGTATGAAACTTTCTTCCTCTGGTCGGTGCCAACAAGGCACCAATTACCAGCGAAGAAATGAACCACATCGGAGAAGCGTCTTCGAATGCCTTACACTAGGATGCAAAGCCTACTCCCTAGGGCTCTGAGATGTTACCTGGCCTACAAGCCAGGTCATCTAGAAAGTTTTGATGGTACTCAGAACCCATCCGAATTCCTGCAAGTTTATACCCTGCCATCCAAGCTACTGGTGGTGATGACAAGGTAATGGCCAACTAGCTCCCTACTATTTTGAAAAGTTCTACAAGAATTTGACCATTCAATCAGCTAGAAGGATCAATTTTCAGTTGAGAAAACTTGTGCTATGCAATCTTAAATAACTTTAAAAGTTGTTACGCAAAGCCAGGAAAAAATCATCTTCATTAAACTTCTGGCAAAAATTTATGTCAAATTATTAAGAGGTTTGTAGAAGTTCATAACACTATCCCAAATATATCTAATGACTCTGTAATTCATGCATTTAAGCATGTTGTGTGCTACAAACGTTTTATAGAAGACCTCAATATTCATCCGCCTTCTCCCATATCAGAACTATTCGATATGGCAGATCGGTATTCAGACACATATGAGGTCATCGAGTAGAATCATATGGTCGATTAGGGCCACACGCTGCCATAACCTAATCTAGAGGAGTCAAAGGACAAAAAGTCCAAAAAGACATCCAAACCCAAAGACTGCAAGGAAAAAGGAAAAAGAATAAAAAGAACATTTAAAGAGAGGTTGCAGATGTTTCAATTTGACCTAAATACGTCAAGGGAAAGGCCTCTTGGAAGAAGAAAACTAGTTGGCAGAACAACCAGTCTATCTCCAAGAATCCTGGTCCAACCAATTGCAATGGTCGCTGGTGTCTATTGCATAAAGCACCCAGACACGACTAGCGTAATTGTTATACCTGGCAAAGATGAATGAAATATTTTTACTTACTCTTGAAAAGGTCCTATGCCGACCTTACCAGATGGACAAAGTGGTAAGGATGCAGATGGTGACAAAGACATAGGTTATCAGAAACTAGACAATCACATCAATGTCATATTTGGACGATCGTCCGCATACGCTTCAAAAAGGCAATTCAAAACTACTTTGTGGGAGGTCAACAATATTGAATTTCGCATAGGAAAACCTGAGTACCCTAAGTGGTTGGATGATGCTATTACCTTCAACAAGCAAGACTGTCCAAAAGGTACGTTAATTCCCCAAAAACTTCCATTGATAGTTTCTCCCACAATTAGTAACTGTAAAGTAGAAAGAGTTTTGGTTGATGGGGGAAGTTTTTTGGATCTACTTTTTATTCATACATTGGATGAAATGCAAATTCCTAGTTATAAGACTAGACCTGTTACTGACCCATTTTATGGAATTGTGTTTGGTCCATTGGAAACTCTTGTGGGTCAGATCATATTACCTGTCACCTTTGGAAATGCCACTAATTTCATAATGGAATTGATTTCATTTAAAATTGTTGATTTTGAATCAGTGTATAATACCATTTTGGGTAGACCTTCACGACAAAATTTATAGAAATTACTCATCACGCTTACCAGAGTATTAAAATTCTTGGTCCTAAAGGTGCGATTAACATGCAAGGTAATCAAGTTACTGCACTTAATTGCGATCATAAATTACTTGAGATTGTCGATTAGTTGCCGTTAAGTGATGCAAATGATGCAAGAAAACCTTGTAAGGTTGAAAAGCCTAACAAGATGGAAAAGCTAAAGAAAACTCTTTAGCCAAATGAACAATTAAACAAGTTTCCACTAATCCCTTCGACTAGTCAAAAACTATTTGGATATGGTCAGGAATGGATGCTAAATAGGAAGATGTGCTCATTGCTTTCCATTGAGCTAATGTAGATATGTTTGCGTAGAAAGCATCCGACTTGCCTAGGATCCCAAAAGAAGTAATAGAGCACAGGTTAGCCATATGGCCTGACATACAAACAGTGAAGCAGAATCTAGGATGATTCACTCCTGATCAGCAAGAAGCCATTCAACAAGAGTTGGACAAACTATTGGAAGCAGGTTTCATTCAAAAAGTTGGTCATCCAGATTGGATTGTGAACCCAGATATGGTCAAAAAATCCAACGATAAGTGGCGTATGTATGTAGATTTTACTAGTTTAAATAAAACTTGTCCAAAAGATGATTTTACTTTACCCTGAAATTCACTAACTAGTTGACTCAACAGTGGGTTGAGAACTAATGAGTTTCCTGGATGTACACTCAAGTTATCATCAAATAAGCATGGTCAGAGAAGATGAAGAGAAAACTTCTTTTATAACCCCATTTGGTGTCTACTGCTACAAGAAGATGCCATTTGGACTGAAAAATACTGGAGTTACGTATCAGCGTCTTATGCAGAAGACTTTTATTAGTCAAATAGGGCAAAATTTAGATGCTTATGTTGATGATCTCGTTGTAAAGAGCATAACCATATGTTAAATCAAGTTGAAACCTTCAATAATTTGAATAAACATGAGATTAAGTTGAATCTAGAAAAATGTTTATTCAAAGTTTATTCTGGAAAGTTGCTTGGTTTCCTTGTCTGTTCTAGAGGTATTGAAGTAAATTCTAAGAAGATTCGGGCCATTGAAGCTTTGAAATCATCTTCTACAATGAAGGAGGTTCAAGGTTTAACTAGTTAGATGGCTACTCTTAGTTGCTTTATATCAAGATCAGGAGAACGCAGTTTACCTTTCTTTAAGGTAATAAGAAAACACAACATGTTCCACTTGTTGGATGAAGCAGACAAAATTTTAAAGACATCAATACTTATTTGCAAAGCCCACTCACACTGGTCTCACCCACCCTTGGGGAACCTTGATGCATACTTAGCAGCTACAAATAATGTGGTTAGAGTTGTACTGGTCGTTGAACGAGAACAAGACCAAAATCCTATTTATTACATAAGTGAAGTTTTATATGGACCTAAGAGAGATACCATCAGGTTTAAAAATTGCTTTAGGCCCTACTAATGGCTTCTAGGAAATTGAGATATTATTT
The DNA here is from genome assembly GCA_036346375.1 of Guadua angustifolia. NCBI lineage: Eukaryota > Viridiplantae > Streptophyta > Magnoliopsida > Poales > Poaceae > Guadua > Guadua angustifolia. Next base: position 30,806,270 of record CM070503.1, read on the forward strand.
TGAATCCCATCGGATTACTATACCTTCATCGTTTGCCTTGAGTAACATATTACATAACAAAGAAGCCGCTGGTCAGATTGCTAAGTGGATAGTAGAACCTAGATCTTTTGATATCCATTTCATTGCCCGAACAACAATTAAGTTTCAAATTCTAGTAGATTTTAATTAAGTCTCAAATTATGGCAGATTTTATCGCTGAATGGACTAACAATGAACTCTATGTAGAATAAAGTTCCACTAGTACCGACCACTAGTATAGTGCTGGTCACACCATAAGGTGATCAATTACAATATGTAATCCAGATATAATTCCCTGCTACCAATAGTGTAGTAGAGTATGAAAGTCTTCTAGCTAGGCTCCGAGCAGCAAAATCCATCAGTCCGTCGGCTTCTTGCGGTAGGTGATTCATAATTAGTCATAAACTAGGTTAGTAAGAAATACAGTACACCTGATGAGGTAATGGCTCACTACCTAGATGAAATGAGGAAATTAGAAAAATACTTCGGTCATTTTGAAGTCAAATACATACTGTGAAAAGATAACATCTTAGCAGACTAGTTATATATACTGGGATCCTCACGGTCACCTATTCCAACAGGCGTTTTTCTTGAATATTTGTCGAAACCTTCAATAGATACATCTACGAAAGATTTCCCGACTAACATAGAGGTTGGAGTCCTTTAGTAGAATTTGGATTGGGCTAAATCATTTAAAGCCTATCTAGTAAATGAGACACTGCCTGAGGATATTAATAAAAAAGACAGATTGATTCGGAAGATGTTAATGTACGATTCAAAAGATGTTAATGTATAAAATTCTCAACAATACTCTTTACAGGGAACACACGAAGTTATAATGCGATGTATATCCCAAGAACAGGCAAAACATTGCTTAATGAAATACATAGGGGCTTGTGTGGAGCACATGCTTCATACAAAACACTGGTCAGGAAAGTTTTTCGACAAGATTTTTATTGGTCAAATGCTTTGCAAGTTGTAATGCACCTTGTAAAAACTTATGAGTAATATCAATTTCATGCTCGACAAGTGCATTTACTTTAATCAATTGCAAACCATACCATTGTCATGGTCATTTTCGACATGGGGAATTGATATAGTAGGTCCTTTATCTAAAGCAATTAATGGATTTAAATTCATGTTTGTTGCAATTCATACATTCACAAAATGGATTGAGGCTAAGCCTGTAGTTTCCATCATGTCTCAAGCAGGCAAGAAATTCTTTGTGAAAAATATGGCTACTAGATTTGGTGTTCCTAATCGACTAATTACTAATAATAAATCACAATTTATTAGTGGTCTGTTTCAAGATTATTGTGATAAAATAGGCACAAAGATATGTTACGCTTCTATTGCTCATCTTCAGAGTAATAAAGTAGTTGAACATGCTAATGGCCAAATCATACAAGGTACGATGAAACGAGTGTTTGATCGTCTTACAAAACGCTTGGGTGCTTGGGTAGAAGACCTCTATTCAGTGCTTTGGGCCATACATACAACGACCAGTAGAGCTATAGGTGAAACACCTTTTCAACTGGTCTATGAAGCAGATGCCATATTGCCTAGTGAGATTCAATTAGGTTCTACACGAACTACTCTCTATGAATAGATCAATCAAGATGACCAGCGCGAAATTGACATCAATCTCTGAGAAGAAAAGTCGGATTGAGCACATATTAGGTCGGTAGCCTATTTACAAGGCTTACGACGATACTACAATAAAAGTGTTTAGCCGAAAACACTTAATGTGGGAGATTTGGTTCTAAGGCGAATCCAAAATCAGTCTAACTTAAATAAGTTATCTTCTAAATGGGAACGCCCCTTTACTGTAGTATCAATCACCCGACCAGGTTTTGTTCGACTTGCTATAAAAGATGGAAGAATTCTGTCAAACACATGGAATATACAACATCTTCGTAGGTTTTTTATGTGAATAAATTCATTAAATATTTTTCATTAGATGAGTATCTCTTATATGTTATATGTAAAATTGTTTTCTATTCTGATCATCCTCTAAGAAATCACAAAATTATAACTTGGCCGACCTCTCTACAATATTGTACAAGCTTGCTTGTCGGATTGTGAGATAACTTATAATAGAGACTTTTCATATAAGCCAGTTCTTACTACCTTGGAACTCATTATACCGACTTTATCTCTAATTTGCTTCTGGTTAATACTAAGTACTATGATAAAGATAACATGTCGTCAATCCTATAACTATTTGTATTCTAGCCACGTTACTGGCCAATACACAAACAGTTGGGGCTAGTGATACACTCAGAAAAATATACAAGCAAGATAAGAGATAAGAAGAAATTTATAACACAAGAGGAAAAATTTTATTCATTCATTCAAAAGTTGACACACATACTACTTGAATATGATCTTTACATTTTTCATATACATGTTAATGACAGATTGTACTTCTACAAGTTTTCTATTGATCTGCTCGCGAGTGGTTAGCTTTAAGTCGGGCATGAGTTTCTCACAATCGACTGCATCCTTGTAAAAGTTCCTCAACTTGACGAAGAGAGCACCCACTTGAACAGCAATCGAGGTCCGGAGTGTTGTCTTTATAGTCTGTGCCATTGTAGAGATGTGACTTTGGATGATCTTCAACTGGTCATTCAACCCCGTGACCAGTTCATCAACCGATGAATCATGAGTTGCAAGTTTTACTTCTTTACCTTTTAGATCCGTGGTGATTTTGTGAAGTTGCTTCAAGATAAAGTTAGAATGGATTTCCTTTCTCTCTGAACTGTGGCCATGTCTTTCATGAAGAGCTTTATTTGGTCTATCATTCTTTCTATTTCCTCTTTAATTATCAACCTTTGCTCTTCAAACTTTAGCCTATCTTCTTCTCTTTCAGAGAGTTGGGATTCTTTGGCCTTTTTTAGTTCTGCAAAATTTAAATAAAAGTTTAAGGATTGCTTTCTTCCTTCAAAAGAAAAGTTTAGTGGGTTGAGATACAATTCTCACCTACTATTTTGGACTCCTTTGCCTGGAGAGCAATCTTATGCTCTTCAGAGAGCCTCTGGACCTTGTCTTCATTTATTTTGAAGGCCTCATAGAGTCTAATAGTCTTCTCTTCATGATATCTGATCTTGTTAGCAGCCTCGACAAGATCAAATTTATAACGCTTGGTGGTGTTTTGAGCCACCAAGAGTTGCATTTCAAGCTTTGTTATTTGCTTTTCCAATCTATGCCTGAATAGATTTGTTAGAATTTTTTTTTGAACAAACAAAGTAAGAGGTCGTTTCTCAAACATACCTTTTTTGTTTTCTCTACTTCAGCCTTAGTCAAAGTTTTCGCTTGCTGACATAATAGGTCGAGCAGTTAATGCAAATGCTATAAAAAAGCAAAATAGCAAATGAATTAGAATTACCCTTTCTCAAAAAGTTTCTTAAAAGAAATGAGATAAGATAAATACCTTCGCTTGCAAGTTATCAAAAACTTGCCCCTGGCCAGAATGACCAAAGGAGGAAGCCAGTGGTAAAGCCACCAGGAAGACAATATTAGTGGTCATAGGCTTTTCAGGCACTACTTCCACCTTACTGGTCAGAACAACCAATGTTTCCTCTACCGCAGCTGGGAGATCTCTGGTCTCCACGACCTAGAAGCTTCTTCAATAGCGGTGGTGTCCCTACCACCTCTGTTGTCATCAGAGGAGGGGTGCCGATCTCCTCTGTGATTGATGGAACCTGACTGACCAGAGGGTCCTCAGCTGCAGTAGAGGGACTTTTGCCCTCAACAATGCGTGGATTCACTTGCCCACTGGTCAGGGCATCATGAGCAATAGTCTCAGTTGGTGCAAGGGCCTGCTCTACACTAGTCGTTGCCAGTGTGATCAACAGGTTGGTCTCAGCACTAACCTGGGCAGTCACATCTTGATCCATAGAAGAATCAGGAGCAATTGCTTGGGACTAAAAATAACAACAAAAGACTTTCTTAGATTTATGAAGAAAGGTACTCAGAAATAAAAATATCCATCAAAAGGTACATACCAGCAATAAAGTCCTAAGTCCATTTTCTAGGATATTAGAGGAATTGATGATGTCCTAACATCCAGATTGAGAGTCTTCTTTTTCCTCCTTATAATCAGATGAACATTATCCTCTGAATCCTCACTCTGAACAGAAGAAAATGTGGGATGTCTATATGCTTGGTCCCAATTTTTGTCAAAGCATTTTTTGTTACGCACTTGGGTTGAGTATCTTATTCCTGTCCCCTTGTCGGGACCCGGGCTTGCAAATCCGGACCCTCTGTGTATTCAGCACTAGTCCAGGATCACGCTAGTGCACACAGCCTCAACATTGGTACATATCACAGTCATAACCAAATGAAATAATAAGTACTTTGATTAAATACTCAAACTAGTTGATCGACCTTATGGTCAAGTTACAAATATCGCCTCAGGCTTAAGACTTATTAGAATATTCAAATGCAATGAAATAAAATAAACTCGTGGCGCCAACCAATTTGCCACGAACAATCGATCGGGCTCGCTCCTAGTTTGTCGTCTCCTCCCGATACTCCTCCTCCGAGCGGGGTTGCTTCTTCTTCAAGCTGAAGTTGTGTTGTTGTGGGGTGAGTACTTTGAGCACTCGGCAAGTCATGCATGTAATGCAATTCTAATATTCTACATGCATGGCTTAGTACAAAGGATAGGCTATGGTTCATGAGCGATCTGAGATTTAAGAATAATAAAGAGTAATTTGCAAAGCGACAGAAAGCAAGAATAAGAATAGTAGCTTTCACAAACATTTTAATCACAATCATATTTCCATCCTATGTCCAGTTCCTCATTACCAACCCCAAGCATTTTCCATAAACAATTCATTTTCATGAAAATCTAACCCTTGATCAGTAATCACCGAAGCGATGCTCAATACCGTGAGCACGGCTATTGAATAGGTTGTACACTCTGCAGAGGTTATACACTTTACCCACAAGATACGATCAAATACCACCAAGGCAAATAACCGTAACGAAGCCTTTCCAAAGTTCCATCTAAACCCAAGATCTTCCGCTAAGGTTTCAACACCGAGGGACTGGTTACCACACCAGGCCCCCTCTTGCGCCATGTGAGTTCTCATTCCGCTTCTCCGGGCCTCACACCACCACGACAGTACCAAAGAATAGATTTCCCAGTTTACTCAGCTAAGCCCGTCCCATTACGGAGCTTGTGGCTGTATGAGAGACTCAGTTCAAATGCTCGCAAGGTTAAGTCCTTAGTTGACCGAGGCAAGACTAACCAAAAATGACCTTAAACATCCAAAACCAATAAAACCAAATGCGACCGCCTTGATTGCCACTCTTGGCCCACGAAACAATCTTGCCACATGCCTCGGCCTAAATCATTTTCCCACCCCGGTTCTTTACCATTGCACCACGTGCCATCATCAACTCAATAACACATGTCTTATTCACAAATCATGTTCCATATCTCATTAGGTCAATATTTACTTTGGTATTCCAAAATCATAAAATGTCCACGTGGCCGGGCTAAGCATACTACTTCGGTCTACTCAACCCATGTTGGCAAATTATTAATGTCCAACTATTAGTCCATAATCTAGGGTGACAAATGATTCATGGCATACAATTATATACGACAAGGTGGCATACAAGCAACTAGGCATTTAACTAATCCCAAAAACTTATTCAAAGTCATTTCTATCAAATTAGCATGCAATAGTTTAAATCAAAGTAATTTGCTCTAATAGGTTCAACATGATCAAACACAACTTGCCTTCAAAAAGTCTCGATTACGCTCTGAGCTTGCTCTCGGTCGAACCTCTCCTCGAAACCTTCGGGCACTTCAACGCTCACGCCAGAACGCAAATAAATAGCAATAAATAAATAAAACAGAGAGCAACTCAAGCCTAAAATTCAAATAAAATTCATAAACAGAAAGAGCTTGATTTTACAAATTTATAGAAATTGGAATCACTCAAATCGGAGTTAAAACACAAAAGTTATAAGCGTTTGAAGTTTCAAAATATATTTAAAATCAATATACCGAATTAAATAAATATTTTCTTTTTAGGAAAATTAATTATTGCGTCATCGTGACACGTGTCGTCACCAGAGAGTGACACGTGGCCTTGCTGACGTCAGCCCTGACCGGCTCCCGTGCTGACGTCAGCATGACGTCATCATTGACTCACTGACAGGTGGGACCCACCGTGACGTCAGCCTGACGTCACCGGTCCGGTGCGGCTGACATGCGGGCCCGTGCTGTCAGCGACTCATGCGCACAGTGAACGGCGATGTGGCTCAATCTGGACCAACTAAAACCAATCCGACGGCTATGGTTAAATCAGTAACGTGGCTAATCGCTGACCATCGGATTTGCATCTAACGGCGGAGATTAGAAGATGGAGTTTACTGTTTATGGAGCGACGTGGCCGAATCAGGGTCGTTGATGCACGATCGGACGGCTGTGGACGCCCGGGCTCGGTGGAGACGGTGCGGCGGCGCTGCTTCACCGGAGGCGGGGACGACGACGTACGGCGCGGCGTTCCAGGGCTCCTCCGGCGACGTGCGGTGATGCTTCCGAAGCGGCGCGACGCGTTGAGTCCAATGGTACCAACGGCAGCGGCGGAGAGTCACCCATGGCGACGGACGACGCAAAGAATTCGGCGGTTGGCCGGGAACTTCGGCGAAGTGGCAAGAAGTAACGGCGACGTCTCGGCGGCGTGGAGCGTCTGGACGGGTGCGGCGAGGTAAGGATCCCAACACGGTGGCGGCGCAATAAATAGTGCCCTCGGCCGTGAAAGTCGCGAAACCGAGGCCCACACGGCGGCGGCGGAATCCGACGAGGATTCGGGTTGAGGCGGCGTGGCGCGAGAGCCGTCGGATCCGGATCGAACGGCGGCGGAGTTAGGGTTTTCCTGAACGGGCCGCATGATGTTCGCCCAACATCTTTCACGGATTTTTAATCTTTTTCGATTAAAAATAATTCCCGAAATTCAAATAATTCATTTGGGGCTTTAAAAATACTAGAAAAATTTCGAAAAATCCCCAAAAATATTTTAAGACATTTGTGACTTAAATAAAATATTTTTAGCAAAACTTTATTTTAACTCTTCCATTATTTAATTAATTTGATAAATGGCTTAATTCAAAATAAATTCAAATAATTCCAAATAAATCCAAATAAATTCCAGAAATTCCCAAAAATTCAAAATACCATTTAAATGCAATAAAAGCAAAAATTGGGGTGTTACAAACCTCCCCTTAACGGAATCTCGACCCAGAGATTGAAATTGACTAAGGAATAGGTTGGAATTCTGCTTCAGTCTTCTTCACGCTCCCAAAGTTGCTTCGCTCTCGGAATGGTTACTCCTTGAACTCTGCGAAAGCGGTCGATTTATTTCTCGTTTCTCGATCCCTAGTATCCAAGATCTTCACAGGGTACTCTTTATAAGTCAAATCCTCCTGCATTTCGGCCAGACTCTAACGGCATTTGCTCTTCGGCACCGGAGGCATTTCTTTAATTGTGACACATGGAACACATCATGCACTCTGCTAAAGATCTGCGGTAACTCCGGTGATACGCTACTTCACCTCTCGACTTAGGATCTGAGCGGACCAACATATCTTGGTGCTAACTTCCCTTTAGTGTGGAACCTCTTAACTCCTCTGAGTGGTGTAACTCTGAGATACACAAAATCTTTAGGCTCAAAGCTTAAATCCCTGCGGCGATTATCTGCGTAACTCTTCTGTCTTGATTGTGCTATTTTCAACATTTCCCTGATCCTGGCTATCTGCTCTTCGGCTTCTCGGAGAATATCCGGCCCAAACATATGGCGTTCTCGGTCTCATTCCAGTTCAACGGCGTTAAGCGAGGTCTTCCATATAGCGCTTCAAATGGTGACATCTGCAGACTTGCCTGGTAGCTGTTATTATAGCTAAACTCGGCATATGGCAAACACTTATCCCACGAAGTTGTATAAGCCAATGCACATGCCCTCAACATGTCTTCGATGTCTGGTTAACTCTTTCCGTTTGCCCATCATGCATGGGTGATATGCGATCTTGAAGTTCAGACGGGTCCCTAGGGCCTCATGCAGCTTATCCCAAAATCTTGAGGTAAACTGAGTACCTCTGTCTGATACAATTTTCTTCGGAACTCCATGCAGACACACAATTCTTGACATATACAAATCGCTAAGCGGTCCCCTGAGTCGTAGTCTTCTTCGGTATGAAGTGGGCAACCTTTGTCAAACGGTCCACTATAACCCATATGGAGTCATACCGTTCGGGTCCTCGGTAAACCGATAATGAAGTCCATTCGATTTCCTCCCATTTCCACTCGGTATCTTCGTGGTCAGTAGCAACCCCGTAGGCCTTTGATGCATTGCTTTGACTTTTTGGCATATGTCGACAACGCAACATGCTCGCAACTTCACGCTTCATGCTTGGCCACCAAAATCTTTCCTTGGTCTTGATACATCTTAGCGCTTCTGGATGAATGGAGTACTTGAGTCATGAGCTTCCTCCGAATCATTTGTTTAGTTCCTTCTTATGCGACGCATAATTCGATTCTTGATCCATAATGTACCTGCTCATCCAAATTTTGAAGTCCTTCGCCTTGCCTTCCTCCATTTTAGACTTAATCCTCTGAATCTTGACATCGCCCTTACATCCTTCACGAATATGATCTTCGGGGTAGGCTTCACTTCTAGAGCGGCTATAAATCCTTTAGGTACAATCTCCAGTTTTAGCTTCTGAAATTCCTTGCATAACTCAACCTGATTTTCTCCCACCAACATGTTCACGGAATGGCTTTTTCGACTTAAAGCATCTGCCACCACATTGGCTTTTCCGGGGTGATAATGAATCCCCAGATTGTAATCCTTAATTAGTTCCAACCATCTCCTCTGCCTCATGTTCAGGTCCGATTGTGTAAATATATATTTAAGACTCTTATGGTCAGTGTACACTTCACATCTGTTTCCAATTAGATAGTGCCGCCATAGCTTCAATGCATGCACTACGGCTGCTAACTCCAAGTCATGTGTCGGATAGTTCTCTTCATGCGGCCTCAACTGCCTTGATGCATATGCAACGACCTTTCTGTTCTGCATTAACACGCATCCTAGTCCTTGGCGCGATGCATCACAGTATATATCAAAGCTCTGGCTTAAATCCGGTAGAACTAACACTGGTGCCGATGTCAATCGTTTCTTCAACTCCCGAAAACTCCGTTCACATTCCGGCGTCCATGTAAACTTCTTCTCCTTTTTCAGCAATTGCGTAAGAGGTCTCGCAATCGTTGAGAATCCTTCAATAAATCGGCGGTAATAACCCGCCATTCCAAGGAAACTACGGATTTGAGTCACCGTCTTGGGTGGCTCCCAATGCAGCACTGCTTCCACCTTACTTGGGTCAACTGCGACTCCTTCAGTGGTCACCACATGTCCAAGGAATTCCACCTTGTTCTTCCAGAAATCGCACTTGCTAAACTTGGCGAAAAGTTGCTGTTCCCTTAACTTCTCCAGAACTAGCTTCAGATGCTCTGCATGCTCTTCCCTGGTCTTGGAGTAAACTAGAATGTCATCTATGAACACAACAACGAACTTATCCAGGTATTCCATGAAAACCTTGTTCATCATGTTCATGAAATATGCAGGTGCATTTGTCAAACCAAAAGACATAACTGTGAACTCGTAGTGTCCATATCTTGACGAAAATGCGGTCTTCGGCACATCCTCCAACCTAATCTTCAGCTGGTGATATCACGATCGAGGTCAATTTTGGAGAAAACTCGGCTCCTCTCAAGCTGGTCAAGCAGATCATCGATCCCGGTAGCGGATACTTATTCTTTATAGTGACTTCATTAGGTGCTCGGTAATCCACACACATCCAGTAACTCCGTCCTTCTTCTTGACAAATAGAACAGGTGCTCCCCATGGCGGCGAACTTGGTCTAATAAATCCCTTATCCATTAACTCCTCTATCTCGCTTCTTCATTTCCACTAGCTCATCGGTTGACATCCGATAAGGTCTCTTAGTTATCGGGCCGTTCGGTACTAACTCGATTACAAACTCTATGTCCTGTCGGGTGGCATCCTGTAAATCCTCTGGAAATACGTCCGGGTATTCTCGACAACCGGTACATCTTCTATCTTGTGGCCTTCACACTATTGACCATCAACTGTCCATCCCGAACGGCGATTGTTCGAAACTCTATTTTTCTCCCACAAAGGCTCTCGTGATATGACTCTTCGTCCACGGTCTAACACCACCTTGTGTTTAGACAACGATCCATTCCCAAAATAACATCTAGGGTGCAGGTATCTATCACCACTAAGTTTGCTAAGAACTTCGTTCCATCAATAATCAATTTTACCCCGAACATCCTACATCGGATCGGAGTTACGATCCCGGGATTGTACTAGCAATACATGCCTAAGGTTCACCATTTTCAACCCATTGTTCACAGCAAAAATCCGAGATATAAGCGAATGCGAAGTTCCGTAATCAAATAAAAGCTATTGCAGTCTTGAGTTGACAAGTAACTTACCCAATCTGACGTCCGATGTGTTCGCCTTTGCCGATCGGCGGTGACATGATTGACTCGCCTCTTACCACGATGCGGGGCAGTTCAGTTAATGTAGCTCCACGGCTTGCTCTGGCGCAGTGTCTTTGTTGGAGTAGTCCCAAGGTTGAAGCGAACCCGGTGTCCTCCTCCTCCTTCTTAGGACAATAATTGGCAAAGTGCCCGGCTCGTTCTTGATTATAACAACGTTTAGCGCATTCTTCGCTCCTCTCATGCCGCATTCCCAACGGTGTTGGTGTTCGGAAATTTTGTCGGCAGGTCTTGGTATCTGGCGGCGGCGTCGTCATCACATTCCTTGGCTGAAATCTGAAGAAATGGTTTGGCGCAACCCTCAAACGCTGCGCTCCCTGGCGTGCTCCCTGCTGTGCCATTCTGCGCTTCGGTTGTCCTCCGGCTCCTTGCGCTTGTCCTCCAATATCGGCGCCTTGTTCACTAGCTCCTGAAAGTCAGGAAAAGTGTGGGTTATGAGTCCCACCTGCAGTCCTGAATTCAGTCCCTTCATGAATCGAGACTGCCTGGCCTTATCCGTTGCTACATCCTCGGTGCGTAGCATGCGGTGCGTGAACTTATTGAGATACTCGGACAGCGATTGATTGCCTGCTTGATGCCCTAAACTCCTCCTTTTCAGCTCCATGATGCCTTGGGCACATGGTGCTTGCCAGCGATTGTGAACTCCTCGGTGATGTCTGCGGGTGCTCATGAGCGTAGCTGATAGTTTTCCCACCATTCATTGCGGTTCCTTCAAGTCGATGAGAGGCGAGAAGTACCCTCTCATTTCCTTCACCTTTGGGTAATGTGCAACTTCCTCTCTATCGTCCTCGGCCAATCATCGCCTCCAATGGATTGGCATTCCCGAAAAATGTGGCGATCGTGTCCTCATGAATTCGGCGACCTCGAGTGTGGCCTCTACTTTGGGTTGACTTGGTTAACTTGGGTGGCGGCGGCGGCAGGCGGTGACTCTTTGCATCTGTTGCATCATGGCATGCATTGCTGAGTGCGTGCGCAATAAAGGCTCCAAAGTTACGCATATCAACCGGCGGTCTTGGTTGAGTTCCTAGTCCTTCATCATCGATGTTTCGGTGGCGAGAAGCGCTCCCATTTCCTCCTTGGTTTCACACAGTGTTCACCATCTGCCGATTGCTCCATGGTTTAGAGACGAGAGGGAATAAGAATAGACAGTAATGGAATACTTATGCGGGGTCAAAGTGTAACACAAAATCTAACTTTATTACTTTATTAATATCTGGGTATGGTTGCTCACAATGCCTAAAGGCCTTGCAACACATACCGATCACTCCTAAGCATAAAAAAAGCAAATCAAACTATTACTCTGAGTCAAGCGCCTCTAAGGGTGACTCTTATTCCAAGACGCGACTCAACGCAGAGTCTCAGCTGTTAATCCTAACGCTCACTCCTCGAGCCAACCCCCACCGAACTCCTGGTGGATACACCGCGGTGTCTTTGGTCTTGGTACAAACCTATCCCAACGATCCTCGGTGGATCGCCTCCTGCACCGGCTCAACCTCCCAGCTCGGCTTGACCTCCACAGGCTCGCTTCACTTCCACTCGCAGCTCACGGCTCGGCTGCGGCTCGCTTTGTGGCTCCTCCGGGTCTGGTCGTGTAGCTCCAAAGATCAGCTCGGCTCGTCCGTCTGTTGTCTCCAGCTTCCCAATCCTCTGGATAGAGTGGGCCAAGTACTCACAAGTCTGCAGCAGATGAGCCCTCACCTGCGAGAACTCATCACGAGACCTCTGCAGCTCCTGAACCGTCTCGTCGATAGCATCCTCTTGGCGATGACATATCGGCGGATGGGTGATCGTGGCATCCTCCTCCTCGATGGGCTCTCGGTTGTAGCGAGTATCTCTGCGGATGGTGACGAAACTCTTGTGCCATCCAACTCCTGGGGTAGTACGAGCAATCGCCTCATCGCCAGACGCGATGTCTCACGAATCCCAGCGTCAAATGACAACCTCTGGCTGTGATGCGGATGGGACGACTTCGCCCTCGACTATCCTAAGCGTGAGCCGAGATAGTGACATCCTGCAATATCGATCTGCCCGATCTCTGATAGTCCCCCAGAGATCGGCTGTCATATCCTCCAGCGGTGCATCATCGCCAAAGCTCATGGCGTACCCTCGAAGGCGCTCACCAAAGAGTGGATCATCCTCATCGCCAAAGGACACTCACGTGAAACTCGGATATTTTAATCAAAGCGAATATGTGTTGAATTCAGCAAGGGGTAGGAAAGAAGAGAAGGGTAAGTCGAGATTGCATTATCATCTTGGCACATTTTAGCTTTTAGAAAATAGTTTTATCCTCACTCGACCATTCTAACTAAGGGCGATCCTACGATCGGTATGGCTCGATACCACCTCTGTCGGGACCGGGCTTGCAAATCCGGACCCTCGTGTATTCAGCACTAGTCGAGGATCACGCTAGTGCACACAGATCTCAACATTGGTACATATCACAGTCATAACCGTGAAATAATAAGTACTTTGATTAAATACTCAAACTAGTTGATCGACCTTATGGTCAAGTTACAAAGATCGCCTCATGAGCTTAAGACTTATTAGAATATTCAAATCAATGAAATAAAATAAACTCGTGGCGCCAACCAATTTGCCACGAACAATGATAGGCTCGCTCCTAGTTTGTCGTCTCCTCTGATACTCCTCCTCTGGCGGGGGTTGCTTCTTCTTCAAGCGAAGTTGTGTTGTTGTGGGGTGAGTACTTTGAGCACTCAAAGAAGTCATGCCTGAATGCAATTCTAATATTCTACATGCATGGCTTAGTACAAAGGATAGGCTATGGTTCATGAGCGATCTGACATTTAAGAATAACGGTAGTAATTTGCAAAGCGACAAAAGCGATAATAAGAATAGTAGCTTTCACAAACATTTTAATCACAGTCATATTTCCATCCTATGTCCAGTTCCTCATTACCAACCCCAAGCATTTTCCATAAACAATTCATTTTCATGAAAATCTAACCCTTATTTGTAATCATAGAGCGATGCTCAATACCGTGAACACGGCTATTGAATAGGTTGTACACTCTGCAGAGGTTATACACTTTACCCACAAGATACGATCAAATACCACCAAGGCAAATAAGTCAGAATGAAGCCTTTCCAAAGTTCCATCTAAACCCGATCTTGCCGCTAAGGTTTCAACTTTGGAGGGTGGTTACCACACCAGGGCCCCCTCTTGCGCCATGTGAGTTCTCATTCCGCTTCTCGGGCCTCACACCACCACGAGCAGTACCAAAGAATAGATTTCCCGGTTTACTCAGCTAAGCCCGTCCCATTCACGGAGCTTGTGGTCAGTATGAGAGACTTCAGTTCAAATGCTCGCAAGGTTAAGTCCTTAGTTGGCCAGAGGCAAGACTAACCAAAAATGACCTTAAACATCCAAAACCAATAAAACCAAATCGACCGCCTTGATTGCCACTCTTGGCCCACGAAACAATCTTGCCACATGCCTCGGTCTAAATCATTTTCCCACCCGGTTCTTTACCATTGCACCACGTGCCATCATCAACTCAATAACACATGTCTTATTCACAAATCATGTTCCATATCTCATTAGGTCAATATTTACTTTGGTATTCCAAAATCATAAAATGTCCACGTGGTAGGGCTAAGCATACTACTTGGTCTACTCAACCCATGTTGGCAAATTATTAATGTCCAACTATTAGTCCATAATCTAGGGTGACAAATGATTCATGGCATACAATTATATCGACAAGGTGGCATCTGACAACTAGGCATTTAACTAATCCCAAAAACTTATTCAAAGTCATTTCTATCAAATTAGCATGCAATAGTTTAAATCAAAGTAATTTGCTCTAATAGGTTCAACATGATCAAACACAACTTGCCTTCAAAAAGTCTTGATTACGGCTCTGAGCTTGCTCTCTGGTCGAGAACCTCTCCTCGAAACCCGGGCACTTCAACGTCTCACGCGAGCGCAAATAAATAGCAATAAATAAATAAAACAGAGAGCAACTCAAGCCTAAAATTCAAATAAAATTCATAAACAGAAAGAGCTTGATTTTACAAATTTATAGAAATTGGAATCACTCAAATCGGAGTTAAAAGCATAAAAGTTATAAGCGTTTGAAGTTTCAAAATATATTTAAAATCAATATACCGAATTAAATAAATATTTTCTTTTTGGAAAATTAATTATTCGTCATCTGTGACACGTGTCGTCACCAGAGAGTGACACGTGGCCTTCTTGCGTCGTACGCCAAGCTCCGTCTTGGCGTCGGCATATGCGTCATCATTGACTCATTGGCAGTGGGACCCACGTGGCGTCGACCGGCGTCACCGGTCGGTGCGGTGACATGCGGGCCCGTCTTTGTCGGCGACTCATGCGCATAGTGAGCGGCGATGTGGCTCAATCTGGACCAACTAAAACCAATCCGGCGGCTATGGTTAAATCGATGCGTGGCTGTCGCCGACCATCGGTTTGCATCTAACGGCGGAGATTAGAAGATGGAGTTCTTGTTTATGGAGCGATGTGGCGAATCGAGTCGTTGATGCACGATCGGACGGTGTGGGCGCCGGGCTCGGTGGAGACGGTGCGGCGGCTGCTTCACCGGGCGGGGACAACGACGTCATTTGCTATGGCGTTCGAGGCTCCTCCGGCGACGTCTTGATGATGCTTCAAAGCGGCGCGACGCGTTGAGTCCAATGGTACCAGCGGCGGCGGCGGAAGTCACCGGCGGCACGGACAGCGCAAAAATTCGGCGGTTGGCCGGGAACCGGCGAGTCGGCGAAGCGGCGAGCGGCGTCTCGGCGGCGTGGAAGCGTCTGACGGACGGGTGCGGCGCGAGGTAAGGATCCCAACACGGGTGGCGGCGCAATAAATAGTGCCCTCGGCTTCGCGGAAAGTCGCGAAAAAGAGGCCCCTGCTACAATGGCGGCGGAATCCGACGAGATTCGGGTTAGGCGGCGTGGCGCGATGAGAGCCGTCGGATCCGGATCGAGCGGCGGCGGAGTTAGGGTTTTTCGAGCGGGCCGCACGATGTTCGCCCAACAACATTCACGGGATTTTAATCCTTTTCGATTAAAAATAATTCCCGAAATTCAAATAATTCATTTGAGGCTTTAAAATACTAGAAAAATTCGGAAAAATCCCCAAAAATATTTTAAGACATTTGTGACTTAAATAAAATATTTTCAGCAAAACTTTATTTTAACTCTTCCATTATTTAATTAATTTGATAAATGGCTTAATTCAAAATAAATTCAAATAATTCCAAATAAATCCAAATAAATTCCAGAAATTCCCAAAAATTCAAAATACCATTTAAATGCAATAAAAGCAAAAATTGGGGTGTTACACCCCTTCTCCTATGCTTGAGGATGATCATGCACACACTTGGAACGCACAACACTAATCGACACCAGAGTTTGACAAGTGTTGGCTGGTTCGGCACCAGTTTGAGTGGTGGTCGAATCCACCATATTCGAAGCAGCTTAGGTTGTTTGGCAGCCTACTTCTGACCATGTATCTGAAAACAAATCTAATTGTTAAACATAAAAACAATTAATGGATAAGTACGACCAATGGTATTCCTTGGTACTTATAATATTAATGTGTTCATTAATGAACTCATCAGTCTACCCGATTAGATTGGATGGTTGCTTATCCAAAGCAGCCTCATTAGACCCGTTAGAGGAAACGTGCAACACGTACTTGATCCTTGACCAGGCCTTCTCAGTGGTCAGAACTGACAAGAAAATACCAAAAGTGTTAGAAAATTTTCTTAATAGAAAGAAGAGATCGGTAATTCAAAATTCTCTCACTTCTAGGTTCATCCTTAGTAAGATCCTGATTGCCTTCCATCCTCCAAGCGAATTTGAACCGTCTCTTCAAGGGGCTCACCTTGTTATGTAGAAAGTCATAAACGATCTTTTGCCACAACAAGCCCCCTGTCACCAACTTGGCGATGAACTTAACGATGTCACGCTCCTCGTCGGTGAGGACCAGCAAATCCTTCTCCTTCTCCGCTTCGGCTCTTGTCCATACCGGGGTCACTTTCGCGATAAACCGGAGGTGGCTACCTCTAAGCATTTCGGAATAAAACTGCTCCCGGCGATAATCATGCCATTTGTCCTTAGTCGGGAGTTGGGGATACTTAGAAGCCATTTTATCTTGAAATATAAAATAAGCGCTCCCAACGATATCCTAGCTCTTGTTGTTCCTAATGTATTGATAAAAATAATGAAAAAGGCAGAGTGGTGGAGGGATGACGAATACTTATACCAGGGGGTACCCCACAGCAAGGTATACATCTATTTCAAGATCGTTTCTCTCTCAGTCGTATGGACATGATGGCAAGATTGGCAGCGATGCAGAGTGCTGGAAAGGGTATTACCAAAGTCTCCGTCCCTCACAGATGGGATTATCACTGAATATTGGCTGGAACACCAAATGGGCCGTCTTGGGCCTAGCTCTGGCCGAAGGCCTCATTGGGCCACGAAGGATCCTCAGCCTCGAACAAGCCTGCCAGGGGCGGTCCGACCTAGCCTCAGGTCGGCCGCTCCCACAGGCCCCGACCTGGCCTCAGGTCCGACCACAGGTCGGGCGCTCCCACAGGCCTCGACCGGCCGTGGGTCGGGCACCCCGCAGGCTCCGACCTGACATTAGGTCGGGGCCCCGACGAGCTTCGACTCAGCGATCTCCGCCACGTCGATGGTCGACCCCGAGCTAGTCACCTGCCCCGTGGACATGACGGCCATGCTGGGGCAGGTGGCTCCTTCCCAAGGTGGCCAGGGAGACGCCTGAGTCAAGCGCCCGTCCCTTCGCCCCGTCATGTACAGTGGAGAGACGCGCTCCGTCCCAAGGCGGTACGAACCTGGCCTGCAGCGTCAAGCATCGGCAGTAGCAGAGAGCGAGTCGCCCCTTCTGACGGAACACCCCGCTGCGTCTACCAACGGGCGTGGGACAAGCAGAGAACTGTTAGTCATCAGACCGAAGACCAGGACTCCGGGCGTAGTATACCCTACTTTTCCTTTCCAAACTCCGTGTAACCTGCTCCCCTGCCTATATAAAGGGGGGCAGGACCCTCAGGGAAGGGGATCGATCGATCGGATCAACACACACACGCACTTTGAGCATCCAGTTCGATTCACTCCGAACGCTCACAAGCACATAACTCTTACCCATTCCACTTGGACGAGGCGCATTAGGCCAGCCCATCGCCCTCGCTTGTAACACCGTGTAATCTACTGCATCCCGAGCAATACAAAACCACCACCACGAACTGAACGTAAGGATATTCGGCCCGAATCAGTATACATCTTGGACTCCCTTAGTCTAACCATTCAAGGAGAGGGAACGCGCGGCCCCTATACTTACAAATTTACTTGCCGGTTGTACGAAACATCGACAGTTGGCGCGCCAGGTAGGGGCCTTCGCGCGTCATCTTCGATATCTCCGGATTCCCATTTGCTTCCTTGATGGCTTTCTTCACCCACGACGGCGCATTTTCGTCGGGGAGCTGGATTCGCTTCGGCTCCCTCGACTTCGTCGCCACTCCCGCGGGAGAGCTCGTGCTTGTCCCCGCCACTTCCCGGGTCCAGGCCTTCGCTAGGAGCCTGGACTCCATCGCCGATGCCTTCGGCGACCTCCGGCTTGAGGCCCCTGCGCGGGCCTCGATGCCGGAGCCTGTCCAACGCTGCGCCGCCTCTGTTGGCAGCGCGCGTGAGCTCGTGCGGGCGGCGACTTCGCTCCCCGCGGGCTCACGACTCGTGGCGATGGTTGGCTACGCGCCGGTCTCTGTTCACGAACTGCCAGAGGTTTCCTCCAGTGACGACTCTAGCTCCGACGCGTAGCACACTACAGACGAGTTGTACTCCCGCGAGTGCAACATGGTGGGTGCAACCGACCCGGTTGCAACCCCCGTAAGTCCAGGAACCACCGCCCGACGCGCCGAGGCGCAGGAGGCGGAGGTTCAGCGTGAGCAACACCTCCAGGCTCACCGCGCTGAGCTCCAGCAACAGCGCGATGAGCTAGAGGCCCAGAAGGCCAAGCTTGACAAACTCGAGCCGACTGGAGCGAGTCACTGCGCCCCACACGCTTTGGGCGCTTCGCGCTTCGCCAGTACAACATCAAGCGGCCGAGGGTGCGGCGATCTCCGTTCTTCCCCACGCCACCGAATGTCATCATGGCGGCAATCTTTGCCAGCGGCATCCCGAACCAGAAGACCCGGAGGCCAAGGCCACGTACCAGAACCTCCGGGGGCTGGTGGAGCATGCTGTCGTGCAGCACATGCAAGGCTCTAGCTCCCACCACTCGGGGCTTCTTCGAGCCACCCGAGCAGTGCTGCCGCTCGGGATCGGCGGGGTCCGGCGTAGACGGCGCCACACCTTGGGCGGCCCCAGGCCTCACACACTCCGGTGCGCAAACACCTGGGTGAAAGTCACGACGTCCGCGCCACCCTCAAGGCGCGGAGAAGGGCGATCGACGCGGCGGCCCAGTCGCGGGCCATGGACAGTGGCCGACGCCACGACCGCAACCCAAGCCCCGAGGGCCCTGCTCCCGTGTAACCTGCTCCCCCGCCTATATAAAGGGGGGCAGGACCCTCAGGGAAGGGGATCGATCGATCGGATCAACACACACACGCACTTTGAGCATCCGGTTCGATTCACTCCGAACGCTCACAAGCACATAGCTCTTACCCATTCCACTCGGACGAGGCGCATTAGGCCAGCCCATCGCCCTCGCTTGTAACACCGTGTAATCTACTGCACCCCGAGCAATACAAAACCACCACCACGAACTGGACGTAGGGATATTCGGCCTAAATCAGTATACATCTTGGACTCCCTTAGTCTAACCATTCAAGGAGAGGGGACGCGCGGCCCCTATACTTACAAATTTACTTGCCAGTTGTACAAAACACCGACAAGGGCAGACAGGGAAAGCCTCACAAAGATGTGAGAAAGTGCTCAAAATCAAAATGGAGTTAGAAGAAAGGTGGTGGAGCTCAGTTTCATAATGATTCAGCACATCGGCTAATAACTCGCTCTCAGGGAAGTGAAACCTAACCTGATGAAAGCGGTGAAAAGAACGAGGCACCCTTCTTCAGGCATTGACCTCATGTGTTCTCCGCTAGGTTTCCACTACAGCATTTTGTGCGGAAGGGATCAGACCCTTCTTCTGAAGTTCCTTAATCTTATCTTCAGTAAGAAGCGAATTACCCATGGCATTGAGTTGCAAAGAAGAAGATTGGAGACAAAAAGACTCAAGAGAATTATGAGGGATTCAATGACTGTTCTGCACTTGAACTGCAAAGGCATAAAGAGTCTATAGAGAATTTACCCCTTTATATACCCTTTACTGTGTTGGTTCTGAACATTGTTTTAGTTTCCAAGAAGCTGTAAAAACCACCTTTTGATGAACATTTAACCAGATACAAAAGAATAGGGCCTTCTGTCTTCAAAGCTCCTTTTAGATCTTAAAACTTTTCACCTCCATTTCTTGATCATACTATCCATCACAATTGCTAAGAGCAGAAAGAAGGACGAAATATGAAAAGCACTAAGAACTAAGAGAAAACTTGAAAGCAATAGATTTCAAAGAAAATTTTCCTCACTCAAAGAGTCTGAAAGTATGAAGTATACAAAGGAAGCCTTACTCCCCTTTATATGCATTATTCGTTAAAGATAGTTAGTGTTGGTTTAGTTACCAAGAGAATTGCAAAGATTTCCTCATTTATTAGCATTTAAACATCGAGATAATTGGCGCATAACCCCATAAGGTCACAGAAGATGGAAAGTCTTGAGTAATATACATATTTACTCAAGCCTTCAGGACTAGCTGACGAGGATTAAAAGCCTTTTTTCGGCCCTCAACAATAGAAAACATACTGTATTAATGGACCTATAATCTATAAATCCCATAAAATAGAACAAGACCCATACTTAACTGGATGGTTATGTCTCCGATCAGTATAGTTAAGATGGCCTATCACATTGCTTTGCATCGGTAGTTCTTGATCGGTGAAATAGTCACCCCAACCAGTAACTGGTTAGAGCAAGAGGTTATCCCCACACATGTCTTCGTGCAGACAGTTATTTGACACACACAAGCAACTACTCAGAAGTTATCACTAGAAAATGAATACTTTGGTGAGAAGACACCATTTAGCATGAAGGCACCTCTCGATTACACGATGCCTTTTTGTGAACAACTACCGCCTCTTCATTCAACAAACATAGGGAGCCCTTCTGTGCTATCAAGGTAAGGAGAGCAATAAACACATGCAATTGTAGTCGCAACTGTAATTAAATTTCTGATTCTTTTTAAACATTATACTCTGTTAGACTGCTTGGATAATAAAGAAGCAACCCCTATATTCTCTGTTTTTCACAATCTTGTTCACGAGAAGCCTACAATCATCTTTTCATAAGCTCAATTTAGGGACCCTAAGTCTTGAACAACGATAAAACCCATCTATAATAATTATGATGAAATGCATATATTTGAAAAAGTATACCTGCATTGAAAGATTTTGAAAGAATTTAGATCACATACTTTGCTGGTTTATATATATTATCAACACATACCTACAATCAAACTACCATAATAAAGGCTACTCTAGTTTGAATTTCAGCTCGAACTTGTTTGACCTAGTTAGTAAATTAGTTCAACTCGAGAAATTTTTACTGTTCTAGCCTTGCTCATGTTATTTTTTTTGTAAATAACCGTTCTTTTGATAAAATCACAAAAATAGCCTCTACATAGTAAAATTCAGCAGACGTTGAGAGCTGGAATTTTTAGTCAATTGCCGCGGTTCCAGTTCGCTGGTTTTTTTCATTTTTCGGTCGCCAAAAAAACTATTTTTATTTTCCAGCTGACGTGGTGCGTGGTATTTGAAAATATCCAACGGTCTCCCACCTCTAGATTTTGGCGATTTCCAGTGGTTGGGGACCACTGGAATGGCTAGATTTTTTTTACACTTTTTTGCTTTGGTTTTTAACCAACTTTTTTTCTCGTTACAAATTTTAAGCACATCCATTCCATTGGAAAGAAGTAAAAAAATATTTTGCCATGGATACCGTCAACTGTAAAAAAATTCTGTATAATAGCCCTCTGCGTATAATTTTTATCGGAAATAGCTATGGTCGCAACGAAATTCCGGAAATTTAGTGGACTTAGCGTGCAATATTATTTTAAGCGGTTGGGGCTGATGGGATTCTTGTTTTGCATGATTGCAATGCAGTGGCTTTTTTTGCGTGGTGGAAAATTTGCCCTAGCCATCTGTTTGTCACAAAAATGCTTGTTTTTGCGATGCGCTACAGATTTATTTAAGTTTTGCAGTGTGTGCAGAATTTACTGTAGCAGCCCTCATAACTCAGTTTTTTTTAAAATGACTGCCATCTCGATGAAATTGTAGAAATAGCCCCATAATACGCAAATTCAATAGTAGGGTACCACTTTATTTTTTTTAATTTATTTACAGTGGTTAGGGAGAGCTAAAAATTAGTTTATGTTTTTTCGCCTAGTTAGAAATTCCATGTTTAATTTCCAACGACCGGAGCCCGCTAAATTTTTTTTGCCATTTCTAGCACTTCATAATTTATGCGTTCTTTTTTTCTCTAGAAATTATGCATCGGTTTTGGTGTGTTGGGAAAATGGGCTTTTTTTGCCTTTTTTAGTTTAGGCGTCATAATTTTTTTGCAAATAGCCGGTCTCACAATAAAATTGTAAGAATAGCAAAACAATAGGCAATTTTGTTTTGTTTGGTTGAGAATTTTGTCAATCATTTTGAAGTGGTGTGCAATATTATTTCTGGCGGTTGGGACTGGCGGGATTCTTGCTTTGCACGGTCGCAATACGCTGGATTTTATTTTACGCGGTAAAAAATTGGAATATTTTTTAAATAATATATTTTCTTATTTAAATTGCAAAAATATACCTTGATCTAAAAAATTGTAAAACTATACCTCTGTTGCCATTTGGTTGGGCGACGATAGTGCAAAACACAGAAAAATTAAGTGTTATTTTGATAGTTTCTAGAATTTTAGAATTCAAACCAGGGTTCAATAAATTCAAAAAAATTCATATTTGTCAATGATAATTTATGTAGTATTTTACAAAATTATTTGTCAGTTACTGTCGGGGATTGGATAATTTTCTATAAGAACTATTATACCCCGACATCCTGTTTAGGCCGACCACGCATGCCCTGCATGCCCTTGGATGGAGTCCCCAAGGAGGATCCTCGGATAGTCCCCCTGGCGGGTCCGCCCCGACCATGCCCAAGCTCGCCCCCGAGCATGCTTGCTCGGGAGTGCGCAATGGTCGGTCAAGAGTTGTGCTCGGCCCATAATGACGACGTGTTGGCCAACGGCCTTAGCTGATGCTCGCTCGATCGTGACTACTTGCAAGGTATGCCAGTTTCATGCTCGCAAGATCCATCAGCCAGCATACGTGCTTCAAACCATTCCTCTATCATGGCTATTTTCGACCTAGGGAGTTGACATTCTCGGACCTTTCCCTCGAGGTCAGAAGGGCTGTAGGTACTTGCTCGTGGCTATCCACACTTTCACTAAGTGGATCGAAGCCGAACCCATGTCGACCATTTCGACTTAAGTAGCCAGGAAGTTCTTTCGCAACACCGTGGTGACGCGCTTTGGCGTTCCCAACCGCCTCATCACGGACAACGGCACTCAGTTCACCAGTGAGCTGTTCCAAGCCTATTACGAGGAAATCGGGACAAAGGCCTGCTTCGCCTCTATGGCGCATCCGCAGAGCAATGGAGCGGCCGAGCGAGCAAATGGACAAATAATTCAAGGGATCAAAAAGAGGGTTTTCAAAAACCTCAACCAGCATGGTCGAGCGTGGGTGGATGAGCTTCCTTCCGCCCTTTGGTTAGTTCGCACTACGGCAAGCTGAGCTACGAGTGAAACCACCTTCCAGCTCGTCTACGGTGCAGAGGCCATATTGCCCATCGAAATAGTGCTAGGTTCTCCAAGATTGCACCTGGTCAACAGCATCGACCAGGAGGTTAAGCATCTCCTAGACCTAGATCTCGTTGAGGAAACACGAAAACAGGCTTTGCTTCGATCCGCGGTTTACCTACAGGCTCTTCGTAGGCACGCGGCCAAATCAATCTGACCAAGAACCCTGCAAGTTGACGACCTTATCCTACGTCGAGTTCAGGACTTGTCGAAAGCTAACAAGCTATCCCCCAGATGGGAAGGTCCTTACACGGTCGTCTCAGTAACTCGTTCGGGGGCTATTTGCCTAGCGATGGAGGATAGTCGGGTGCTCACCAGCACCTGGAACGTCGATCAACTGCGTAAGTTCTTTATCTAGTTTTTGTTACTGCATGCAGTGCACAAAATTAGCGATCTCTTCTATAAAATTCAGTTCTTTCACCCCCGTGTTTCCATTCTTTCCAAGATTTTGTGAATGTCTTTGAAGTCCCTGCCCGTTGGTAAGTCGACTCAGTCTTGCACAAGGGCACACTCTCCTCATGGTCTTGATGATGGGATGAGCGCGTGTGGGCAAGAACATTCGTTTCAATTGCATTATCCTAAGGTTTGGCTGACATGTGCGAGAACGTTCGAAGTGCCGCGACCAACGCTGGATCACTAAGCTCACCACTAGAGGCCTCAGTCTACATAAGCCAATTGCTGTCCACAGTAGTTCTTCACTGCAAGTTTTACAATCGCATACAGACACCTTCTCGAATGGTCCAGAGTATTAGTTCGATTCACGTGCTCGGTCGTCGTGCGCTTCGTCGAGCAACCACGCGTTCTTTCCCATCAAGACTATGCTCGCAACTCAGGGGCATGGATCGAGTCACTCAGGAAGTTAAGGCCGTGCGCACATTTCTTTCTCCCGACCTAACCCATGCTCGCAACTCGGAGCTATGGCGTTGGATCGTTAAGGGAAAAGTATGCACGATTTTTTCTAACTCTCCTGTGAACGAGCTCGTGCTCGCAACTTAGGTACACGAACTTCATTCACAGCGGGGGCTTAGTAGGGACGAACTACCGTGTTTTTCTAAAAAACGCGCGCTCGTGTTTCGTTCTTTTCTATATTTGTACGCTATCTTTTTCATTTTGCTCACTTTGTTTTGTCTATTTGTGCAGGCATTCATTGGGAGACAAGTCGCGAAAGAAGCAAGACAATTTCTCAAAAATCATTCCTTTATTCATTCAAGAAGTTACATGGAGTGTTCTACAAAGCAGCTATATGTTGCCGAGCTTCGCCTCTCTGAGTGTCGAGAGTTCTTCCCTTGCTTCATCAAGCTCAGCTTCAAGGGCGGATCCAGGAAAATTGGTCGTCAGGGTCATCGTCGACATGCGGCCTACGGGTTGCTTGCTTTTGAATGACTGGTCAGACTGGATGAGCACTGGACTGGGGTCCAGGCTAATCTACCATCGGGGTCATCAACAGTGTTTAGCGAGGAGTATAAAGGGCTAATACGGGGGCATCGGGGTCACCAGACCCTAGCCCCTCTACTGCACATCCGCCCCTGCTCAGCTTCGAGGTCGAGGACATGCCGACGAGCTTGCATCATTCACGGGCTTCTTGGTGGAGCCGCTTCGCCTCCTCCTTGCCTTGGTTAACTAGCTCAGTGGCTTCCTGAGCGGATTTGCTCAGCTCGTCCACCTTCTTCTTCAAGGCTTCATAGCGTTGCCGCTCTTGCTCTAGCATTAGCTCGAGCTCAAAGATTCGCTCTTTATTTTCCATAGCAAAATCTTCAGCTTGGCACTGTCTCTCTTGGTTTGAGGCCTTAAGCTTGGCCAGCGCCCACTCGAGCTATGCTACTTTAGCATCTTGCTCAACACTGTGCTTGGCCACGACTTCAGGAGGAATAGTCGCCGAATGGAAGTCCACTATGGTTGCCCGGAGCACCTGCAAGCAAGAAGGTCTTAGCTCTTGGTCGCTAGTCACTACCAAAGAAGAAGGCTTTAAAAAGCAAGTGCCCTTACCCAGCGGAGGCGGTCATCCAGGTTTTCCTGGAAGGTCTTGGAGACATCCTTCGACTGAAGGTCCCCGAGTCCTTCCGCGGCGACCTCTGACTGGGAGTGTTCATCCTCCTCCCGAGCATGCTCTTCGCTCAGGGGCTTTCCATCCTCTTCCCGAGTATGCCCTTCGCTCGGGAGCTCCCTGTCTTCTCCCTGAGCAGGCATTTCGCTCGGAGGCTTCGCGCTTTCTTCCCAAGCGGGTATTTCGCTCGGGGGCTTCACGCTTTCTTCCCGAGCAGGTATTTCGCTTGGGGGCTTCACGCCTTCTTCCCGAGCAGGCTCTTCACTCGGGAGCACATGGTCTTCTCCTTGATCCCGAGCATCTGACATGCTCGAGGGTGCAATGTACTCCTCCCGAGGAAGTTCCTCCTCCCGGGGAAGTTGGCCTTTCTGGATAGTTGGTTCCTCCAGGTCTTGAAGCTCCAGGGCTTGTTTCCCAAACGTCGACAGTTACTTTTTTTACAAAAAATTCAAATTTGTTGTTCCTCATTCTCTTTTGGTGTGTGATAAATTTGATGATAAATCATAGTAAAACATTGAATAAAACTCAACATTGACATTACAAAGTGCAGTAAGTACAACAACTACAATAGCATGGCATGTGAACTACATACATGTCTTAGGGAATTCATAAAACTGGGACACAACATAGGTACATGCCTCTGGTGAAGGACTAAGTCACAAAATCATACATTCTATGGCCATAGTTATCGGAATACGCTATGGTCAAAATAACAATAGTTATTTATTGGTTCCTAATGGGTACTACGTTTGGATACCTGATAAGGCTTAATGTAGTATCATTGTCAGGATTCGGAGGACTCCGAGGAGTCAAGGTTCGTGGCCTAAGTGGTATGAAATTGTCATCATCATCGTCATTTGTATGGTTAGGAGCTAGCCCTCCTTCGGTGCTGGTTGAACGTCCTCCTACATTATTGCTTGAACGGCCTATTGTAGTAGTGCTTAAACACCTGTTGTGATAGTGCTTGAACGTAGAGATCTAGGTGACATGAAATCATCATTATCATCATCATCGTCATTTGTATAGTTAGGAGCAAGCCTTCTTTCAGTGGTGGTTGAACGTCCTCTTGAACTTTCTGCTACAACAGTACTGAGTGGACCTCTACCCCTCTAGTTAGATCCTCTTCTGTGTCTTCTGCGTGAACTAGGCATCACACTCCTGCTAAAGAGCATATACATTATTAGGAATTCTGGGATATCATTGTTCAGAAACTCTTTATCTTCGGGAATGACTAACACACAAGACGAGCATATGAATTAGTGAACTTATGGATAATGCTAAAAAGATTAGTAGGGTGAACAAATAAAAAATAACTAACCTTAATATACTCTGCATACTGATCGGGCAGTATCAGTACCCTATAAAATCTCGTAGAGAAACCTGTAGCAGAATGGTGGTCAGTTAATTTGCACACCCTGAAATATCTTTGACACCAACCTTGCAAGTGTGCCTTGAGGTTGTTGGAGGTCACAAGGTTCAGGCCAGAGGTTGTCACCTTATGCCTCAATAATATCGGACACTACTCTTGCAATTAGGACACCACTTTACTTAGGTTCTCCTTCTTGAATGGATCATTCTTCCCATTACGCGTAACCTTCAACATGTAAAGAAGCGCTACGCTGCTCATATCAGCTGTCCACGAGAATGCTCTGCTAGAGGATCCAGCCATGGTGAACTGTGAGTGGGAATTGTGTGTGTGTGCTTGCGATTTGACCTTTTATAGTCTCGAAGGGGTGGTGTATGGACTAAGTGTTAGAAGATAAGATTCAAGCGTGCAGATGGACAGCAAAACACTGGAGTGTGTAGTCAAATTGGGCTGAAAAGGTGTCATGGATGCAAGGTGTCAGTACTGACAAATATACTATGTAATAAGTGGTCATTTCATAGTTAAAAGTAGGCAGTGAGTGGTCACTTCGAACTGTGCAGTGCATAGTTAATGTGTACTGAGTGTACTGATGGGACTTTGTAGCATGCAATGAGTAGTCACGTTAGATTATATTGTGTGTTGTGACGTCGGACTATATTATGTGTAGTGACGTCGGACTATACACTCCACTCGATATATATCCATCTACTTCTATCTGTAAGAATAATCTACATTCCTAAAAATACATATCTATCTGTAAAAAAACATCTAGATTCCTCAACATATATTATTTTTCCTAAAAATATATACCTACGTAAATGTATTTGTACAAACCAATTAAATTACTAAAAATATACTAAATCTATCTATAACAACTAAATTTAACTAGATCTATTATTTTTACTATCCTACCATGGTATATTGCTAAACAAAATAAACAGGAAAAAAATTTACCTGCACAATGAGTAGAAACCTCAAATCTCGCTTTCTTAGGCCGATTTGACAATACGCTGCCACGAGTACTCAAATCGAGCTAAGAATACTGCTGGCAACGTGTTGTCCAATTGGACTAAAAAAGCTGAAAGTGGTGGATAGAGTGATGTCACTTGTGACTTCGAAAGGTGATGGCTGCATTCAGTATTTGACCAGTATTGTTACTACGAGGAGATAATTACTAAATACATAAGTTAAATTAGCCCATGAATAAGCTGCCACGAGTAGTGAAATCAGACCGAAAAAGTTGAAAGCGATGGGAGTTAATCGACGAATACATAAGTTAACAAAGCAAAAGACGATATCTGGAAACCTCTTCAAAAGACATCCATGACCAACTCTGTCTCTTCCGTAGGAAATGAATTGCTTTGCAAGAATAGCGTACAGTACAATAAGGATATCCACACACACAATCTTTTGCAACCACTTGACATGATCTAAGATGCGCTCTATATTGAATATCAGTATGTTCAGACTCTACTCAAGCATAGGGTCCAACATCTCCTCCACAGAAGGCTACATTCTCTATGGTACTGTGGTTGTAGGACGCTCCATCGAGGTGTCTATGGTGTTCGTCCACTGGAAATAATGGCACCCTGCAGCCTATGTGATGAGGTGAACATACTTTTAGGCCAAGCAAAGAAAGGAGATCTCTCCGAATAACTACACAACTCGAACAGGAAAAAATCTTGTTTATTGGAAGGAAGCAAACTAACTTTTCACTTGCGGACAAAAAAGGGCATTTGTAGAACACCTACCGTTATTTCCCTCAGTATTGGCATAGAACACATTAACTTGCACATGGCAGTTAGTACAATTGACTTTCCTTCCAATGGCAAGTGCATGAGCCCTCCGATTTTTTGAGATCATTGTTTGAGACATGGCCTTTGGAGGCAAGGAATGGGATGAGGACGAGGATATGTGGAAGTAGAGCTGGCATGAAGGCCTATTTATAGGGGCAGTGCATACATTGGGCGGGAAAATGGAGGCAAATAGAGACATGCAGGGGCAAATTTGTATTTTCATGCACCAGTTAGTGGGCACTACATGTCAGAACCAATTAGTTATTAACAAAAAATTCAAAAAAGAAGATGACATAGAAATGACATGATTTACGCGTATTTCCCAATGGCATGTGTGAAACCTTGTGGTGCCTATTCCCATTCTGTTCAAGTGTAATATCATGGACTAAGTGACTAATTATGTTACATTGTTGGTTACCTAGACTGTACTATTGTAATATCATGGCTAACAATGAGTTGCCATGATATAACTTATGTAACGGATTGGCCCTTGTAGGGTGGTGCAATTTCACTAAAAGACCTGTAGTTCCTGCTCTGTGACAAATCAGCTCACAAGAACTAGAGTAAATACTTCCGTTCTATTTCTAGTGTTTCCTTTTCCTGCATCCAATAGCCTTTTGTTAGCATTTGTTTCTGACCAGACTTTGACACTGTTTCCATAATCTCATTGTTCCTATTAGGTTCTGCAGACCTCATATTGAAATGAGGCATGATCGTCAAACTGATGATGTTTTTGAAGTGCTTGATGGTTTATTATTCAAGGATGTTTTCTTATATAAAAGGGTTGCTCTTAGTTCTTTGATTTACTAGGGGGTACAACCAACAGAGAATGAGCTTCTCAAGCTCTCTTCTAGTCCAAGCAATAGAAGTTCTGCTGATGACTTGGATTGGGTCTCTAGCATCTATAGTCCTAAGAAGAGGAACCTGCCGAGAGAACAGGATATGAAGGCATAGTCTTCTAAAGAGAAATGCTCTAACCCCAAGAAATCAAAACTTCAAGCTTCCACTTCTACTGAAAATTTTGGTGTGGTCATTGTTGTTGAGAAAGATGGTTTTAAGGTAACATTCTTTCAATGCACACTTCATTTCCACATTCTTGTTTTGGCCTAAGAAGAAGTGATTTTCTCGCAGATATTTAAGGGTGGTCCTAAAGGATCTGCAGAGACGGTTAGAAAGTAGGATATTAAGAAAGACTAAGGAGATAAAATGTTTACAACTATTGACCATTAGAAGAAATGACAGTGCATGGTCAAATTGGCTTGACAAAGCTGATGATAGAGTGCTATCAAATCGGCCTGAAAAATTTTAAAGTATTAGGCAGAGTGTTGCAACTTGAGAAAGCAACAAGTATCGTGTTGTCATGTTGCTCTGAGAAAGTGCAGTAATCGCACAGTCTCAAAGCTTTTTTTAGGCCAATGTGAGAACTCGTTGTCAACAGAGCTGCTGCTCTTGAGTTGTCTAATTGACTTTACAAAGCTAATCCCCGTGAGTTTTGTAATTGTGATGGACCATCGCCTTTATCAAGGCAATGTGAGAATGGGCCAAAGGTATACATGAATTACACATACGAACTTTATTACAGTAATAGAAACAGTCACCTTTATCAGGCTAATGTGAGAAAGCAAAAGATCATATGTTATGAAAGCAACATACCATATCGACATAGTAATAAAGATTATCATCTTAAACCACTACGAATCGGCCGAAGGCATACATGAATTACACATACGAACTTCATTACAGCAATAGAACTAGTCACTTCCTCGAAATCTCAACTCTGATCCAGTTGCTGCTTTCGCGAACGGCAAAGTTGGTCTTTTGGGTATGTGAACCGGTCAAGCTCGTGCGTCGTGCTTCGCAAGTCGTACTGTGTGTCTTGTGTCACGCAAGGGGCATCGTCAAGCTGGCTGGGACCCAGGTTTTGTGCACTCAACATGACTGCCATCCACACAGGAGGTTGCATTGCAATGCACTGTTAGTGCCAGGCCCAAAAGTGAGTGCACTTAAATTACACGACACACTTACCGATGACGGTCGCGGGGTTGTAGACTGCAGTATCCACTGGGACAACTCGTCCTTAGAAACCTACGCACAAGTACTGTTAGCATGGCGTCACGTTGGGAATAAGTTGACTTGCACAAACATACCTGCCCTGGCGCCAATCAAGTCTGCTGAGGTGGGTGCTACGGTAAGCGTGCCGACACAAACGCACCCCAGCCATAACTTCCTGGTGGCAAGTTCTGATTGAGGGTGTCCACGTTAGTGGTTGTATGTACCTCAGCAACTATCGACGGTGGAAGGAGAGTTTGATCCCTGCGCACGTCCTGTAAAAGAACGTAATACAAACAGAAATGTTAGGTACTTTCGAGAAAGTTATATTCAATAGCAGGTAATAAGTTCAATCAACGGAAATGTACCTAACGTGGTGCCTGCGTAGATGACTTGCCTGCATCGAAACTGTGGAAGGCGTGCGAGGTATAGGCCTAGCCAAAGCCAAAATCTTACTGTAAATGTACCCACGTGGACTCAGGCAAGTCTCGATCGGGCCTAGACGATGAAGGCCTAGACGATGATTGAAAGAGAGATTGATTCCCGCACTCGCACTGTAAAAGGATATGGCAATACCAAATAGGTTACACTGGGTGAGTAGTTCAAAGTATGACAACATAATGTACGTGTCGTACCTGTGAATCTTGAAGGCCATGCTGAGCAGAAGACGATTGTGCAAAGCTCGATTGTCTTCCAGCCATGCTCAGGCATGATGACCTTGGAGATGGAGGATGAGTGCCTCGCTCAGGACCCCATACGGCAATGTCACTGTGATAGCCGCATGTAATTGTCTTCACGATGCCCTTGGCATCGTCCAACATAGAACATAGAACCCCAAGTAGGCCGGACACAGTGTTATACTTCCCATGCCGTAGTGTAGTGGATGCCCACGATCGAACTGGATGAAAACTTGATTAGTAAAAGAAATATGAATCAAAATATAATGTATGTTCGTACGGTGTCATCCTAGCATACTACGCAATGTACAGGTTGGCCGAGGGCCAACCACTTGACGTGTGTGACCTCCTCGGGCCTTGGGGGAGGTGTCCCAGTAAGTCGTACACATGTACGAGGCATGTACCACTTCAAGTACGTGACGTACGACTTAAGGTCGTATGGTAGACCCTCTACTATTACCTGTATTGTGGCAGACTGCTCCCATACGAGATTGGCTGCAGGAATGAAAGTTATAAGTTACAAATTATAATTACAAATTATATTTAATATTTACGAATAAAATGTAGATATGCACTTTTCATGGCAAAGACAGACCAACTGGAGGGGGGATTTGCTGATAAAGTCCAAATTGGCGTATCACTCTAGTTGGACAATACGCCTCCACCATATGACAGAACACGAGGTGGCACGTCATCAACTAGTAAGCACCATCCTGCCTACACTGCTATGACAATCCATGTGGCGCCATAGTGACCAACAAATCAGAAGTCCAGGGTGGCTATATTATTTTATCCTCATGTAGGGTCTCAAAGTAGTTGTGAAACTCAAGGTAGACTCTCTGAGGCCTATCTTTTGCCCATCCCAAGTGACAGACCGTCCATCGAGTACCCATGGTGGGACCATCATCCTGGTGACCAACATCACCGTAGAATTGAGCCTCTAACGGATACGGGTGAATGGGCTCTCAGAAATACGGGCGTCCAACAGGAAAGTGCTCCCAAGACCAGACTGAAGCAACATGTAGCACACTGCAAGAACGGGCTCATTCCCCGTTGTCTTCACGCAAGCCGTGCATAATCCCCTATATGTGGAGTAGAGCACCGCCAATCCAAAACTAAACCGAGGGACATCGTTAAGGTGGGCGTCAGCCAAAGCCTCCGAGATGTGGATGTAGCTCAGGTAGACAACATCTCCCTATGCTGTAGGGAACAACACCCAGCCAAATAGGAAGAGCAAGTACGCGATAAGGTAAGTCCTCACTACGTACCGGGGCACATCATCGAGGCATCAGATGTAGCGGTGAAGCCACGACAACAAAACCCCCACACTCTGTTCAAAGACTGCATGACCAAACCTGTCTTGCAACCTTACCTTCTAGTCAGGCCACATCGGTGATGGAACTATCGGCGTGCCCCTGATAGGCAAGCCAGTAATGTAGACAACACCCTGAAGGGTGATGGTCATCTCCCCCCAGCGAAAGTGGAAAGTGTGGATCTCCGGCCTCCAACGATCAACTAGCACGGACAAGAGAGCCCCGTCTAAAGTGAAGGAATGCCTAATGTCCATCATCTGAACCAGTGGCAATAGTCCTGACTCCCTTAGAATGGGCACGTACCATGTGTCCAAGGGCCAGTGCTCCTTTGGGCCCTTGAGAACGAAAAACCGTGGATCAACACCTATAAGCCAAAGCCTGCTACAATGCTTGGCATCGTAGTACAGGTCAAGCATAGTCTGTGGGTGTCCAGCCATATCCTGCGAGAAGAAAAAGAAACAAAAATTAATATAGGAAAGATAAAAAAATAACATGACATGAAATAACAACAAATAAAATGTGATGACATGACATTAAATAACATGAAATAAATAGCATAGTACAATGTATTACATAACAAAATAATGAAATTACAGGAAGGTACTAACCACACACAAAAATAAAATTACATAAAGATATATTGTCATGGTTGCTACGGATTGGTCAACGAGCCAACCCTATTAGGGTAGTTCTTCAATATATGCCCTATTGTCCTGCATATACAGTACTTGCGTGGAGTTGGTACGTCTCCCCGCTGACTTGCATCCAAATCATTACGGATTTGTCATGACTGCCACCGACCACGGCCGCTCCGCTTCAAAGCTCATTCTGAGATCAAGTTACTTGCCCCGGCCACAGCTCCCCGTAATGCATGTCCAAGCCGTAGGAGTTGAACTCCAAACTCCATGCCCCGAACAGATGGTCGACGCTGAAGTACTCAAAGATGTACGCCACGAAGGACTAATGGAGAACCGCGCACGCCGTATATACATACGAGCATGGCTTGTGCAACAGTTGTGGCTTGTTGCATGTGTATATCGCCATATCACGTACTGTGCACACTTATTTACGGTAGCCTTTGCAATGGCCATCGATGAACTTCTCTTGTATATGCACTTCAAACTTTCGCCTGACTCCATCCATGGTGCGGGTGTCGTGTGAGCGAGTCTTCTCTATTTTCTTCTCCATGTATGCATACATACGTTTAGAGAACTGCTTTCCCTCATCTAGATGCCTCCTTGCATTCATCCCCCTGTTCACAAAGTATCTAACGGTCCTGTTCCAGGTGTTCTCCATGATGGCACTGATTGGGAGGAACCGAACACCCTTTAGAACACCGTTGTAAACCTCTGACATGTTAGTTGTCATTATGCCGTATATTGCGTCGTCAGCGTCATGTAACAGGGACCACTTCTCTAACTCTGGAGCGTGCAACTGTACCCATTGAGAGAAGTTGTTCACCTGACCCTCTTCGGACTATGTTGTATGTTTCACGGTCTCCTCATCGAGCACTCTCCATGTGGCCTCAAACTTCCGCTTCTGGTTTTGCATGCAGAGCCTCTTGAATGTTTTCATGACTTCCTTGCTGTGGAACCTTCTATGTAGGTTCGCGGCAAGATGCCTCATGCATCAGCGATTGACGACGTCATTCCATTGGTACGGTGGCTGTCCCTTCTTGCATGGTGCTGATGAAGGACATTAACCCAACATACTTGTCTGTGATGAGGTACACATTCGGGTGGTTTTGGACAATAGCTTACTTCACATTTGCTAGGAACCACAACCAGCTCTTCATGTTCTCACTTTCGATGATTGCATAGGCCACTGGGAGTAGCTGGTCATTGGCGTCCGCCGCGACCACCATCAGTATGGTGCCCCTGTACTTGCCGGATAGGAAAGTGTCATCTATGGTCAGCATAGGTCAACAATACTTGAAGCCCTAAACAGCTGATCTGAATGTTCAAAACATACGGTCGAGAATGAAACATGTAACATTCTATTTTTGAGCCTTTTTAAAATTTTGGTGAATTTAAAATTTTCTTTTAGTGCAAGCAAATTATTTAAATCAAAAGTTTAAGTTTAGAAGAGTTCAAAATAATTTATTTGGATTTCAAATGCTTAAAAGTATTTTTGAGATTTTTTTGGGATTTTTCCCTAAATTATTTGCTATTTAATTTAGCTTTTCTTATTTTTCTAGAATTTTTAAATTAGAAAATCTTTTTAATTCCTCCTTTTCTAGGCGGGCCGCATTTCGCCTAGCCCATTCTTGTTGCATCACTGGCTCGGTCCTCTTCTCTCGCTCGACTCGCTTTCCCCAGTCTGCCCTACCTTCACACGGCCCAGCCACGCTCAACCCGTCTTTGCACCGCACCCATTGATGCGTGAGACCCGTCTATCAGCGACTAGCGTCGTCGTATCCGTCGTCTCCACGCCGAACTCCATCTCCGAGCCGTATCAGCGCACCCGCCGCTATGATTTCCGTGGCTGTTAGTGCCGTATCCACACCGAACTCGTCGGCTACTGTGTCTCTTTAACGCGTTGTACCCGCTCCTTCCTCCCATTCCAAGGTTCGTCTCCCGTGCATCACCAAATAGCCAAACCCTAGTGTCGTCGTCCCGAGCTCTTCTCCGCTGTGTTTCTTTCTCACCGGTGAGCCTCCACCGTGGATTTTGGTCGCATCGGTTTCGCCGCGAAGACCACTCCCGTTTGCCCCAAACCCGGTTGCGTTTCGTTGTGGTTTCACGCGGCCTCTTCACCGTCTTCCCCACCTCCGGTGCCGTGCCACCGCCATTGTGTTGCCGTCGCTCCACGCTGGTCGTGCTGCGCTGGCACCCACATCAGCGCTCGCACTACCATGTGGCCGCTGCGTGGCAGCCGCTTCGCCCTACCTCCCGCCGCGTTAGCAACGCCTCGTTGTCCGCTCCCGCGCCGCGTCACCCGCCGTGTTAGCACCGTGTGGGCTACCACATCTGCCCTAGCCATCACGTGGCAATCCACATCAGCCGGTCTGCCGCATGGGTATTCCTCTTCTCAGTGGACATAGTCCACCGTGAGCCGGGCCACTGACACGTGGGTCGACATTTCTTTTCCTTTTTCCATTTTCCAGAAAATCCAAAATTTCAACCAATTAGATTGCGCCACGTGTTTGCCCTTTTCTTTTTCTCCGATTTTCTGATTCGAGGATATTCCAGGAGCCCGTTCTCCCTCGTTCGGGCTTTGATTCCAGTGATTCGAATTTCTAAATTTATCTAAATTCATAATCTATCTTTCAGTACCATTCTTTTCTATTTTTAAATTTTTTGAATTTGTTTTATTTATTTCTTCTTATTTTGCTTGTAGACGATGCAATCAAAACTCAAGCGAATTAGCAGGTAGAAGTAGAACCAACAGGGCGCAGCGAAGGCAAGTCTTCCTTGAACATATTGATCCTAAATTTTATGAAAAAGTTATATTGTCGTAATATTACACTAACATTAGTTAAGTTATCCATATATCGCAATAATATTAAACCAATTTTAAACTAATAAAAGAACCACGTTATTGTCATTCTAATAAATTTATAATTATATGACAACAATATGGCTATAGCATTATTTTATGGGCTAATATACTCTCACCGTTATCCTACCAATGCGTTATTATACTACCAATTTCTTCGATTAAACCTGTCTAAAATGTGAACAATAAATAAAATCCTTCAATAGTGTGCCGAATAACATTACAATAAATAACATACCATTACAACAGTAATAGTAGCAATACTATCGTTCATACGTACTACTAGTTCTATAATATTATACTAATACTATGCTAATATTTGAATAACATGGAGTCATTATCTGCTGTATATCTCGTTATTTCATTATGGCTAAATATACTAATGTGTTCATTGCATGCACTTTTACCATTATACTACTAATTGTACTAACATATCACACCAAACACAATATTTTTTACAAATTGTATCGTCCATTCGTGTACTACTCACTACACTACTACTGTCATTTCATCTTCTACATATTATACATTTACCATCATTATTTCTACTAATCATGTACAACGACCATGCTTGAATATTCTAATATTTACACTAACCTTCCTGAAGCTCAACTGATGATTGCGACAGTCGGAGTAACACTCAAATTAACCTTCCCGGATATTACCTGCAAAAAAAAGGCTCCCCAATCAACTGCTTTAAAATATGAACCATGAATAAATTTCTCAAAATATAACCGTTAATAACTACAAAAATTTCGTTACACCGAACTAATATTCCATTAATATCATAGAAACACTACACAAAATACACTCGTACTATCCTAACACCGTATTAGTTACATTCATATTACAATAACATTGTACTGATAGAGCACTAACATTATATTGAACAAATCCTCCAAAACTACGCTGCATAACATTACAACCAACCATATAACATTACCATACTAATTGTTGTAATACTACAATTTCACATATTACTAATTCTCTCACATCGTACTTGTATGACAATAATAATACAATATTCATACTAATATTTCACTAATATTGTGCCATTATTTACACCATTCACTAGTATTACATGAACTGCTACCTCGTCTAATAATGTCATACCTAATACTAATAACTACAAGAACATCATACTAAGTATACACCATTGTTTATGTCTTCTATCCTCATTTCGTGTACCTAGTCTCTTTTACGTATAAATACTACAACTAATGAATATTCACAACTAAAATCAGACCAATTATACCCCCTTTTTGTATACCTAGTATTGTCGTTTTATATACTACCGCCATTTTATATAATACTCATTACGCAATTACCATTATTTTATATCCATCTGATTGTACTAATACCATCGTTTCGCATACTACAAATGACACTAATGGTGTACTAATTATATTGCTAATATAATAACAAAATACTAATCTTCGTGAAAATTCCGAACTAACCTTCCAGAAGCTCTCCTGAAGATTAAATATCCCGACGGACGTACAAACTAACCATTTCGAAGAATACCTGCAAAATATGGATCCTTCGTCAAATCATCGAAAATATAAACTCTAACCAAATTTCTACAAAATATGAATCGCACAAATTTCTCTAGAAATACACTTCCAAATTTCCTTTTCCACCTCTTTTTTCTCTCTGTTTTTCCCTCCTCTCCTCTCTTCTACCTCTCGGTTACCACTGCTTAAACTCTCTCACTCTACTTTGTTTCTCTTGTCCAATGCTCAACGCAGACAATCGTAAGAGACGTGGGATTTATAGCCCTTTTTTGCACGAATGCACCGACACGAATGCACCGAAGAAGCGACCGTTTGTCTCTGCTTTCAATGCACGGACAAGATTGAACGACGCGATTTAAATCACTGATTGCACAGCCATCCGGGGCCTCTCCTCCAGCATGTGACGCGTAAGCTTAGGCCCCGTTTGGTACGGTTCCAGATTCTAGTAGAAACGGAAACGGTTCCAGATTCTTGGTAGAAACGTTTCTGGTAGAATCAGAATCACCGTCTGCAAACCGTTTGGCTAAGTGTCTGGATTCAGATTGTGGAAAGAGGATGAAGTAGTGAAAATGACCGAAGTGCCCTTTGTATTTGTGATGGATTTGTAGTACATTTGAATGTAAAAAATGACGATGAAATACATGCATCCATAATAATCTCATTACAGAATTTTTGTATAAATATTCGGCCATTCAAATATAAGAGGTTTAAACTAGAAATCTAGAAATCTAACATATGCATATGTTTAAACTAGAAATCTAACATATGCCCAGATCCAGGGCTTTAGTTTTGCTTTAGACTGAATGAATATGTTTAAACTAGAAATCTAACATAAATCGACGGGCAGGGAACCTAGCACAGTTCACACAAGCAAATGAACAAACACGTAGTGTGCACACTATGACACAGCCCAAGCAACCAAAGACGAGCAATCGAGCACCTTGTTGAGAGAGTTGGGATCCTCGAAGGAGGCCGAGACAGCGGTCCTCTCCAACCTGCGGCCGAGATCCAGAACGACACACCAGTCAACAAGCACGGGCAGATGGTGAGATAAAAACAAAAGGACAAGACGGGGAACACAGAAGCGCCTTACGAGTGAATGCATCCGATCTTACGGATGTGCTCGAAGAAGACGACGGCGACGTCCAGTACCAGCACGGCCACCTGCGCACATGAGGGCACGAGGCTGTTTCGCAGCTGGTTTATTAGGGCAGAGTTGGAAATCAATTTGATGAATCCGGAGGAACGGGCTTGAAGCCGATTCGAGCATGGCGTTTAAAACTGAGAATCGTTTCGCTTCGAAACTTCCGAGTCCTATTCCCGTTTGGTTGGATTTATTCCAGATTCTTATTTTTGTGAACGAACAAATTTTTTCACCGCGGGTCGGTCGTACACGGTACCCGCCCCCCCCCCCCCCAGATTCCATTGCCTTTTCAACTGCACCCACTTGTGCCGGCGTGAATCCCAGCGGGCCCCAGTCTGCGCCCTCCTGCGCCCGCATGAATCTTGCCGGAACCTGCGATTTCCAACGGTCTGAAACCGCTGGATTCCTTCGATTTCCCGTGTTTTCGGTTCGCTGCAAAATAAATAATCTATTTCCCACCGGCAAAAAAATTAAAGAAATTTTCAGCGGTTCTAAAACGCAGTAAACAAACAAAAAAAATTCTACGCTTCCGTACCACTGGAATTGACCGCACAGGGCCACTTTTGCAACTTCGTGGTGAGCATGACTATTTTTTGAAAAAGAATTCCCCAACAGCAATAAAAAATTCTAAGCTTGACATCCAAAAATTTTCATTTTTTTCACACGATATATAGGGGAAATACCCATTATATATGTATGCACAACGTGCTGGCCTTTCGCAGCACACAAGAGTGATCATTACCCCTAAGTAAAAAGAAGGAACCAACCAAATGGCATTAGTTTATGGGTAGTGGTGGTCAAAGCATGATTAGTTATAATACTAACAACTGCATCAAACACCAAGGAGAGCAAGTGAAATGTAGGGATGTATTTAAAATTGGACCCAATCCATTGAGGTATGGGAGCTACAAAATCATCCTCATTATTTGAGATTGAACAAATTAATTTGGGATTTGATAAACATCAACCGGATGTTTTTTTTTGTTGAAATCACTTAAATTTAGAACCATTGGATCATTATTGAGATTCGAGAGTATCGATTACATCCGATCCTATGATTTGATCCAACGGCTCGGTGAATTTGGATGTTAGATCCAACGGCCCGGTGAATTTGGATGTTTCGGGAGTATGATTACATCCGATCCTATGATTTGATCCAACGGCCCGGTGAATTTGGATGTTAGATCCAACGGCCCGGTGAATTTGGATGTTAGTTAAGACAAAAACATCCGGATAATACCTATACACTCCCAATTAATTTTGTATGTGACCAGACCTAATTTTGCAAGAAGGCGTGCATGCATGCGCACCCATTTAACATAATAATAGTGAGAAATCTAGATATGTAGTATCAAAACCAGCAACCTATAACAACTCCACCAATATTAGAGAGGAAAGTTAAACAGTTAAAGTAGGAGTAGATAAAGAGAGATCAAGATGTAAAGCAAAAAGATTTGGTAGTAGCTAGTGTTGGTATAGAAGGTTTACCCAGTTGAATGTCAAATATTCTCTCTGTCATCTCCCAATGGCGCCTTCCCATGCAACGTGTCCATCACACACACCACCTCCCTCCCTCTTCTTCTTCCTCCTATTCCTCTTCTGTTCTCCTTCCAAAAGAAGTAGACATCGAAGATCGAGTAGCCATGCACGAGCATGGCAAGTAGCTAGCTAGGGTCATTGCTTCCCTAGATCCTTCCATGGCATGCATGCACAGCCATTTTCTTCCCTCCAAAACCTCACCAGAGGCAGAACCATCTCAACAACCACAGAGCTGAGTCTCCGACCGCTCCATCAAGTGCCGGTATTTGCAGCAATGAGATCGATGGAGTAGCTAGCTAGCTTAGGTTGAGAGCAAGAATCCATTAATGGAGCACCCAAGATCGAGCATCATGGATCGCCCGCAGCATTGCAGCTGCTTGCTACTGCCAGGACGACACCGACATGAGCGGCCGCGCCTGCCAGCCGAGGAAGCAGGCGCCGCGGGCCTCCTCCACCGCGTACCCCTCCGATGGGTAGTGCAGCCGCAGGAGCAGCCGCGCCTGCGACACCGCGAACGCGCTAAGCGGCCGCTGCGCGAGCCCTGCGGAGCGTGCGGCGGCCGCCCACGCCTCGAAGCTGCGGGGCCGCCCGCCGCTGCCACTGGGCCCCGCTACCACCGAGTCGATCTCACGACCGAGGATCTCCTGTTCCACCGCCAGCCGGTCTGCGCTGCCCGGCGGCACTGTGGCCTCCAGCGCGTCGAACACCGCCGAGTAGAAGTCCATCGCCGCCGCCATTCGCCGCGGCAGGTCGTCTGGGCGGTCGTCGCCTCCTCCAGTGTTTTCTTCCCTCTCCGCGATGGTCACCACGGCAGGGTTCATCGACTTCACCCACCTCAAGAATGCGGCGAGCTCTCCCTCCCCGCCGAGTCTGTGCAGGAACAACACAAAGTTGACGGCCAGCATCTCGTCCGGGTGAAGGTCCAGGACGGTGGCCGGGTCGGCAGAGAGCTGGGCAGTGAAGGGGAGGAGCAGCGGGTGGAAGCGGAATGGGAGGTTGATGGAGCTGGCGAAGGCGCGGAGGCGGTCGCCGGTGCGGAGGAGCACGTCGCGGTCTGGGCCGGCGCCGGTGAGCCTGACCTCGGGTGGTCCGATGGTGGGGTCGGCGCAGTCGGCAATGGCCTGCAGGAGCGGCGGCCACTGCAAGCCGTGCGCGGCATCGAGGTCGACGATGTGCACACGCCGCGTGCCGACGACAACGGCGGCCTCCAGGATAGCTTGGTTGGCCGTCAGGTGCGCGAACCGCGGGAACGGCGTGATCTTGTTGTACGCCAGGTATGCCGCGGACGACGGCGCCGCGGCCACGGCCACCGGGGCGTCGGTGCCGTCGACGCGTAGAGCAAGCGCCCGGGCAAAGTGGTGCGCGAGGCGGTC
Organism: Guadua angustifolia; assembly: GCA_036346375.1. Classification (NCBI taxonomy): domain Eukaryota; kingdom Viridiplantae; phylum Streptophyta; class Magnoliopsida; order Poales; family Poaceae; genus Guadua; species Guadua angustifolia. The sequence continues at coordinate 30,848,161 of CM070503.1, forward strand.
GGCGGCATCGCCCTGGGAGTCGGCGTCCGAGAGCACGACGCCCGCCACGCGCCGGGCTCCGTCTAGGTCGCCTCGGAAGAGGAGGTCGGCGCACTCGAGCACGAGCCCCCTCGGCGAGGCGGCAACCGGGGCGCGCGATGGCGGCGGTGGCTGCTCCGCGTCCTGCGGCGCGGCGTCGTCGGGCTCGGGCGGGCTGTCGCCACGGGGTGAGCCGAGCATGGCGTTAGGAGCGCGCGGCGGGCGTAGGCGGGGAGCATGGAGTCATGGAGCCCAGGCGCGGTGGAGTGCATGTCTCGGCGGGCGGCTTAATAGCGCGGAGGAGGTGGCGGCAGCATCTTCTGAGCTTGCAGCTGCAGCATCTTCCTTGACAGGACATGATCGATCATCTGCGATACAGGTGTGTTCTCTTGTGAGGCTACCACTAGTAGCTGGCTGCAATAGACAATAGGTAGTACTAGATGTGAGAGAGAGAGTCGTCTTTGGTCGGGGACCTGACCTGAGAGAGACTACCTGAGGTCTCTCTCTATCCGAGAATTCATTGGAGGGGAGGAGGGGGTGAAGAAAAGCAAATTCCTTTCTGTTCTGTATGTATTTTTTTTTTCAAATTTAGTCTTTTCATCTATTTTTTTCAAACTTAGTGGGAGCGGCGTTCGGAAGGAAGTCAAATTTATAAATACATATACAAACAGAAAGAGGTTAGATTTGCCTTAAAAAAAGTGTATAGAAGCCAGATAAGCGAAGTCGATCTTCCGGAAAAGATGGCAAGGTGTGTAACTTTGCATTTTTTTTTTGTCTTTTATCCTGTGGGGACCTTGGTGAATTGATCATTTTTTTAGCACCACTTTCCTCTCTTTTTTTTTCAAAATTGAAATTGCAAATGTAGCCTCATCTCCACTGCAGAAGGCACCTTCTGTGCTCCCCTATCGCGGGAAGTCCCTCTCGTGCTCCTCACCTATGGCAATCTTCCTCCTAAGCTCGCTGGCCGCGGCACCTCCACCTTCGTGCTTGTCTACCGTAGTTGCACTGGCTCCTCTCGTGCTTTGGAGGCGCGGCAGCCACTTGCTCCAGTGCTCGCTACTCACTGTCACCTTTGCCGGCTACCCGCTCCCCAGGTGTGATGGCGACGGCCCCGCGCTCTCCAGACACGACATGCAACATTGCACCTTCCGTGGCAGCGGGAGGTTAGATTTGAAAATATGTTTGAAAAATAGGTAATTTTGAAAAAAAAAAAAGAAGGGACTTGAAAAGTGATGAATCCGACTTTGGTGGGGGGAAAGGTTGAGATGTTTCTTTCTTCTGTGCGTGTGTGATGGAGAGGGATTAGGGTAAAGGGTAATCTAAATTACTAATACAGTACAAGTCCTAACTAGTTTAGGGGGGTGATTGGTCGCCTCACGTACAGTGCTCAGCCTGCCGGTCTCATGGTTGCAACTTGCAACATCTCTTCTGGATATATTGGTCATGTTTGGATCGCCTAGGATTAACTGTTAGTTGGCTAAAAATTAGCTCTATCATTAGCCAGCTAAAAATTAGCCCACCTTTAGTCTTCCTGTTTGGATGGGCTAATTGTTAGCTCATTCTCACTAGCTAATGGGCTAATTGTTAGCTCAGAGGTTGGCTAAAAAATTAGCCCACCTGTTTGGATGGACTAGGACTAATTTTTAGCCAGCTAACAATTAGCCCAAGGATCCAAACATGCCCATAGTCTAGTGATTGGTTGGCTGCGTTGTATTAGTGAGAGACTGTTTGCCATATGCAAAGATAAACTTTTTTTTTTTGAGCTAGCCTAGCTGCAAGCCTGCGAGGGAAGCTCAAATTGAGCGTACGAGTGAGCTACACGTAGCTAATAAGTGATTACGTGTAACATCTCTGTTTACCAATCTCTATCATGCATTATGGTATGCGTGCCATCAACTTTCTTAAACCTTCATCACGAATATACATAAAACTATCTATATTAGCCATATGACCTGTGCCAACAGATTTATTGTGAAAAGTACTTTCACAAGATTTTAGTTTTATAAGCTTTTGCTTATATATATAATTATAGATTATGCAATTTCTAAATGTGTACATTTATAAATGGAGGCGGTATATATAGTATATATATATATATATATATATATATATATAAAAGGTTCTCTGAGTACTGTCATGATAGAATAAACATTTTTAATTAAAGGGCTATAATTTGTATTATCAACTTTGATAACACACTTTTACCTAAGGCATTTTCTACTTGCATTACTGGTACGGTCAACCAAACAATATCTCACCTCAGCCTACGCTAGGATCACATGTCGTCTTGCAGCTAACCCAAAAAAAAACACTAAATTTCATGTGTTCAGCTTGTATTCAGTATTGACCAAACCATCCTAGCCCATTGAACCAAGCTAGCTGAACCAATGAGAACAACCGATCACCTAATCACCCCCCCCCCCCTAATTAGTTTAGTGTTGGAGTGGGCATAAAATGAAAGAGAGCAACTACCCAACGGTATACCGTTGCAACGGTATAGCATGTTTCATTAGTTTCACGGGTAAGTTTCATTGCTAGGTTTCGCGGGTAAGTTTCATGATGTTTCACGGGTAAGTTTCATCAGGTTTTCGAATTTCACAGATAAGTTTCAACCAAAGTTTCATGTTTCACGGGTAAGTTTCATCCTATACCGTTGCAACGGTATACCGTTGGTTAGTTTTTCTCAAAATGAAATGCATCGATCGACGGATCATGCATGTATGGTAGATGGACTAGGAGTCTACGAGTGCATGTCTAATGTCTACGTCCGCACATAAATATACATAGCGAGCTAGGGAATTTGTTGGTAGCTAGCTAGTTACTCGCATATATATGCATTGCGCTCTCACTTACTTAGAATATTATCGGATGCAATTGTTTTGTTTGATCATGCGTAGTGCCCTCATATGCTTGGAATAATGAGTGGAAATTTTTATTTGATAATGTATAGTTCTTTCAGGCCACGACCTTTCAAATAGGGAAAATAAAACAAAGGAATAGTTGTAATTCCTATCGATTCTTGTCTCTTTTACAGTAGGAATTGGAATGTAACAAGCATAAAACTCAGTTCACGCAGAAATCTTAAGAATTTCACGCGTAAAAAACAAGGCTCAAACCAGCGTCCAAACTATTGTTTTTTTTTTACTTGTATAGCAACGTATTTGAACCAGGTTAGTTAGCCGGACGTTTTGATATTATCGACGAAAACTTACTTACCCAGAAATAACACCCTCGTGTATATTCATCTCCTTTATAGGATCCAGTTTGAAACTGTTTTGAGCAATGCTTCAATATTTTTCTAATCAATATAAGTTATATAAATCTTGAAGTAAACGAATGGGTAAGCAATCATCATTTACGTACCCTTCATTCATATTTTAATATTTATGTAACTATCAAAAAGAAAAGCATATAAGCACCTCTCAACTGTTTTAGCTTTGACTTCTTCTCTAGCCAGAAACTGTTCTAAATGGTTGGCTTCTTCGCTGCCGAAAACCAAATGCCAAAGCCGAAAACTAATCTAAGATACCTTTTCACAGTTTTAGTAGGTTATGGTTCTGACTTCGTCCCTAGAGTGGAAGAAATTCACCCCATCCTACTAAATATAAAATCTTAACCCGTCTCTTTTATCCTTATTTTCAACCTACACTTCATACACCTAAAAGTTAGACTATTAAATATTAAATTTCTTCAGCCCAATCGTTTATTCATGCAATGCAACCAAAAACTAATTTTTAGAATAGCTACGGCTTTATGAAAATGGATAAGCTTCACTGTCAGTCCATTTCATACTAATCTACTCGCAGAAGGCCCATCTCTCTACGTTTGTGCGCACAGCACGCGCAAAGCTTCCTCGATCCCCTTCGGACGACAGAGACCGGTCAGGCCCAAGTCGATCGATCGGCAATCATCTCTCTCGCTCGCTGCGTGACCTATGTCCCGTTGTGCGTGCCCCATTGATGCCTACCTCACTGATGCACCTGAGCCACACCACCACCGTTCATCTCACCATCCGACGGTCTGGGCACTCTCTCCCCCACGCTCCCAACGAAAGGAAGCTTCCTGCAAAAAAAGCTGCAAGCTTGGCATGCAAACTCAGAGAGAGAGAGAGAGAGAGAGGGTAACAAGCAGCAAATGGAATATTGCAGCGTAGGAGCTAGCCAAGTGAGGAGGAGCAGCATACGCTCTGGCCTGGAAGCTAGCTAGGTTGGATGAAATGTTTCAGCTGCAGGCCAGTCGTCCCAGATGGCGAAGTTTGTCTATGGTCACCTCCACCTGTCCCTGCACATCATCGTACTGCAGGCCAGTCGTCCCAGATGGCGAAGCTTGTCTATGGTCACCTCCACCTGTCGTCCCTGCACATCATCGTATCATTGCACACAAATTAAGAGAAATGTGATACACTGCATCGAAGCATCCTTGCTTCCAGCCTTGCACAAACTGTTACTTCTGTTCATGTGCATATATACTCCATATAAGGAGCGCTGGGATTGCCGAGCAACGGCCGTGCCCACGTGTCATCTGGTAGTTTTGCAAAAAACCCTTTCGCTTGTTCAAATTGCGGATAGGTCCTCGTAATTTCGAGAGACAAAGAAAATTTTCTTCCTTCGCTTAGATCCTGGCCCACGGCATTTTACGCTCAAGCCTCCCGTTAGTTTCAAATCGCGAACAAGCCCTTTTCTAATTTTTCAGATAGCTAATGGTCCAAAAATAACAAATAGGTCCTCGCTTACGCTCAGTGTCCTTTCTCAAATGTTTTCGCGCAAAAAAACGGAAAAATGTTACGCCATCCAAAAGACCGGAAAATATTTTCGCACCCAAAAACCGAATATTTTAAAAAAACGCTTCTCTGAAAATTTTTTTCGCACTAGAGAAATGTGCAACTCTATGTCTAGACTTTTTCCCCAACTCGATTTTCTATCTCGATCTCGATATTTTTAAAACGTGTTATTACTCTATGAACGCAGATAGTGTTAGGCTCGATAAAAGAAGATTGACGCCTCAATAATTTTTTCCTTTTTCCTCTAGACTATTTTTGCCCAAAGGTGGTTTTATGAACATAGAAAATGCATCCGGTCCTTCTCCGCCATTATTTTGAAAAACTGCAGCTTTGCAAGTTCGATTTGGTAAAAACTCATACGGACCTAGTTTGCAAATTGATGGCGTAAAAACTCATACCGGATTTTCTCATGGTGCATTTGCGATTCTAACTAGTATGTATAGTAACTACCGTCTTCTGTCTAGTCCAGGAGAACAAGACAGTCCAATGGCACAAGGTACTAGCTTGAGCATGCATGTGTATGATGTATGCACGTAGGATTTATGTTCACAATAAAAATTAGAAGAAATATGGTTAACCACGAATTCAAATCTCGAATTCTGTACTGTGACTCGGATTCTATTAACTATAGTTGAGATACAAAGGTAGGCAGTTTGTACATATATACAGTGTAGAGTACTAGTGCTATACTAGGAGTACTTTGGATATATACTGTAACTCATGGGCAGCAGAACATGCAACAAAGGATATTTGATCTCTCCTGCTTGTGCCTCCGCAAGGCAGGTATGAGAAGCATCAAGGGATCGAAGGGGAAACAAGCTAGGCCAGTATGGGGTACAAGGAAGTTAGAAAAAAAGGAAATTCCAAGAGAGAGGAAAGAAACAAGCAAGCAACAGCTTACTCTCATGCAAGGTTCAAAATTTTGGTGAAATATTGGAAAATCTCGAGATTTCGGCCGGAGACAAAATTCAAAATCCTGGTGGAATGAAAAAAATTGAAAATTAGGGTCTGCTACAGTGATTTTGGTGAATTTCAAATCTCAATGATTTTAGCCGAAATTTTGGCATTTTGGACTAGTTTGCACGGTTTTTGGACTGGTTTACATGGTTTTTAGACCGAATTTCGTACCATTTTTTTGGTAGAGAATTGTAATTCCTTTTGTGAGGAATATATGTGAAAAGTTTATAAAAATATACATATACAAATTATATAACCCTAACCCTAAACCCGAAATTGGATTTCGAACTAAACCCTAAACTCTAACGTGGATTTTGGCCTTAAATTGTATTTTGGTCTTAAATGATATATTTCGGTCTAAACTCTAGACTCTAGCCTGGATTTCAGCTTTACATGATGTATTTCATCCTTAAATTGTACTTCGGCCTAAACTCTAACGTGGGAATTTTATGTGCAAATACTTAGCATTTTGCATTCAAAAAGATAGAAAATATAGATATTTGCTTACATGATTTTTTTCATGATTTTTTCTAGCCTCGGGAGACCATTTCACAGTCGGTTGAAAATCACCAAAATTTCAGCCGATTTGACCGAAATTTCGGTTTTCGCAGTTTCAAATTTACCGGATTTCAAATTTACTTTTTGAATTTTATCCGGATTTCATATGAAATTTCAAAATCTCACCAAAATTTTGAATTGAAATTTCGGCCACCTCTGAGACATGATCTGAAAATGAAATTTGAAACCTTTCTCTCATGTACATGTCTATTGCAACCTCCAACTGTATATGTAATATGCATATGTTTATTCTTTACCTCTTGATAGGATGATGTGTTCCGAAGTTCACCCATTCCGTGAGGCATCACTCCTCCCGTCTCTCTCCGCTTCTAAGACTATCTCCAGCGGTATCCCTTCAGTCTCTAAATCTCTTCGCAGGCAGATCCCAAGCACTACAACGAATTCCCTTCGCGGTTCCCTTCGGAAGGGATTTGGAGGGAGAATCTGTTCAGAAATAGATTCTCTCCAATCTCTATACAAAACCCTTCGAGAGGATACTGCTGGAGATGATAGAATGAAGGGAATGAAAGAAAATTGCTAGATATAGTCTTAAGCCCAACACAATTCGCTCCCTATTTGCCTTGAGGCTTGAACGCTACCTTATAACAACAGTATGTCCCAAAAAGGACGGCCCCCGCGCGCCGCGGGAGCATCTCTCGTTCTCTTGAGTGGAGTTCAAGGAAGGGAAAGGTAAAAGCTTAGGAGGGGAGCACACTGAAAAGACATGGTACCGGCAGTGTGCGATGCATAATGTCAAATGCCAAAGGGTAGATAAACAAATCAAGGATTAAGCCGGAAGAAGGCATGAGAACAGTTGAGGCAGACAAATCCACAGAGGCATGCAGCTCCACTCATTTTGTTTTTGTTCTGGCTGACTTTTTGGCATGGTTTTTTTTCAATAAATTTCTCCTCACTCTTCCCCAAGCCAATTGATGGGCTGATAGTATGATACATTATACGGTATGACTTGTGTCCGGACGTCCGAAATTTTCGAACGCGTTGCAACATTTGTTTTCTACACGTGCAACATTTTGTTACAACGTGTGTAACATTTTCCTTCGACAAACAGAGAAATATGCTACAGTAAATGGATGTTGCAAACGTTCAAAAAAATATTGCACACGTCGACAAAAAATGTTGCAAGAGACGTCTGATGGGATAAACAGTTATCGGACGTCCGAACGCTAGTTTCTCCCTACATTATATCAACAGCTCCATGCGGTTTTGTCTGATTTGACATCCGATGTAATGCATCAGAAGAACATACACTTGCTAAGGTTTACAAGAAGCCTTTGGCATATGCCATAACTTAATTTCCATCAATATCCTTTCTGGTTGGTCTTGACTCTTAAGGGAGGCACTATCATGTTATAACTTGGTTTCTCTCCTCTCTACAAGGCAAATGCATGCAAAAACCTAGCAAGCTCCCTTCAGCTCAATCCCATCAGATTGATCCCAACAACTCTTGCCCAATTCCCAACAACATAACATATCTTACAAAAGTCAAACGTACATCTTTCTGATCATATTCACCAAGGACCTAAGTCAAGATCCCAGTACGCCAATGAGGTTATAGGCAGTGGACACAGAGAAGAGAGAAGGAACTGATCCATGGTCTCTGTTATTTAAAGGAACAAATCTATGACATGGAAGGAGAAATTGAGCGTGAAAGGAGAAGGGATAGGAGCTTGGTGTGAAGTTTATTCTACTCCAAATTTTAGAAGAGTTCCTCCGGAGCTAGAAGGACAAGCACCTCAAGTGCTCCAAAAATTGGGCTTTTGCCTCGTTCCTTTCATTATCTTGGATGTGGACCTTTTGGTAGCATGGGTGTTCTCAACTCAGTGTAGGACCTGTGGCACTGTAATGGGTCAGTTAAGATCATCTTGTTTACATGACTAAAAATATAAACTTAATTCACTTTATTTTCAAGTTTAGTACAATGTCAAGTTTACAGAAGCAATCAAGCAAAGTAAGAAACTTGCAATTAATGTTTGCTAGCAATAGCAAATAAGTTCTTATTCACATAGGATTTGAATGGCCCAAAAGGGGGGAAGGATCAGCTTATAAGTTCAGTTGTGCCTGTCAGAATTTATCAACTAAAGTGAATAAGTGATGGTTAGTTTGAACTTTGAACAATCACTAAGAAATTAATATAGGCTTGGGACCAACAAACTACGTGCTATAATTAGTATGGAGGAAATTCCATGGCAAGCTACTCTGTAAAGTGGTTGATCTTCATTCAATATATTATCTAGATTGGGGACCTATTAGAAGAAGATAGCAATGTGTTTGTCTAAAGTTAATTATGTAGAGAGCTTATTATGACGAATAGATAGACTTCTTTTGAGGACACAGCTCAATCAAGTGAAGTATCATGGGATAAAATTTATTAAAAAACTGACGGCATTCATATAAAAGGATAAAATGGTAACGCCATGCTAATATAGTGAATATATGGATTATCAATGCCCATCGTACTAATAACATAAAATGGCATACACCCCAAACTTTTGTCGGATGCAATATATATTGAGCAGTCCTTAGATAGTATTATGATGGGGATTGCCATGGTCCATACGACCTTCAGTTGAAAGCTCTAAAACAAATTCACTCCTACCACTCCAACTTGTAGGATGATTTTGATGGCAAAAATATGTAAAGTTAGTGCATAAATTACAGATACATGTATATTGTCATTTAACCAAAATAACATATAACATTTCTCACCCTGTTGTAACAATATCAGGCATCCAAAATGTGTGAAAAAGCAGGTCATAAGATCTACACATGACAAGCTTGAGGTCGACCTCAAACATTATGAGAAAAATCGTGAGTCGGCCTTAAGCTGTTAAGCATAATCCCGTGATTTAGTAAATCCTCCCGTCATAGAGCGCACAGGAAGTGTGCACGGGGTCGACCTTAAACTTCTAAGCTTTGGCCTATTTGTCCCCGTACACACATTCACATAGAACAAGTAGTATCAATTAATCATATGCATAACAAATCAGCTAGAACGCTCATTCAAAAGCTGTCTAATTGGGAAATGTTCATTGTTCTAGACCCTAAAAATTTTTTTACCAAACTAGCTTTCATAGAATTCTTTTTCCAGAAATGGCCTTATTCCGCATAGAAGGGGCGCAGAATTTGCTAGACCATCCTTGTAAGGAAAATCCAAATCTCACGCCTGCAGAAATTGCATTTCTCACGCTTCTATTCCCCGATTTTCTACATCCTCGTTCCACAGCAATTTTGGATTTCACTGTAAGTAGAGGTGGACTATTTTTACAAAAATAAAATAAAAAAGTATTTTTATAAAAAAACGAATGAGAGACAAAATATGCAAGCAGTTCTATAAGTGGAGGGGGAAAAAAGGCTTCACACTACAACTCTAATCCATAGGTGCTAGATATAAAGCTCTCCAAGTGCAAGTCAGGTCAAATCTGTAAAATCATATTACAGCCAGCCCATGTACTTTCGTACAATGTGGTCAGGTAGACGTGACAAGTGACAACCGATTGATTGTTGTCTCTCTGTCTGGCAATTATTACCTCTTTTTCCATGTCCATCTACGCCCGTGGCATTTCTCCTCCTGCCTTCTTATCCTCATCCTTTCTTCTCCCCCACTTTTTATTCTGTGTAGGCCAGGGTGGTCTTACAAATACTATCAGGATTTTCTTATTAAATACTTCTTTTATGAAAAATATTTTATTAACAATTCATCCTTAACTTTATTTATAAACCTAACACTTTTAGCCACACAACAAATAGCATGTTAAATACACGTAGCTATACCATCAGCTCTGGCATAGCGAGACCTCTAAACTATTTTTTTTTTTGGTCTAGCATTAAACTTGCATCACGGCGTGGCATTGTTTTTTTATCCCACCATAGGCGTGATCAAAAGAGTCATATTAAGGAATAAGATGGACGATGAATTATTAATACAAATAAATTAAAAAAGGATTAAATAATAAAAAATTATTCTACTACCAAATACTATTATGGAATGAAAATAAAAGCAATGTACAATGACTCATTAAATTTATTAAGGCAAAGCCATAGGTATATTAGGCCGCGTTTGGATCTCATTAAAAGGAACATATCTAGTGCAAATCAATAATCAATGCAATCATGTAGACCACTTAGATTAGGGCACTAAATCAACACTACAAATTCCGAAGAAATTTAAATATGTAGTTAACACAGTATTGAATCACCGCTTTAAAATTTTGAGTTTAAATTCAAAGTGCGAGAAGAAAAAAAAAGATATTCGCTTAAAATACGAGCTTCTGTCCTTTATTTACCCCTTTTTCCCTTTAATTTATCATTTGTCAGATTTTTTTCCTCTTTTCTTACATCTCCCAGTACAGATCAAATATGAACATGAAATTTTAATCGAAGGAATACTCGTTAAGAAGTACATTCACATTTCTTCTCATAATTTTCCATATTAATTTGATACACAAACCCAAATTGGTCTGTATGAATTTTTATACCTAGGTTAATTTCTGCAGTAAACATGCCTCCTAAAAAGCATAGATTGAAAAATATTTGATCAGTACTATATTTTAAGATCCTACTATGGCAAACAAACATGCATATCCATAGCTTTCGCCCCCAAACGCGTACAGAATATAAATGCTTTTCTAAAGACTCAAAGTCAACCAGCCTTTTCGTTTCAGAAGACTTAAGCAAGGAACGAAGTAATCCAAGAACATGTTCTCTAAACTAGACATAAATAAATACCCATGAATAAGTTTCTCTTCAACTTGTCGGCCTATTATTTTCTGCAAGTAAAGACAGTCAGGATTGGTTTAAGACAAAAACATTCTTGGCTGATCATACATTTTAATTCTTCTCCATAATAAAGCAAGCGTGCGAATATAGGGCCCCAAGTCCCCAAACCAGTGGGACAGCATAGCTTTATTCTATGTTTTCTCTTTGAGTACAAGACTTGCTCCATTCAAATAACAATGCGCAGCAAACCTTCCCAGACCAACCCCCCCCAAAAAAAACCAAAAAAAAAATGTAAACTGAAATAGAGAACATTGCAAACAGGCACCTACAGAAATCAGCAGTACGTATATTGAAAAAGATTATACTGTAAGAAGGAAAGAAGAATACAAATAACAGTAAATGCGCGCGAGATAAGCTTTCTTTTCATAAAATAGGCGAATAATACATTCTTTAAATTTGAAAAAAAAAAGGCCAAGAAAATATTTTATACATCCGACACAATTTAATTGGGATTTGGACACAGTCAGTTACGCAGAGTAGGCAGATATGGTATATTAAAGCTTAGGTGGAGCACCAAAAACAATACAGTTGCGTAAGATTAGAATATTACATACTAACTAGGGGCACCTACAGTAGTTAATATGCTACACGGGTAAGGCCTGGCCATCCATCAGCACAAGAAGTTGCAATTTATGCAGGAAATGGACGAACTGGTATATGGTTAAAGTATATCCCTACCTGTAGGTTTCGTCTGTCTAAATGAATATAGAAAGTATTAAGCACATAAATAATACTATTACTTAAAATGGTCCCAGAAGAATAGGAGACCTATGAGGCTATGACCATGAAAACCTTCAAACTACAGAATCTATCCTCTCCAGCCAAGGGCGGCATACATTGAACTCCCTGAATAAGCACTAAGCTTTATACCTTCAACTTGTTCTTTTCCATCCACTAATCATATAATTTATCACCCCCTACGTGCTGTTAGTGACCAAAGCAAAACCCTAAGATGCTCAACTAAGCAACCAATTAGAATTTTGACAACCTCCATAGATTCCCTTGTATCGCTAACCTTTTCTCAATAAGTCAATCTTGTCAGTCCTCATCATAAACGTACCAATCATTCTTGTACTATTTATTTTTATTGCCTGATCTTGATGTGCTCACCTTAGGGAAAATTTGAATTTGCATAAAAATTTAACAGTTTTAATGGGGATTATTTAGTGGCCCAAGGCAAGGAAGAAGGAAGATCATGCTCAAGATGCTCTGCATCAAGCTGATTGTGACATTAAACTTTGGGGGGTTCAGTAGTGCGGACGGAAAAAAGGGAAAGGCTGGAAAAGAACAGCACTAACAGCATCTGGAAGGCTGGAGTGCTCAAAATCACCATCATCATGGAATTTATTAGAAGGCTGAAGGCATATTATGATTATGTCACTAATGACATTACACTAAAAGTGGAATCAATTAAAAGGTGAATTTGGGTCCAGTAACAAATGCTGAACTTCTTCTTCTAAATCTAAAGTACGTTTACTTTTGTAAATCAATGGAATTGTGTCAGATACAAAACTAAGATCATGACAAAAATAAAAAAAGGCATAAAAAACTATATGATAAACTAATATTTGGATCAGACATATCTAATATACATGTCAGGCTACTGATAGTCATAGAAACTCAGGATATTGATGCAGGGTAGAATACACCAGCATCTTGTGAAAAAAAATATATTTTTCAAGATTATGGACGCTAGGAGAAGAATGATGGGTTCTTGCATCACAATCCTGCAACTCCCATTCAGTAGTGTGCTATACTGCTATGCGCATGGAAGATTCCTCACATTTTCGAGCTTTCATACCTAGTAGAAGTGCGCACCTAATTGATCATTAGGTCTACAATATAGCATATATTAAAGTTAACACTTGCTGTTAAGAAAATGCTAAACACGTAGGCATCAAAGAAAGGGCCCATAAAGCAAAAGGCAATAAGAGTTCCAAGTCTTAGCAAGGTGGTTAATAAAGCAAAAGTGCTACGTGAAATTCCTATGCATTTTGCAGCTAGATCAGAGTGTCAGAGTACAGTTTGAACCGAACAACTAGGGGACAACTAAAAGAAGCACGTAATATTAGTAACAGAAGTTGATGCTTTATAATCAATCATGCCACGCTTGTAGCAGATTCAACGAGATAACTACAAATGTAACTTCAGCAGATTACATAAATCATACTTTTCCTTGTCCCCAGCCATCTATCTGCCTTCTCTTTGGTCAGTGATGTACAGCCATTAAAATCCTTCAAGATGCTGCTCGATTTCAACACAATCCAAACTCAATCACTTAGATACAAGATGTGTCTAATCTTCCAAGAAAGTTCACAGGAAAAAGCTAAAGTGCCAAAATAACGTACCTTTCAGGAGTGAGGTACTATTAGATTTTCTCAATAGATCCACTAGCCCAGTAAACAATCCTAATTTGAGTACAAGACCAAACACATCTGCTTTTGAGTCCTACTGATGATACACACTACACAGTACTGCAACTAGCTGTTATAGGCTTTCATCTGAAAATCTGGTGTGTGAATAAAAATAAAAAGTATTTATATAGGAATAGTTAAACTAATATATGTTGAGGGATATTCGTTCTTGCTTATATTAATGTCTGAGTAGAAGGGGAAAAAAGATATGCTCAGAATGAATAATCTATATATGGTAATGTCAGCATGCAGTCCTAGAGATATACCAAAGAACAATAGTGCCTTGCCACTAAGACGATGATCTGCTGATGTATCACGCCCCATGACTGTTTTACTCCCCTTAGAATCATGTGGTTATAAATACCTTTTTGTTAGATGGATCAATGGATGAGAACATGTTGACTAATTACAGTCAAGATCACAGGGTGGTTTTCGCCTTATGAAATCCTTGAGTCATTATGATAAGTACAAGAAGCATAAGCAATCATATGCTAAAATGAGTCCCATCTTCTGGATTATGCCCAAATCTACTATTTTTGTCAAAAGAATACATAGCAGAAATTTTTGGTTTCTGTACAAAAGTGCGGGGCAGAGCAATTGAAGTGATTACAAACCCATTTCTAGCCAGTGATGTGGTGAAAGCTATAAATGCCATTGTTCTGTAAACTTGTGGAGGAGTCAACAAATTAGAGAAATACCACCCCATGCACACCAAATAAATCAATAGATACCACAGCACACTAACCAAATTAATGTCTGCGAGGAACTTATTCTTAAAGTAGATGGATTCTTTTGCTGCAAAGGACTGGAACCAATATGTGCTTAACCAAAGTTTTACTATGCTTATCTTCAACATTTGTCATTCGTTTTCCTCAACAAAGAATATGGCATTCAAAGTAGTTGTATGAATTGTTAGAAAATGATTGTGCATAGGTAGTAGAAAGTGTTTTGCAAACATGTGACATCTAGTTCATGTGAAGCATTCCTACAGGATTTAAAAGTATAGATACAGGAGACCTCAAAGAAAACTAGCTCAATTCAGATCAAATACCAGATGGAACTCCTACAATCGTTTAGGGGTTAAACATCACCAAATGTAAAATTGGGACTTGATCCAAAACAAAGTTAATTATCTGGTATTCTGCTTTTGACAATAAAAGAGGGGACTCTATTACACTTGGCACAAGATTTTTATTGCATTCTCACCTTGTTTGGACTCTAAAGCGCATACAGGAAAGGATGCATGCATGCAAGCCTTATTTGCTATAAGCTTACACATATTTTTCACTCTCTTATGCCCCAAAAGTCAATCTAATCGTTTAAATTGGGTTAAGCGGAAACAGGGGAGGGGGAGGAGAACTGCCGGAAATCTACATATGATGGATAGGAAGGACTTTTCCATGTTGAATTGGTCTGGCCAAAAATTAGCATACGCAACAGTAAAACAAGCTTCCAGTTTTATAGAGAAAAAGAAACAAGATACATGAGTGAAATGCAGCCAGTATTAGGCATTGAGGCGGGAAAGGACCATGTAGACAGTGAGATGATTATGTTCTTTTTAAGTAGTTTGTCTAATTTACCTATTCAATTCATGTCTACTTTACCGAGGAAAACAATTTGCCTAATAGCCAGTAACTCATTTCAGATAGGACGGAGTCTCCCAGCATGATAAGTACAGGAACTGAGGCATATATCTAAGAATTACCTAAGGAAATTTTTTCTTCTTTGCTCACATATTCCACTGTCTGTGCGCTCCTAGGAATACACCAGAACAAATGTTCAGGAAAGAACTGCACATTGTTCTGACCATTAAGCTGAAACCTAACCAGCTCAAGCAAGCTAGGGGCCAAAATTACCACACAAAACATCATCGCAATTTTTGCAACTCAAATTTCAAGGAAAAAACATCGATGTCTTGCTTCCAAGATTACAACTGAACATTCAGATATCTCAGAGGCAGAAGTGCAATTAGCAGTTCATTATTGTAAAAATTCTGTGAACAAGAAGCAGATAAGCAAATCTAACTCGGGTCAAGCTTCGACCAAAGAGGCCCTCTCTACGCATCCGTTCACCTCGGCGCCGGCGCGGAAGATCACACGTCCTCTCCGGCGGCGCCGCCCGCGCCGTCGAGGGTCTTGAGGCCCTCGGCCACCGCCCGCGCGCGATTCTGCGCCTGCCTCTCCACCGCCACGAAGTACAGGCCTGCACAGCGACATCACCGGATCAAATCGCACCACGAAGCAATTCAGGCGGAGACGAAGGCGGAACGGAGCTGAACACTAGGGCCTAGGGTTCTTGGTCGGGTGCTTACTCACGGCGCTGCCGATCGCGCAGATCCAGAGGACGCGCTGCGACCACCTCTCGCCCACCACTCCTTGGCCCCCCAGCCCCATGCCGCCGTCTCCGCGCCTGCTCGCTTCGACTCGGGCTCCGCCGCCGTGCCCGCCCGCTGCTCGGCTCGCTCCGTGCGACCGACCAGTGGGTCCCACCTGTCGGGAACCTAAAAGTAGACGGTTCGTTGGGCCGGGCTGCGGAGTGGCCCTTCAAAGAGGGCTAACCAATCGGAGACGAAATTTTTTTTATTTAATATTTATTTAAAATCTTTTTTCAAAACTAATCGACGGGAATTTTTTTTGCAAAAGTAGGCGCCTATAGGGCGATAGGAGGCTGCACCGTTACCGCTTCACGGCGAAATTTTCAAATTTAAAAAAATCGCCGGTCACCCAATACTGAGGCGATACGGCCCACCATATTTGTATTTAATATTTGTTTTAAATTTTTTTATATAATCAATGGGAAAAAATAACCTGCTGTGAAAATGCAGGAGGCACACTGCCCGAAGGTACATATCGTCCTAATATGAGGCGATCGCCCTAATATGGGACGATCGTCCCATAACCAGGTGATATCTACCCTTTATAACCTTCGTTCTTGTTCACAACCTCACAAAGCCAACAGCGAAAGAAGAAAAAAAGAGAAAAAGAGAAAAGAAGGAGAGGGAGGAAAAAATAAGTTGAGGATCAATCTAAAATGTCGAGGCGTGCAAGTGGAAAGGGAAAGGCGAAGGCGAAGGAAGAGGTAGGCACTTCGGCGTGGCCGCGCAACATCTCGTATCTGGACCTCTTCGTACCTTTCAGGGTTGTCCCACCGATGTGTCTGTGTAGAGATCCTTGCAGGCTTGTCCGCTCTTGGGAAATTCCAACTTGGAAGAGGAGGTATTGGAAGTGTCGTGGCTACGCCTTCAACTGCCGGAAAAGAGCCTGAAGAATCGCCAGCAGGTAACAATCATATGTGTTTCTTAATATTTCTACATGAAACTTTGCTAATTTATGTTTCATGCAGTCGCCTCCGCCGCTGTGTGAATTTGAGCAGTGGTTTGATATGGAGATCGATCCCGAAGACCAAAGGCTCCTTGATCAAAGCATCCGAGACGAAGAGTTCAGATGGCAGTTTTAAGCGCAGCGTGACGCCGCACGCGACGAGGCATATCGAAAGGAAGCGGAGGAGAAGGAGGCTGAGAGAGAGGAACGAGAGAAGGCACATCGTGCCAGAGAAGCCCCACGGAGGCATGGGCGAAAGGGAAGTGGCCTCTATCCACTCAGTAGACGTGAAGTTGGAACCATTATTTTCCTTGTTCGTGATGCACATCCTAGTTTTATGTCGTAATGAAGAGTGTAGTCAACTTTATTTTCCGCAGTAATTTCTGATTTGAGAAATCGTGGCCACTTATTGGTTTTCGTAGCCTCGCGGGGCTCACCGGATACGGTGCAAAAATTACGAAAAAAATCACGAAGCGATCTATGCAACGCGGGCTACCACTTATCTATGGGTGACCTAGCCGGGCGTTGCCCCCGCACGAGTTGTGAAAATCGGAAAAGGCACTCGCGGCTACGAAACCATGAAAATCGTGGCCACTTAGGGGTTTTCGTAACCTCACGGGGCCCACCGGATACAACCCAAAAATTACGAAAAAAATCACGGGCGATCTATTCAATACGGGCTACCACTTATCTATAGGCGACCTGGCCGGGCGTTGCCCCAGTATGAAGTTGCGAAAATCGGAAAAGGCACTCGCGGCCACGAAACCACAAAAATCGTGGCTACTTAGGGGTTTTCAAAGCCTCGCGGGGCCCATCAGATACGGCCCAAAAATTACAAAAAAAATCACGAGCGATCTACGTAACGTGGGATACTACTTATCTATGGGCGACCTAGCCGGACGTTTCTCCGCACGAAGTTGCGAAAATCAGAAAAGGCACTCGCGTTACTAATTGAGAGAGAAGCTAAAAAATGCAAGCACCGAGTATAGACAATTATACAACATGGTGCTGAAGATAAAGAAATTACAAAAGTACAACAGACAACAACTCGGCCACGACCACGCCCCGATCCGTCGGTGGGGTACGTGGAGTGGCGATAATGACAAAGCGGCCCTCCTAGTCCGGCCCTACTGGCTACAGGTAGTGTCACAGATCACATGGCTGGTACCTCTTCACAGACAAAGCGTCAACACGGCGGCCGACACGCCGACTCCACGGGCGCCCGGCGAAAGGTGTGAGCGAAGACGCACGCCGCCAGCCGAAAGCAGTTTCACGTGGCGCCCGGCGAAAGCAAAGGGCGAGCACGCCGCTGGCCCCGGCCGCAAGGCAAAAGGTGGTGCGAGGTGGTTTCACCTCAAGGCTCCTTCGTCGCACTGCTCGGGCAACAGGACAGCAGTCGAACCACAAATCATGAGGATTTCGCATAAGCCCATTCTCCGACGCCTCACCAACTCACAAGAAAGGGTCACATCCCGGCGACGGGCGGCCAAGCTTCGCATTTAATGAGGCCGGAGGAACGGACAAAGACGGGAGGGGTAATAAATGTATGAAGATAAGCATGATGACCTCCTGGCACTGCCCTACTGGCCCGCCTATATAAGGGCCCTGCATGGGAAAAGGGGTCAAGGTTGAGGAGAACAAGCAAGAGTACCAAGAAGAGAGCCTAAGGAACAACTTGTAATTCCTAAGCTTTGTAATCGCTGCCGTTTCCTAACACTCTATAAGCAATCTAGCAGAAGTAAGGTCAGCATTCGAGGAAAAGGGGCCCAACTCGGTAAAAATCTGGTTGTTCCTAGTTCTTAGTGGTCAAGCTCGCTATGCGGGGAGTTCCCGGGTTTCTCGCTAGGTTTAGCCCGCCAAGACGCCTCCTTCCGAACAAAACCCGGCCCAGACTTCGGCCTGCCAGCGGAATACGCTGGTGGGCGCGCTGTAGGGGCTAGTGGTTGGCTTCTCCACCAACTCCCGGCGAAGCTTTGGTGTTCTTTGTTCCGTGGCGACGATCCAAGATGGCGGATCTCAAGATCGAATGTCGCGAGGGCGAAGCGACGACCAAGGCGCTCTATTATCGCGCGGCTGAGGGACCGCTCACCTCGCCGCAAGGCGGCGCCGCTGCTCTTTGGGAGCAGGGGAGCAGTCTGTGGCGCCGCAGTCGGTCTTGAGGCGCTTACTCGCCGTAACTTGCACGCAGCCTGTGTTTTTCTCGGACCACCCTCCGGTGGAGTTCGCGAGACTTCGGCCACCTGCGGTTGCGAAGCATTGCCGGCCAGGACGTGGCCCAGCGTTTTAAGGTAGGGCCCCTACCAATCAGTACTGGGCCGCATTTTGACGCTTAAGGCACATGTGGCACTCTCAGCCTCCAACCGCCTTAACGAGAAAGGCCCCGCCAGTGGGGCCGGGTCCGAGAAGGGCGCGCATCTCGGTCCTGGCTCGAGGAACTGTAGGACCTCCGCCTCACCTTGATGAGAGCCGCAGCACAGGATGACCTCCGTGGTCGCCGCTGGCCGACCAAGAGCGCCGCCACTGCAAGGTGTGGCAATGACGATGAGAGTCCCCCATGGTTTCATCCTGGAACCGTGAGGAAGTTCACTCCTCTGCTCTTCACGAAGAGTCTCGCCTCGCGCCCATGAACGGTCTCCCGACCGAGCCTCGGTGAGCTGCCTGCCTCTACGGCGCTGGCCGGTGCCTTTCCGGTGGTCGCACACAGAATCGGGCCAGGACAGTTCACCACGGCCATAGAAAAATATGACGGCACCACTCAACCCGGAGGAGTTCCTCCAAATCTACACGACGATGGTGCGGCAGTCATGGCGGATCCAAAAGGTCATGGCTAATTACCTCCCAACATTTTGGACAGTTCTCGCCTCGCCTCGTCGCTAAACCTCCCCGAGGATCGGCACTGCTGGGAAAGCAGCGACATCTTTGTCGCCAATTTTCGTGGCTCTTCAGCAGCCTCGGCAGGGAGGATGACCTCCACGCCCGAGCAGAAGGGGGAGTCGCCGCGACTTCATTCGGCCGTTCGCCATCGCCGCAACACAATCCCCACATCTTCGAAATCTGGTCGCCATCGCTTTCAGAGAGGCGACGCGATCGCAAGATGAAGGAGAAGATGGCCACCCGCACCATCGCCTCCACCTCCGAAGTTTTTTCTCCTCGCACATAAGTGTGCGCGCGCGCCGGAGGCGTAGGGGCGCGGCTCGTCCCAAGGGTGGCTGTGGCAAGGACGAGGACGGACCTCGGCGGTTCCGCCGCAGCAAGAAGGTGCGAAGCGCGAGGCGGAGAAACCAGCAGTGTCTCGCCACCGAGCGCGACGACGAAGAAGATCCCGGCCAGAGCGCAACCGCCGCGATCGGCGGATAATCGCTGGGCGAAGCGGCGCGACGACCGTCTGGACCGCCAGAACGACGCCGTGATCGGGCGGATGACCGCCGCGGCCATGGGAACGACCGCCGAATCAAAAGGAGGGCGAGCCCTCATCGCCCGATACACAAGACCAATACCCATGACCTAGATAATTGCCGTCGTGGACAAGATGTGGAGAAGCGGCTCAAGGAGCGCCATCGACGATGATCAAGATGAAGATCCCTCACCGCCTTCCAACAGCCGATCACGCAGGTTTATATTCATGGTGGTTCGCCCACCTTCTCCAACGCCGCTTATAAACGGCCGAAGAGGGAAGTGTGTGCCACCACATCAAGTTCGGGCGGTAGTGTAGTCTATCGGCGACTCCGGTGTGTCCTTGTGTGGTGCTCCCAGGAGCTAAGAGGGGGCGAGGTAGTTAGTGGACAGGTACTGACCCACGTCGAACGCTCCCTCCTCCTCGATGTCGTCGTAGTCTGCGTCGCCAAAAGCACCCTGGGGTCCTGCTGGAGCGTGAGACGAAGACTGGCCCTCATTGTAAGTTCAACCTTCATTAGTTATGGTTTTGGTGTTAATGACAAATCTAATTTTGTGTTAATGACAAATCCAATATTGAGTTTATCCCCTAATGCGATATTGTTCTTAATGACATATCTTATAACGAGACTAACATGTTTGTTTAGAATATCTTTGTTTAGTCTCATCGCATTGAAAAATGGAAAACCCAAGGTATGTTTGCATATTCATCTTAATATTAGTTGCATACTTTGGATTCAAGTTAAAGTATGAATGTCCCCATTACACTAACCACAAAATGTGCATCATGTTTCCCAATCCATATATTACATGGATGCATATATCTAGGGGGAGTTCACACTCTAACTTGAAGAGTCAATTTAAATGATAATTTAAATTGAGTTCATCTGCTCTTATTAATCATTAAAGAATGTTTCATCATGAGTTGATGGTGTTCAATGATTAATTAAGGACAAATGAATAGTTCTTAAGTATAATGAAGCATGTGTTGCATTATTGTACTTAAGACACATATTAATCATTTCAATTGATTTAGGTTGTACTCAATTGATCTAAAGGCATCCATTATGTGTTAATGGAGTGCAAGAGATAATTGAGACAACCATGCATCTTGGACTAACTATTTGTATGAGTTATGTTTGAGTTAGGTCCAAAGATGGATGAGATAAATGAAAACGAGACAAGAACGACATCATGAGTTGATGGGCGTCAAGGATGGATCCCGAAGAAAAGAAGAGTGATAATCCCGGGGGAGCTTAAGTGAAGATCATAAAGACCCCAAAGGGGATTGCTTGCTGCGGCGAAGGTATAACTAGATAGGCTAAGGACCTTTGTAGTCTTTGAGTCTAGTTCTTTATCGCCGCATTATTAAGAGGGTTGCCTCTTCGCTGAGTTTCATCATGTGTTGGTGATCTCAATCCACGCTCACTCAAGCTCAAATCATATTTTAATTTGGTTTTTGCATTAAGGTTAACCATTTGGCATATGTTGCGAATGGGTTAAACTTATGCTTGGTTATTGGTTTATGCTCGCTTTGCATGTGTTGCAAAAGGAAGAGCGTATGCATTTGGTTTTCAGATTATGCTTTGATTTGCATTTGTTGCAAATAGGATAAGCTAGCGCTGTTGGCTTTTTGCGTGAAGTTCACTTTTGCATGTGTTGCATTAGTTGGACGCTTCATGTTTTGGTTCGCAAAACTTCTTTATAAAACCTTGGTGTTGCTTGGAGCTAAGTTTTGCATGTGTTGCAAAAGGAGAGAGCTCAAGCATGATTTGATGTTTGTGTGTTTGTATGGAGCTAGAGGCTTGCATGTGTTGCAGTAAAGAGCTCATACGTATGGTTTTGGTTTTAGTCAAGTTTGATTTGTGGTTGCATTGAACTAGAGAATTGCATGTGTTGCAATTGGAGAGTTCATGTACCTTGATTTAACGTTGCTTGGAGCTAGACTTTTGCATATGTTGCAAAGAGTAGTGCTCAAGCATGAAATGTGTTTATTATGTTATTTGCAAGTTCGTCAGCGAATAAACTGAAGTTTATGAGTCCGGAATCCCGAGAGCATGTGAGTGGGGCTTGCAACGGGAGTTGGCAAGTTGACCGGGTCTTGTGTTGACCTTCACATGGCTAGGGGGATTAATCTCATAAACTCGAGTTTGATTTGCTTAATACGTTTTGCAAATAGAGTTTGAGTTGTCAGCGAAATGTGTTTTCGCTAATTGGAGTTATGGTTTGCAAATGTGTTTTGCAAACGAACTTTGAAGTTATGTGTTTCGATCCTAGAGCATGTGTTGGCATTTGCAAATGTGTTTTGCAAAGTGCCGGGGTCATGTGTTGATCCTTACATGGCTAGAGGGTTGATTGCATAAGTTCTCGCTTTTTGCTTGAAATGTGTTTTCGCTGAATTCGGTTGAATTCTTTGAGCATGAGCTAAATTGGTGCAAATGTGTTTTGCACGGTGTATGATCATGTGTTGATCATCTAGAAGCTCAAAGAATAGTGCTTGGAGTTTTGGAAATGAGTTTATGCTGAAAATCTAGTTTTGGGTGGTGCGACCACCCATCGAGTGGTGCGACCACCCATCTAGTGGTGTGACCAATCGTCATGCGGTCCAACCAACCCTAATTGTGGTGTGACCAATCGTCATGCGGTCCAACCAACCCTAATTGTGGTGTGACCAATCGTCGTGTGGTGTGACCAACCTTAGGGCTTTGCTTTTTCTCCGAACTACCGAAGCTTTGGTTTTTTGGCGGTGCAACCGGTTGAAAAGCGGTGCGACCGCCAGAGGTTGGTGCAACCTGGCCGTGCTGGTCCCGTCTCATACGGGGTGCGGCGGGCTGGCGGGGCGGCGACCGCCCGTCCGGCTCGACGGCCGGCAGGTAAACCGCCCTCAGCGGCTTGTTTTTCCAGAGCTTCGATTTTCGATGTTTTGTCGACTTTGTGAAGGCGGTCAGACCGCTTGGCTTGCGGTGTGACCGCGACGACGTGTGACCGGCCGGTTATGCGGCCACCTGCAGTAATCTGTGTCGGAAAGTCGACTGCTGTTCTGTGAGGACGGTCGGACCGGGTGAGGTCCCGATCGGATCGTTTTTGCCGATTTTACCATTTTGCCCCCAAACGGCTAGTTTTCTTGTGGGGGCTATAACACCCCTGGGGGCTTAGGGCAGATGTTGTTGCTGTGTTTGAGTATTTGGGAGAGGTGTTGCATGTGTTGCACACTCTCATTTAATTCTTGAGCTTAGAGTGAGCTAATTGCATTTGTTGCAATTAGGGAGTGGATTGTAGCTCTTGTGCATGTGTTGCACTTGAGTGAGGTCCTTGTGCATGTGTTGCACTTGGTGATCGCCGAGCGCATGTGTTGTGCTCTGGTGAAAGTCAAGTTGAGGAGCGGCTTATTGCTCTTGGAGGTTGCCGACTCCTAGACGGCATAGGCGTCTGCTTGTGGAGCTCTCAAGGTTGTGAGAAGCCCGCAAGTTTGTGAAGGTTCGGGTTGAGCCTACGCGAGCGTGAAAAACCACGACTAGTGGAAAGAGGCGGTGCTCGGCGGAGCCGGTCCAAGTGTGGGCTAGCCTCAACGTGGACTAGGGAGACCGGCAAGTCTCCGAACACCACGGAAAAACATCGGTTGTCCCTTGTCTCTTTACATTCAAGTATTTACCTTTTGCATATTATTGATTGCTTGAATTAGAATTGCTTAGTATTAATTGTTTGTTCAATTTAGCAATTTATACATAGAGACATAATTTAGTTAGTGCACTAGTGAGCCTAGTTGATTTAGGCCTTAATTGTCAAAACCGATTTATCGCCTCGCATATATAAATTGATTAGGTTTTGACATAGGGGTTGATTAGAGCGAATTGAATTAGTGAGCGATCGATTTTTATAAACGCCTATTCACCCCCCCTCTAGGCGCATCCTCGACCCTACACTCGTCACCCCAATGTTGCCACTGTGACTGTGCGGGAGGACACGAGGGCTCGTAGTGGCCGACATTGGGCCGTGGGGGACGACTGCCTCGGGGAGGTGCGGGCACAACTCCACTAGGAGGGGGAGGTGCTGGCCCAGGGGGACGTGGTACGCTGCGCTCGACGACGTCTTCGCCCCCCCCCCTCCAGGTGGCCAGGCGACCTATCCTCCTCACCGTGGCGCGGATCCAAGCATAAGATTGCCGGAGCTCAACATCGGTGATCTCAATGCCCGCCTAGAGGCGCGTCAACATGGACGTAGCCTCTGTGTCCACCTCCCCTAGAAGATGTCCCTGCATGTAATGCCAGGTTGATATGAGGTAATTTACATAAAAAAGACATACGTATAGAGGTTCAATTGACACTTACCGCGAAGTTGCCCCTCTGGGACATTTGTGAAGGGTACGTATCCGACACCGATGCCTAAGCTGCGACATACTGGCTTTGGTGTGTACCCCACCGAGCCTTTGATCGGCTTCACAAGAGAAGTAGCGGTGGGCGGAAGAACTCCAGCGATCTTGTGAGTCGCTCCGTACCACGCCCAGCCAGACCCGCAGGCGAGCGCCTTTCTTCTGGTGTATGCAGGCGGAGTTTCTCCCCGAGCTATCGCTCGGTTCCCCGTCCGTCTCGATGTTCAACGAAGAAGACCGGGAGGATCTCCGTGCGAAGAGCGTCAACCTTTTGGAAGAAGTGCGGGATCCTTGTTGCTCTCCGCGCCGCCCACTTCTGACAAAAGTTTGGGCGGTACCACGCCACCCGGTCTCTGAAGAACACTGGCGATGGCGACACAGTCTGCCTGAAATTGAGCGCATCTTGGGGTTGCATAAACTGTCTCCCAGATGGGAGGGCCCTTTAAGGTGGTCTCGATATCTCGGCAGGCGGCCGGTTGCCAGGGCGAGATGACAAATTCCTATAACATAGAGTTCTTTGCGGAAGTTCTATCCATGAAGGACTTGTAAGTGCCCATTTGCTGTTGGGACAGCCATGAGGTAAGACTCTCCCTTGGTGGTTGGCGGCTTCAGCGATTAGTAAGGTTGTCGCCTAAAAGGCTTTCAATTTACCATTGTCGTCCATTTCTTTGCCCATAGAAGCAAGTTCTTTGTGCATAAATGTATTTGGTTCCGTGTGTTAGCTAACTCCTTGATGATCAGTAAGAGTCACACGTGCTGTGTCAAGGCAAGAATGAGGCGACAGGCGAGCTAGGCTCACGGTGCTCAAACGCGGCTTGCGCCTCGGATTAGCTCCACAAGCTACCATTGGTTGTCCACCATGAGCATCGTTAGTCTAGTACCCCTCCTGAAGCCATTGCTTTGGCGCCTGCAGCGCCATGGTTTGACTTCAGAAATCACAAGGACTTAGAAATCAAAAGGCAGGGGCTCATTCCGATGCGAGGGACCTATATCGTTCGGATTTATCCTGCGTATGCCTACTCATTCTGTCAGCAGCGGTGCCCCGAAGCTTCTTCGTGGTCACCCAGAGGCTCGGGGGCTGGTCGCCCCAAGCTCCTTCGTGGTCGCCTCAAGCTTCTTCGTGGTGGCCCGGGGCTCGGGGCTGGTCGCCCAAGCTCCTTCGTGCTTCGCCAGAGTCTCTCGGTGGTCGCCCGGAGACTTGGGGGCTAGTCTCGATGATATAAAAAGCAAGATAAGTGCTACTTGTCGCATTTTTGACCATTTCCTTATGTGCATATACTAAGATGGGTCAAGTTACACGTGATTATGTAAGTGCAAAATTATGACCCCTCATGATCGAAGGAGATGTGTTAAAAGCGTTAACGTTGAGTGCTGACCAAGCAAGGGTGCAAGTTAGGCGTGGTACTCGGACGCGGCTAAATGCGCCTCGTGTTGGCTCTGAAGCTGCCGTG
The DNA here is from genome assembly GCA_036346375.1 of Guadua angustifolia. Taxonomy (NCBI): domain Eukaryota; kingdom Viridiplantae; phylum Streptophyta; class Magnoliopsida; order Poales; family Poaceae; genus Guadua; species Guadua angustifolia. Next base: position 30,874,218 of record CM070503.1, read on the forward strand.
GTTGTCACCGTTGAGTGCGGTGGTCTAAATACCGCCGGAAACTTGTTGCCTTGCCACGTTCTGACTGCGGTCTTTGAGCGATCATCGGGTCCCAATTCGAAGGATTTGTCGAAAGGCGCATGGCGTGGAGGTCCCGCTCGGGCGGAAGGTGCCCTCCGGTGCGGGATGGCCATTACGCCACCGCATGGGAGTCCGCGGTGGAGGTGGAAATGTAGGCGCCATAAGGAAGGCGAAGGCTTTTTGAGCAAAGAGATTGAAGAAGTAGAAGATGGGGTGCGCAAGGAAGAAGAAGGCGTAAAACCATTTGATCTGAGATGAACCTATCTATATATCGCCCTGCAAGCAGTTCACGGGAAGACAAGATCGTCGTCGCCTCGGGTCCAGAAAAATCTGCTGAATCTGTGGGAGGGCAAGGCGGTCGTACCCTCATGAGTGGTGGCCCCACCGAGAGCACGCTAGGCATTTAATGAAGGTTCTAAAGTAAACTTTGATCTGGCGCTCGGGGCGGGCCGAAGCTCTTGTCGGCGTACTACTGCGGGGTACCCTCTTCGCCGCGCCTGGCGGTCAACACGGTGATCGACCACGTCGAGACCCGCGTGGCGCCCGGCAGTGGTGGCGGCGCATACTGCTTTCCGCCGGCAGCCCGTGGCGCCCGTGCGGGTGGCGAGCACGCCGCTCGTCCGCCGCAAAGGCAAAAAAGTGGTGCGGTGGCTTCACCACGAAGCTCCTTCCTGTCAAATGCAGATTACGGGCAGCAGACAGCGATGTCGAACACATCAAGCTGAGGATTTCTACTAAGCCCATTCCTCGGCGCCTCTCACCAACTTTGTCAAGAAAGGGTCACATCCGAGGCGGACGGGGCGAAGCCATGCGTCGGCATTTAATGAGGTGGAGGAGCAGGACAGACCTGGGGGAGGAGTAATAAATGTATGAAGATAAGCATGATGACCCTCCTTGGCTTTGCCTTACTTGGCTTTGGCCTATATAAGGGCCTCGGGTGCATGGGAAAAGGGTTGAAGGTTGAGGAGAACAAGCAAGAGTACATGATGAGAGCCTAAGGAAGAACTTGTAATTCCCAAGCTTTGTCTTGTCTGCGGTTTCGAACACTCTCTATAAGCAATCTAGCGGGAAATAAAGGTATTGCAGGAAAGGGGGCTGAACTCAGGTAAAATCTGTGTTGTTCCTAGTTCTTAGTGGCGAAGCTTCGTTGGGGAGTTCACAGGGTTCCCTCGCTAGGTTTAGCCCAGCCAAGCGCCTCCTTCGAACAAAACCGGTCCGTAGACTCGGGCTGTCGGGTGGAATCGATCGGCCGGTAGTGTAGTCTATCAGCGACTCGGTGTGTCTTGTGTGGTGCTCCAGGGAGCTAAGAGAGCGAGGAAGTCGGTGGGCAGTCTTGGCCCACGTCGAGCAACTCCCTCCTCCTCGATGTCGTGTAATCGTCGTGCCAAAAGCACCCACTGGGTCTGCTCTTTGAGTGTGAGGCAATGGCCCTCGTCACCCCAATGTTGCCGCACTGGTGTCTTGCGGAGGACACGAGGGCTCGTAGTGGCCGACATCGGGCCGTGGGGGACGACTACCTCGGGGAGGTGTGGGCACAACTCCACTAGGAGGGGGAGGTGATGGCCCAGGGGGACGTGGTACGCTGCGTTCGACGACGTCTTCGCCCCCCCCCCCTCCAGGTGAGGCGACCTATCCTCCTCACCGTGGCGCAGATCCAAGCATAAGATTGCCGGAGCTCAACATCGGTGATCTCAATGCCCGCCTAGAGGCGCGTCAACATGGACGTAGCCTCTGTGTCCACCTCCCCTAGAAGATGTCCCTGCATGTAATGCCAGGTTGATATAAGGTAATTTACATAAAAAAGACATACGTATAGAGGTTCAATTGTGACACTTACCGCGAAGTTGCCCCTCTAGGACATCTGTGAAAGTGCGTGTCCGAACACGATGCCTAAGCTGCGACATCTGATCTTTGGTGTGTACCCCACCCTAAGCCGAGTCCTGGCGTGAACCACTCCATGTCTTTGCTTTCGTACATGGTATGGTCGTCTGATCGGGTCTCGGTGACCTTGTCGAGTCTCGCCGTCCCATTGCGGTGCCCCTTGCATCATGCGATCACGTGAGCGGTGCGGAGCAGCCCCATCCGGTTCATCTTGCAATGCAAAAACGGCAATTTACATACAACATACATTCCGCGGGAATGCTAAGCAGTGTGCTCATGAGACATACCTGTGCGCGCCATGTGAGACAACGTGAGTAGGCGGCAGGGGGAAAGTCTGGAAGAGGTCGAATTGTCGCAGCACTCGGTGTGGCGAGTACTCCTCCACGCACAGGTCGAAGACGAGGACCTTATGGGTGAGCCAGACCCGATGGTCCCGCCAGCAAAGCTCGGGGAGCCCGTGAGGTGCTCAGACCTGGACGTTGTACGCGCTGTCTAGCGTCCACCGCACGTCCTCGTCCTGGAGCCTGTCGAACTCTCGAACGAACTCGAGGTATGACCTCCTAACCTGATGGTGTGCATACAACCGCTGCGCAGAAATAAAAAGTAGTGCATGTTATGAAAGTGTTAAAATGGGGAATAAGATACAAGGGGGCATACCTCTCGCCAAACCCAGTAGACCCATGGTGGGCCAGTTGATCGGGTGCTGGTGGTATAGGTCCTGTGAGTACGGCGTGGGGTCAAGAATAGGCCTACCGACAGGGAAGCGCTCCCAGGACCACAGCTGCAGTAGTAGGACGCAACCCGTCATCGTCGCGGACTGCACTAACCGAGAGACAGCGTCGCAAAGATCTCTGTACATCCACGCGAGCACGGCAGAGCCTCATGACCATTGCACCATCTGTTTACAACGAGAAAGTTAGACATGTCCTATCATAAGAGATTTTAACAGAATGTGTTACCTGCTCCGCCGGGGTGTCGACCATCGACCGGGCGTACTCGATCAGGTGCCGGTCCACCGTATCCCTGTGCGAGGATAGGAACATCACCCAACCGAACAACAACAGCAGGTACACCTCCAGTTGGTGTGCCAAGTCCTCCGCCTTGGCGTGCGGGTGGAGAAGCTCAGCCTGCAGCATTTGGTACAATATTATCAGCAGCTTAGCGCGTATCCATTAAATTGCAATGAAGGAGGTACTAGCAGAGTGGCCCGAATACGTCTTCGTCGGTCAGTTGCAGCTCACCGACGAGAGAGCGCGTATGGGGCGGCTGTGTGATGTCCCTGCACCTCGAGGAACCGCGTCTCCAACTCCGCGTGCCACATGACGTAGGCGTCGTGAGGCACAAGCTGAGGACCGCCGGGAGTCTAGGAGGTAACACCGTCTGCGGCGTCGGAGCCATCTCTCGCAGAGGCGGTGGAGCGTGTGCATCTCCGGTCTCCACCGGTCCACGTGTGCGATCGGCCGCGGACGGTCGTACCGAATGTCGTGGGGCGTGCGTGCCCTCGCCCGCAGCGGTCGTGCGTTTCCACCATCTGCGAGGCGGAAGTAAGCCGTCGCTCGTAACACTTGCGTAGTGTGTAGCGTCGTTAAAATTCCATTCACAGGTAAGTACATGTACATAAAAGAGTAGGAAAAGTTGGCAACTTACTGTGGAACCCAGCGTGGGTTGATGCGAAGCAACTCGTTCGGCACCCGAGGCCGTAGTGTCGTCAGCTCTTGGCCCTGAACTGCGAACAACCTAGACCGGTGGGTCGAATCCACGGTCTCGTCTAGCAGCTCAGGGCAAGCGTCAGTAGCACGCCCAACTTCCGCCATCGTCGCCTGTGCCTGCGTGGTTACAAAGCAAAAACATGGTTAGAAAGCAAATAAAACAAACTGGATAATAAGTAAATGTTACACATTCAAGTAATTAAATGAAAAGTAATGAAATGTTGCACATTCAAATATATGTTCGATCGCGTACATAGAATCAAAAATTACATGACGGGGACAACAAACAACTGGTACATATTGAAGAACACGAAGACACAATTACGATGAATACAACACGTTACAACAAATACATTTACAAATACACGAGATAAAATTACATTATCCACAATTACGATACGCTTTGGACTCGTCCATATCGTTCCTAATACGCCGTGTCCTTCGACACCCGACCTTGTGCTTCAACATTCGGATGTCTGATACCCATCGATGCCCCTAGAGGGGGGCTGCCGTGAACAATCCATCGACTCGGTATCCGTACACCTCGTTACGCCACGTGTTGAGAACACTTTGCTTGTAGTAGTAGTGGGAGATGTACGGACGACATAATTGGTGTGTCTCGGCGGCTGCGCAATCACGTGTGAGCACGACAAGTGTAGCGGTAAACCTGGCGAGGAGCACTTCGCAGGTCGGTGATTGAGTATGCACAGATGGGAAGTCCTCTCCCGGTGGGCACCTCTGCGACCCCGGTCACCGCAGTGCATGTGGTACCTCTATTCCACGCCACTCTCCGGTGTCAAGCGATGTGTTTGTGCCTCCCATGTCTTCTTGGCCATGTACGTAGAGACAACTGTTGAGTAGGACAGGCAATTGTCTAACATACATGCAACGGAGTCCTTGTACCACTGAATGAAATATCTTTGGGTGCCTAGTAACACACCTTCAATAATGCCCACCAATGGAAGGCATCCCAAATCTTTCATTTCCCAGTTTTAAATCTCCGCTAGGTTCGTTGTCATTATTCCATAATGGGAACCGCCCTCGTCATCCAGACGGGACCATTTCTCCAACGGCTTGTGTCGTATCCAGTTCGTGAAACTCTTTATGCTTGTCCCCGACCTACGTCGAATGTTTGGTGCGTCGGTCGGGAGTGCACACAAGGCTGTGGGGTCATCTCTTTACTCGTGGTAGACCATAGGGTTCCTTGATAAACTAGCGTCATCCCGTGGATTCAGTGATTGCTTCTTGGTTAGTTCATCCAACGTCCTCCACAGCGTGTCGAACTTTCTCTGCTGGTTCTGTTTGCACAACCGCTTGAACATGTTCATAAGCTCTTTGTTCCTGAACTGACGAAAAAAATTGGCACCCATGTGTCTCATGCACCACCTGCTCTTTAGGTCTGGCCACTTTGCTGCTCCCACAACGTTGGACCCTTGTTGCATATCCACAATCGCCCTCAGCAACCCTGCATATCGATCATGGATAACACATACATCAGAGCGATCCTAGACAACTGCCAGCTTAACTCTTTCAAGAAATCAGTACCAACTCTCTGTGTTTTCCCCCTCCACGAAGGCCAATGCGACCGGTAGAACCTGGTTGTTGGCGTCCACCGCGATTGTAGTTAGAATCTAGCCCTTGTATTTCTCTGTGAGGAATATGCCGTCCATGCAAATGACCGGGCGACAGTGTCGGAATGCATTTATGCATGTGCAGGGTGAAGAAGGCCCACTGCAAGACCCACTTACCCACGCACACACCATCCGCGGGAAACTCCGCAAGGTCGATGACTGTACCGAGATTCCTACGTGATATTACCCTGAGCAAGTGTGGAATATTCTTGTAGGAAGCCTCGTACGTCCTGAACCGTGTTGCAAAGCTTTCCTTTTTTGCTCTCCATGCCTTTAGTAGCTAATCTTGTATGAAACCTCTCCTCCACGGCTCGATAATAGATTGAAATTTGAAGGTCGCGGATTGTCCACGATCGACCATAAAACACATTTGCCACCCAAGTGGGCTGACAGTTGCGATGTTTTGGTCCACTTCCTCCGGTTCGCGATTATGCTCCATCAACGTGGAATATTTCGATAGTCCTTCCTCTTCCCCTTGTATGCATGCACCCACCATGGGCACGAATCAACTTCGCACTTCACGTCGTAGTCTTTTTCTTGGACTTCACTACACAATTGCTGAAGAGACATTGACCAGTACTTCACCGCATCCATCATAGCCTCCTTGTCTTTATATATGGCCCCCTGCGTGACCTCGTTCTCATGATACTCTCATGCATCTCTGTTCCCTTCATTCATTGTTAGGTCTTCAAAATTATAATTAGTCCACGCACCAGGGACAGGCACCTCAGGAGTATTGTCCTCCTTATCCGAGTGTTCACCATCAGGGACTTCCTCATCTGCACGGTCTTCCTCCTCCATCAAGTCAACTATGTGCTCCACTACCTCCCCCTCATCGGCTACCCCCCGCGCCTCCACGACTGTCTCCTCGCCACCCCCGATCCCCTCGCCACCGCCAACCTCGTGTCCCCCGTCTTCGGACTTCTCGCCACCTTCATCATCGCATTTTTGCATATCTGTCTTCCCCTCCTCCATAATATCTACCCCAACATCACGAAACTCCGATACCGATAGAGGTACCTGGTACCACTGTACCAGTAATGAGCGGCCAGTCCCGCTCTACGGCAAACCCAACATAGCTCCTCCATGACGATGTCGCATTAATAGGAATCAACTCTCCATAAAAACAGTATTGCGCACGGCTCACTACTGCTCTAACCCGCAGCCGAACAGTCTGAGCATCCAGATTGAATATCCGAAACATCCACTCCAACAAAGCCCTGTATGTCCTATCTCTCGGCCTAGATATGCCCCGTATGACTGTTGAATATGCTGACAAATCCACTCCATCCGGCCCCTGTGCAATTTCCCCATCCCCATAAAATATTTGAAAATACAATTTCTCTGATATGCTGTCTACAACGTCGGACCGAAAAATTCATCAGTTCTCCATCTAACCGCATCATGCATTACCATCAAAATGTTACATTATATTGTCAAATTTTTTTCTCTACTAATTTCTAACGGTGCCTGACATTTCCAAATTTTATTTACTCTGCTAATTTCTAACGTAGCACGATGCTTGACGATATGTTGCTAGCCTACCATGTTTTTAAATACTACTCTAAAATACAATATATAAAACGTATGATGATCATACTAAAAAATCCGACTATAAATAAGTCATTCGACTATAAATAAGTAATTCGACTACCCATTTTTTTATTACAGAATTGCTACTATATATTATTAATTTTTCCTAATTTTAAAAACTACATATGTACATGATATATCATATTTTCTTTAATTTCTACGTCGCAATTTTCGAAACATTACCCACGCAACATATGGCTAGCCTACCATATTTCATCATAATATTAAATTTCTACCACATTACATTTCTAAATATTGCCTAATACATTATTTGCATAACAAAATTTATACTACACAATCCTTACTAAATTAAATTTCTAAATATTGCCTAATATTTATACTATATTGAATCTCAACATTTCTAAATACTACACAATCCTAATATTTCTAAATACTAAATATTACATTAAATTTCTAAATATTGCCTAATATTTCTACTACATTAAATTTCTACATTTCTAAATACTACACAATGCTAATATTTCTAAATATTGCCTAATACATTATTTGCATAAAATTTTTTGAAATTACCTCTGTAAATAGACGAATCTACTTTCTTCAATTTTCTCTTTTTTTCCTCTTTTTTTTCTCTCCTCTCTTTTTTTCTTTCTTTCCTCTCCTCTCCTCTCCTCCTCCTCCTTCTCTCGCTGCCGAACCAAATGCTTGCTTAGTGAAATCTTTATAATAGCGTTAGCGTAGCATTTAAATGCCTCCTATCGCTCATGACTAGGGCAATCGCCCAGGACTCGGGCGAAATGCGCCGGATCGCCGCCATGTGTTCAAGCTGTAACGGCGACACTTTCTTGTTAGATGGGCACCTCTCGCTATCTTTAAGCTGAATATGTAACCAAAGATTAAGAATATATGAAAAGAGTGCTTTGGTGCTTAGGTTGGTCCTTGGCGAATGTTGTGGTGAAGTATGTTTCATGGAGGGGGCAGTCTAGTTTTTAGTACTATTTATGTTTGTTGCTAAATACCATATGTCTAATAGAGATTATCTGGGCTATCGTGGATTTTGGTACTCATGGATGGGTTTGCGTTTGCAAGTATTGGTTAATGTGTACTTGCTGAGTCTTCGACTCACCCTGTTAGTGTTTTCTTTCTTTGGGTAATTTCTCGAGATGCCAAGCTGGGACGGGAGTAGCAAGCACTTGTGGCACATCACCTTAACCTAATTAACTACCCTGGAACTAGTGGTTTAGGTTTTACTTGGTTGTTGCTTTGCAATTTTTGTGATCTGAGCTAAGTGTAATAATTTATATCTGGTCGTAAACTGTCTTGTTTGATCTCGGTCATGCTCTGATCGTCGTCTTGGTGAAGTTTGGTAAGTATTTGGGAAAGGGTTGCTCTTTTATCGTGAGTCTGGTTGTGCTTGGAATGAAATTATGATGGATGGTGGTAATTGTAGTTCCTTTGGATATGGAATGTTCTATATATATGCTTATATGCAACTTGTGCTCTTTTGTCTGCTGAGTGGATGTCCTTAATTCAGGGGAGGTGCTGCCGAAATTTTGTTTGTTTTAGGTTAGGGTATAATTTTATATTTTTTCGTAATTTTTTAGTGCGTTTGATGTGGCTTCCTGCCAAGGTTTATTGGTTTAAAGCCCAGTTGTGGTTTGGTGTTAATAGCTTGTTCCAGTTTTGACATCTCACTGTAGTTTGGATGGATGGTGAATTGGGGTAAACTAGGGGGATTTTTAACATGCAACAGTGAGGATCCAGATATCCATTTCAAATACATAGAAGCAGCTGCAAGTAAAATGGGGTTTCAGAAATGATTGGAACTGTTTATTTTCTTTTTCGGTAGTTGCTATTTCTATTTCAGAAATGATCTGTTTCAGAAATGATCTGTTTGTGCTGTACAAATTATAATGTACCATATCTTTGATATATGTTGAGTAATCTAAATCTAATGTAAACCTTGAATTTCAGGTATGACAATGTTCCAATGGAGATTAACCGCCTGATATTAAAGAAATGGCTGATAAGCTGGCAGCAAGGATGAGAAACTGAACTGGCAGCGTAAATCTATACATGTAAGCTATAATTACTATCATCTGTTTGACCTATCTGGATTTTTTTAAGGATTAACTAGATTTGATAACTTAGATTCATTTCATAGTTTTAAAGGAAAGGTTTATTTCATAATCAAGTGTCAACACTTCCTTTTAAAGAGCGCTTCTTCTGAGATTTGAGAAAGGAATGGTGGGCCTCTCCTTTTGTGATTTTGCTGGAACACGGGAGGAGAAAGTGTTGATGGCAGCTTATAGACAGAAAGAATGGCCACGGCACTATAAGGTCATGTGAACTTTCAGTTATCTGATTGATTCGAGTCTTCAGACTTTGAAGTGATGAAGTGCAAACACTAACATTCTAACAGGTTTGTCTGCTTGACATCTACTACACTGGCTCATGAGTTTGTAACTAATGTTCATCTTCCTGCAGATCGCGTTCACAAGGAAGAAGGACTTTGGTAAGGAGGAGAGGGAGCTCAAGTGGGCACATGCACAGACTAGAGTCAATGATGTTTGGGTATTTAGCCGTTGTTTAGCTGAGTTGTAAAACACTGGAAAGACTATGCTCCTACTATGTTTTGATACGTAGTAATCCAGCTGCAGGTTGCTAGTTGATTTATCTAACGAATTTTATTAGTAATCAATTTTGGTGATGTTCACATGTTGTACCTGTGGATGATTTGTGATAATGAAACTTTCGTACGTTGCTTTCTCGAGGAATTATATGTTATGGTGCTTGGATTGTATGTTATGGGTGCTTGATATTATTATAAATTTGGCGAACTTTATTAAGTAGATATATATTAAACTAATGCAATTGTTTTTCCAAATCTGTTGCTTGTAAAAGTATGTATCTTTAAGGCGTGCGAATGTATTTTCCTATTTTTTTAAATCGATTAGTATCGAAAAAAAATTTTAAAATAAATATTAAATAATAAAATCCGGCTTAAATAGGGGTTGTTCAGAAACAGCCATGCAACGGCATTACTCTGTCCGTGACGACTATATTATTCTTAATTATTATTTCCAGACGTCATACTCAATGCATGTATATAAAGAATATCGAATAAATTTTGATACTTATTAGAGTATGAAAAGAACGTCTCACTAATTTTTGCACTGGAAGATGAAAAAGGTCCTATGTCTAGGGAGGAGACCATTAAAAAATATGACTACAAACTTGGACAAAGGGAGTAAATATTTTTAAATATACGCTGCAATTGGAAATTGGACAAGTAAAACCTGGATTTGTCAAAATTGGAGATGGAAGAGGTAGGAGAGCGAGGATTTGATTTGAGGAGTGAGACAAATTCAAAACACCGTAAAAATTCATGTAGTTAGCAATCTGATACTCGTGGAGGAAAGTTCACCTGTTTCGTGCCTTCCGTATGTTCCAACAAGAACAGATGAAAATCGCTTTAACGTCGCATTCTTCGGGCTGGCATATAGTTAGCTGGTTAAGAGCAAGTCTAACTCACCTCCTAAACCTCCTTCTATCCTAAATTATAACGAGAATTAGAAAAATATAAACTCCAACCCAATCCTTATAAAAAAACCCCTATTCTAGAGACTCATTCTCACTCCTACATCTAGGGCTTTCTCTTTCCCCCACTATTTTCTTCAACATTTTTTTATTCGTTATTTCTATTTTTAGTAAATAATTCATGGGTGCAAAGTAATAATAATGTTTAGATAAATAATAGGGGTGAGTAATAGGGAGTGTGCGTTGTAGACAAATTTGATATAGGGTGCCCCTAATTTTTACATCACCCCTAAATGAGTGATTTATGGGAAAAATATAGGGGTTTGGGTTGAAGTTGTTCTATTGTGTCATGAAATTTGAGTTCAGCAGTTTCTTTTGTCGTTTTTGCACAGTGTACATATGATCATATTTCGCATGTGCACGTATTCTACCATGTTATACGCCTATCAACTTTTTTTGAGAATTTTTTGAACTACACAAGCGCACAAATACCAAATTGTTTTGACTGCATTTTTAGGGCTGCACACTACTCATTTATAGGACTCAGACCATCAAGGTTCCAAAAACCACAGTAAATCACGCGGTTACCGCGGTTTTCGAGCATCTCGCGCCAGCTCGGTATACTGAACCAGGCAGTAAACCACTCGAGTTCAAATTTGAATTAAAATTTTTTGAAAAATTTAGGAAAATTTATCCAAAAAATTTCTAAAAATAGTACTAATTCCTCTGTGACCTATGGTGTAAATTTTTTTTAAAAAAAAAATTTGAAAGACGTTTAATAATTTGTTTTTGCGGTTTCTGCATGATATCTTGGTTTTTATTTGGGTGCACGAGTTTCGCGACTTTTAGGTGAGTTTCGTTCATTTCATTTGATTTTCGTTCGGTTTTTTGGGGGCAAATTGCTTAGCATTTGAAATGATACTAGAGTGTGAGTTTCTTTTGTGCAAACGACTTAGCATTGTTCGTTGCCGTAGTTGATGCGTTAGAAATCAGTAAGGTAAGAACTCAATGTTGGGTTAGGATTAGAGAACACTAGATGATCTTTTTACGATGTTGCTAAGAGCCAGCCAAGACTATACATACTTGTGGCCATTGATTGTAGTACATATTTGTGGCCATCGGATGTTGAATGCCACAGTAACCAAATATGTTAAATGAGTAGTTGATGCGCGTACACATGGTGATTATGATGCTTTGATTATTACCGTTGTGTGTGAATTGTGTAATCATTTTTTACTATTTAAAACACACATAAGTAGATAACATGCTTTGATTATTACCGTTGTGGTAGTGATTTTGATCTACCATCATGTAGAAGCTCAAATCCAAAATTTATCTTCTCAGAGAAATAAAAGGGAGTCACATATGATGAATTTTACTCATTTGTTGCACATATAATGAAATTTGCTCACCGATACATGCTTGTATGTAGTACCAATAATTGTTCAGGTTTGTAAAGTATGAACATTTGTTATCGTATTATTTGTTCAAGTACCAAATTGTACTATTTGTTCAAGTAGTGATATTTCTACATATATTTAGTTTTGTTGTGTTGTTTTAGCAGATGGTAGATATCGGCGGTATAGAACCTGGCGAGAAGGTGGGTGCCGATTTTGATGCAAGCCTTGTCTCAAAGAGAAGAAAGGAGGCGGTCTTGACCCGATTTAGCAGACATTTGGCGAGGATGTGGTATGGATGTCGTCTATTGTAGTAAAGTTCGGTAGGACGTTCATGAGTACTTTCGGCGTGAGCTAGGCGAAGAAAGATAAGAGGAAGGAAAGGAGAGATGAGATCTTTGAGAAGCGAAGCGGCATTGGAGATTCCCATTTGTGGGGAACCGTCCCGAACTCCAGCGATTCACCCAAATCGCGGTACATCTCAAGTGAATCAAGGGAACCTCGGGCGTTCCACGATTATACTGTGTTGGTCCGGGACAGGTTTGCCAACATGAGCATTCTCATCCAACGATTGACATCACAACACATACACAATTATCGGAAGCATAAGCGTTATTACATTTCAAAAGTAGGACTGCTGTCTATAACGACATATTTAGAGTTATTACATCAAGTAGCAATGAATTCATAAGATAAACAACAAAAGGGCCAGACATGGCATGCCCCAAACCCTTAGGCAACCAAGCTGGGGCAAAACGGCGACTAAGCGTTAGAATTGTCGAAATCTGCCCGGTAAAAGTCCCCGGGTAGTGCCTCATCCTCACCTGCAGCAAGTGGACAATCCGATTGAGTACAAAGAGTGTACTCGCACAATAATATACAATGCAAGTTGATTTCTAGCTACATGTGGTTGCTACATCAAAGGAAGGCAAAATAGCAATTTCAACATAAAGCAATATTTGGGATAAATCGTAAGCATGTATAGATTGATGAGAATTTGCATTTAGTAAACATTTGTAAAATCTAAGATATAATATAACATCATCATAATCACATTTGCATCATGCCTTCAAGCATTCTCCGAACCATGAGTTCCCTCCCATCACATTTGCTCATGTTCGACTACACACAAGTACTCAATACTTGCGTCTTTTTCCCTCCCATCCCATTCCTACCAAGTCCTTAATACTACTTGATGGTAGCGGTTCAAGTGATGAGTCGCTTAACCATGGGCGGCTATTGAATAGTTTAAACTCTGCGAGTGCGACTTTACCCACACGACCGCCACACTCGTAAGCCAAGCTATTAACACATTTCCTTGGATGTGTCGATTAGAGTGAACGTGACAAACCATTTTCGGTATGCATGGTAGTGTATCTAAACCATCCGGATGACCGTGACCCTTGATCCTGCGTGCCTGGTGCTCGGGTGTGTGTGGATCAAGAAGTACACCCGTTGTTGGACATCCCCAACTCAACAAAATTCGAGGGACTCGAGGATATTCATAGCGCTCCACTAAGCCCAAGGAATTCCGTGATCATTCATGGCGCTCCACTAAGCTCAAGGAATCCAGTGCACATGGTTTACATACCCTAGTCATACACAAGTACTTAGTTACGCCGATCCATAAGCGGCGTGTGGTTCGCGCGATAGTTACTCAAAGAGCGTCACCAGATTCAATCCTTAAGGTCCTTAACCAATATCTCTACTCATTAACCAACATTTGAAACCATCATCATCATAATAATTCTCAATCATTGCGACCAATGGACTAAGTCCATCTATCGCGGTTTCTAACGATGTTCTAAGCATGACTAAGCAACTCGCATGAACCCATATAATAAGAATAAACCCTCCTCCTAGGGCGACAATCGAACTCGAAAGGAACATGATAAGGGGATAACATCACAATATGGTAATAGCTAAGAATTCTACCCAAACATAATTGTAATTGAAAGTAAGCATGCAATTGATAAAATAATTCCAAAAATGTAAATTTCAAATAGTAGGAGCAATCATGGTCAAGGAGTAAGGTAGTGCCTTGCTGCTCGTTCTTGACTTGAAAGCGTAGTCGTGCTAAAGTGCCTTCCGAAGCGTCAACACCTAACGAGAAAATCCAAATCCATAAACACCAAATCAAGAATCCAAATGGTGCACATGATTAAAAGATGCATGACATGCTCGTGATGCGTAATACTAATTATAATATAAAAATACTAATTGAGTTTTGCGTCCAAGTTCAAGTCCTAGGGCTTATATCGAAATATGTTCGGAGTATCCGGACTTTTAACCCCGGAGTGTCCGGGTTGACCCCCTCGGTCTCACGAATTCTGCCCCATTCGGAGTATCCGGATGAAATCCCCGGACTATCCGGGTTGAAACCCCGGACTATCCGGATAAAATCCCCGGACTATCCGGGTTGAGCAGTCTGTTTCAAAAATAGCTATTTGTCTATTGTCCTCTACACTTCAAAGGAATGGACTAGGGTAGAATATTACCACTACAAGATTGCTTTAGCACGTGGTGAAGGTTGGTTTCGGCGAGGGAATGACAAGAAGGTGTCGCAACGCCGGTTCTCGTGGTTCGCCTTCTCCTAGCTCGTGTAGACGACGATGACCTCGCTTGCTCGTGCTTGCAACAGCAACTAGCCTTTCTCCTCAAGCTTCCATGCGACATGCGCGACCCGATCCAAGGTGTAGTGATGGATTCCATGGAGAAGAAGGAAATGAGTCACATTGGCAAAATTTCAGAACATGGTGAGAAAAGAAAACGGTTGCCATGGGGCAAACCGCTTAGCATTTGAAATGATACTAGAGTGTGAGTTTCTTTTGTGCAAACGACTTAGCATTGTTCGTTGCCGTAGTTGATGCGTTAGAAATCAGTAAGGTAAGAACTCAATGTTGGGTTAGGATTAGAGAATACTAGATGATCTTTTTACGATGTTGCTAAGAGCTAGCTAAGACTATACATACTTATGGCCATTGATTGTAGTACATATTTGTGGCCATCGGATGTTGAATGCCACGGTAACCAAATATGTTGAATGAGTAGTTGATGCGCGTACATATGGTGATTATGATGCTTTGATTATTACCGTTGTGTGTGAATTGTGTAATCATTTTTTACTATTGAAAACACACATAAGTAGATAACATGCTTCGATTATTATCGTTGTGGCAGTGATTTTGATCTACCATCATGTAGAAGCTCAAATCCAAAATTTATCTTCTCTGAGAGAAATAAAAGGGAGTCACATATGATGAATTTTACTCATTTGTTGCACATATAATGAAATTTGCTCACTGATACATGCTTGTATATAGTACCAATAATTGTTCAGGTTTGTAAAGTATGAACATTTGTTATCGTATTATTTGTTCAAGTACCAAATTGTACTATTTGTTCAAGTAGTGATATTTCTACGTATATTTAGTTTTGTTGTGTTGTTTTAACCGATGGTAGATATCGACGAGGTATGGGAGCACGGCGAGAAGGTGGGTGCCAGATTTTGATGCAAGCATTGTCTCAAAGAGAAGAAAGGAGGCTGTGCGGCCCGATTTAAGCAGCATTTGACAGGATGTGGTATGGATGTCGTCTATTGTAGTAAAGTTCCAGCGGACGTTCGCGAGTACTTTCAGCGTGAGCTAGACGGAATGAAAGATAAGAGGAAGGAAAGGAGAGATGATATGCTGAGAAAAGCAGAAGCAGCAGCTGGAGATTCCCCACCGAGGCGAAGTGTATATTCAGTACACGGGTGATGAGGAGGAGGCCCAACTCCAGCATGCCATGGCTGCCTCTAGGGTAGAGGCAGAATTTAGAAGCGAGTAGGTGGGAGGTATGAGCACGGTGATGGCAGTGGCTCCTCCAAGGGAGCTGGAGGAGATCGTGGTCTGTTGTCCAGGTTGTTTCGCAGTTCGTCGTATCGAGAAAGACCGCTGGCAGTGGGAGATTTTTGAAAATTTTTATGAAGGTTTATTATAGTTAACTTATTATAATTTAAAATTTTTAAGTTAAGTTATTTTACATTTATTTTATATTAATTCTAACATTGTTAATCTAGATTTTTCTAGTTTTCTGTTTTGGAATTTTTAGAGGCAACAAATGAGATTATTTATTTTTGATATTTTTACTGGATATTAATATTTCCTAAAGATGATATGGTAAAAATTTCAGCTCAAGATAAGGTATATGAAATTTTATGTTAATATGAAAAAAATACTATTTTTAGTTAAAACTCTATTAATTCACCTTTCATTTCATGTGTAAATAGGTTCATATGGATTTTTGAATGCATAAATGGAGTTCTAGAGGTCTCCTATATTTAAATATGATTTTTTTTATATTTTATTGTTGTGGGGTTTTTTATTTCCATTGCTTAATCATCAATATTCATCGTTCAAAACAATTTTCCAAGGAAGCAAAAAGTCAAGAAATCCATAAATTGCCAGAAAATTCAAAAGTAATTAACATTTAATATTTGAATTTTTTATTCTCAGCCTTTTATATATTGAGGATGTTACACGCTGTCGCTAGAGGGGAAGTTTTAGGCCCTAAGCCTACGACTCTTCGATTTTCTTGAAATCTAGTTGAATTTCCTCCAAACGTGTTAGAATTCCTTGGAATCAAGTTTAATTTTTTCGAAACCGAGATAATTTTTTTAAGTCAAGTTCAATTTTTTACAATCGTGTTGAATTTTTTCAAACCCACCGCGCAATCATGCGGTAAATTCGGACAGTAAGTGCATGCATACTACTTGGCTGGGATAGAGCATCTGGAGAGTGAGAGATGGATCAAATTAAGATGTTGAGAGAGATGGAGGAATTACACGCCATGGATGCATGCGCTAGCTCTCACATACTACAAGCATGCACCGTCGCACGCACCACTCGAACGCACAGATTTACATTTTACATGTACCCACCCAGCACGTACACCCGTGTACACGCATGTCACAATTAACCTCACATGCATGCATCGACGCACACGCACGCATTCTTCGTACATAACATGCACGATGATTGATTGAATATTCCATTTGCATGCGTGTGTCTAGTGGAACTTGAGGCTGGTGAGGATGTTGTTGTGGACGGGGTCGGCGAGGTGGTCGAGGAGGTTCTGGAAGGGCCCGACGCCGGTGAAGAGCGCCTGGACGGAGAAGCCGAGGAAGGCGAGCATGGCGAGGCGGCCGTTCTTGACCTCTTTGAGCTTGAGCTCCCTCATCTCCTTCTCGCTCTTGGTGCCGAACCCGAGCGGGTTGAAGATCGGCCCGCCGGGGTAGGCCGGGTCGCCGGAGCCGCCGAGGTACTTCTCGAGGCCGAGGAAGTACTGCTTGCCCATGGAGCCCGGGTTGTACCAGTCCTGGAACCGCCGGTGCTCGGCGAACCCCACCAGAGCCATCTCGAAGACGAACAGCGTGTAGGGGTCGGCCCAGTAGTCGTAGGTGCCGGCCGGCGGGATCACGCCCGTCTTGAACCACGGGATCGCCGTCTCCGGCGGGACCAGCCCCACCTTGCCCAGCATCTCCGGCGCGATCATGCCCACCACGCCCATCATCGCCGTGCGCCCGTTGAACACCTCGCCGTAGGCCAGCCACCGGGGCTCGATGAACCCGCCTGTGCCCTCCGGGTCCGACAGCCCCAGCGGGTCGAACCCGTAGTCACCGGGCAGCCTGCAAATCAAGTACACACGAATACATTCATTGCACTAATCTGTTAGGGCCAGCTTAATTGTCGTCGCTATATATGCTCTACCGTGTCGTGTTGCGATGTGGAATCTAGCTACGCTACGCTACGCTGCAACTTCACTTACGTGCCATCCAGGTAGCTGAGGGACTGCTTGGAAGCGAACCACAGCTGCCTGTCTGCTCCTTGCTGAAAGAAAAAACAAATCAAATGTGTTATTAATCAGGTTTAACCTAGTGTGTGCTACATACAGCTAGATTAATGAAATCGGCAGACCTTGGCCGGGGGAGCGGCCTCTGCCCTGACAATGAAGGGGGCCTTCCTGAAGGAGGAAGACCTGGAGAATGCGGACTGCAGTGGCTTCCCGAGCAGCTGCCTCCCGGAGAGAAGAGCCTGAGGCTGAGCCGCCATTGTTGCTATCCTGCAAGGTTCTCCTCCTCCTCCTCCTTGTCAAGCTAGCAAACGAGATGATATCCCGTGGTGTGAGATGAAATGTGTGCTCCGGAACTGGTCACTGCTATGCTAGAAAAGGGGAGAGAAACAGGTGGCCGCGGAGGGGTGGGGCCAGGGGCAATCTAATTCTGTCCCGAGGTGGCGCCTGAGCGGATGAGGGCATCCGTGGACCCAGTAGGAGCGCGCCACGTGGCGTGTGAGGTGAGATAAGGGCCTCAGGCTCTCAGCAGCTGTGGTTGCCTTGCCTTGGCTGATTTTATTTTATTTTTTCGATTAGGCTTGTAGATAGCACAGATTGGTGCCATTTCTGTGTCTACAGTTTGCATTCCTAGTGATGGAATGGAACTAGATGGGAGATAGGGTTTTGATAAATATCATCCGGATGTTTTCTTACCAAAAATCAACCAAATCGTGAACCGTTGGATTTTGCTGTGATTAGTGCAGTTAAGTGGGACAGATTGTGATTTGATGTGACTGATTGTGATTTGATGTGATTAGTGCAGTTAAGTGGGTCTGATTTTGCTGTGATTAGTGCAGTTAAGTGGGCCTGATTAGTGCAGAACTTAAACCTTTTGATCCAACGGTTGGACTAATCAATCCAATGGTCCAAAATTTGGATGTTTTGTTACACAAAAACATCCGGGAGATGAGTATACACACCCTAGGAGATATCATGGATGCCCAGATGAGCCCATCATGCATCATGCCATCTGGAAGGTTAACAAACTAATATTATCGGATTAGCAAACTGAATCCTGAAAAGTACGTAGCCGCTCGTTCTCATTTACCTGATAGACAAAAGGTTAATTGAAGTCAGTATAAACTCTAAACACAAATTACTAATCTCTAATCACGAATCAAAATTTGTTATTTATGCATGTTGCTGTTGTTTAATATTTATGCAGCTATAAAAAGGAAAAGAATGAAAACACCTCTCTTCGTATCATTATTTAGATGTTTGCTCCTAAGATGTTAATTCCTGCTTTGAATGACATGTTTATTCAGCATCTCCACTGTGATCGTATTCACCAGGCATGTGGGGTAAATGCATATGTACCTTGCTTTATAAAGATCGACTGGCAAATAGATGTCACATCACATCTACGTACTGAATAATATGGAAACTGATGGTCGACTGTTCCTGCTAAAGAACATGCTAGTTATTTTTGGAGTAATTTGGTTATTTGCCACTTCAAA
This sequence comes from Guadua angustifolia, assembly GCA_036346375.1. NCBI lineage: Eukaryota > Viridiplantae > Streptophyta > Magnoliopsida > Poales > Poaceae > Guadua > Guadua angustifolia. The sequence goes on from CM070503.1 coordinate 30,893,318, forward strand.
CATGTGGTTTTGTAAATTTACCACTGGACTCACGTTTCATTGACTCAGATGATCTCATATGTCATTGGCTCAAGTGGCATCATAATCAAAGAGTCAATCTTTCAAGTGGCAAATAACCAATTTTCTCGTTATTATTTTTGTTAATACTTGTATGTATATGCGCAGGGGGTAAAAATATAATAAAATTTGAGGGGGTCACAATTCCCCAAGACCTTAATCATATTATGATTTGGTTTCAATATTCTTTTATAATACTCTGCGCCCTACTCAGTTACCCGCAGCATGCTTAAATAAACTACCTATGGGTGCTTTTAAAGCTGGTACAGTAACAAATGAGGTAAAATTCATAAAATACCCATTACGAAACTTAATTTGGAGCCACTACGTTCTGTTATGTGACATAAAGTACTTCCAATGAAATCATTCTGTTTTTTATTGCTCTTTTTCCAGAGTTTGTTCTTTGAGTTCATTAATGGTCTACGGGCAGCTGGCATCGATTCATGCAACAAATTCGTCAACAGGTGCACCACACTTTGAATGGTGTGGTACAGTCCCCTTTCCTGCTTCCTTGTAAGTTATGCTTCCTCCGGCCACGAATACATGTTATTTTGGATATAGATGAAATTAAACTTTTGAAACTTTGATTATAAATATATTTAAAAGTGTTTAAATTGGATACATTAAAATTATACATATATATTTGTCTCGAGAAGTAATTTCATAATACTATAATTTTATTGGGTTTTGTAAATACATTACAATAGAAATTAGTGATCAAAGTTATATCTTGGAGACCGTGTTGTTTAAAATGACATGTATTTGTGACCAGAGTTAGTAAAGTTCAGCAGTTAAATGATTTACTTTTTTTCTCTTTTTTAGCAACAGCATCAGTAGTTCAATTGCTTTCGGAGTGTGAGAACTAGCTGTCCATAAAAAAAATGACAATGACTTTTTTTTAGATAATGGAAACAAAATTCCGGCTTCATCTCTCTTGGAGAGAATCAGTCCAAACTTATTACAAACTTTAGACCCAATCACTGTTTTGACAAAGGAACCAAAACAAATCAAACAGGATAACCAATCCTACGCACTAGAAGCCAACCAAAAGAAGCAAATAACTGCAAAGCAACTGTCTCCAGTAGACGGCAAACATTGAGGAGACCCTCTTTGATCGATTCACTTATTGTAATTTGACCCAAGTGCGGCCAAGACGTTCCTCTGAACAAAACCTCGCAAGAAAGATTTAGGTATGCAATTGTCAAAAACAAGATCATTCCTTGTACGCCATAAGGCCCAACAAATCCTAAGAACGCTGATAGTATCTGAGAACTCGATCGATCCCCGTTGTCTCACCCACCCATCAAATAAATGATGGGTATTATGAGGCGAAGCCAAACCCAAAGTCATGTATACTAATTGCCACATAAATTTCGCATAACTACACTCAATGAAAAGGTGTTGGATGGTTTCAATTGTTCTGCAATAACAACAGAACTTATCCCCCCGCCAATTGTGCTTAACTAAATTATCTTTAGTTAATAACACCCCTTTCTTCATGTACCATAAGAAGATCTTAATCTTCAAAGGTAATTTAGTTTGCCAGATCTCCTGCGAAACTTTGATTCCATTATTAACCAGGTACTTGTACATGGAATTAACCGAGAACATCCCATTATTACGGAGATGCCACTTGAACTGATCAGCCCCCCCTTGTAAGTAAGTGTTGACCGTTCTCGCTACTAGACACTCCCATTGTCTTAAATTAATCCCCTGTAAAGATCTCCTAAAAGACACATTTAGTAAGGAAGACCCTAGGACCTCAGCGACAGTAGCATGCTTCTTCCGTACAATATTATAAAGTGATGGGTACTGAGCTTTGAAGGGTAAGGTGTCCAACCAATTATCTTCTCAAAACCTTACTTGGGTCCCATCTTTTAAGATAAAGAAACCAAGGCTTAGGAAAAGAGCCTTAACCCCCATCAGACTACACCAAAAATGCGAATCCCCAGGTTTCTTTTCAACTTGGCTTAAAGGCCGGCCTTTTAAATATTTGTTTCTCAGTATATGTTGCCAGGTCCCTTGCTCATTGCACAGTTTGAACAACCACTTGCTCAGCAGGCTTTTATTTTGGAGGTCAAGGTTTAAAATCCCTAACCCACCTTGATCTTTAGGTTGACAAAGAATTTCCCATCTCGCGAGTCGGTATTTCATCTTATACTGATCATGTTGCCAAAAGAAACATGATCTGTAATAATCTATCTTTTTCAGAACGCCCCGAGGGACCTCAAAGAAAGACATCATAAACATAGGCAAGCTAGACAAAACAGAATTAATCAACACCAGCCGCCCACCAACCGATAGCAACTTCCCTTTCCAACCACTTAATCTTTTCTCAAATATCTCTACTACCTCCCTCCAATCGGAATTACTCAACTTCCTATAATACATCGGGATCCCCAAGTATCGAAAAGGAAATGAGCCTAACTTACAGCCAAACAAGTTTGAGTAATCTACCTCATAGTCTTTTGCCTGACCAAAGCAGAATACTTCACTTTTGTGGAAATTTATTTTGAGGCCAGAAAGCTGTTCGAAAGCACATAATAGAAGTTTCATATTTTTCGCCTCCTCGAAGTTATGGTCCATGAATATTACTGTATCGTCAGCAAATTGGAGAATAGATAAACCATCATTTACCAGATGAGGAATCACTCTCTTAATTTGACCATCCCCTTTTGCTCGGGCCAATATAATAGCCAATATATCCACAACTATATTAAAAAGAATTAGGGACAGCGGATCACCCTGACGAAGACCTTTTCTAGTTTGGAAATATGATCCCATCTGATCATTAACCTTAATACCTACATTCCCACCTTGAACAAAAGATTTGATCCAATTGCACCAAATCGGTGAAAAACCTTTCATTCTCAGCGTCTGATGTAAAAAATCCCATCTGACTTTGTCGTAAGCTTTCTCAAAGTCAATCTTCAATATTATTCCATTCCGCTTTTCCTTATGCAACTCATGCAAGGTCTCATGAAGAATAACAGCTCCCTCCATAATGTTTCTCCCAGGCAAGAAAGCCGTTTGAGTGGGACTAATAACTTTTTGAGCAACAAGGGAGATTCTATTAGTAGCCATTTTAGTGAATATCTTAAAACTGACATTCAACAAACAAATAGGCTTGTACTGCTGAATCTTCTTGACATCTCTAGCTTTTGGCACCAAAATTATAGTCCCGAAATTCAAACTATGCAAATTTAGAGTGCCTTTATGGAATTCATGGAATAGAGCCATTAAATCTATTTTAATAACCTCCCAAAAGACTTTATAAAACTCTGGCAGGAAACCATCAGGCCCCAGAGCCTTATTACCTTCCATTTGAAAAACAGCCCTCCTTACTTCCTCTTCTTGAAAACTGGATATTAGAATCTCATTTTCCAGCGAAGAAACTTGAGGAATATCAACTATTCTTGTTTCATCCAACGATACCCCAACAGGATCGGGGGGACCAAACAAATTCTTATAATAATTGGTAATATACTTTCTTAACTCAGCATCCCCATAAACTAACCCATCCTCTTGTTCCAACTGAAATATTCGGGACTTGCGATGCCTACCATTAGCAACCAAGTGAAAGAATTTAGTATTGGCATCACCTTCTAGTAAGGTTTTGACTTTGGCTCGCTGGTACCATTTGATCTCTTCCTCTCTTAACAACTGAGTTAACCTCTCATTGAGAGCGTGTTTCAGATGTAACTCGCCTGGAGAGAGGGACATGGTCTCAGCTTTCTTGTCCAACCTATCAAGATCGTCAAGCAGCTGTTTTTTTTTCCTTTCTATATGTGCCACTCACATTTTTAGCACACTCCCTCAAGTATTGACGTAGACGCCTAATCTTAGACTGCCAACGCTCGAGAGGAGTATCAGCCGAGACTGTTGATTCCCAGATATTTTTAACCATGTCAAAAAAACCGTCACGAAGTAACCAACCAAGTTCAAATTTGAACAAAGGAGGACTACTCGTCGTAGACGTATCCCCAGTGTTAAGGAATAAAGGTGTATGGTCTGAAATTCCTCTGTTTAGAGCTAGTAAAGTGGAATGAGGATAATTGGATTCCCACTCCGTACTAACTAGTAGGGGTGAAAACGGGACGGATAATTCCCGTCCGATCCGGAACATCCGGGAAGCAAATCGGATATCGGGTCGGATCCGGATCCGGATCCGGATAGTAGAAAACGGATACCGGGTCGGATTCGGGACGCAGAGTATCCGGAAAATATGGGTCGAAAAACGGATATTGGATATTCGGGAATTCGGATATCCGGATTGTTGTACTCAATCCGTCACTCGTCAGGCACTTGTTCTCATTTTCTCCTGTGAACCGAGCCGACTCCCATTCTCTCCCTGTCTCCCTCCCGTAGTCCCGTCTCCCGTGTGCCCAGATCTGAGGAGATCGCCTCCCGTCGGGCCGTCCCTCGGCGGCGTCCGGCGTCCAGCACTCCCCTCCCTCGGCGAGTCCAGCGCTCCCTCTCCCTCGGCGCTCCCCTCCCTCAGCGCTCCCTCGGCGTCCAGCTCTCCCCTCCCCCACGGTCGTGTCTCCGCCCCTGACCGAGTGTCTCCACCCCCAACTGCGCCACCCGAATGCCTCTATGCCAACGGCACCGCCGCCGCCGAGCTCGTCGCCCCCTCAGTCGCCAGGCAGCCCTTCATCACCGGTAATTCCAGCTGCCCCCCTCCTCCACCGCAGAGGCTCTATTTTGAGATTTTTCTTGTGTGATTTGATTTCTCAAGGGGTTTCGGGAGGGACGGCGTCGGGGAAGACGACCGTGTGCGATATGATCATCCAGCAGTGGCACGACCACCGCGTTGTGCTCGTCAACCAGGTGGGCTCATCGTTGCCTCGATGCTTCTACTATTCGAATGTTTTCTGTTACTAGCTTCCTAGAGCTTCACCTGCTACTAGCTCGTGCTGTAAAATTTTGCTTTGTGTGGTGTGTCCATGTAATGTAGCTGATTGAATTTTAAGATTTGTGGTCGTAGCCTAGTGATTACAGCAAGATACAATATGCCATTAGTTGGTTACAGCAGATAATTTTGCACGTAATCTTAATTTCATCCAAATACACTAGAAGTTGCTTTTGAGGAGCCAGTAGAACTCATTTGAGGAGCCAGTAGAACTCATTTGAGGAGCCAGTACAATTTTGATCACCCTGGTACTCGATTTGCCATTTAGATGGAAGTATGCTACCTTTGTTAGTGACTAGAGAGCTTGAATTTACTATTCTTTGTTAGAATATGAGACACATGTTTTCTTTGTTTACAGATGCATTTGATACTGAACAACTTCTGGAATGCATGGGTCAGCTAAAACGTGCACCGCCTGTAAATGTTCCTACATATGATTTTAAAAATCACCGACGGTGCTCTGAAAGCTTTAGAAAGGTATTGATCAATTATGAACTTGTTGAAATGTAGAAGTTTCCTGTGTTTGCTATTTTGAGTTCAGGTCATTTGCCTTTTGAATAATTTTGGATATGAAGTTTTTTAATCTCCGTGCAACAATATGACCATTTAGTATATTATACAGGGGACATGTCTGTGCTTATGCGGGAAATATTAAAAAAATGCTAGTTTGAGTTTGAGAATTTAATTGCGTATAATATTTCTGTAAGATGAAAATTGACATCATTGTATGCGTTCTGATTTCTATAGAGTATTTGGTGATTTTGTTTTAGATTTTATTATTGTGGATTCCAAACAGTTTCTACCTTTAGTTTATGCCTTCATCATGCTTCCCAACTTTTTCATATATGAATGCCCACGTTTCAATAAAGAGATTAAATCGGGTGTGGTTGGGAAGAATAAAGAGATTAAATCGGGTGTGATCTGGCTCCACCTGTCACTCTACCAGTTCACAAACACCGGGTGCGCATATTGTTGAGTACTGTAAATGTTTGTTGGTCTTGTGGTTTTGTTTGAGATATATCTTACTATTATTGTCATGTATTCGTGTGGTTTGATTCAACATACATTACTTTACGTATGCGTGCATTATCCGTTCTCGAATTATCCGTTCCCGGTCCGAATCCGTCATATATCCGACCCGTATCCCGAATTATCCGGATTCGTATCCGGATCCGGTTAGCCCGTATCCGGTTCCGAATCCGGGGAAAAAATATGGGTTAGGATACGGGAAGAGCAATATCCGCCCGTATTCGACCCGTTTTCACCCCTACTAACTAGGACTCTATCCAGTTTTTGAAACGTTTGCCTTTCCAGGTTATTTGCCCAAGTAAATTGTCTGCCTGACATCTCAATCTCTCGTAGGTTAAAAGCATCAATAATGGCATTGAACAGAAAAGGCCATCTATCATTAAAATTTGCGTTGTTTTTTTCGTGGGGGCCCCTTAAGATATTAAAGTCCCCACCTATTATCATAGGTAAAGTTTCTTTAGTACAGAGTTGGGCCAGCTCAGTTAAAAATGCTGCCTTTGGGGCCTGTTGTGCCGGCCCATACACAGACACCAATATCCATTGGTAGCCATCGCTCTTATTTCTAACTTTAAATTTCACAAAAAAATCCCCTTCCTCAATCTCGCCTATATCAAATGTCAACATATTAACCCCCACTAACATGCCACCAGATCTACCAATAGGAGATTTACAATGCCACAAGTAATCCTTCCTAGCACAAAGATGCTTAAGGAAACTTTGTGAGCACTCCCTCCTACCTGTTTTTGATAAAGCAATGAAATCTAAATTTTTCTCCAAAGTGATATCTGATAGGAACTTGAACTTTTTCGGGTCAGCCAACCCGTTACAATTCCAAAAGATACCCTTCATTAATTAACCTTTATGCTGAGGTGTCTACTCTTACTCTGCTTCTTCCCTTTCCTATCCCTTTGTTTAGTAGTACGGGTACGAGTTTGTTGATCACTTATGTAATCCAACTCACCCTCACTAAACCCCTCAGCCATCTCCGCACAGAAAATATTATCAGAAAGGATGTCAAGATCACTAGCATTGCGCAACAAGTCTTCATTAGCAGTACAGTTTTTAACTTCAGCCGCATTCTCCATTAGCGGATCAGATTTGCTAACACTCCCACACACTAAGCTCTTAAGAGATTCTACATTCTGTTTTATATCATCATCAGTCATACCCATGCAAATACCAACTGAGCTAACATTCCTAAAGATAACATCATCATTAAAAGAATAAAAAAAAGAGGGATTAGAAATACCTTCTCCATTAGAACCTTCCAGATTAATCCTTGCTTTCAGCTTTGCAGCCCGTTCCAGAGCATTTTGATCAGCAACAGCCGCCGACCTTTTGCTAGAACGAAGAGGAGGGCCGAGCACCTGGGAAGCAACCTTAGGAGCTGGAGATATGACCTTTGATCCTTCGGGAGAAACCACTGCAATAAGCTGAGGATCAACCACCATCTGCTTAGGCAACTCACCCAACAAAACCGGATCCTTCAGTCCTATCGCCCCAACCTGAAAACCTTCCTCACCCACCGAAGAAACAAAACCATTCTGGGAAGGCTGCACCGAGCTTGAGTTTTGATTCTTCTGCCCCTCCAACGAACCTGAGCCAGGCTGTGCAGACTTCCCACCAGAAGTTCCGGGACCCTTGGCCTTTTGCATAGATTTCTGATGATCTTCAAAATCATCCAGAATATCCTCATCCATTCCATTGCCATCACCCTCCTCCGGATTCAAGTCCATATTGATTGGATTAGGATCATCCGGGTCCATACCTTTCTCCACCCGAAACTACAATTCATACCCAAAGTCCCCCACAACCAAATTGACAAATTCAGGAATTAAATCCGGATTGAGACAGGCGACTTTGATTCTGGCTATGTCATGTTTCTTCGTAAATTTCATATCCACCTTACGAGAAACCCCAAGAATAGACCCCACAGCCCAGATAATCGGGAACAGTCTTAGCTCTTGTGTTAAACCCCTAAACTGTATCCAAACCTTAGGAATCTCATACCTGTAGACATCCGAGCAGGCCTTTTCCTCAATACTCATTTTAGCCTTGACACTTTTAGTGACAATAGGACCCCATTCCACAAGCCTCTGAAGATCAGCTTTGGATGGGAACATTGTCACAAAAGTATTAGGGCTAGATTCTTCTACTGTCCACTCCCAAGTCCCTGGAATTAACCTCTCAAGCTCTGTTTTCACATTTACCACAGTCATAGAATTTTCAATAACCTTTACCACTGCGGCTGTGGAATCATTTGACACCTTTTGATTACCTGAGTACGGAATATAATAAAAACCCAACCCCTCAATTGCATATCCACTGGGAATAGCTGTAGACCTAATGTTCTTATTGGATGAGCATGCTTTAGAAACATGTTCATCAGAGCCACAACTATCACAATTCAATTCTGAGGTACACTCAGTGTTAATATGACCCTTAGTGAGGCATCTATAGCAATAAGGCTTATTCATCTTAATTTTCACTGCCCCTCTAGCAGAGGACTCAGGCACTACCCCTTTAGAACCATCCAGCTCCATTGACTCCACATGAACCGACTCTTGAGCGATAAATTGCTTACCAGCCCCTGTTGTCGGAAGGCGCACAGTAGGAGCATTCGGCTAACGCCCAGAAGAGACTTGTTCCCCGGAGGAATGGAAGGAAGCGCCTCGACGCCCCTCAATACCCAGACCACCAACTTCAGAAAATCCATCACCCCGGGGTCCCAATCCGCCTCCCCCAAATCCCTGCCTTCCAAATCCCTGGCCTTCACTACGGTTGCCGCGCCCGTCAATACGATAGCCGCGCCCCCGACCATAACCACTCCGGCCATAACCGCCGCCATTGGTGCGGCCACGACCGCCGCGATATCCCTGACCAGTATATCCAGGATTGAAGCCTGAAACGAAGCCCGGATCATATTGCTGTAGCGCCTGGCCCACGCCGCCGCCCCGGCCATCACCCACTCCGCTGCCCTGGATCGTCATCGACCGACTGTTCGCGAGGACGACCGCCGCGTAAGAACGGCGAGACGGAACAGCCGGCTGGATAGAATGGCAGTTAGGGTACCGAGAGAAAGAGCCAGTACGAGAGAAAAGGGCCACCAGGCCAAGAGTGGGCCGAAACCACATGCCAGGGCCAAGTAAAACACGTTTTTGATTCCGATCCATAAGACGTGACTTGGTAGGTTTGTTTTAATGTTTTATGATATGTCTGTCTGATATGCAAGACCCTTACCTGATATATTTCCAATAAATACAGGATTTCCTCCTAGATGAGAATCATAACCTCTCAGAGATGGATGGTGGTAGTGTTGGGTCACATTTGCAGGTAGAATATTTAGCAGCAAATGTAACCCTGTATTTTGCAGTCAAGTTAAGCATTGTCCCCATATGATTCATCCTCTGACCATCCATTGAGGTTATCTTATGTTATTGAGGTTGTCCTACGTTAAGTTAGTTTATTGTTAGAAATGGTGATCAGTATAAAGCCAATATGGGTGATCAGTGAAGGTCATAAAGACCACATATTATGTGCAGTTTTGCGTCATTCATTTCCTGCATTGTGATCGATTCCCTGGTGCATAACAGTTCTGTTTAAGAGTTAGCGAGGAACAAGTGAGGCTTAATACACTTCATCTTGCAATCTGTCTTATGATAATAAGTTTCCCTTTCTTATAGGATAAAACAAGCAGGCATAATGAGTCCTGCTCAGGCACAAGCTCTAACCGAGAAAGTCGGGCAGAAGTTCCTCTTTAGGGGCGACCAGTGATGGATCACTCTCCCAGGCGATACTAATGATAAGCAGGAGGTACAATGCTTCAGTCACTTGCCTTACAATATAATTCAGAGCTTAAACTGCGACGAAAGCAGGCACATTGGGTGTAAGGTGTTTGTGGAAAGAAAAATTCTTCGTGACTTTCACCTGTTCCCCTTTAGATCGTCCCTGTTATATCCTAATTGAAGTAATGCTTACCATTACTAATATCTCGAACAGGTGATTTTCTTAACAAACAATGTGAAACAATTAATTCGGAAAAAAAAGCTCTGACCTGGTAATTTGCTCTGTATAATATGACAGTAAAGGCGAAGGAGAAGCTTAACCGCGAGAGGTTGGAGATGGGGGTAGCCTATCCTAGCGTTTCTGGATGTGCCTGGGGCTGTCTCCGCGGAACAACAGAGCCAAGCCATCTGGATTGTGATTATAACTTGGTAACCCTGACATGCCTGTATGAACTACTGATCCATTTACCAGAGGCGGATCTAAGGTGGGGTGTTGAGTATGCACCGGCACCCTTAAAAGTTTGAACAACGTCAGGACATCTCTTTAATTGGTCAAATTTGTTGATTTAATTGATTTCGATTTTAATAGTTTAGGATTTGTAAGACTTTAGAATTATTTGTACCATATTTTTAGCAACTTTTAAATATATATGTTGGATTTATGACGCGAATTCGCCTTGATTCCGATCCTTCTATCCAGTGGCGCTACCAGGTTGGAACTTGAAACACCAGGTGAATATATGTAACTCAACGCCACGTCTCGTGTCTGACCGCGCAAAGGCCCTTGTATCGATCGTCGTCTCCTTTTATTGCCATCTCTGATTCGCTGTTGTTTTCCTTACGACCTAAAAAATATTGTAAATTCGCGGTGCTGCGGCGCGAATGTGACTGCAGCTTGTTGCGGGGAATGATAGATAGCTTGTTGGGAGGAACAAATCAAAACTGTCTGTACATGCATCCGTGTGCGCTACTGGAGAGCGTCCATTTGTGCTTCGAGATTCGTACGAGGGAGCGGGGACGGGGAGAGAGTGAAAGAGAGAGAATGGAGCACAAATCTCAAAGCGTATTGGACAGTAGATACAACTACGAGAACTGCTTTCCTTGTTGGGGAAATGAAAACGGATGCAGGGCATCATTTTCACCTGTGATCTGCTACCAATTCTTTTAGTGATCTGTTATTTTCTGTCGTTTGAAGGATTTTTTTTCACCTGTGAAGTACGAGTCAGACCGGAAATCGTGTGAATTGTTCGGCTTTAGAGTCATTCGCAGGCCAATTGAATTGATTTACCTTAGTTTGGTCTTTGGCATCTTGCAATTATGTGCTTCAAAGATGTGTGTTTTTCTTCGTGATCCAACTGGGAGAGACTGAAGCTATCCTTTGTGTTTCTTGGTCCGACAAAAATTGTCCAGGAGGCCAGCGTGATAGGGGTATGGCTGCGGAGGCAGTAGTTGGTGTGGGGTGGCTTCTCCAGGCTCCAATGTCATTCAGATGTGTTTAGTTGTCTGTACGAGATACAACTTATGGTATCGGCCCACCTTCTTCCCTCCCATTTGCGTCTCCCCTTCTCGCAATCTCCTCACAACTTCTCACATCGCTCCATTGGAGCTGAAATCCAAGAGTAAGATTTTGTGGCATGCTAGAGCAAGGGTGTATTTGGTAGGGCTCTAACTTCATCAGATTCATGGATATAGTGGAGCTGGGTATTCTTAACTCCACCAGATCCGTGGAGCTAGAGCTGTGAGTACATTAAGAGTGTTTAGATGGATTATTTAGTTTACATTTTAGACCAAAAATATAAACTTAATTCACTTTATTTTAACCTACAAGTTTCAGATCTCAAATAAAGCTGGGATTTGGCGCTCTACCAAACAGGCCCCAAATTAAGTTTCTCATCCCGTACGCTCCTCTTAGTCGAGTAATATAAAGAGTAAATAACAAAAAGCAATAAGTATTTCTATTGCCCCTTAGAGCTCCATGTTGTTTTCGGAGTCTAAAAGAGAGCTTTAAATATTGTTAGACGTGGACATGTCGCTACCAAGCAGCATATCACAGACACAAATTTTGCAGGACGCAACACAGTTGTCCCACGATTTTCAATTGATTTGTTTGACAATGTAAATTTGAAAGGAAAAAAAGGCTATGATTCCTTAAAAAAGCTATTTTTATTAAGAAAACCGTACGTAAAACAGTATACACTCAACGGATGGATGTGGTACCACTAAGTAATTAATTCGTCGATTAATCAGAATTTAATGGACGATTATGCATTCTTATTAATCTATTTATTTATATTTATAATTAATTAGAAACATTTATTTACTCAAAGTTATTGCAAATTATTACTCTACATAACATATGTTACATTTCATTGTTTATGCTTTATCCAAAAAATACATACTATCAACACTATGATACAATACTAGTTCAATGCCCGTGCGTTGCTACGAAAAACAAAATTGGTAACGAAACATAAAGGTCAAGCAATAAAAGAAAAATGTGCTACAAGATCAAACATCTATTTCTAGTTCAATTCCCGTGCGTTACTACAAAAAATAAAATTGGTAACAAAACATAAAGATCATATGCATAAAAAAGAAGAATATGTCCTATGGCTTAGACAGAAGAAGTAACGCTCATGTTCACTTCTACCGTCACTTCATGTAACACACCATCGATCAGACTTTTGCCAAATTAACCACAAGAGATCCTCTATGGCATTCAATGCAACATCTCTGGCACTTGTCTTTTAAGATAAAGATTATCCTAAATATGCTTCGAACTCCAACCTCAACACACATAGGATTCAAGAGAGTAATAAAACAAGCAAAAGCGAGAGAAAAGACCGTGATGCAAATAATATTATTTAAATAAAGAAACGTGGATGAAATTTATGCTTGTTAACCATTACAATCAGGAAAATAGAAACAAAACGGACAGCAAAGAAGCAAGAGATTGAAAATTCAATTTTGTCCTACCTGCTAGCACATTTTGCTACTCGATTCCAAATAAACCATTTGAGATATACATGAATAGACAACCTGCTGCGATCCCTGTTCCCATCAAGGATGAGCCTGCATCTGCCATAATTGATCTAACAACAGTGAAGTCAGCATTAACCAAACCTGCCACCTGCAAACAGAAAAGATAGAAGTATAACACCATCAGAGATGCATACATCACATGTAGTTGTCTTGGTGAAATATACTGTGCAGGTGACAATAATACGCGACACTTATTACCGATAGTTGTATATTTGGTCAAGGTTTGTAGTAGTGCAAAAATCTTTAGAACAGTGCAACTTTATCTACATGTTTTTAACAAAACATGGTCAACGAGAAGTATATTACACAAGACTGTCAAAAGGTACCTAGCATAAAGAATTATCTTGACAGTTGATATACAATAGAAAATTTGACAGAGCCTTTTGAGTTTTTTGTCTCTGCGTATCAGTCGTCTAATTACACTGAAAACGATTACTCACATTGTCACATTATTGTATATATCACTTAGGTAAAACAAGGAATGGTGTATTATCTTACAGTGATTATATCTGAGATTCCACGAACACCCTGCTGGAGAATATCATCTGCCAAATTAAACGCTTCTGTGATGGGGTATTTGGAGAAACAGCAGTCAATAATTTGTCATTTGGAATTACAATTAGTGTATCAACATTGCTTCTCAAGGCTACAATTCCTTCTTGTGCCTGAATTGCACAAATGAAAATGGGGTTGTCACAATTCCAACATTTAATATGCCCATTGACTCTGCAATCTGTGCAATTATGGGTGCACCACCAGTGTGCGTTCCCCCACCCATTCCAGCCTGCAGATCACAATTGACATGAGTTAGATGCAGAAATGGATAAGGATCATATCAGATCCACCTTCATCCGACAAAATGTGGTTCCTATATCAGAATACAAAAAGAACACATATACAGATGTGGTAATAGATTCAGGGAGTAAACTCTTACTTGAATAGCTCCACTTATTTGCCTTTTCCCTTTCCCCATTTCATTTACGGAAGAAAGAGACGAAAGGCTCGGCAAAATAATATTATTTTGTTTTGTTCTCCTTTGATCAATAAGATATCAAGGTATATTGATTTTTAGAGAGAATTAATGCATACAACTTTGATATCTTTGACTCTTTTAACTAAAAGACTCAAAAGCTTGAGAGGTAATCGGTTTGTCAACTTCTCATAAGTCATATCATCGATAAGCAGAGGCTATAGAAAAAAAGAAAAAAATACCTCTTCATTGGTAGGATTGAAAGCATTGAAGCATTTGACAATATCCTTACTACCATGGTTTACTCTGAACATGATTATGCAATGGTGATTCAGTGGCAGAAATCATCTTTTTTTTATTTCCATTAGCCTTTTCTTCCACGGTTCACATGATATTCATCAAATCCACATCACCATTCACCAACCAATAGCGGTTAGGCTGATGAGTGCAACGAAAACTTAATTTGCGACAAAAAGTTTATTTGCAAAGAGCACTAACAGTGGCAAAGGTGGGCAATTAAAGAGCAATGGTAAAGGTGAGTAATTAAGAGCACTAACAGTGGCAAAGATAGATAATTAAAGAGCAGTGGCAAAAGTGGGTAATTTTAATGAAGTAACGTGGGAAGAAACTCTCATTTTATATAGTAAAGACATATATATACACATATATACATATATATACGTACACACAAAGAATAGTACTTAAATAGGGATCATGTAATTGCATAGGACCTCCTCGAAAGATATGAAGCTCACCTTCCAAGTACTGTACTATAAGATTATTCATTTACTAAATAGATTTGTTCAAACATCTTCTCATCCATGTCACCATGCGTTGTGCTAAGTTGGAAATAGCTTTTCACCTTTACAGATTCGGAAGAAAGCTTGACCTTTGGATACTTCACCTCTCCCAAATTTTTCACCACTGAATGTTTGTGGATCACAAGAAAGTGTAAGTACATCGATGGCCATAGGAAATGATCAAACAAAGCTCATAGCTCACTTAAATTCTGAAATATCCATAACAGAAGTGGAATAGTATTTTTTTAAAAAAAAAGGGGAGATGTAGTTCATACTCGATGTGCTCTCTGATGCGATTTAGGAGCACTTCCTTCTTGCCTGACAGTCTCAACTTGTGCATCCTCAAATATGCTTTGCATTCGTAAACCTTTAATTTCTCCGACTGACCTTCTGTACATTGTAATAATAGTCATATTATCAACTATGTGATGACCACCAACAAAAGGAAACTACAGTTTTAGTCCATGAAATTGTAGGCCAAAACATACTCCGTAAGATATGTTTTCCTGCTAAGGACTTTCCTGCTTCTACTTCAGATTGCAATGAGAATTGAAGGTATACCTGAAACTTAGCCTTGACAAATTTCACCTAAAACTACTACAATATGATCACATAAAATTGTAATATTGAAAGATCGTACATCCATCAAATTGCTACACAATCCCAACAGCAGTTTTTGTATGTTTGTCCTTAAGCACATAAAATGGAACAATAAAGTTCATTCCCTGTGTCTAGTTCTGTCTCGACAAAACATGTTTCCTTGGTTCCTCACGTGCAGCTACAAAGCAAAACATTTCTATATATTTCCTTTTTTGCCAAGTTGGTATTTTTTGTTCTCATGGCATTATTCACAAATTTACACTTGCAGGCATATTACAAGGTCGCTCCTTTTCCATTTCCTATTTGTAAACATTTCTGGAAAGAGGACATAAATACCACATAAAAAATAAGAATCAAGAACTCACGCTGCATCAGCTTGTCCACCATGGCCAGAAGATCAAGCTCCTCCTTTCCCATCTTCGGCACCCCTGATCCTTTCCTGAAATTGCGAGATCCATAAAGAAACCTAATCACTTCAGCCCTGGTACAAAAGCAAATTTTACATCAGGAACAAAAACTCCAAGACCCAAACAAACAAAAGGCGGAACAAATGGCAAAAAAATTGTGAACCAAATTCCCGTTCCCGTTTCACGATCGCAGAAACCGAACCGAATTACCAATCCAATCAGAGAAGAGAAGGGAACGACCCCTCCTAACCTGTCCTTCCGGTTGGAGATGGACATCCAGGCAAGTATTGCATCCCACAGCAGCAACTTTCTTTAGGTATCACATAAATCATACTAAGAAAGTACAGTGGCACCTGACTTTGTTGCATTGGAAGCAACCCTGTTGAATTATGGATTTCCCTTAAACCAGCAATTACCCATAATACACAATTCGTAAAGAACAAGCTCAGGGAGAGGTTCTTGGAGAGGATTGAAGTATGGATTCTCCTACTAAAATTGAACAGAAAGACCTGAGTTCTATATAAAAGAACCAGAAGAAAATTAGGAATCCCATACAAGCAGCAGGGCGATCCCATGGCGGCACAAACCAAATAAAACATGGTAAGCATCTTCAGCTATCATGAAAATGGCATGGCAACAGCTGATTAGCATAATAAAATAGTTAAAATTTAATCAGGGTCTTTGGGAACACAAAAGGCATTTCTTGCAAAGAGCTTTGAAATGTCTATCTATTTGTTGCCCATTAACTGTAGTCAGGCAGAGTTAATACAAACCACGGAACCACGGAACGCATCAATCAACTTTATACTACCTAAACAAACTTGAAATACTTCTTTATCACTTTTGATACACTCATATACTAATTATAAGATATTCCAATATGAACCATATGAAAACATTGCAAAGAAGTACAAAGTTTTTAGCATATTTTACATATATAACAAATTTCTCTGAGACTAAACGCCTTTGAAATGACATAAGACTAAGAATGCATACAACTTTATAGTCCTCAAGAATTCTATCTCGCAACAAAATATAATGCATGTATAGGGATAACAAATTCCTCACCAAGTATCTTAGGAAAGAGCCAATGAGGACCCATTCGGGAAAAGTCCATGTACCTAACAGATCAATAAGCATTGACATTATATCTGAAACAAAAAAGTCTTCCTTACCAATTCTTCTCTTATTAGCACAGTGGAAAATTTTCCCGAGATATTCTCAAGTGAATTCCATTAAGATAACTTATAGCGGTCACATGTGCTCTCGGTTTCATAAGTAACTTTTTCACATCTCGCAGATAAGAACAATGTAGCTACCTTTAGGTAGAATGATATTCGATCGAAAGCACCCAAGAATGCTCCAGATCACGGAGACCTAAATAACAAAAGGATCTCACAAAAAATTCTACCCGACATTCTTTCTTTGTATACATCAACTCAGCTTTGTGGCATTTATACCATTAGAAGAACCCTTCTTCCACTCCTATCCATGAGGATGGCCCCAAACAAAGTAATGGGAATCTGAAATGAAATAACAAACCTTAGCAAAATGTATAGAAAGCCAACCAAAAATGCAGATAGTAGCTGATATCCGCATGGTCTGTGACAAATGAAAAAAGAAGACACAATTAGAAAATGAATCTGAAGTAAACAAAAATACACAATTAGCCCAATTGATAATTGAGCCATTTTACCATTTCGTCCAAGAAAGTCTACTAAGCGCCGCTAAGTAACAGCACCAATCATGGCCCCAATCGTCAATATAGATCCAAAATTGCAAACCGCAAGGTTAAAATGAGTTGCTAATACATATCACGATTCTGAGAGGAGAAGAGTGGAGCGAATTTGGGCCAAGATAAACATGTAACAGGGACTTGCCAAAATTTGGGCCAAGATACACTTATGGTAACTAAATCATCCAAAAAATGCCCTCAAGTTCATCCTTAAACCATGTTCCGTACACAATTACCAACTTTTCCATCAGTAAACTACATGGTTAATTGAAAAAAATGAATTTATCCAATATGCTTAACTCTGTAAACATAAGCCCTGTAGGTAATCCCAAACACTAAAATCACCTTACAAATTTGAGTTGATTCGCTAAGCCCTTGTTTCCCATACTCTCTAATAACAACAGCAATCAAGCATAGCAGACAAAATCGCAATTTCCAACAAATTTAAGGCAAGCCACTGTTATCGATAAAGCATAACCTGATCAAGCGTGTAAAGTTAAAACACATAATTGCCGAATAGTTTAGTTAACAATGAAGGATAAGCGATTAAGCCATCCGAGATCATAGGCAACAACAGATGCAAACAAACTGAAGAATCAGCCTCCGGCACGGGCTGCGTGAGCCTGAACTGCGAGGAGCTTCCCGAGGGCCTCGGGAGCACACCAGTCTTGCACCTCCCTGTGCAGTGCAGAACACCTCGGCTAGCTCCGGCTTCTCGGCGATCAAGTGGTTGAATCCATGGTCTTGCTCAGACCTTGAGAGCGAGGGCGACCTCCTCGCGGGTCATGCTGCGTCATGATAGTCTTGCTTGAGCATCGATTGAGCCCGACTCGGTGTATCCTCGCTGGTGTCGCAGAGGACCGAACGAGCCGCCGACGGGATGGGCTCTGGTAGGCGAGGCGTGAGGCCGGGCGTGGAGGCGGTGTTGAGGAGGATGTTGGCGTCGGACATGATCCGCAGAACAAGCGCAGGCGAGTGGGAGTCGATCTTGTACATCTTCTCGCAGAGCGGAGGTGTGGAGGAGCTTGAGGTGACCTTCTTCTGTTGACGAGGACCACGCCGCGGCCGCCAGACGCCGAGGGCCGAGCGGCGCCGATCGCCTCCATCGCGGGCAGATCCGTGGAGACGCGCAAGGAGCGGGAGATCGCGAGAGAGATTGGGGAAGCGCGAGAGATTAGGGCTGGAGAGTGGTGGTGGCGAGAGAGATTGGGGCGCGATCGGGAGTAGTGGATCTGGCCATGCGTTAGGGTTTGGGGGTTTTGAGGAGGGAAGGCATGGGAGCGAGGCTGCGAGATCTGAGGGGAAATGCGCTCGGCAGGACTCGATCGCTCGACCTCTCCATGCGCACTGTCTTGAGCGTGGAGGATGCATCGCGAGAGATTAGAGCTCGATTGTGGGGTACGAAGGAAGCCGCATCACGCCACCAATCGCCGCTTTATATATTAGTATAGATTATAAACTAATTTATCATACTTAGTGAATAAAAATAAGTTGTTTGCATCACTAAGCAGGGAAAAAATGATTAATTAGATTATAAAATCAATTAATCGTTTGACTACATCAATAACACTCCGAGAGCTTATTTTTTGGGCAACAGTGCTGTAAACACAAGCAAGGCAGGCCAAGTGGCCAACGCTCTATCTGCATGGACCAGTCGCATCGGAGGCCCCACGTGTCAGCCGAAGCAGGTATCGTGGGCCCCGCGGTCCAAACGGCCTAACCGCGCACCCCACGCCCTTTCCGCTCCACTCACCCGGCGCCCCTCCTCCTTCCCACGCTTCCCTCCATTCCATCCGTACACGCCAAGGCAATCCCCTCCCCTCCCCTCCCACCTTGGCTCTCCCATCGATCCCGAATCACCGGGCGATCCACCCCAAGCAGTTCTCTCCCGGGTTCTTTTGATGCATATTGAGGAGGAATTGAAGGTGAAGGAACTCAGGCAACGATTAACCCACCCCCACCCCCTTTTCTTGATCTTTCTTCTCTTCAATCGCCGTTTGATTCGCACGAACCATCGGGTTCGTATTTGGTGATTTGAGTCGGTGTCCTAGCGGCCTGTGGTGGGAGTGTACAGGCAGATTTCTTGGTTTTGTTTGGGCGAATTTGGTGGCTTTGCGCGTGTAGGACAGGGACCAGGGTCAGGGTGGGGTCTTTGTTCAATTCCTGCAGTGCGAATGTGCGACTCAAAGATTCCGCAGGCTTGTCATTGACCCTTGGCCACCCATTTTTTAATTGATATGACGGAGTCTTGTTGTTAGTTGTTGCTATGCAGTTTGGGGGGAATAAACAATTTGCAAGTGCATAATTGTGGCCTAATCTGGTTATTGATGTTATATTGTTACGTGTTGATTGAGTATCATCGTGCGAAAATGATGGCAGGATTTGCTCTAATTGCGCTCAATAATGCTTGCCGTCAATCATGCATTGGCATCAATGGTGATGCAACCGAACCAAAATGTAGTTATGGTTCATGACTAGTTAACTACTATTGGAATATTGGACATTGGGTAGGGAGAGATCCTAGCTGTCCGGAGAGGTAGAGGCGATATATGCTTTTCTTAGCCTCCATTAATTAGCCTTATGAACAGCAGCTTAAGAGCAGCCTTGTGCCTCCTCCGGTTTTGTCGAGAGAGATTTCGGGTAACATCCCAGACATGCTTGCTATTTGCTACTACTGTTCTTCAGTTTTACTTTGAACCACCGTCTTGAAAACTGTACGTGTTTTGCCTTCACCAAGATTTGAATGTCTGTTCCCTCCATCTTGACCTTTCTTCCACTGTTTGTGTGATGTCTCGGAAGCTCCTGAAATTGGATTTGTTTGCACACCTTTGACATCTCACGTTAAATTTGTAGTGTAAACAACTTATTTCATTAATTTCTGGCAGCCTTGTCTAAGTCTTAAATTCTAGAAACAGTATGTCAATTACAGTTAGGCAATCGACTAAAGAGAATATGGGTGGCTATTTAATCTCATAGTTTCTTGCATTTTGTTCTGAAGGATGAATTGCAATATAGTTTTCCAGGGTTGGCACATATATTGTTTTAATGCTAGTGGGCTTAGTGGCCCCTAAATGTTGGAGCATCCACAAAGTTAAGGTAGTTGGTCATTGCCAAGCTCTCATCCTAAATCTCAATTTACATTTCCAGGTAAAAAGTTACTAACACTGTACGATATCGTCCGATTTTCTGAGATGGGGGGTGTAATTGGACGGGGTGACTCCCCAAGGCACAGCTCGCCAGCATCAAAGTTAGAGAAGAAGATGGTTGAAGCCATGCAGCAGAGGGCACAGCAAGGAACTTCTGTGAAATCATTCAATAGTGTTATCATGAAGTTTCCCAAAATTGACGAGAGTTTGAGAAACTGCAGGACTATCTTTCAGCAATTTGGTGAGTATTCCCCAGTATGTGGGCTAGTGCTCTGGTAGTGCCAACATTTATTTCTACCATGCCATCAAAATTTCAAAACACGAAAGGGAAAACTTGATATATGCTTGAACTTTGAAATCAGCAGCAGCCCTGAAATTTTATTAGCTTATGTAGCGTTCGTTGTAGACTAATCTTGTCACTCAAATAGAATGGAAATGCAATGGTAGTCAATAAACAAAGTGAGAGATGGTGAGTCTGGAGTTGATGAACTTGATCAGTTAGAGTAATATTCCTCTACCCTACTATACACTAGCTTCATTAAAAGTTCCACCTATTTTGCATCTCCTAGAGCTTAAACCCGGTAGAATATATGGGCAGCACAACCAATCCCAGGGATTAGAGATAGACATCCGCAAGCTCCATTTATCCTTTTCTAATTCTTTGCTTTACCTCCATGTGGAGGTCTGAAGTCTAAACCCGCTTTAACCACCTTGTAACGAATTTGGATTCAACTTAACAGCCCTGTAAGTGATATTTGTCTGAAACCTTTGTCTTCGATTCTTGAGGCTTGTTCTCTATTCTTTTTTTTTCTCAATGTTCTAACAAATATATATTTTATGTGTTTCTGCAGATGAAGATTCCAATGGTGAAATAGATCAAGAAGAACTTAAGCATTGTTTCCAAAAGCTGGATATCTCATTCACAGATGAGGAGATAAAAGATCTATTTGAGGCATGCGATATTTATGAACACATGGGCATGAAGTTCAATGAGTTCATTGTCTTCCTGTGCCTTGTTTATCTTCTCAATGACCCGGTTGTGTCAGAAGCAGTATCCTTCATGCTTCAGATAGTAAAAACGCCCATTTTATTAGTTTTTGTTGTCACTTGGTTCTGGTGCTACATTGCATGAGAGCTATAATCAGAAAATGTTCCTCATTTTTAATAATGGAAACATTTCATATGAGTAAGATAGTTTTTTTATAAAAAATCATCAACAAAATCTTAACATGCATGTTTCTCATTGGAAAAATAAGATATAAAACTTGGGCTATATGTTTATTAAAGCTAAATGTTAGGTACACTGATGTGTAGTCCTCTTGCAGAAAAACAATATCTGCATGCTTGCATGCAACGCATTAATATATCTCTGTAGGGGGCGTTTTGAAAGTGCCTAAGATGTGGTTAACTTCTGAAGATATAATTTTTCTTGTTTGCAACAAAGTTCAAGAGAATATTTAAAAACAATTCCTAGAGAAGTACTTTCAAAAGAAGTTTAAGAGATACAATCTTTCTTGAACTTTGGCCATTGTAGAAATTCTTTAGATCATATAAGGTCACATTTCTGCATTGAGATACTATTTTACCTATTTTTTGTTTTATTTTTATTAGGAGACTGTTTATATCCTTGACATAATATGCTTCAGAGAAAAAGAATGGGACTAGGTAACCTGGAGCCAACTTTTGAGACATTGGTTGATTCATTTGTCTTCTTGGACAAAAACAAAGATGGGTATGTCAGTAAGAATGAGATGATACAAGCAATAAATGAGACCACCGCAGGAGAACGCTCTTCTGGGCGCATAGGCATGAAAAGATTTGGTGAGTTATCTCCTCTGGCACCGTCATAAATTTCAGCTCACAGCCACTTCCTCTCTGATTCTTGTAGCACCACATGTTTTTAGTCTTCTTCAAAGTTCAAACAAAGTGCTGTTGGGTTAATTATAAGAAAAAACATGTTTTGACCAACTTTCTCTCTAGTTATTTTGCAATGTTCTTGTGAAGTAATATATGGATACTTAGTCATTTGATTGTAGGTTGAAGAAAAGCTAATGATATGTGTGTAAGTTTCATGGCTTTGTCAATTTAAAATTCTGTGGAATATCAGTCAGCATGAGTGCTTACAGAATGAAATACTACTTGTTTTTTTTTTCAATTTTTTTTCATTTGAAGAATTTTTTATGTTTCCTTTCTCTATCAATTTAACTACTTCAAGATTGACAATTACGATCTGATGTTATTGGTTAAAATGCTTATGCTAAGCCACATTACGAAAGTTTAGATGTTTTTGTTGGTCTTCCTAATATTTACTCTTTCGATGTTTCCAGAGGAAATGGATTGGGACAAGAATGGAACGGTGACCTTTAAGGAATTTCTCTTTGCGTTTACTCGCTGGGTGGGAATTGATGACAATGAAGATGATGACGACCATGAATGAGTGTAGCTGAAGATTAGCCATTCTGAATAGGCCAAGTCAGCCCTAAGGAGATCTCCAGTAATTCTACTGTGGCTTGGAGTACTAAATGACAATCAAAGAGTAGTTCAAGTTCATTGGTGCCTTGCCGATCATGGCTGTTTATGTTCCTCGTTAGTAGAATGAACCCAAGTAGTTTCTAGTTGTGGCGAGAATTTGTTGATAAAAACTTGCCTTGGTGAGATGTTGTTTGATCATAGATAACCCTGTCATTCAGAAATTTGTACTCAGATGTTTGATTTTGAAAGCTTAAAAATGTAAAGCTTTCATGGGAGGTGTTCTTTCCTTTGAGATCGGAATCGGATACTTGTTCTTGCATGTACATTTTGCTGAAATATAGGTCATTGCTATTGCAGAATGAGCAATACTATTGACATGCTTACCGGTATTGTAGAGTCAAGGCATCTCTAACGTTCCAAGTTGGTAGATGCTCAGAATTAGTTTTCTCATCACGTTTCTCAGACTTTAGCCATCAGGTACAAAAGATGGATAATAAGGAGGCTGATTGGCTGAGTGACATCTGGGTAATGCAGTGCGTGGTGATAAAACCCTAGTAAAAAATAACTAGGTAGAGACGCGCGCGATGCCGCGTCGCGCGAAAAAAATTGATCCGAGTTTTTTTGTAAAAACGTAATTTTGTTCTTCTCGGCTTTTTAAAAAAATTTAGCTGGCTAGATGCCATCAACAAATTTACGTAACTACTATTTTTTCTATAAGGATCCACTCGAAATCTCCCGGATTTAAAGGACCGGGTTAAAAATTGGCTGGATAGTCTAAGTTTAAAGAACCAGCGTCTGCGTCGAATTTGTTCAAGCATGATTTTTTTTTACAAAATAACCAGACCTAAACGTAATTTCAAATCTTTCGGGTCGAAAAAACTGGCGCCCGTGTGGAATTTGCGGAACTATAGGGTATTTTTTGCAAAATAACCAGTGGAAGGACCTGTTCGCGATTTCGAAATCTTCCAATGGAAAGAACCAGCGACCTGTTCGTGATTTCGGAATTGTCGGGGTCCTTTTTGCAAAATAACCAATGGAAGGACTTGTTCGCGATTTTGGAATTTCTGAAAGGTTTTTTGGCGAAAAAAGTGATGTGGCATACCTAGCTGCGCTCGAAATCTTCTGGGCTTAAGATATACTAGCCAGTGTCACACGCTACATCACGTCATGTGAAATTTCATAGCGTGTATGATGTGTCGCGCGAAATTTGGTCCAGCAGATATTTCTGTAAAAAAATTGTGTAATTTCAATTTTCTTGTTTGCATAATTCTAGCGTAATTTCGGATTTCTTGTTTTTTAAAATAATGAATTGCTAGAAGGCATCCGCAAATCTTTAGATTGGTAGGAGCTGTGGGTAAATCTATGTTTTTTAGAGAAAAACGCAGAGGGACCTAAACATATTTATTTTTACGTAATTCCAATTTATTGTGTTTCTTTTTAAAAAATGGGTCGCTAAGACCCATCGGTGAATCTGTGGACTGTTATAAACCGTCGGCAAATCTACGGTTTCTGTTTTTGGAAGAAAACAAACGTATTTTCTTTTTTTGCGTAATTCCGATCTTCTTCTTTTTAAAAAAATGTGCCGCTAGAACCCGTCGGCGAATCTATAGACCGCTAGAAATCGTCGGTGAACCTGTGTCTTTTGTTTTGGGGAGAAAACCACGAAGGGATATAAATGTAATTTCATTTCCCTTCGAGTCCACAAAAAAAACGATTTCTTGGGACCTAAACACAATTCTATTTTTCTTCTTATCCATTTTGTTAAAAACCACCGGAGGACCTGAACGTAAATCATAGAGGACCTAAATGTAATTTTAGGTTTGTCGGTCCTTTCTGTTAAAAACCGATAGAAGGTTCTAAACGTAATTTCAAATTTTCCGAATGAGCTTTTCGCGAGGAGGGTGACATGGTGCGGCTGGTTTGCCTCTAATCCTCTCCACTATATATAATAGTACTAGCAATAATAGCGCTTCTATTTGTCTTGGGTTCTGTAGAGTCGATAGGACTCGTCGGCAAATTCATGGGGGTCGTATTTTCGGTTTTCATATTTGTTTTAAAAAATAGGTCGTTAGCTATAAACCTCCAACGAATCTACGTTTTTTAGAAAACATGTTACAACCCGTCGTCGATAAAATTTGTCAAATTTTTATTTCCGCAATTTTAAATAAAATGGGTCGGTGAGGACCATTGGCGAATCCATAGGATATTACAAACCTTCGATGAATCCACGTTTAATCTATGGGTTACTATAAACCTTCGACGAATCTGTGTTTTTTTTAGAAAACCGTAGTTATTTTTTTACGCATTTCGGGATATCTGATCATTTTTTTGTTTTTTGTGTTTGTTAAAAAAAATGGGTCGTTAGGACCCGCCGGCGAATCTATGGGTCGCTATAAATCTTTAGACGAATCTACGTTTTTTTAAAAAAACCCACGGTTATGACCCGTTGGTAAATCCATAAGTTGTTATAAACCTTCGACGAATCCGTGTTTTTTTGTCGATGCGTGTTTTATTTAGAAAATTGCGGTTGAATCTGTGTTTTTTCTTTTTTTTGTTTTTTGTATTTGTTAAAAAAATGGGTCGTTAGGATCCGCCGGCGAATCTACGGGTCGCTATAAATCTTTGGACGAATCTACTTTTTTTTAAAAAAAAAACCCAAGGTTATGACCCGTTGGCAAATACACAAATTGTTATAAACCTTCGACGAATCCGTGTTTTTTTTGTCGATGCGTGTTTTATTTAGAAAATTGCGGTTGAATCTATGTTTTTTTGTTTTTTTAAAAGAAAAGTGTGGCCGTTTTTTTTATGTATTTCCTTTTAAAAATTTGCTTTCAATTCGTGGCGAATCTATGAACCGTTATAAACCTTTGACGAATCTGGTTTTTTCGTTTTTTGGTTTTTTGTGTTTGTTAAAAAAAATGGGTCGTTAGGACCCGCCGGCGAATCTATGGGTCACTATAAATCTTTGGACGAATCTACGTTTTTTTAAAAAAACAAACCCGCGGTTAGGATCCATTGGCAAATCCATAAGTTACTATAAACCTTCAACGAATCTGTGTTTTTTTTGTGACGAAAACATTTTTTCTGGGTTTTTTTGGTGACGAAAACATTTTTTTCGGGAAAAACGGAGAAAGGACCTAGATGTAAGAAACAGGGGCCTGTTTGTTATTTTTTGGACCTGTTCGCTATCCTGAAAAATTAGAAAAGGGCTTGTTCGCGATTTGAACTTAACGGGAGGTTTTTCCGTAAAATATTACGCTAGGGACCCAAACGCGATGAAAAAAAAATTATCTTCCTCTCACAAAAATCACGAAGGACCTATTCATAATCCGTAAGGATCTATCCGTAATTCGAAGAAACGGAGGGGTTTTTTCGCAAAATCGAGTGCGCTGACACGTGGGTCACCTGAGCTTGCTCCAATCTCTAGCGCTATAAAGGTGTAAACATACATATTATTAATTATTAATTAATCAAAGGCTAACATCAAGCGCTGCAACAATTTGCTATTGTACCCGAGAAAAATTGCTACGGCATCTTGATCCATCCGGAGCGTTATTTTCCGACCGGATGGTTGAGAAGCAATAGTAGCATGGTACCATTAGCAGGAACGCAAGCAGAGTACCAAAAAAAGTGAAGAGAAAGTTTTTTTAAAAAAAATAATTAAAAAAACCTCAGCAGCGGGGTCATCTCTGGATGAATTTTTTAAAATAATATGTGTTTTAAAAAAATTACAGAAATAATACACTGAAAAAATAACAGTTTTACCTACTTGTCGCACTTCCAAAATGCGACAAAGATTATCTCGCAATTCCGAATTATGACAATCTCTCTGTCGCAATTCTAAATTGCGAGAGAGAGGTGTCGCGGACTATTCAACTCTTTGTCATAATTTGGAATTACGACAGAGAGATGTCACTGACCGTTGAGCTTTCTGTCGCAATTCCAAATTGCGATAGAGAGGGTAAAAACTCGGGCGCCAGCCCTTGGCCTCATTTCACCAAGCACTGAGCAGTTTCAACCAGAGCCAGCGCCGCCAAAAAAAGAGAGATGAGAGGGGAGAGGAAGAAAAAGAGAAGAAGGGGGAGGAGAGGAGGGGAGGAAGAGGAGGAAGAAGAGGAGTAGGGAAGCTTCGTCGCGTATTGAGGTAAATTTTATTTTCATTGTTTTAATTTTGATTGTAGTGATCGAATTAGAAAAACGGTTTAGTGATTTTGAATTGGGGTTGAATTTCGGTTGTATTATGGTTGAATTGTATTAGGATTTAGAAAAAAGATTGTATTATGATTGATTTTAGTAGTTTTTTTAGAAAAATATTTAGTGATTTTGAATTTAGTAGTTATTTAGAAAAATGATATAGGTACAGATTAATTAGGGTTGGCAATAATTTATTTAAATTGACGATTTAGTGATCGGATTGTGTAGATTTTTAATTATTTAGTTGTATAGAGTTATAATAGCTAGATATAGAAAATTGCAAGAATTATGAGAGATACAATGTGTGCAAGAATTACGTGAGATACAATGTGATACAAAAAATTAATTTTTGTATGATTGCACAGACAATTGTTTGAATTGGTGTAGAGTATATCGTCGTATGAATAGATTAAGACTTGAAAGGTGGTAGAGTTATATCGTGCGATCATTAAAAAATCCATGAAATGTTTGATAGGTATGAACGGACGAGTAGAATTTAAAATACACTACGGAGAAGGGGTTCCGCAGATGGGTGCACAAGGGGTGGAACTTAGTCATTTTTCAAGTGTTATGGCTGGCCTGTCACGTGCTAGTGAGCATTCGTGGGGCACGGTTAACAGATAATTGTACCACATGTTCTCGTTAGATAGTAAATTGCATGACCACAAGCTGCACAGAGTAGGGTCTCGAAAATGGGATTACACGTACTGAGAGTTAGTAGAACTGAAGGGGCCAAAGTTCTGGAGCTCGTATGTAAGATTGGCAACTGAGAATGGTTGACCATTAGTGTTGTTGGCACGAGCATTTGAGTAAACCAATACTGACCATACGATGCAGGAGGATATTGGTGGTGATGAACCAGAGGAAGTTAGGGAGAGTAGATAAACCGGAGAGTGCTTAGTGAGACAGGATGTCAGTTCAAGTCATGAGGGTGTGCGAGGCGAGGAAGCTAATGTTCTAAATCTAGATGTTCAGGTACCATTGGGCATGACAAATGAGGGAGAAAACATTGAATCATAGGTTGAAGAGATAGAGGCAGAGAGCCAGGAATATGAGAATTTGAGTAACAACGCAGACGATGAAGAGCATTTCCCTACGGAGTGGGGTGCATGTCAGTTGGATAGATTGGTGGTCGACGAGAGTGAACACTTCCCGTGGCAGTCGGATAGAAATGAGGTGAGGCAAGGTGCTATTTATAAGAATAAATTTGAGGTTCAGGAAGCAGTGACAGCATGGGCAGTGTCATTTCGTAGAACCTTTAAGGTTGTGAAATCAGACCAGAGGGTATATGATGTCAGATGCCAGATGGAGGGTTGCCCCATGGCGTGTGCATGCGTACCAGCCTAAATGGAATACCGTTTAGAAGTGTTCTATAGTCATTCCACACACATGCGTGCTTACGGAGTCTGCCCAATCGCATAGAAACATATCTTCAGGTTTTGTTGCAAATGCAATGTATGGAGAGATTGTGGGCAACCTAGATTTAGAGCCACGTGTAATTATACTTGTAATGGAGCAGAGGTTTCAGTACACCATAAGCTATACGAAAGCATGAAGAGTGAAGCAGAAGGGTTTAGAAACTAGATTTGGTACATACGAAGACTCATATCAGAACCTACCAAGTATGTTTGAGGTGATCAAGGAAAGAAATCCTAGAGCTTGTATCGATATTTGTGAGCGGCTCTCGTAGCGCTTCCCTAGGAAGATGGTACTCAAGCGGGTATTCTTTGCTTTCAGTGCATGTGTCAACGCGTTTAGACATTACCGTCCGTTGTTATGTGTTGACGGAACATTCTTGACTGAAAAGTATAAAGGTCAGATATTGACTGTCATAGGAGTTGATGGCAATAATCACGTTCTTCTAGTTGCGCTCGCATTCGTGGAGGGTGAGAACACAGAAAGCTGGCTCTGGTTTCCAAGAAACGTGAAAGCTAGCGTCATGGATCAGCGGCCTAGAGTTTGTGTTATACACGATTGGCATCCCAGACTATTGAAGGTGGTCGTGCAGTTACAGAAAGGTGCAGAAGAAACACATCCATAGCCTGATATGCGAAGTAGGTGGTTGAAGCATCAAGTTGGCCTAGAGAAGGGGTGAATAGGCAACTTTTCAAATTTTAACCATTAAATAACAGAATGATTTCTTTGCTAAAGTAAATAAATAATCAAAACAAGATGACAGAATAAGAAGCACAAACAATTAATAGCAGCGAAAATAACTCAATAACAAGAATAAGCACAAGAGATACAAGTATTTTATCCCGTGGTTCAGAGCCAGTCTCCTACTCCACGTTAGAGCACTTCTTTCGAAGTATAGCTCCTCCAAAACTAGTCGCAGTAGTTTTGGTCTCCACTCGGGTAACTCTTTCACCACTCTGGTGAGGTGAGTTCCAAACCTCTTCACAACCTAAGTGGCCTTCCACAAGCTCCTCTGGACAAGTTGCACCTACACAGCCTCCAAGCCGTCTAGAACCATTAAGATCCAAGAGCAATAGACTATGCACTAGCCATGTCTCTTAGTTCACTCAGCACAACACTACTGGACTAAGCTTGGAGTTAAACACTCAGTAAGTGTTAAGATTTTTGAGTTCAAGGGTGAAACACAGTCTCCTTGATAAAATAAAAGCTCTAAGGATGCTAAAATGTCAAGGAAATCATAAAGTCCTATGGTAGATTGCTCGGGAAATGCTTATATATGCATTTGGAATGAATATAGCCGTTACACCTACCACAGTAGCCGTTGGGATGTGTCAGACTATCAAAAATCAGGATTATACGTTTGCAACGGACTTAGCACAATAATCTAGTGATACTGGTCCTGTGTACTCCGAACCAATTAGGATTATTTATGCCGGACTGAAAATTTTGGTTCGTCGTACATAGGCTGTTTGGATGTTTTGTTCTGGCGAGGAGATGTGAGATTGACATGCGCGCCGGACCGAAAAGTTTGGTCCATCGTGGATGGATTTCAAAGAAATTTTCAGCAGTGGTTTTTTGGAATAATGCAAGTGTTTAACCGAGAGGAATGCTTTTGCGCCAGACTGAATTTTGTATTAGCGGAATTTGGTCCGGCGTGAATGGTGTGCGCTCAGTTTGCTTTAAACAAAGGATTCTTTCACCACGGACTTACGAAATAAAAGGTCCGGCGTAAATGGCTTGCACCGGACTAAAATTTTGTTAAGGAACTTTGGTCTGTCATGAATGGAATGGGCTCGATAAGGATTTTAACTAAGAATGTTTTGACGCGGACTAAAATAGGAATGGTTCGACGAGAATGAAGTTTTGGACTAAAGTTGCGCCGGACCTAAGAAGTGAGCAAATGTGGTTTAGTCCAGGACACACTTAGACTTTGTATGGGGAGAGTGACTGATTCAAGGTAAAGGATGACTAAGTATTTTAACTCCAAGCAGTCTAATTCAATCTTAACCTTATGAACCAAAATTCTAACTTGTGCATAATCCCCCTTTATAGTATGGTCAACCAAAAATAAGTCCTAGCTACTTAGCTTGAATCATCTCCCAAGCCAGAACTAACAAAAAAAGGCCTTAATCTTGATCATTTGAATGACTTCTTTTATGCTTCAAACAACATTCTTCATGTCTTAGAGATTATTGACTTGGTCATCATCACCAAAACCATATAAATAATTATGCAATAAGAATTAGGGGGCCTAGACGCTATCAATCTCCCCCTTTTTGGTGATTGATGACAATATACCTTTACGAAGTCAATAATATCTCAAACATTCTGCAAAACAAAGTTAGCTTGATAGAGTATAAGTAGTTTTATACAGAGATTATAACATTTTTGCTTCCCCTAAATGTAAGCATGATTGTTAATGATCATATCTTTTTAGAAAAGAGTCAGAGCATTAAAATATCAGAGCTTGGACTATATTATAGTATTAAAATACATCGAATATATCAGAGCCTCAAAATTAAAATTGAATATATCAGAGCATTAAAACTAGGGCAGGGTGTTATTATCAGAGCAACAAAACACACCTCACTAATAACATTAGATCATTCAAAGCACAAATAGAAAATGTCAGAGCAAATGTTACTATCAGATCAACTAAGAAACAACAGAGTATCCAAATATCATTAAAGCACTTAAAAGTTCAAATCCAGAAAAGCACAATTAACAAAGTATAACTATTTATAAGGTTGTTTAGGCTAACTTTAAGGTAAGGTTCCCCCCAACACTCCCATTTACATAAAGTAGCTCAAGAGAATTATCTAATACTTCTCCCCTTTGGCACCAATTGCCAAAAAGGGCCCTACTTGCACCTAAAGAAGGTCCTCTTGAGCTGATTGAACACTGAACTTTTTCGAGGAGGGGAGACAATTTGTACTTCATCATCATCTGATTTTGCTTGAGTCGGGGAACTTGGCATTGGGGCCATTGCTTGAACATACCAGCTTGGATAATCTGGGTCACCAGGCTGAAAAGAAGGACTTGGCACTAAGGCCATTGCTTGATTATACTAGCTGGGGTAGTCAAGATCACCAGACTAAAGAGATAAAAGGTGGAGATCTGTTGCATCTTGTTTAAAGAATCATTGATGACAATTGCAGATTTAGTGATTTCACATAAACCATCAATAGTGTGTCTCCCAAAGTTCTATTGATTATCTTCAAGTCCCTGGAGAGCTTGCTCAGTGTAGTTGAAGTGATCTTCGAGATGTTCACAAATCCAATCAAGAGCACTATGGCTTCGCTTGTTTGTAATATCAGCTTGATTGTACAGACTCTTCTAATTTTGATCAATCTTCAGATTCATGTCGTACAGTCTATCATTCAATAGATTTTGATTAGTGCTTAGTTTCTCCATCCACTTTCTTAAATCCTTGATTGCTTTTGATATGATTAAACCTTGTGTAAGTCTCATCTCTGAATCTGATTTGGTCTTCATACTGTTTTCTCATCTGTTCTTGAATTTGATTATTATACTGCTGCATTGCTCTCATCTGTTCTTCATATCTTTGAGCTGTCAGTCTTTGATCTTCTTCATATTTGGTCTGAAAACCCTCTTTGATCAGATAATACTGCTTCTCATAAGATTGGAACCATGCAGGTTGAGTATCAAATAAACTTTCCCATCCTGGGAAAGTGTCATGTTGTGTATGATGGGATGTGCTTTAGGAGGTGGAGGAGTATAGGTTTGATCAAATCCTTAAGGCATTCCTGATCCTCCAGCCTCATAGTCATGTGCTCCTTGCCTTACTCCTTGGCTCTCCATAAACCTTGCAGCAGCAGCTAATTCTTGGAGATGATGAATTTGTTGTTACTTAGATTGTTGTTGAGCAGAAGGGCTAGAGACCCCCTTAGAAGCCGCATCATCTTCAAACAGAGCCTCTCTGAGTCAACATAATAGTCATCATACACTTCTGTTGGTTCAGTATGACTGAGGAAGGCTCTTAATGCTAAGAGTTCTGGAATTGGAGCATCTGGCATTGGATACTGAGTAGACTTTGCATGACTTGAAGTTTTACTCTTACCACCACTGTGAGCACTTGCCTTTTTACTTTTCTCAGATTTACTTGCACTGTGATGGCTGCCATGACTCTAAGAGTGAGGTGAAATGTGGCTATAGCCTGCACTCCTTGGTGCTACAAAGTTTCCATCATGACTTTGTGAATGATAAGAGTGATGACTGTAGCTTCCTCCAACACTAAATCTTTCATCATCAGCCTCATTTTGAGCACTTGGCTCATTTTCTTCTTCTGTTCCATATTCAGAGATGATTTCTATGCTCGGCTGATTTTCTCTTTCTTCCATATTTGGTTGTGCTGATTCTTGAGGTTCATTTTGTTGTAAGTTGTGGAGAAATCCTAATACCCTTATATTTTCTCTAGTAGCCTTTGTGCATAGTGTATTTCTTGGGAAAGCACTTGAAATCCCTATTCAGCTCTTCTTGACCAATTATACCTTGTGCCAATAGCATTTGAGTTATTTGCTGAGCAAAAAGTAAAGGACTTCCCATCTTCCTATAGATGGCTTCTTCCATCTCCCCAAAAATGTAGTCCACTAAGTCTATGGGCTGTCTTGATAATATCAAATATAACAACTAAGCCATATTAGGAGTTACTCCTTCTTTATAACTAGACTTAGGGAATATAGTGTGCCTTAAGAGTAGCTGTAGGACTTTTGCCTCTTCTGACAAACAGTGAACTCTGTTAGGGCTGAAATTTGTTTCAGTGATATCTCTATATATGTGGGCTGACACTTGTAGATCTGGCATGTCACCCACTTGCCTCCATCTGTGTCCAGGAAACATCTTCTCATAAACTCTGGTTCTATTGAACAGTGGACTTGAGGCACCAATGGCAGTTTCAAACTGAGGAGATCTCACTTTTCTGACTTTTCCATCGATAGTGAACATAATGTACCTTATTTGCTTGTTCACTAGTAGAGAAGTATAGAACTCTAGGGTTCTTGACACTCCATAGAATGGTTCTATTTGACTTCATGCTTGCTAATCCAGGAGTTGAATTTATATAGTTATAGAGACTTGTTGAACCAGCTATAGAATTTACTTGATTCCAGTCCACATACTGATGGTTTGAGAGAGCTGACATTTGAGCTCCCTTTCTATCTCTCCTACTCTTGTATCTAATTAATATATTCTTTTGCAGATTGGTGATGAAATTTTCATCTGGAGGAGGTCTTGAATCAGGAAACCATACCTTCTCATTTTCAAGCCTTATTGCTCTCCACTTTTTCCCTCCCAAAGTGGCAAGATTTTCCCATTTAACATATCAACTTCATCATCTAATTCAACATTTTCAGAAGAGGACTCTTTACTAGGTTCATAATCACTGTCCTCAGATGAAGATGATTCTGACTAGACTATCTGTTTCCCTTTTCCTTTCTGAGGATGAGAAGTGACTACTTTTCTATTTATCCTACCAGCTGTGTGTGTATATTGTATGAACACTGGTCCTTGAGGCTGCCTAGAAATGGAAATTCCAGGAGAACTAGTTGTTTTCTGCTTTTTCCCTTTTACTTTTTCTACAATTTTCTCAATCAATCCCCTCTTATCAGGATTTTTGGACCTCATTGTGATATTGTAGCACAACCCCTCTGAAATTGTTCAGTCTTACTCAATATGACCTCTGCCAAGTGAAACTGACCAGACCTAGATTAAGACAAGAGCTACGGACTTGTTCTAGGTCTAGGGTTTGACAGGAAACAGAAGAGAGAAAGGTCTGGGGTAACTTACTGAGCCTTGAGAAGCTTCTTGCGCAAGGAGACCAGAGGAACACCATTGCCAAAGCTCGATTTGGGATTGCTTCGGTGTAATGGGAGAAGAATTTCTGGCCTTGAGAGCTTTGTGCAAGGGATTAGAGTGGGGAATTTTTTTTTTTGAAGGAGGCCCTTCTTCCCTACCCCAACCTCCACTCCAAACCGCAAGCACACAAACACATCTCCCACTCACATTTCACCATGGTTGGATCTTCTAGCAAAGCAATCTCGTGGACACCAGATATGAGTAGTGTAGCCCTTCACACGATGAGGGTTACACGTAACGGGAAAGATGATTCGTTCAAGGAGAAGAATTTAAGTAAAGTAGTATCCAAATTGCAAGAGTTGCATCTAACATCATCGAGGCATGACGAGACAACCTTTGGCCTAAGCCTTGTGACCTTCCACGACCTCAAGTCGCACTGGCAATGGTGGCGTCAAAAGATATTTAAGGGCATGCGAACTAGCCAACCGGAAGGGACCTCAAAGCACACTGGCAATGGTGGCGTCAAAGGTATTTAAGGGTATGTGAACTAGCCAACCACCCTTCTGCTACAAGTTTCTCATCAATATCTCGTAGGGTAATGATGCTACCCGATCAGTATGCAGAGCATATTAAGGTTAGTTATTTTATATTCGTTCCCCGTAATAATCTTTTTAGCACCATCCATAACTTCACTACTTCGTATGCTCATCTTGTGTGTTAGTCATTCCCCGAGGATAAAGAGTTGATCAACAAAGATATCCCAGAATTCATAGCGATGTTTGTGCTCTTCAGCGGTGGTGTCATGCCTGGTTCGCGCAGAAGCCACACAAGAGGATCTAACTGGAGGGGTAGAGGTCCACCGATCACTGTTGCAGCAGAAAGTTCAAGAGGACGTTAAACCACCACGGAAGAAGAGCTTGCTCCTAACTGTGGCAATGATAATGACGATTTCATATCACCTAGACCTCGACGTTCAAGCACTATCACAACTGGTCGTTCAAGTACTATCAGAATTGACTGTTCAAGCACTACTACAATAGGCCATTTCAAGAACTATGACGACGACGATGATTTCATGTCACCTAGACCTCGACATTCAAACGCTATCAGACCTGGCCGTTCAAACACTACCACAACAGGCCGTTCCAGGAACAATGCACGAGGACGTCCAACTAGCACTGAAGAACGGGTACCTCCTAACCGTACAAATGACGATGACGATGATTTCATGCCACCTAGGCCATGAACCAATGTACCCCTATTATCCAATGGCCATAGAATGTATGGTTCTATGACATGCCTTTGAATCCTCTATTCCAAGATCCATGGACATAGAATGTATAGTTCTATGACATGTCCTAGTGTTGTATCCTAGTTTTATGAATTTCTTCTGTATCTTTGGTGTTGTTCACAGGCCATACTACTGTACTTGTTATACTTATTACATTTTGTAACATAAATGATTTATTCAACATTTTACTATGATTTGTTGTGAAATTTGTCGTCAAAGAGAATGAAGAACAACGAAATTTGAATTTTTTGTCAACCAAAAGACACTGAATAATAATTTTGTAAAATACTACATGAATTATCACCGACAAATATGAATTTGTCTTTTTCTAGGGGACCTTGGTTTGAACTCTAAAATTTTAGAGTTCTGTCGAAATAATACTGACTTTCAATAATTAATGCTCACAAGTTACAGCAAATTTTTGAATGAAATCTGTGAGAAAATATTCTTCATAAATTTAGTTTCCTCCCAAAAAAATATAATGATTTTTACGATTTAAATGGTCTGACTCTCTGACAAATATAAATTTTTCTGAATTTATTGTACTCTAAGTCGAACCGTAAATTTCTAACAGCCATTATAACTTTTTTTGCGCGAGTGGCACTCAGTCACTATTCCCATCTGCGACAGAGGCAATTGCGAAAAACTTTCTGTCGCAATTTGGAATTGCGATTGCCTCTCTACTGCAATTCGAAATTACGACACAGATGTGTCGTATTTTAGAAGTCTGACAGTGGGTAAAACTGTTTTTTTTTGTGTATTATTTCGTAATTTTCTTAAAAACACATATTATTTAAAAAATTCTCTCTCGACAGTGGGCACTTTCGGAACGCGGATCGGGCTCGATCTCACGCAGCGACGTGGACGAACTACCGACCAAGCCACGTGGAGGCTGGAGTCATTGCGGTCGAGAAGAGGGAGATCTGAGGACAGGTCCGAAGAACCCCCCTCGCAGCCAGGAGAAATCGGAGGTAATCCGGAAATTCCTCTTCTGCTCCTTCAGCATTCCGATTTCCGAATCGTCCTGAATTTCTTTCTTGGTTTCTTGATCTCTGGTTCATTTGGCTCGGTCCCAAGAAAAGGCCATATCTTGGTTTCTTGATTTCATTTTATCATGGCACATGGCTTCATGGTTCATCTTGGTTCTTCGGTGAATTGCGTAAATTTAAGGTGTATAAATAAGATTAGCAAATGATCCGTATCACGATTTCTTGTTTGATTGCTTCAAGTTAAACTTCATTTACTGGATTGACCAAATTAAACTGTTTTAAGTGGCTCGAAAGGATAGTACAGCAGATTGAATGTTCCCATTTGAGTTGACATGAGGATTTCTTCGTGTCAAGAGGAAACACCAATCCTCCATTATTAAGGCACCAGTGTTCTCGAGTGCTTCTTTACACTGTAGTGCTAATATATGTTGATAAAAAGATGGAACCTCCTGAGGTTTTTCTTTCCTGTTTGGTTTGCATCTTTGCAGGATTGGCACATTGGAGGCTGAGCTTTTCGGCAGCTAAGATGAGTGGAGGACATGATAATACTGGGAAGCCTTCCTCGGGTATACAGCAGGGACTTCCTTATACTTATTACACTTTGTAACATAAATGATTTATTCAATATTTTACTATGATTTATCGTGAAATTTGTCGTCAAAGAGAATGAAGAACAACGAAATTTGAATTTTTTTGTCAACCAAAAGACATTGAATAATAATTTTGCAAAATACTACATGAATTATCACCGACAAGTATGAATTTGTCTTTTTCTAGGGGACCTTGATTTGAACTTTAAAATTCTAGAGTTCTATCGAAATAATACTGACTTTCAATAATTAATGCTCACAAGTTACAATGAATTTTTGAATGAAATCAGTGAGAAAATATTCTTCATAAATTTAGTTTCCTCCAAAAAAAATATATAATGATTTTTTCGATTTAAATGGTCTAACTCTCTAACAAATATAATTTTTTCTAAATTTATTGTACCCTAAGTCGAACCGTAAATTTCTAACAGCCGTTATAACTTTTTTTGCGCGAGTGACACTCAGTCGCAATTCCAATCTGCGACAGAGGCAATTGCGAAAAACTTTCTGTCGTAATTTGGAATTGCGACTGCCTCTCTGCTGCAATTCAAAATTGCGACAGAGATGTGTTGTATTTTAGAAGTGTGACAGGTGGGTAAAACTGTTTTTTTTTTGCGTATTATTTCTGTAATTTTCTTAAAAACACATATTATTTAAAAAAAATCTCTCTGGACAGTGGGCACTCGGAATGCGGATCAGGCTCCGATCCACGCAGCGACGTGGACGAACTACCGACCAAGCCACGTGGAGGCTGGAGCTGCTGCAGTCAAGAAGAGGGAGATCTGAGGACAGGTCCGAAGAACCCCCTCACAGCCAGGAGAAATCGGAGGTAATCCGGAAATTCCTCTTCTTTTCCTTCAGCATTCCGATTTCCGAATCGTCCTGAATTTCTTTCCTGGTTTCTTGATCTCTGGTTCATTTGGCTCGGTCCCAAGAAAAGGCCATATCTTGGTTTCTTGATTTCATTTTATCATGGCACATGGCTTCATGGTTCATCTTGGTTCTTCGGTGAATTGCGTAAATTTAAGGTGTATAAATAAGATTAGCAAATGATCCGTATACGATTTCTTGTTTGATTGCTTCAAGTTAAACTTCATTTGCTGGATTGACCAAATTAAACTGTTTTAAGTGGCTCCGAAAGGGATAGTACAGCAGATTGAATGTTCCCATTTGAGTTGACATGAGGATTTCTTCGGTGTCAAGAGGAAACACCAATCCTCCATTATTAAGGCACCAGTGTTCTTGGAGTGCTTCTTTACAACTGTAGTGCTAATATATGTTGATAAAAAGATGGAACCTCCTGAGGTTTTTCTTTCCTGTTTGGTTATGCATCTTTGCAGGATTGGCACATTGGAGGGCTGAGCTTTCTGGCAGCTAAGATGAGTGGAGGACATGATGATACTGGGAAGCCTTCCTCAGGTATACAGCAGGGACTTCCTTGTCACTTCATACAGTTGCATGAGGAAATACTCGAGCAAAAGATGTGATATGTTAGTGATCATGCACAAACTTCTGATCAAAAACAAAATGTATGGTTCTTTTAGAATTTTGTGATTGGAGAAGTATTTAGCCGTGTTTCGCGTAGATACATTCAGATACTAGCTGATCATATCAGGACCCACTGATCTTTCACTGTGAACTCATATATCACTTTTGCCTTGCAGCTAAGATGACAAAGTTGAAGGAGTTGTTGCACAGAAGTGAAAATCACATTTGTGCTGACTGCAGTGCACCTGATCCCAAATGGGCGTGAGTGTTTGCATGACACACCGATGATTTAAGTTGTCACTATTCACTATTGACTAGCTACTGCATATTTGCATGAGTCATGACATTTTAACCACTAGATGATTTAAGTTACCAGTATTCACTAGTAAGAAGCTAGTTAGTCTATTTCTCATAATTTCTGTCCTTTTCTATTAGCAGAAGAAAATATTAACAGAATATGTAGACGAACAATAAAGTATGCAGAATCTCAGAAAATAAAACAGGCGTTTAATTGAGTTTTTCTCAACTCATGACTCTTTGCAAATAATTGAGTTTTTCCTTCCAGATCTGCTAATATTGGAGTATTCATATGCCTAAAATGTTCTGGCGTTCACAGAAGCCTCGGCACACATATTTCAAAGGTTTAACTAGTTGCAACTCAAAATAATCTTATGCATTTTGAAAATCCAATTGTGTTAGTAAGTTTTTTGTGTTTCTGTATCTTTACTAGTAATAATACAGCCAATACGTGGAAATAGCAATACATCATGTAAGATATCAGTTCCAGACAGAATATACTCCCTCTGTTCATTTTTATAAGGTGTATTTTGACTTTGCACAAAGATTAAAATTGCATTGAAATTGAGAAAAGTATGAGAGAAAATGACTTAGATACCCTCACTTAATTGTCTTGGAAGATGAAAGATATACTTTGTGTAGGTGGTAATGAATAAATGCATACAATTGAGAGAGAATAAATAGGGGTATGAAGGAAAAGTCTCATTAAATCTATACGCAAGCCTTATATTTGTGAACAAGGCCATTCAAAAAATAAGCCTTATAAAAGTCAACGGAGGGAGTACTTATCTTCATTGCCATATCATCCTTGGGTGTAACGTAATCATTGTTAAGTCAACACATCGAAGGACTGAAACTGGCGACTAAAAGGGGGTGAATAGGAGCCAAATAAAATTTTCCTCTCAAAAATTTCTTCAAGAACACTAGTGCTATGGAGCAAATACTAAGTTCGAGAACACCAAAAACAGAATGAATGGAGCAAGAATTTCAACAACTCGGATGAGCAGAAATATCAAACTTGGCCGTTAAGAAATGTGAATAATTTTAGATCTACTCATCCAAAATTGATGAAAATTGAATCATAATGAGATAAGGTCATCAGGGTCGTAATTCTAAAAGGAATTTCAAAATAAAGTTCATGAGAGACCAGTCTAGCTCAACATTCACGCTACATAAAAACAGAGGTTTCAGAAACTTGACCGCAAAGAAACCTCAATAACTTTTAATCTACTCATATGAAACTAAGAATGTAGCAAGATAAGGTACTCAGGATTATGATTTTAAAAGGAATTTCAAAACAAAGCTCAAATGAGTGACCTATCTAGCTTAACATTCACGCTGCACAAAAACAGAGGTTGTAGAAACTTTGACCGAGAAGAAATCTAAATAACTTTTGATCTACCAACCAAACTTGAACCATGACTAGGAAATAAACTTAGGACTATGATTCCAAAAGGTTCTGATGTATTCATATGCCTAAAATGTTCTGGCGTTCATAGAAGCCTCGGCACACATATCTCAAAGGTTTAACAAGTTGCAACTCAAAATAATCTTATGCATTTTGAAAATCCATTGTGTTAGTAAGGTTTTTGTGTTTCTATATCTTTACTAGTAATAATACAGCCAATACGTGAAAGTAGCAATACATCATGTAAGATATCAGTACTGAATAGAATATACTTATCTTCATCGCCATATCATCCTTGGGTGTAACGTAATCACTGCTAAGTCAACATTTATTTGGCCCAGGTCCTGTCAGTCACACTAGATCAGTGGACTGACAGTGAGGTTGACTCCATGATAGAGGTTGGTGGAAACTCTAACGCCAATGCAATCTATGAAGCCTTTCTACCAGAGGGTTACCACAAGCCATGCCCAGATTCTACCCAGGAAGAGCGAGAAAATTTCATCAGGTATTTGCTACCTAGGCAAGGGTTTTTGTAATGCACATCTTAAATACACACTATATGCCCATGTTGGTTTGCTGTTCTTTCTCAGCTAGAACTTCCTTATGAGTCAGTTCAATCTTGCAGCTTCCGGTTTGTTTACCTAATTTAACTGAACAAATGGCTGTTTACTGTGCAATCTTATTATGTAAAAGGCATTTTCAATTCAATGAAATGGTGCATTCATGAACTCCATATTGTCACTGTAATATTTCTTTATAGAGACCAATAAATTTTCAATGTTTCAGGTCAAAATATGAGTTACAAGAATTTCTGAAGGCAAGCCTACGGATTGTTTCTAGTCAGTCCAGCAATGCTGGAAAACATGCAGGCAGTGCTTCTCATTCCAAGAGCAATGTATGTAAGGCTGTCCCAACATTGCAAATTTACATGATCTCTCCTTTGTTATTCAGGATGGTACACGGTTCCCAATTTCATCCTTGCAGGTTGGCATGGTGGAGTTCATCGGAATATTGAATGTCAAGGTGATAGGAGGTACCAAATTAGCTATCAGGGATATGTCAAGCAGCGACCCTTATGTTGTCTTGACCCTTGGCCAACAGGTAGCGTAATTGAAATCCTGTATACAGCTAATCTAAGAGGATTTTTGTTGGGTTTTCTTTCATGATAAGCACATATTCATGTTCTATCAGATTTTGTCATAGCATTATTGTGTCTCGTGTGCAGAAAGCACAAACTTCAGTGATCAAAGGCAACCTGAATCCTGTCTGGAACGAAGAACTCAAGCTCTCTGTTCCTCGGCAATACGGGCCTCTAAAGCTGGTGATTAACTGACATAATCTAAACGTCAGAAAAATTCCGATGTGAAATGTGTTTATCCGATAATTGCATCTTACAAGCCCTTTCTTGCTTGACAATATGTCCTGTAGCAAGTGTTCGACCATGACATGTTGTCCAAGGACGACATCATGGGGGAGGCCGAGATCGACCTGCAACCAATGATCAACGCAACAGCATCGTTCGGCGATCCCGAGCAGCTGTGCGACATGCAGATCGGCCGGTGGCTCAAGTCCAGCGACAACGCGCTCACCAGGGACAGCGCCGTGGTGGTCACCAGCGGCAAGGTGAAGCAGCAGGTCTCCCTGAAGCTACAGTTCACCGAGTCCGGGGAGGTGGAGCTGGAGATGCAGTGGATTCCTCTAAACATATAGAAAATCGGCTCTTAATGTTGCTTCTTCTGCATACATGTTTTCAGGCGTTCTTCTGCATACATGTTTTCAGGCGGATGAACTGTTTTGGCATTGTTTTGTTGCAAAAATGGCTGTATTTGATTGACATGATATTGCTGTATTTGGTTGGCATGAGCAATCCTGGCACTAGCAGGAAGATGTTCAAGATATTTTGATAAGCCTATAATGTTCGTCTGAACATGGCTACACCATGCATCACATCAAGTTTGCTGCTCTTGTTGCTTCAGAGATCTGGTCATTTTGCTTTTCTTTCTTTTTTTTCTGTTTCCAGACTTTGCTTGTGACTCTAAGCTGGTAATCGAATCAAAACCTTGCAAATTTATTCATAAATCCATTATCATTTGCCTAATACTCGAAATAAACCGAGAAAAAGAGTTGAGACGTAAACCGGAGATCGTGCAATGCTCAGTGGAAAGAGAAGTCGTTTTTATGGTTTGAAGGCTCACGGCAACAAATGCCACCACTGCCAAAACCTACTTAACACATCATCGCATTGCATCTGACAAGCGCTACGGATTCCACTCGTAAGGAACAAAAAAAATATTATCTTTTGTATTAAAAATTGCGCCAGAAAAATAAAACGAATAGATGTAGCTGTGAAAGGAATAATAAATGAGAAAAAAAAAATTAACGAGCTGAAGAAACGGATAAAAACAGAGAAGGCGGAAGATAAACGAAGGCTTCAGTGTGTGTAACAACATGAAAACGATCAGCGGCAACTGAATCAATCGCCTCACCGAAATCCGCTAAGATCCTTTCGGATCTGAATCATCACAAGCCCTCCGCCTCCAAGTAATCAAGAAAGAAACCAAGAGACGAAAAGAAAAGGACACCAGCAAACTAGCGAAGAAACCAAATCAACGCATCGAATCAAATCAGCAGATAGAAGAGGGCTCCAGGCGAATTGCGGCTAGGGTTTCGATTCTGGGTATTGGGTCATCGGGGTCGCTATATGTCGCTATATAAAGAGGCAGAAGCGGAGCTAGGGTTTGCTTGAGGGGGTGGGTCGGGCTGCCGAGAGCCCGAGACAAACCAGGAATTCAGGCCGTAGTTCCTTTTTGACTCGCTCTCTCTCTTATATGAATGGCTGTTAAAGGGAAAGAGATCGGATCAGGGCAACGGTTTTCGCCAAACAGTTTTTGCGATACAGTTTTCGCAAAAACGGTTTGAAAAACCGTTTAAAAATTGTTAAAAACTGAAAGGTTTAAAAAT
This sequence comes from Guadua angustifolia, assembly GCA_036346375.1. NCBI lineage: Eukaryota > Viridiplantae > Streptophyta > Magnoliopsida > Poales > Poaceae > Guadua > Guadua angustifolia. The sequence goes on from CM070503.1 coordinate 30,936,721, forward strand.
CAAAAAATCAAAAACCGCGATTTTCTCGAAAAACCAACCCGACCAAATAAATATTCTTCGAAAACGGTTTTTAACGAAAATCATGATTTTTCACGAAAAACCGCACACATAAATTTTTTCAAAATTTTTAAATTTTTTTAAAAAATTAGAAAGGTTTACCGAGCGGTTTTGGATCTCGAACCGGAGCGGTAAGGTCAAAAACCGCGGTTTTCGAGCGGTTTTTGTCGGTTTTGTTAACCCTGGATCGGATGCGGTGCCTGCAATTTTGTTTGTCACTTACACATGGATCATTTTAGAGTACTATTTGTTATCTTGATCTAACAGTCCGGTATGCTTAAGTTATATTTCTCTTCAAAATGCACAAGAACCTGTTCAAGCCTAACCTGTGATATGGGAGTAGCTTGTGACTAGGAGTGAAAATAGATCGAATATAAACAGATATTTCTTTTTCGTATCCTAACATATATTTTTTTCCTGAATTTGAAACCAAATACATGATAGCTAGATACGAATACGAATCTGAATTATTTGGAATACAGACACAAGATAGATATATGACAAATTTGGGTGAAAACATGTAAAGATATGTGGATTTTGCATGCATATATAGAGTAATAAATATTGAATCAAATCATATCAGTATATGACCGTAATAGCAAGTTATATATCAACTAAATCCAATAGACATCACATAAAAAATGTGCTACTTGAGGATAAACAGAAACAACTAATTGTCACCCTTAGGCTACCCAGGCCAAAGACCACTTCAGCTAACCAAAGTAGAGAATAGATTAGACCAACAGGTCGATAAGGAAAACATGTAATGAATGGGCCAGGCTAACGGCCAAGTTCTTTGGGTTGGGCAATATAGTCGCCAGATGTTCGAATAGAAAAAAACCTGATATTGTTATAAAACGTCGAAGAACGTCAACGAACAATCACCAATAGTAGATGCAATCCTGAGAGCAAGAACAATAGACACAATGTAGGGGTGGAATTCTCTCTCGCTTTATTCATTCAAATCGTTTACAATGAGGGTGCACCCGATATATATATAACGATGTGAGAGAGAGTTCGGATTCGACCACATTAGGAAGAGATAGAGTCCTAACCATATTTGGTTTAGGTTTCCTTATCTCACAACACTCCCCCTTGGTCGAATACCGCGTAATGCATATGTCTCGTTAAAAACTCTACTCAAAAACCCAGTGGGAAAAAGGAGATAGAGAAAAGAGCACATCGCACTCGCATGTGACCCATATAAATATGCGGTCACCACATCCATCAACTGCATTTCTAAATTTAAGCCAGCTGGCATTGATATTAGATATCGGAACGTTATTCCACTCAACATAGGAGAATAGGTTTCATCGTAATCGATGCCGGGTCTCTGCGTGAACCCTTGTGCTACATACATCGCTTTTTATATCTCACCACCTGGGTATTTTTATTTCTCTTCTGGATGAAAAACCCATTTGATCCTGCAGGGAATCACTTGAGGAAATATTCAGTCAACAGGACCATAATTTTTCCTCTTATTAAGCGAGCACTGCCTCAATTGCTTCTTTTGACCCTATCTGAGCGCTTCGGCACTCTGCCATGGACTTTGGATCTGGATCCAGTTTTTAGTAATTTTAGAGGCAAATATATGTCGATAATTGTAGTCTTTCTTTTATTCATTTCTCCTGCATCACTTCGGGGATATATTTATATAAATTTCTTCCAGCTCCTCGTGATTTCCCACAACGACGGAGTCTGGGTGTTCCGACTTCCCAGCATGGAATTATATTGTGCGCGCAAATATACGCTGGGTTATCATCTTTAGGATGGATCACTTCAGGGATGTTACCATCTCCAGGATGGCTCACTTCATGGATTTTCTCAACATCAGGTTGAGCTTCTTCCACTGTTATGGGTAGTGTTCTCATTTGTTCGATTCTCTACTATCATGGACGTCTCGCTGAATTGAGTCTGACACTGAGGCCTCCCTCTTCTTATCGTGAGGGTCAAGAGTAGGTTCAATATCCTTCTAGGGTATTTCCACTCTTTCGTGCATATCTGCGGTATATGAGATCTTTCACTCCTTATGACCGGTGAAGGTATTTGATGATTATTAGCTTATTTATTTCAGATTTATTATCTTTGAACTTCAAGTTTGGTCTTTCTAGTGCGTGGGTCTAAGGACTAGGCATTCGAAATGTGGTACTTATCTCCCCTAATGCCGAAAAATGTCCTTAGTATAATCGAGGTACCGAGCCATGTCATGATCCCCGTCATAGGCTCTAGGTATTTTAATATCTGACGGAGATTCATAACCTACATGGATCCTCAAGCTATTTGGTGAGGTCATATGGTTGTCTGTTGTGGTGGAGAGATTGGCATGTATACAAAGACCTGACCAGATTTTCGCAGATAAGAAATACTTAATTCTTTTCCACGCACTATCTGCAATGGGGAAATTTTGTAATATGCGGTTGGTGCGAGTTGAATTATTACGCGAAGATGCAAAGATCGCGTGGCCCCAAAGAATCGGTAGGAAGCCAATTATTCTGCAAGAGCGGCCAAGCAATAAGTTTTTATTCTCTTAATTAATGACTCTGCAAGGCCATTTTTTTATATTATGGCCAGCAGAATTATTTATTATTCTTCTCATCATATTCAACCCAGGATGACCCAGACGATCATGCTAGATCTTAAATATTTCTGGGGTTTTAACTATGGTTTTTATCGCAACGTAAACTTTTGGTTTTCATTGCAACATAAACTTTTGGTTTTCATTGCAACATAAATATTATAGCATGATTAAATAAATTTCCTAGAAAAATCACACTTTATTAAATTTGACTGATAATCGCTCAACAGGAGCGTATACCATTGTTCATCCAGGAACATAAAGACTAAACTGATAAATGAGGCTCTTAAGGAGTTTCTAAAGGATAATACGACATCGGCTCTGAAAGAAAACTGGGAGACTACTCCATGTCTCCATATAAATCATTTATATCGTCCTCCTGGGACTTGTCATTATTCTTCTGGAATTCTTTTATCTCATCCCCAATAAGATCATCCTCCTCCATAGGAGTATCACCATAACCAAGGAGGCCCTTCTTAAATTCTTCTGTGGGATTGGAGGCTTGATCATCAGCCAACTCCATTTTATTTTCAACAACAGGTTGAGAAGTGAAGTGCACCTCCGCCTTATTCCCTTGATTCTTCTGAAATCTCCCTGTGGATTTCATGTACAACTCCACCAAATGCTTTGGGGTGCGACATGTACGTGACCAATGACCAGTACATCCACACTTATAGCATGGTTGTTTAGGATCAGCAGCATTATTTGTTGGTCCTTTCTTCTGGAAGTGACCTGATCTATTTTCTTTTGTTTTCCACTAGGATTTACCTCTTCTTTTATGATTTTTGTCATTCTTCCATTTATCCCCTTTCTGTCTTTGACCCTTTCTGCGGCCTCGGCTATTGCTAGCCTGCTGATCATTTGCGTGTGCTTCAGGCAGTGCATGACTCCCACTAGGTAGGACTTGATGATTCTTCATTAGAAGTTCATCATACTTTTCTGCTTCTAGTAGAATGCATATCAGCTCAGAGTATTTCTGGTACTTTGCATGACGATACTGTTGCTGCAGTATCCTCATGTTGGGGTGGAATGTGCACAAAGTCTTGTCAATTTTTTCAGCTTCTGTGATCTTCTGGTCACAAAATGCTAATTTTGCAACAATCTTGTGCATGGCAGAGTTATACGCTGCCACTGACTTAAAATCTTGGAAGCGTAGGAGTGTCCATTCACGTTATGCTTCTAGCAGCAGAATGGATCTTTGCTGGTTATATCGTTTCTTCAGGGAATTCCATAGAGCCAGCGGGTCCTCCATCATATATTCGACTTTCAGGTCCGCATGGAGATGGTGCCTCAGGAATAGGGGTGGCAATGGGGACCCGTTCCCCGATCCCCGGCTGGGAATTCCTCTATTAGGGGACGGGTATGGGAAGAAATCGTCCCCCGAGGGGATGGAAACGGGGAAAATTATTCCCGTCGAGGATGGCGGGACAGGACGGAGAATTTTTTCCCAGGGGACCGTTGGGGATCTAAATTTAGTTTAGTCCAATTTAGTTATTAGATTGCAAACATATTCTCTAGCCCATCATATTCACATTTTCATAAACGGGACAACATAATCTTCAATGAATACATGCATTCTTTTTTTCCTTGTCTGTTGATATGATTTTAGAGTTAAAATAGCTATAAGAGCTCTTCTCTTGTGTGAAATTTTCACGGGGATGGGTCCCCGACGGGGCCCTGATACCCGAACGGGGATGGGGACGGGGGGATTTTCTCCCCCGAGAAGGGGAACGGGGATGAGGACGGGGAAAATTTTGGATCGCGGGGACGAGGACGGGGAGTTGCCACCCCTACTCAGGAAGTGCAAAGCTACGCACTTAGCAGTTTCAGGGAGAGCCGGAGCACCAGCTTCAGGCTATGAAATTGTGGCTCCAAGAGATCGGGCTGTCAAGTTGATCTTGGCATCCGTTGCCCAAGTGAGATAATTGTTGCCATTCAGGGCAAACTTAGCAAATTCTTTCTTTGCGATGTCAGACATATCCTATATGCAAACAAACAGGGATTTTACTTTAGGTAAAATATTGTTTTGCATGATTAATATTGAATCAGTAAAGTATGGTCTATATCTATTCACTAGATAATTATCACAGATTATCCATGATCTTCCTAGCATTTCTCATAATTTTCTGCTAATTATTAAGCAATTTCCAGAATTACCAATTAACAGGAGAATAAATTTCAACGTGAAATAATTCTTGCGTGATGCTAATTACATCTTATGTGGCTCTTATTGGTTGGGTATGAAATCATGTAATGATTGCCTCCGTCAACATAACTCTTGGCCAGGTCAACCCGCCCAGAGGGCTCACATGAGGGAGGGAGCACTTCCCGATTTCGGACGCCAATTAAGAAACCTAGCCTCATGTGTGTTTTCCTTAGACACCAATTGTTATGTATCCGTTCCTTCAAAAAATGAGATCAAAAACCCAACCGCTTATGCCCTCAAGCCAAAACCGCTTTGATAGCTCGATTATTTCCATGATTTTCTAGCATTTTCTGTTAATTACTAAGCAATTTCCAGAATTACTTAAATAACAGAAAATAAATCACAGCACATATATGACATGGCATAAGGCTAGAAAATAAACCCAGAGCATGAAACCTTTGAAAATGTGCTAAATACATATTTTATCAAGAGGATCGTATGCTCATATATATATATATGGAAATCCAAGTTCTGGAATTCATAAATCGATTCTAAATTTAAATAGTACAGGTAGTCCGATTTTTTTCTCTTTTAATGTGTGTGGACCGTACGGCCCATAAGGCTATTTCGGCTCAAAATAGGTGCTGGCCCATATAAACGGCAGCCTGCAATGCCCTTGAAGCCTGCCGGACTGCAGAGCGGATTGTCATGCAAGGGATGAAGGATTTAACCCTAGCCGCCATTTGATCGAAGCGGCGGCGGCAAAATTGTCATGTCCCGTGGCCGCCGACGAGAAGAAATCGCCGTGGCGTGAGACGAAGCACTCCAAGAAGGGGTGGATCCCATGGCCATCGGCGGAGAAGACCAAGACGTGAGATGAGGCCGGCGTGGAGAAGAAGAAGAACAGGAAAAAGGGAAACAAAGTCTGATTCAATTCCTTCGCTGCCTCTCCGACTCGATTAGTGACCCCTTTAAACCTCTTCTAACTCTCAATGACAGGTGGGCCCCATCCACCCAGTCATTACATTACTGCCCCCTGGAAACATTGCTTGTCCCCAAGCAATAGCATAGTCTCTGAGCTGTTGTATTCATAAGAACAACTCCCTAATTCCGGGGTCCCATTGCACATAAAGCCAAAGTTCAAGTATTGTTGACTTGTCATCCTCCCCTCCCACTAAGTCATGTTTGATAAGATTGCGATGCTGCAACTTTGCAATCATAACCTCATTCTTGAACTCCTCGAGGCCTTGACTTGAATTCCTTCCGTCAACACCAAAGATGCAATTTATTTTGGTGATGCTCTTCCAAAGATGGTCTCAAAACACTTGAAGAAGCGTAGAATATCTTTTTGCTCACCGAACTCCGTTTGACTCATTGATCATATTATCCTTCCTAAGAGTGGTGAGTATATCAACGAAAACATGGTTCTCCCATAAGGCAAAGCCCATTTTTCTTTCTCCCGAAAAGTCTGTTGAGCCACTCACTCTCACCGATGTCATGTTTCTCAATTAGCTTTTTGTCAAGATCAGCAAGAGCCAAATCCCTTACCTCACTTTCTTCACTTTCTTCTAAGGCGTTTGCCACCTCCTTTTTCGATTATTGTATTGCTTCTTCATGTGCTTTAAGCAAATCCGATTTTTAGTGCGTTTAGCTCAAGATCCTTCATTGCGTAAATGCATGCGCACGGACCTTGTATGTAGAAAACTCACTTTCCAATCGACTAATCTCGCCTTTTGCGGCCACTAGGTCGAGAATCTTTGGTTTGTAACAATTGATTTTGTGTTGACAACTCTAACTCCAATTGACTTTTAACTTCGGCTGATTCTATCTCGATCTAAGGCATGCACTTTCGATGCTTCCAATTTTGTCTGAGAGATTCACAAGTAACCTCCAAATTTTGCTTTTCTTTTTCATGCTGGTCCTTTAAGTGAGATAACTCTTCTTTAACCACCTCGTGGCAGCTCTAAGGCGAAATTTCACCGATTGATCTTTGCTTCGATTTCAACTATTTCGAATCTTTCTCGATGAGTACCATCTGTAGAGACCTAATCGTTTCAGATGCTTTTGTCCTCTCGCAGAAACCTCATTAGTCAGTACTTCCAAGCTTTGTAATTGCTTCCGATGCTTAGCAAATGAGTTACGTAATTGATGCATGCCTCTTTTCTTCCTTACTAAGGACATCAAATGCTATACCCTTTCCTTTATCTTCACCCTTCGCTTCTCCATAATCGATTCAAAGTCGCGCCTCTTCCTTACTATCCTCGGTATGTTCCTTGGTCGACTAACGTAACACATTAGCACCTATACGTTTGGCCTCCGGACCAAAACCTTTTACTTGCTTCTCGACAATTTCATGCGCAAGCTGCCTCCTCTTCGCAACTTTGGCTCCATCGATGAAACTCTATTTTCACAACAATCCTTCTTGAAACCCCTTCCTTTGGCCGAGATACAACATATTTAGTTGGTTCACTCATCTTCTTGTCGACCAAAGTTGCCTTTTCGTTTCATTAATTTCTATAGCCTCTTGCACGGAGAAGTCATCACCTCTTCTGCCCAAGTTCCTCAGCCTAGAGGATGGATTGCTCCTTCCACCATATCAAGAGTCTCGCCAGTTCCTCTCTTACTTCTTCTGAAGCATAGCAGCAAATTGTCCTTCCCAACCGCATCAACAAAGATTGGCAGACTCATCTAACGTCATCACTTCCTCCGCAGTGCTTCCTTCCGCATCTTGGATGAAGCGCTCGCCAACCCGATCAACAGAGTTGGCGGTCCTAGACTTGCACAAAGACGTCGATCAAAACAAGATGTGAAACCAATCCGTGAACGCCTCAGGCGGCATTACGTCGAATAGGTGCAACAAGGCCTCTGCAAGGTTGTCGCCGCGCAAAATCCTCCTTGAAGAAGAGCGCGAGCACCTCCTGAGGCAAAGCGGCGAGGCCGGATCACGCCGGGCAGCCTCAAGATCGGAGGCGGCGAGCTCGGCGAGGCGTGAGGCGGATGTCGGCGGAAGCGGGCGTGGGGTCGATGGCAAGACGGTGGAGGTCGCGAAGTCGGGCGCGGAGACATCGCAAGGGTGGGAAGGTGGGGGAGGCGTCGGGAAGGGGTGTTGGAGGGGCAGGGAGCCAAGACGATGAAGACAAGGCGAGAGGAGCGGGTTGTTGAGGAGCGCGTGATGGATTGCGGACACCGCCGTGGCGCCATGCGGAGGCGGGAGGTGGGGAGTCGGAGAGGGGAGGAGGAGGATAGCGCGATGCATGGCGACCGACGTCGAGGAGGAGCCGAATAAGCGGCGTGGCCCCGCGACAGCGTGCATGAGTGGGGTCGGACCGAGGCGCCGAAATGGGTGGGGTCGGCGCCAAGAAGAAGGAGTTCAGCGACAGAGCCAGCGTCACGGACTCCGCCACAGAGAGACTCCTCCGGAGACAGCGCCGAGGGCGCGAAGAGCGAGGCTCGATACCAATTGTCATGTCCTGTGGCCGCCGACGAGAAGAAATCGCCGTGGCGTGAGACGAAGCACTCCAAGAAGGGGTGGATCCCATGGCCATCGGCAGAGAAGACCGAGACGTGAGATGAGGCTGGTGTGGAGAAGAAGAAGAACAGGAAAAAGGGAAACAAAGTCTGATTCAATTCCTTCGCTGCCTCTCCGACTCGATTGGTGACCCCTTTAAACCTCTTCTAGCTCTCAATGACAGGTGGGCCCCATCCACCCAGTCATTACAAAAATTTTGGTGCGCACGGCCGGAAATGAAGCGGCCTCGGTCGGCGGTGAAAGGCACTTCGCCGCATGAGAAACCGAGATGACGGGCTCGCAGCGGGAAGCCAAGGCGATGGCGTTCGGTGCGCAACGCCAGGGTGAGCAACGCGGCCGATGCTATGGGCAACATGGTTGCAGGCCGAGGTCTGTGGCGGCAAGGCCGGTGGTAGCTGGCACGGGACCTGCGGCCAAGCAACACAGCAGCAGGCGCGGTGCTCAAGACGGCAACAACACGAAAAAACGGGCGACGAGATTCGCAGTCGTCTCTTCGGGAGACGGCATCGGTGGTTGCTTGACCGAGGGGCGTGGCGACGCATGCTCTGACGGGGAACGGTGCCTTGAGTTCCAGCGGCTTCCAGCTCAGATCGCAGTGGTCGGGGCGGCGTCGCTTCTTGCGACACGGACGGGGAACACAGCGCTGCGCTTTGGGCGCACGGGATTTTTTTTTAATTTAGGGTGATGAACAGTAACCACGATTGGGTATTGATCTGATCTGTGATGATTGATCACACGAAAAATATCCACTAGATCATAACAAGGTTGCAAAATCCGATCTATTATCCAATTTCAATTGCGATTTAATAGATCATGCCCATGTAATACCTTGATTCGATCTGTAGAGGAAAATCGGTAGGCTATCGCGTAGGACTTTTTCGGCAATCCGAGTGGATGCCGACGTGATGGCGAGTTGTTGCAGATCGGATCGGGCGATCAATCGCCGGTAGTAGTCGTTTGTTCGTCGTCGACGATCCTCCTCTTTGCGGTAGAGACTCGTGCTGATAACGTGTTGTAAAACGTCGAAGAACGCCAACGAACAATCACCAATAGTAGATGCAATCCTAAGAGTAAGAACAATAGACACAATGTAGGGGTGGAATTCTCTCTCGCTTTATTCATTCAAATCGTTTATAATGAGGGGGCACCCGATATATATAGCGGTGTGAGAGAGAGTTCGGATTCGACCATATTAGGAAGAGATAGAGTTCTAACCATATTTGATTTAGGTTTTCTTATCTCACAACATAGATCATGTCCTATATTTGTGAGATATTGACTACTCTGAATCCAATCTCAAATCTGGATTCAAATATTCAGATCCTATCTTGGATCCAGCTAAATAGTAAAATCATTTCTTGAATCTAGTCCCGATTGAATCTAGCAAGAAATATCTGATCCATTTTCACCCCTACTTGCGAGGAAGGATTAAGATGTCCAGATGAAGTGGAGGTTGTACAGCACCCCAGGCTACAAGGAAACTCCTCCGGGGGCAGCATTACGAAAAATGGAGACGAAGGAAACAAAAATGCAAAACCATAAGTACACGTGGGCACGTACATTATATCAGCCCTCCAAAGTGTCTTCAGATTCATGCGTATGACATCGCAATGATTTGAACTAGCCAGGACAACGTACTATATTGCGTCGTGTTGTGTACCGCTACCTCGATCGAAATTTAGGAATTTCGGTCTCGCGACGTTGCGACGCGGGAAATTTGGTTCGAAGGATATTTCTGGAAAAGAATTGTGTAATTTTGATTATATTAGTTTTTTTAAAAAAAATAGGCTGCTAGGAGCCATTGGCGAATCTGTGGATTGTTAGAAGCCGTTGGCGAATCTGTGCCTTTTTTGAAACATAAATGCGAAGGGACCTAAACGCTTTTTCGTTTTTTGCGTAATTCTGATTTTTTTTGTATTTTTTTAAAAAGGGTCGCTAGGATCCGTTGGCAAATCTGTGAGATGCTATAAACCGTCGATGAATCTGTGGCTTTTGTTTTGGAGAGAAACAAACCTATCTTTTTATGTAATTTCGGTTTTCTTTTTTTTATATAAAAAAGGGGTTGTTAGGACTTGTCGACGAATCTATGGACTGCTATAAATCGTCGGTGAGTTTTTGTTTTTAGGAGAAAACAGCAGAGGGATCTAAACGTAATCTAGTTTCTCTTCGGGTCCTAGTGTGCTAAAAACCATTTTCTTGGGACATAAACGTTTTATTTTTTCAGGTTTATCTTGCTAAAAAACTGATGAGGGACCTAAACATAAATCACGGAGAGAACTAAACATAATTTCAGTTTTTCAGATCCTTCCCGCTAAAAACTGACCGAAGGATCTAAATAAAGTTAAGTAGAACTACATAATTTTATATAAACTATAAAAATAACTATAGATTTTAGTTTCTATTTCTTAAAACTGTATATTTTATAAGAACTTGTGTTAAAAATATAGATTTTAAAGTTAATTATTTTCTATAACGGATCTGAGAACATAGAAGCATGACGAACCCGAGAGAGAGCGCCGAAGAGGTCAGGTAGTGTTTTGGGGTGGGTTGGTCCAGAAGGCCTTCACTTGCTCGTGGATTGGCGCAGCCCACATGAGGGGACTCGGCCCAAAGCTCTTCCCTAGCTTTCTTCTACCTCCAGGTATGCCTGGGACCTCCGCGCCATGGTTCCATGAAGTCCTGCCGGAGCTTGCGGCCCCTGGTGGGTCCGCCCATGCGGGAACGGGTAGCAGTGTGAGGAAAACTGACCTGATCGGCGGCCGGTGAGAGGAGATACGCCGCCGCGGCGGCAGTACAACGTCGAGAGGGCGTTCTTGGCCCACCGGTGATGCATGCTCTGCGAATAAACAAGAAGTAATTACAATGCTGGTTTCTGATCATTGAAATGTTCCTTGTATGAAGTGGTATGCAATGTTGGAACAAGAGTTTATCATGGCTGTAGTACAAGCTAGCAGATGCCATATACTGCTTACAGTTACAGATCAGTGACTTAGTTTTATTTTGAAAAAAAAATTGATATCACTCTTTATGACTGGAAAATAGATGCCATTTATCCCATTAAACATCCCTCCAATATTATCCCATTAAACATCGGTGGTATTCCTCGAAACAAAATCTCAATCCAAATATATTCCTGCCGTTGAAGAACAGCTAGCTAGCAGTAGGGATGAAAATGGAAACGGAATTTCCAACGTTCTGAAGAAAAACGAAATGGAAGCCTTTTCGGAAATGGAAAATATCGATCTGAAATAGAAGCGGAATTTTTTATCGGAAACGGAAGCGGAGGGCCATTTCCGCGGAAACTTGGCCCACTTGGCCCAAAAGGAGAATAGAAAATTCACATTTATTTTCGCATTAAAATAATTTCATAAATACAAATAGCTTTATAGAAAATATCAAATAGAGTTCAAAATTTTCAAAAAAATTCTAAAAAATACTTTGGAATATTTTGAACCTAGAAAAATTATTTCTAGCATAAATTTAGCTTCATTTTTTATGAATAAATTAATTATATAAATCTAAAAAATAGCATAATAACATTTAGAAACTCCAGAAAATCTAGGATAAATCTCAGAAAATCATAAATGAAAATTGAATAATAATATACAAATTTTCGGGCATTACATCTTTATAGTTGGAGGAGTAAGAGAATGTCGATGATAATGATATAGAGGAGGATATGATGGTCTGATCTGGAGGACAAATAGCGAGCTTTCAACTGTCAAACTTGAGAAAAAACTTTCTAGTGATACCGGTGAACATAACATTGTTTTGTAGCCGCCTTTGAAGTGGAATGAGTTGCATTATTTTTACGGTCATGTATATTGTGATCATGTACTACGTTATTGTGGAATTTTTCACTTTCGTTTCCATATCCGATTCGATTCCGTCCGATCCGCTCACCATTCGTTTTTGTATCCGTTTTCGAGGTTTCTGATTTCGTTTCTGTTACCGGTAAAAGATGTGGAAACGGAACAGTCATTTACCGACCGTTTTCATTCTGTTTTCATCCCTAGCTAGCAGATACTTATTTTCCTAAGGCAATATATCATGTACATATAGGGCTTTCCGTGTACACACTAACTAATAAAAGTCATGAAAAATTCTGAAAAAAATTGTAGATGTACTTCATATACTATTCTACTTATGTATAAAGTTTCAAGATCAAATTCATTATATATCAAGAGTTACAAAAAAGAAAATTCGACAAGTGTCGAATTTTCTTTTTATAACTCTGATATATAACGAATTTGAACCTACAATTTTATACATAGGTAGAGTAATTTATGAAGTACATTTATAATTTTTTTAGAATTTTTCATAACTTTTATTAGTTGATGTGCACGGTGTGTACATGGGAATCCCTGTATACACAAGATATGTTACCTTTACCTAAAATATTGTTGTGCCTATGTCCGGATAAATCATGACAATTGTACGTGTGCGCTATAGCACAAGCATGACTTTGCTATCTGATGTTTCGAAGCAGTGTTCTTCAACCATAGAAATTTTGCAAGATCTCGTTTACCGGAGGTGAACGAGTTTTGAAATACTGATCGGAGTAAAAAATTCAAAAAATTTAAATTGCTACTAATCTCGAAAATCCCGCGAGATCTCTTTGTATCCCGCCAAGATCGGGGTTTTTGACCAGTTTTTACCAGATTTGACCGAAAATTGATCAGTAACTCTTAAAAAAGTCATCTCCTATGAAAATTTGTTGAAAAACTAAAATATTTAGACTTTTTTAAAAACTATAGAAACACTGTTGGATGTTTATAAAATTTTACATACTTTATCATAATTTGAAAATTTATGGTAACATCCTAAGAAGTGTAGGATCATACATAAAAAATTTCAAAATAATTAAACTTCATTTTTTATCTTTAAAAAATAAAAAACCGAATAAACATAATTAGGACAATAACCTTGTCGAATTTTATAAATTTTCTCGAGTGTGATCATGATTCAAAATTTTTATGAGAGCTTAAGAATTGCCTAAGTAACATTCTATAAAATTTTAAAAAATTTTAACTTTTTTGTTTGGTCAATCAAATCTATGTATGCATTGAACTTCATTTGTTATATTTCAAAATTCAAAAACATAAAGAACATAAATAATACAGTGCACTTGTAATAATTTTATAAATTCACTGGAGTGTTATCATGTTCAAAATTTTTATGAGATCTTAAGCATTTCCTTAAAACCCTTTTGCAAAATTTTCAAAAAATTCAACCCTTTTTTTTATTATTAAAGCAAATCTATGTATTAACCACTAGGCTTTTATCGTGGTGTAGTACTATCGAATTTTGAAACTTCTTGAAAGTTGATCATCATATAAAAATTTTATAGAAACATTATTGATACATCAAAAATATCGACAAAAAAAATTCAAATAAAGGAAAATGAAAAAAAATCTAATTTCATTAAGTGTTTTGGCTCCACGCTTAGTCTAATTAGTGTTGTGCTAAGTGAACAAAGAGACAGGACTTGTGGATAGTCTATTACTCTTGGATCTATTTGGTCCTAGACGACTTGGAGGAAGTATTGGTGCGACCTGTCCAAAGGTGTTTGTGGAAGGCCACCATCGATTGTGAGATGTTTGGGACTTACCTCACCGGAGTAGTGAAAGAGTCACCCTAGTGGAGACTCTAGGGTGGAGTAGGAGTCACCAATAGCTTTGGAGGAGCTATACTTCGAGAGAAGTGCTCTAGCGTAGAGTAGGAGGTTGGCTCTGAACCACAGGATAAATTCTTGTGTCTCTTGTGCAAGTTCTTGCTTTTGTGATTATTTCTTGCTGTTCTTGAGTTGTCTTTGTTTCTTTGTTGATCTTCTTATTTTAGTAACAGATTTCTTGTTAAGTCATTTGTCCTTTGATTTATTCTGAAATTTTGAAAAGTTGCTTATTCATCCCCCTTCTAGGCCAACTTGATCCTTCAGAGAAAAGGTTAACCGATCGAAACATACTTTGCTTGTCAAGGTATGAAAGAGAATGTGCTTGGACACCAAGTGTGCCCGATGAATATCCCACCAGGGCTAGTGCGGCAGGACGGGAGCGCTTGCTCGATTGGGAGGCACCGGCGGAATCGGCCTCTTTTCTTTCCTGCAGCCTTGGTCTAAAAAAGTTTAGACAAATCGATTAATAAATGATTCCAAATAATTAAAAAGAATTGCTAAAGGATGAGTCTACTATAGCTGATACCTCGTCGGTAATATTCACTAATCTTGTGTTAGTGTAGCTCGAGGAGCTATCATCCTTTGCTAGACCTTGAACTGCTACTAGCGTGACTAAATTGTTTTATGATTTGCGTTGTTGAGCACAATTCAGTGTGGTTTGGTTAGGGTATTTGGCGAAAATATCTCATCCAAAGCGAAATATAATCAAGTTTTTTTTTGTCCAATGTATTAGCTATATATTAATTTTGCTTGAGTGGCTTAGTAAGCATAAACATTACCAATTGCACTTCGTGTTAATAATAAATTACTGAATCATGCTGTGACTATTGTTATAACATTTTAACTTTTGCATTCAATACCAAAAACCAAAAGCTCAAAGCTGGGCTGAACCTGCTTTAACAGTTTATTACTATAAAAAATTAGTTATTTATCAAATGGTTTTTTATAAAACAATTACATATGTCATTCAGCCTAAAAACTAAATCAACTTTTCAAAAAGTTATAACTCCATAAACAGACCCATGTACAGGGAGAAACACAAGCCAAGACGTCGGTGGGTGGGCAGCCTTGATGGCTTTTGCGGGCTTGAGTTAGCTATTTGCCACTGGATTTGATGTGTATTTACCCGTCAATACTACTATACAAAAAGTCTATTTAAAATCTGTTTAGTAAAGGTTTAGATATCAGCTTCACATGAGTTTATAGACTAAAATAAAATGAATTAAGTTTATATTTTTGTCTAAAATGTAAACAAGATGATCCATCTAAACACTCTTAATATACTCACAGCTTCAATTCCACAGATCTGATGGAGTTAGAAATACCTAGTTCCACTAGATCCACAGATCTGATATAACTAGAGCTCTACCAAACACACCCTTACTTCCAAATCCACTATGGAGCAACTACTGCAAAGCCACTACCACTATGTACTAGAATCATTCACCGATCTTTCATTACTACGCCGTTGACACGTTCAAATGCAAACCTCAGAAGTCAAAAGCATAATTAATCCTTATCACAAGTCACAAAGCACACCAACTTGAAGTCTTGATTCCACCTTTCCTCTCAGAAGAAGAAACATTACTAGGGAATGGGCTATTACAAACGGTTCTAACCGGTTTTACAACCGGTTTTAGAACTGCTGTAAGCAATCACTTGTGATATTCGAACATAAATATCATAAGCGTTTTTATAACCGTTTGTAGAAGTCACTTAAAAGAGAAATAATATTGGGAGGAATGGGATTCAACCCACGAACCTCCTCGCTCCTCGTGACCCACGCCTCATCCATATAACCAACCCATCCACGCGTGCTTTCGCTAGAGCGCAGGACATGCATTCCTTTTATTATTTGAAATCGACTTCTACAAGCGGTTGGGGACACAAACCGCTTGTAAAAACCACTTTTACAAGCGGTTCGTCTCCCCAACCGCTTGTCGATCTCTAGAAGGGATTCGGGACACGAACCACTTCTAGAGCTGGGTCTAGAACCGCTTTTAGAGACTCCCTCCGATCTATTGCCTATGAACCGCTTGTGACGTAGAGAGCATAAACGGTGCATAATTAACCGTTTATAATAGACCACTTGTAAACACCGATTCTGTAGTAGTGAAAGTCTCGATCAGAACCTTCTCTCGCGTTTTTCTGTCCCAAGAAATAGCAAGCTTTACTTAAGACACAAGCATCACGCTCTCTCTCTCTTGTTTCACTTTTTATGCACGATAGCTGCACCAAAACTTCAACTCTGTGTTGATGTTTTTAAGGATTATTCGGTTTGCATTTTTTAAGAAACTACAAGGCGTAATGCTATTCTGTCTTTTTACGACTATTTATTTCTTTCTCTTTCTCCAGCAATATTGTAGTATGGCCTAACGCAAAGAAATTAGTTATTTCTCTCATAATTCTGAAGTCCTTAATGGTATAGTACTTTAGTCATTCGATCTCTTTGATATCTTTCTCAAACTTAGAGCCTGGTTAATCTATGTGCTTAATCTATGTGACAAATAAAAATACGTTATATAGAAAATCAACAAAGGGTGTATAATGTATGCTAATACCATCATATATATATTGTGCGCTACTCTCTACGTACGGTGATGTACGTGACTCCTACGTACGTATATATTGCCATACCGGCCGGCAAGGACTTTGCGAGAAAAAGGATGGTGGCATACGCACAACGCAAAATAATTTTTCCTAGCGCTCCAAAAGTCATACTGCTACAAAAAGTACTATCATTCATTGGTTCGGTAGAGAGCCAATTTGGCAATTAAGCCATCGTTATCACTCAACTAAGGGGAATCTTATCTGCGTTATTGAAGCCCCGGCCGCATCGTATTCCCTCAGTTTCGCTGTATCTGTCCACAGCGCATCGTACATAGAGTACTTAGGCCCGTTTGATAGCTTTAACCTGACCGCTTTCTCCAGAATCGAAATAAATTCAACCAAAGCGGAATAAGACTGGAACGCTTCAAAGCGAATCGTTTCGATTTTTACGCCATGGTCGAATCGGCTAGCAACCCGTTCCTCCGGATTCGATTCTACTCAAACGTTTCTACCAAGAATCGGAACCGCTTCCGTTTCTACTAGAATCTGAACCGTACTCAAACGGAGCCTTAGTTCACATATTTCAAAATTATAAGTTTACAAACTTTGATCAATAATTAGTCTAGCGATATATAGATTATATGATAGAAAAATAATATCTTATATTCATATTTGAAAGCATTTTCATATGGTTATGATCTGGTAGCTATAAACAAATATTATAAAAGAAATTAACAATCAAAGTTTAACTTCGAAAACCGCACCTAATCAAATGCATCATATAAAAATTAATAGAGTGTTTTATTACGTAATACAGCGAAACTGTTTCGAGTATAATGATACGATCTTTATTACAAGTTACGAGACGGTGTTATGAGCTTACTAGATGCTCAGGCGCCGTGCATGCCACGCCAGCCGTCACGCGCCCAGTGGGAAAAAAATCTTGCGGTCCGGAGAAAAAACACTTCGTAATTTTTTTGGGGTTTTTCTAGGGGAAAAATGGTCTAGATGTAATATCGGATATAATCTTAGAATTTTCCAGGGTGGGCTTTTCAAAACAACGGACTTGGTTGGAATTTTTGGAATTCTCGGGGGACCTTGTCGCAAGAAGGATGGATCTAGATTTACTTTTGGGAATTTTCGAGAGGGTCTACTAGGGAAAAGTGGATCTAAGCGTAATTTTTGAAGGGTCCGTGAGGGGAAACGAACACCAGGGTTTTTTTTGGGCCTTTCCACAAAAAAGGATATGGATGTAATTTAAGGAATTTCAGAGGGGCCATACTCGAAAAATCAGCCAGCAAAGCAGGCCTAAATGTAATGTCGAGAATTTCCAAGAGGGGCTTCTTGGGAAAAAGTGGAAGTGGACGTTATTTTGGATTTTTTTGGAGGGCCTAAATAGGGAAGGTACTTCGTTCTTTTGGGGGCCTTTCCAAAAAAAAAGGACTTGGATTTCAGAATTTTCAGATGACATGTGCAAGGGAAAATGAATTTCTAGATTTTTTGGACCCTTTCGGGAAAAGGACATGGATGTCATTCTAGGAATTTTTTGAGGGTCATTTCATGAAAAGTTGAGCGCTAAAATAGTTCTAGATGTAATTTCAGAAAATTCGATGGGAGTCTTCTCGTGGAAAAAATGAACCCGGATGTAATTTCAAAATTTTCGAAGGGCCTATGTGGGGAAAATGAAATTTGGATTTTTAGGGGCCTTTTCGCATTTTTGAGGGATTTGTTTGGGAAAAGTGGAGCCGAACGTAATTTCAGATTCTTCGAAGGGGCTGTGTGGAAGAAAAACAAATTTCAAAATTTGTTGAGGGCCTTTCCACAAAAAAGGAGCTACATGTAATTTTAAGGATTTTGGGGTTTTTTTTGCAAAAACATGAGGCATAACGCTCATGTAGTCTTGACAAAAGATCTGCAGGCGATGGCGTGATAGCATCTAGGCCCCTAATTGTTTATTTACATTAATAATATAGTTTTGGTGATGATGACTAAGTCAATAATTTTTGAAGCTATGAAAGGATATTATTTGTGCATTAAAATCTCTTGAAATGACAAGGTTAGAATGATTTGTTACTAGTTTATGGCTTAGAAGTTGAATCAAGTTAAATAGTTAGGGTTATTTCTTTTGGCCGTACTATGAAGGGGGATTGTGCACAAGCTAGTAATTTGGTTCATAATACTAAGTCAAATTAGAACAAATTTTGGAGTTAAAATTGCTAATTCATTTTGTTCCTTGAATCAAAATCCTCATCATACAAAAACCAAATATGTGACGGACTAAACCTTAGTAGTTCACTCTTTAAGTCCGGCGCAAATTTAGCCAAAATCTTTTTCACCGGACCAAAGTTTTTCTTACTCCAGCGCCAAAACTTCCTCCCTAACCGAGTGTTTCGCTTTCACGTCGGACCAATTTCAGCTTTCCCTTTGTTTAGTCCGGCGCAGTTGTAATTCACTCTGTTAAATCTTTCCTTGTTCACGGCAGACCAAATATTCACTCTCATATACTTTAGTCCGTAGTGAAAATTCCTTATAGAAAACTTGCAACCGAGCCTTTTTCATCTACGACGGACCAAATTATTTAGCCCGACGCGCGCTCAAAAGTCTTATTTTTACGCCGGACCAAATCTTGCCTTCTATTCCTTAAGTCCGTGGTAAAATATTCCTTATTCAAAACAAGCCGAGATTTTTCCATTCACGTCAAACCAAACTTCGCCTTCAAAATTTTTAGTCCGGCGCTAAAGGGAATCTCTCAGTTGAACTAATTCTTTGTCAAAAAGTCCGTAGCTGCTGATTCCTGTGAAACTCATCTACAGCGGATCAAATTTTTTGGTCTGGTGCACATGTTGAACTTTCATTTTTTGGCCGGACCAAAATCATCCAAATCTCCCATGTACGATGGACTAAATTTTTTGGTCTCGCGTAAATGCTCAAAATTGGTGCGTGGTACATAGGATCGATGTCGCTAGGTCTTTTGCCTAGTCCATTATAAAGCGATGTTTTAGCCGAATTTTGACATTACGACACGTCCAACAGTCCTTTGTGGTAGGTACAACGGCTATTTTCGTCCAAATGCATATATAAGCATTTCTGAGCCATCTATCATATAACTTTTGATCTCCTTGACATCTTAGCAAATTTAGAGCTTTTATTCCATTAAAGGAGATCAGCTTCATTTTCAAACCCAAAATCGTAACACTTTCAAGTGTTTTAGCTCCAAGCTTTAGTTTTAGGAGTCTTGTGCGTTGTGAACTAAGAGATAGGGTTTGGGCCAAATCTATTACTTTTGGGTCTTTGTAATTCTAGACGGTTTGGAGGCAGTGAAGGTGCGACCTATCCAAAGCGTTTGTGGAAGGCCACCTTGTTTGTGAAAGGTTCGAAACTCACCTCGCCGGAGTGGTGAAAGAGTTGCTATAGTGGAGACCCAAAGCTACTGCGACTAGCTTGTGGGGGAGCTATACTTCAAGGAGAAGTGCTCCAACGTGGAGTAGGAGTCATGCTCTGAACCACAGGATAAAATACTTGTGTCTCCTATTTACTTTCTTGCATTATTCTTGTGTCATTACCTTTCTGATATTTTGCTCATTTCATTCTCTCGTATTGCTTATGTTATTCTAGCTGTTGAAACTTGATAGTTGCACTAAATCTAAATAATTAAAATTTGAAAAGTTACCTATTCATCCCCTCTCTAGGCCAATTTGTTCCTTCAGCGCGCGGGGGCGAGACTTGAATGCTCATCTACGATATCACAGCGAGTGACGCTCTCATCGTGTCACGTGGGCCGTTGTGACCAAGCGAGGAAAAAATTATTTAAAAATTATTTAAGCCGTATTAAAGGGAGACAAAATCATACTATGTAACCGCGCGTGGATCAAATGCGTCGGTGGAAATTGATGTGGCTTTCACGTGGCCGAAACCCTTCAGGATCTAATATAAGGATTATAATAAGGTACGTACAATATGACCATATCAGCTTACTCCTAGTTTATCCATATCAACTTTGTCTTATGTATAAGTATAAGAAAAGAAAAGATATAGCTCTTATATAAGAGTCAGATGACACACCTAAACAACATAGAATAGTTATGCATGAGAGAAGATATAATTATTACATAGCATCTATGACAACCTCTAGAGTGTATATTATACAAACTGGCTTTATTATCCTTATATTAGATTATATAAATGAGAAATAAAAAGTAGACTTTATTATTGTATTTGCTCTAATCCGGCCGATTTTCTTTTTTTTTCTTTTCTTCCATAGACCCGCCCTTGTTGACCTCGTCAGTCGATCGATGACCACTGAAGCACGAGCGCATTTACTAGCCTTCACCAGCTACGCACGCACTACTTCGAATTCTCCGTTTCTGCTGCCTTGGATAAGCACAGCGCCACAGCGTTCCCCCTCTTCCTCTTCGTTATAACAAGCACACGACTCGTCTTCGTTTCATCCCATCACCTCGCGCACTCCGCAACAAGCAACAATTCAGAGAGAGAGAGAGAGAGAGAGTAGAAGCGAGGAGAAGCGGGGGGCGCCATGGCGAGCATCGTTTTCGAGCCCCACGATGCCGCGGCGGTGGCCGGCGGCGGCGGGGGACGTCGTGTTCTGCGTTGTCATCCTTTGTCTGTCCGCCCTGTCCATGATCATCTTCGCGGCCTCCGCCGGCGGCGGCGACGACGACGGCCTGGGGAAGCGGCGGCGCCCCGGCCGGGCGAACGGGCCCGTGTTTGTCGGCGGCAGCGGCTGCGCCTGCGGCGCTGCCGCGCCGGCGCCGGCGTCTGCGGCACCTACCTCTCCTGATCGTCGAGCCGATTAGAGGTCGCATAGGCTGCACAGCATCAAGGTGATCGGTCATTCGGTACCTCAATTGCTGTGCTAGCGCGTATTGTATGCTGCAAAGCATGTGAATTAATTGTAATTAAGTACTCATTTCTTGAATAATCACCACCGCCTGATGCTCACTTGCTTATTACTACTATTGATCTCTAACTATATATATCTTCTGGATTGAGATTGAAGTGATTGCATGGATTATTGATACCCATTTGCTCCTGGCTATCACTTCGAGTGCAATTTGCACACCCTTTGCTGCCCAATTGAACCAGACAAGAGCATGATCATTAGGGCAGATATAATAACAAAGAGCTGCTTACTTTATTTTCTATTCATATCTAAAAATATTAAAACCAATTATTATAATAACTACTTCTAAAAATTAGCTCTACATATTGTTTATTAACTATTTCTTCTCTTGTGTATAACTAATCTATCTATACTACTTTATAATTTTTACT